>JAXDDW010000018.1:3720000-4320000 GCA_034670385.1 Hoplostethus mediterraneus
TATTATATCTGCAGGGGAGTTGATAGATATTTGATAGTTGATAGATGATTGATTGCCACATTTCTCCAGGTATCGCCACTATCTCTGTGCTGACACCTTGTGGGTATTTGTCTCCTTTCCAGGTCAGTAAAACTGGGGCAGAGGGAGCCGTGTTGGACGAGGCCAAGAATATCAATAAGTCTCTCTCTGCCCTTGGAAATGTCATCTCCGCTCTGGCTGAGGGAACTGTGAGTAGGCTGACTGTCTTGTTTCTTTGCACTCCTTTGCACGTGGGTTGCGTGATATTGATGAAACTATTGTTATTGCAAAATTCTCCATAGGATTTGTTCTGCGTGAATACAAAGATAAAAGATTATTATGTGCAACTTGATTTGAACAGAACAGAAGAAACACCTTTCCTCCTTTTCAAAACAAATTATTTTGAAATTGCAGTAGTATTTCGATATATTCATTCTAACCCTAATCCTGTTTCAAGCAGACATCACTTTGTGTTCGTGGATGGAATGAGAATCAAGCGTGTTGAATGTCAGAACGCAGCATGTCAAATTGTACATCCCTCACTTGTTGTTGCTCTTCCTCCCCGTCCACAGAAAACCCACGTGCCGTACAGGGACAGCAAGATGACTCGCATCCTGCAAGACTCTCTGGGTGGAAACTGTCGCACCACCATCATCATCTGCTGCTCCCCTTCTGTTTACAATGAGGCTGAAACCAAGTCCACGCTCATGTTTGGACAGAGGTGGGCTGTCAGCGCTGATTCACACTCACAACGTAGCTTACACAGCTACTGGAGCAAAGTTGTTTCTCTGTGTATGCATGTGCAGACACCCCTGTAAAACCCCTTATATTAAAGTTATTAAAGTAAAAAATTATTTTAAAAAAAGAAAATAAATAATAAAATAAATAATAAAAAATGTCTATTCCATTTTCACTGTAAAAAAAAAGTAGAGCAATGGCTCTTTAGGTATGAGAATAAATCATTTTAACTTGAAAAAACATCACAGGTGTGCTTCATGGACTCAAGGTGATGGAAAAGCATTGTAGGAAAAGCAAAAATCCTCCCCTTTAAATAGACAAGGTGCCATGCCACTCTGAAGAATTGTATTTCTATTTATCCCATGGTCTAAATTCTGGTTTCAAGGCCTTTCCACCCATCTATGAAAGATTATTCCCAGGGGAGCCAGCGACATGCGTGGTCGTCATGTCAGTGGGTGATTGTCTATGCGGTGCAAGGGCAATCCATTCAGCTCAGTGCTTTGTGTCAGTCACCGAATGCCCGAGTGTGATTTAGTGTGTGTCGGTGGGATGTCAGGCATCCTCTGGTGGGTTGCAGAGCAAACACACATTAGAGGCGTAATCACTAGGAGACCCAGCTGTGACCCGCTGCCGCAGTTTAATCCACCGACAGCAGGCAGGGAGGATCAGTCAATCAATATTGAAGGAATGGATCAGACGCTGGGTTAGTGAAAATGAATGACAAGGCTCAGATCAAAGAAGAGCTATTTTTTTTATTGGTCTTTTCTGTAGCTTATTTCTTCAGTTTTGGTCCTGGTAAAGGTTCCTGAGAAGTCAACGGGAAACCACCGACTAAATCAGAAGTGGGATTCAAACCCACGTCTCCATTTATAGACCAGGAACCACCAGGCACCTATAAACCCGCTCGGCCAAAAGAGCAACCAAGAAAAAATAAATGGTAATACTTATCTGTATGATCTCAGACAAACTGGAGTTCATGTGAGGAAGAGACTGTGGCAGAGACAAGTCATTACGAGGCTTGTTATCTTTGATATTATTTCATATCTGCTCCTTAATGAAAGATTGGATTTCCAGGGATTGTCTTTCACACCAATATTGCATTGCACTGTTTTATTAGCAAAAAACGGGATACTTTTGCTGTTCATTTTGCTTTTGCTGAACTTGTGATACAGCAAAAATATCCCACTTTTGTAATTCTGCTGTTTACAAAACTGAAATTACTCCTTCATCATCTCTCTCGTCTCTCAGAACACATTGTGCCATCCATCCATCCATCCATCAACTCTTATTTTTCAGATCATACCATCTACCTTCCCATCTATCCCATTGATCCACCGACTCCTTGTTAAAACCGCTTTCTTTCCCCCCCCAGGGCTAAGACCATCAAGAACACAGTGTCGGTGAACCTGGAGCTGACAGCTGAGGAGTGGAAGAAGAAGTACGAGAAAGAGAAGGACAAGACCAGGAGTCTGAAAGTCATGATCCAAAAACTGGAGAACGAGTTGAAACGCTGGAGGAAAGGTAACACAGGAGAGAGAGGTGATATACACCTGAGGATGCAATTTAGTGTGTGTGTGTGTGTTAGTAATTACACAGTGGTAGCGTGAGCGAAAGCAATTACAGTGAATACACATAGACCTAATCAATGATCAATTTATATGAATGTGATCTCAGCTCTCTGGGTCCCTGGCTGATCAGCTGCCTTCACTTCTACTGTGGAAAAAAAGCCTTCCTCTTTTGATAGTTAACGTTAGCAACCGAACTGTAAAAGCATATTACACACTCGTTATACAACAATGTGCTTTACCTGTAAAGTTGTCTTTATACCATAAAAAGATTTAGCTATATATATATCATTATTTAGCAGCAGTACATGCAAACTCGTAGTCGACCCATAAATAAGTTCTCCTGTCATGTGATGTCATCAAAACTCATTGGCATACAAAGAGGATTGTGGGAGATTAAAATAGTTAAAGTTAAATACTCACAATAGTACAACATTTACTTAGTTTTATTAATTATATACATTCAAGAATAGAGTTGATTTGATGGTAAAACTAGACAGGCAGACAGGCAGACAGACAGGCAGACAGACAGACAGGCAGACAGACTGCGGCCACCCAGCAGCAATTATGGTGAGATGTGACTTGAATCCCTAGCGAGCCTCGGTCTAGTGTTTGGCAGGCTCAATGCAAATCACTCCAACGGTGCACAGCACCTTCCCCTTCTACCTGCTCCATTACGTCACCGTTCCTACTGGACCGTAACAGATCTCCCAGATCTCATGGGATCTCTCAGGGTGAGCTAGAGACTAGGCGTGTTTTTCTATCATGATAGTCACTGATATCCACTGTTCCTCTGTGATAGTTTTAATGGAAGTTATATTGAGAAACTCTAGAAGATCCATAAGGGATACGAGGCTCAGATTGTGGCTTTAGAGCTTGCGCACACACACACACACACACACACACACACACACACACACACACACACACACACACAATAAGCCTGGTCTAATGAGCTGCACAGGGACATGTTCTCAAAGCCACTCATCCATTCTGTGATTATGTTTTTTTATGGTTCATCCCTTTGCTGCCATTTCCCCCTCCACCCCCCGCCAAAATAAAACCCTTGTCAGAATAAGTACGTCAATTGATGATAGGATCTTTGGTTGGGGGCAATTTGCCATCTTAATTTTATCTCCAAGAATGACCTGGATGGATTTTGTATGCCCCGACATAGACGCCGTCATCATGTGGTATAATCTGCAGTCAACTCAACCACATCTCTCTGGCCTGCAGCCCACACTCATTTTAGCCGTGGCTTCGTGTATTTCGAGCACACTAGCGATCTGTAATCACTACGTGGCAAACGTCCGGGTCTGTGTGGATCCCAGAGTCTGAGGTTTCGGTTAAAGCACCTGTTTTTCATTTATTTATGATGGACGCTGGGCTTCATCTGTGTAATCTGGACAATATTCGATCAGGGAGAATCCTGCGGTGTCCTTCGATCTTCATTTCCTATTTCCAACCTTCGTGATACAAATATGTTTCCTATTAGAGGATTGCAGAAGACAGACAGATGAAGCAGACACAGTAACAGTAAGGAGGCTGATGATGAAGCAGGATGACTATTGCCATGGTTACGGGCTCTGTGTGAAGTTTCATAGACCGCTAAGTTGTTTGCTTTGCGGTGTCTGTCTCTCTCAGGCTGCACTGAGATAACAGATTCAGACACAGCGCTGCAGATTAGCAGCTGAAAATGCCAGGCTGCTCTCCGGCCCTCTCATGATGCCTCTGCACTCTGTCTAAAAAGATGAGCCACCTCCATTTTTTAAAAACTTTTTTTCTTAACGTTGCTTCCTGTAGCATTTTAACATCAATAAATCAATACTACGTGAATTTTGAGACGTTAGTATAATTACTGTAAACAAACAAGACCATTCGATGCCCCTGTCCACGCCTGCTTTCCTGTTCCTGTCACTAAAGATACAGTCCATCCTGGCTCCATGATGTCTTCTCCCTCCATGTGTGTATGTGTGGATCTACCTACTAGTGTATTGGGATGCCAGAGCTCTAGAGGAGGTCAAGCCACTTGCATGGAAGCAGCCAGTGGGTGCGAGGCTCACAACCTGTCACATTATGCTCATGCAATGCAAATGCTAATCTCTAATCTTGCAATGCAAAGTCGAAATGACACTGGCAGGGTGTTAGAAAAACCAGGCACTGAGGATTATAGGGGTCTCTCTCTCTCTCTCTCTCTCTCTCTCTCTCTCTCTCTCTCTCTCTCTCTCTCTCTCTCTCTCTCTCTCTCTCTCTCTCGTCCAGGTGAGGCTGTTCCAGTGGAGGAACAGCTGAGCAGCAAAGACAAGAAGAGCGCTGCAAGTGAGGCCACGCCCACAATCGACACCTTGGCCCCTCCCCCCGTCCCCTTGGCGAATGAGGAAAAGACCCAGTATGAGGATCTCATCACTGATCTGTACCAGCAGCTGGACGACAAGGTGAACTAAGAGTACCACATTTGCTGTGCTTCACCACCTCACAACAATATAATAAAAACAGTTCGGCCCTTTGCTGTGTGTGAAGCAGGGCGTTTCTGAAAGCATGCACGCCCAGATGCCTCCTCAGTTAGTTGTAAATAATCATGTTGGCCCACATAGTATAATCTAAGTGTTGGTATCTCTAGCTGTGAGTGTCTTTTGGATCATCTGGGTTTAATAACTGAGTTTTGTTTCAGTCAGTACATCCTGTAAAAAAAACAGGATATGCTGACTCACAGCATCTGTCCTCCATTTTCAGGATGATGAGATCAACCAGCACAGTCAGGTGGCTGAGACGTTCAAAGAGCAGATGATCGATCAGGATGAGGTGAGCCTCAGTCGTATGTGATGTCACTGATCTTTTCTCCTTTGTCTCCTCCTGTTCTTTAAAGCTTGTATGCAACCTTTCTCCTTGAGACAGGAAGTAGGCCTATATTGTTAGTCCCGCCCTCCTGCCACTCAGTCGGACAAGCTCATAATACAGCTATATCCTATTTACTGTTATTTTTATGTAAAAAATTGCATATTGTAGCTTTTAAAAGGGGATTATTGTACAGTAGATACCAAACCAAAGGTACAATGCCAGTCTCCTGTGAACCAGTGTGCTACTTCTGTTAGTGCTTACCGCCATCTAATGGTGGAGGATCATGTTGACCACAGGTTTCATAATGCACATTATAACACTGTAGAAGTGCCTCACAGGCCTCCGTACGGCACCACACCAGGTGCCAGGGTGTCTTCCTTAATGGACTCTAAAACAGCGATTTCCCGGCAAGTGCAGGGACGTGATTCTAATGAGAGATGTATTGCCATGGTAACGCCACTACTCTATTCTAAGCACCTTTGAGGAGATGAAAGCTTTTTGAAACCGGTTTAACAGTAAGAGACAATAGCTGTTATACCATTTAGTCCTTCAGACTCAGTCAAGTGCAGCACTATTATGCCAGGATGAGCAACCAAGAGTATCTCATGTGTGATAACATGAGTCTGAATCTTATTTTAAACTGCTGCAAACTGTCACATCCCTCTATATGTACTCACTCCTCAATTGTCAATTCTGTCTGTCGATCCATCTATCAATCCATCCACGATCCATGATCCATCCTCACACCCATCAATCATTCAATCATCCATCCACCCATCCCCCTCTTCCATCAATCCCTCACTCCCTCCTTTCTCTTTCCTTCCTTTCCATCATCCATCTATCCATTGACCCATCCGTCCCTCCTCCTTTCCATCCACCCATCTATCCGTCGGCCCACCTCTTCATCCCTCCCTCCAGCTGTTGGCGTCCACCCGCCGGGACTACGAGCGCCTCCAGGAGGAGCTCTCTCGCCTGCAGAGGGAGAACAACTCGGCCAAGGAGGAGGCCAAGGAGGTGCTGCAGGCCCTGGAGGAGCTGGCCGTCAACTACGACCACAAGAGTCAGGAGGTGGAGAACAAGAACCGGAACAACGAGCAGCTCAGCGTGGAGCTCAACCAGAAGACTGTGAGTCCACCTTGGGAAACAGAGAGGAGGATCTATATCATTATGTATCGTCTTTTAGGGGTCCAAGCAGGTGCTGGTGCTACACGTTTTCCATCAGTGTATCGGCACTTCTCTGTGTTTGTCAACCATTTTCTAATGTCAGAATCATATGAATGTCAGTGTTATACATACATACTTTATACATTCATTTTACATGATTTCCTACGTTTCCCAGAATGCAAGGTACATGGCCAATAGCTGTTTTTATACAGAGTTAAAGTGGATTTTTCTATTAGCTTTTGTTGTTCACAACAGAGTGCCTCAGACTTAAAGTTCTAGGAAATCAGATGGGATGAATCACCCATACAGTATGTTCAAATTCTCATGCTGGTACCTGAAAAAGGCAGGAGATATACTCGTTCAAAACCTTCAGTTAATCTCTTTAGTTAAGTTTCATTAAGTAGGTTCTGAGATATTAATAATAAACTAATAAACTAATAATCAACTAATAAATGAACATGTCAATACATGGATGGAGGCTGACTCAAAGACAATGTCATGGAAAATGACTGGCAGGGATTGTTCAAAGTGTGTGTGTGTGTGTGTGTGTGTGTGTGTGTGTGTGTGTGTGTGTGTGTGTTCTTGCAGAGCACCCTGGAGGGCGTGCAGAGGGAGCTGGCCACCCTGCAGGAGTTCAGCAGCCACCACAAGAAGAGAGCATCAGAGATCCTCACCCTGCTGCTCAGAGATCTCAGCGACATCGGCAGCGTCCTCGGCACCAGCGACCTCAAAGCTGTAAGCACCCAAACATGAGTAGATGGTAGTTTTAGTTATACCGAGCTAAGCTGCTCTGGAGGCAGAAATGATCCTATTGGTGGAGTTGGAGCCGAAGAATGCAAGTTAGCTAACTGGCAAAGCTTGAATAGCAAAGAATGAACACTGGTCAAGATATAAATAACAAAGTTCACTTTATTTATTTATTTATTTATTTATCCTTTATTTAACCAGGGTAATCACGTTGAGATTTCCATCTCTTTTTCAAGTGGGCCCTGGTCAAGAAAATAATTTCACATATAAAACAACATTAAAAACAAAATTTCAATAGAAAAAGACAGAATTAAAAACATGAGCACTCCATGGCAAGTAGGTGTCCATTCTTTCACTTTCACTGGGTGGAAGTATTCCCACTACTTTTACCAAGCAAAAGGATGACGAGTACATTGTCGTCAACTGTAAAATGTGGACAGATACAAAAAATGCATCCATAGCAAATAACATGAGGTAAAATCTCCTGAAGCTCCTGATTAAACAGCATCAACCAGGATGCAATCACCAATTATGGAAGGTGAAACAGAAAAGTAATTTATAAAGTAGTTTAACAAATTACTGCAATATTACCTTTGAAATGAGTGATGAGTAATACGCTACTCTTTTTGGAGTAATGAGGCCAAGACTGAGACACACACATGCCCACCCTGCCTTCTAAGCCGGTATCTCTATGAACTCAGATGGCAGAGACGAACGGCGTGATGGAGGAGGAGTTCACCATGGCTCGTCTCTACATCAGCAAGATGAAGTCGGAGGTGAAGTCTCTGGTGAACCGCAGCAAGCAGCTGGAGAGCAGCCTGGCCGACACCAGCCGCAAGATGCAGGCCAATGAGAAGGAACTGGCCTCCTGTCAGTTACTGATCTCCCAGGTAAACAGAAGCGGGGTTAAGATGGAGGTTAAAGGTCACGTACACACATTACGAGGAATTACACACTTAAAACCTTTCCTTTGGTGTTCGTCTTTGGGTTGTCATGGATTACTCTGGTGTTACCCACATGTTAACACTGCTCTCTTTCTGTATTGGTCGCTCCAGCACCAGGCGAAGATCAAGTCGCTGACGGACTACATGCAGAGCGTGGAGCAGAAGAAGAGGCAGCTGGAGGAGAGCCAGGACGGTCTGATGGAGGAGGTGGCTAAGCTACAGGCTCAAGGTGAGTAAGGCTGGGGACACACTAGAAGACTTTCTGTCTCTCGGTCGTAAATCTGCTCATCTGTACTATTAGGCGAGGATGGGGACAGACATCAGGACCTCTAATCTCACAGGAACTCTCACAGGAACAGGAGCATGAACCAGTACTATACATAATGCACATCCACTATCAATAATGAATGGTTGTACATAAAGGCCTTGATAACAAAAGTCCATCCTTTTTTTTGTGTCCTCAGGGCAAATGCAAGAGGTGAAAGTGATGGACAAGGAGAAGGAACACAGGAGCAGACTGCAGGATGCTGTGGAGATGAAGGTAAAACTCTTTTTTTCATCATTTTTTAAATTCATTACAGTTCATCTATCATTTTTCAAAGCTTGATAATTATGTGCAAATTTCCCACCCTGAGCCAATTAATTGAGCTTGAGTTCAAAAATGTTGTTTAAAAATGTTGTTATCTACACTGTATTATTGGGAATTCTTAGCAATTTTGGTATTTTGTCAAATTGGGGTTCACAAAAAGCCATACCTCTTGTGCTTGTTTTGAATTTGGACAAAAATCTATATGTTTTATTCAGGTTGGACACAGATTCTCAAGCCCAAGTGAAGCTCTTCCTTCCTTTTCCATCTGTTCCTGTCTTCATCATTTTCTCTCTTTCTGTGCTCTGTGTTGCTGTAGAGGACCGTGGAGGAGCAGATGGAGAACCACAGAGAGGTCCACCAGAAACAACTGTCCCGCCTCAGAGACGAGATTGAACAACGGCAGAGAGTCTTGGATGAACTCAAAGAGTAAGTATATGAAATGATGAGATGAGATGAAATGAATTTCTCTCATATTACATACAGTATCATGTGGTAGAATGAGAAGAAGTGAAATTAAGATCTACTAGTCTGTGAAATTAAGATCTACTAGTCTGATGAGAAATATTGTTAGGCGGTAGAAAACTCTTTGCACGGGTAAATATTGTCTGTAAGCTAGACACTAGTGATGCTGTTGTCTTCTAGTTTGAACCAGGCTCTGCACCTGGAGCACAGGAAGCTGCAAGGTGACTATGACAAACTGAAGGCTGAGGAACAGGAAAAGGACCAGAAACTCCAGAAACTGGTGTAAGTTTGGCCCACTGTGCTTACCATAGGCTCAATGAACATCTCTGCTCCTTTAAACCTTTATTTAAAGGCTGGCTATATAAGGTACTGTAATATGCCACACTGACTTTCTAAAATGTATTTGTCACACATAGACTCCCAGACCAGTGATTTATTTTCTTTTGAAATCCCACAAAATTGGAGAGAGGAAAAATGTTCGGGGTGTTGTTGAACATTACTACCACAAGATGGCGCCAAAGTAAATGTCTTTTAGTGTCCGCTATAACCCACTATTTAATTGGTGTGTTCATATAAAAAAAAGACACTGAACCAAAGTGCTGTGTTTTCTTAGATGTTGCTGTACTTCCTCTATGTGACCCACTCAAACTAAAACAACTGTCCTCTATGCTTTTTCTAACTTAGGTTCCTGAATGAAAAGAGAGAGCAAGCCAAGGAGGACCTGAAAGGTTTGGAGGAGACTGTGGTATGTGGATCATACACTAACTAACTATTTCCACTTTGTTGTCCTTGTTTATTTTTCTCAACCTGTGCCCTAATCCCATAATCTGACCAGTAAATGCTCAGTCAGGGTCAGGTGACCGACCCGTTGGTAGCAACAGCAACCAACTGAGTCAAATTAAGTTACCCTTTGTTACTATCTATTTACACTGCAAGTGTAGGTCACTCTGGATAAGCTAAATCAGTGTACATGCTCTCCATATGCATGTCATTTTATTCAATTTGCCAAATCATTGTGTAAGATGCAAAAGTAAGTATAGGCTGTTCTATTCTAAACTGAGAACCACATATATTTTCAGCATAGACAGTCTAAAGTGATCTATAACTGCAGAAGGGAGCCAGACTCTGATTGATAATGAGAACATTTTTCCACCCACCAGGCCAAAGAGCTCCAGATGCTACACAACCTTCGCAAGCTCTTCATCGAAGAGATGGGCATGCGGGTCAAGAATGTAAGTCAGCAGATACTTACATCCCTTTTCTAAAAACTACAGCTCCATCCTGCTCCATCCTCTAGTCCCCGTGGCCCCCAGCGAGCAGCTCCCAGCACAAGCTTGTAGGCAGGGCTGGTTGTGACTCCTGCTGTTGCCCTGAGACTTTTGGAAATTACTTTGAAGCGCAACACAATTTTACCAGAAGTGGAAATATTTTTAGCTCATATATATATATATATACTGTATATTTATATTTGATATCAGTGCTCTGACTGCTTAAAGCTCAGTTCTGCTCGGAACATGCATCCTCCATTGAAAAATACCCAGTTTTTACGGCCAGAAGGTCAACTTGATTAAGCTGATTATGGGAACTGCTTTCCCTTTTTAATGACATTATTGATTTTTTACATGACTGACTACTGGTGGTAAAATGAGTGAAACTGACTTTTTTCTGCACTAACTGACAAGCAACATGTGTCTGAAAAACGTTTGTACGAGGAAGAATAGTTTAATTAACTTTTCCCAGATACTGATTTGACTGTTTAACAATATTATGACATTATTACCATGCAGCTATTATGTCCAGACCTCTCTCACTTCCTTCTTTCTGACCAATCAGAGTGCAGACAACGACAGCGATGAGGCAGGTGGCAGTCTGGCTCAGAGACAGAGGATCGTCTTCTTAGAGAATAACCTGGAACAGCTCACCAAGGTCCACAAACAGGTCGGTTATACTATGATGGGGATGCGCGCTGCACACACACACACACACACACACACACACACAGTAATATTGAAATAATATTTGGTGCATACACACAGGCTGAAAAGTGTATGGTGTGTTTTTTCCAGCTGGTGCAGGACAACGCAGACCTGCGCTGTGAGTTGCCCAAGCTGGAGAAGCGTCTGCGGGCCACAGCAGAGCGGGTCAAATCCCTGGAAACTGCCCTGAGGGACGCCAAGGAGACTGCCATGAGGGATCGCAAACGCTACCAACAGGAGGTGGACTGCATCAAAGACGCTGTACGCTCCAAGAACGTTTCCAGGAGGGGCCACTCTGCACAAATAGGTGATGCACAGAGAGGTTTTAGGACGTGTTCACACTGTGAGTTCATATGACTTTTGTTCACAAGACCTGGTTCACTTGTAATTGGACAGTGTGAACCTAAACAAATCAAATCCAAATTGCAAGTAAACTTTTCCCACTATGGTTCAGACCAAAGAGAACAAACTGTGTGATCGCATCCTTAGAGGTATTGTTGTTGCAGTTTTAAACGGTCTCCCTGTACTTTCTGTCTGTAGCCAAGCCTATCCGGGCTGGCCATCAGCACCAACAGCACCCTTCTGCCTCTTCCTCGATGGGACATACCATCCGTGGCGGTGGAGGGGTATCTAGCCCCCGTCATCACTACCCCCGTCAGCCGCAGCAGCCGCAGCCGCAGCAGCCGCAACACCATCAGCACCGCAGCAAGTAGGCAACAGGTGGGTCAGCATGGAGTGAATATGAGTGCAAGTGCAGTTTGGGCAAATAGGGTGAATCTATGGCCTCTCAGTTAGAGATGGAAGGCTCTTCTCTGGTGTCTTTTTTGTGATATAGGTTGATAATATGACTGTATTTCTATCTTCAAATATTGCCTACTGCCTACTACTGGTATTTTGCAGACCCTCTTAAAGCTGTAATTCATACTTTTATCATACTTTCATCATCTATTTCTACTTGATATACTCTAGTATGGAAATTGTCAGCTGTGTATGTTTACAAAATCTTCATTTTCCCTTTGTTTGTTTTACAAACATTCTATATCCCCTTATTTGCTGCTGCAACAGTCCAATTTCCTCACAGGGGTCATTCAAGTTGAATATTATCTCTTATTCTAGATGTTCAAAATGAATGTAGATCAATGACCTGTTCACCACAGGTCCTGTTTCCCACACTTTTCTATTTTGAATCCTTTTGAAAGTTCATTATTTCCACTGTGAACCGATGCATGACTTGAATGCTTAATTCATAGGAAAGTCACACTTCAGAGTACCTGCCTGCAGCTCGAGAGCCTTTTCTTTTTGGTCTCACAGTTTCAGAATGAATTCATCAGATTGGCCTAATTGGTGTTGGTCCACTCGTGTTCAGTTGGCCTTTGTGTAGATTAATGCCCCCAGTCAGAGAATCTGTATCAATGAATGAAGTTTCACAGGCATTGAGGGGTTAATCAGTCCTGAGGAGACCCTGGGAATCTCCTCAGTGTGTGTGGCTGTTTGTGCTAACAGCTAAGACAGCCATTCAGTCCTTTACAAAGAGAACAAGATCTCTGAGCAAAACACAAATGTTGTTCTCAAAGCTTTCAATGGGACTTTACTCTGAGCAGTTGTTATGCAGTGTATCCATTCCTGTTATATTTATACATTTGTCTCCCATCCTTTTATCTGTAATACTTGGAGTGTGATCAGCTCAGTGTCTCAGCGCTTTGCACTGTGGCCTCACAGCAGGAAGGTTGTGGGTTTGATTCCCAGTCCTCAGTCTGTGTGGAGTTTGTTCTCCCTCTGTTCTCCTGAGTTTCCTCCCATAACCAGGTGGATTGGAGACCCATAAAGTGTCCATAGGTATGAATGTGTCTGTCTATCTGTATTACCCTTGTGATGGACTGGCGACCTGTCCACGGTGTCTCCCTGCTTTACTCCCAATGCATGCTGGGATGGCGCCAGCCTACCGTGACCCTGAATAGGAATAAGCGAGTAATGAATGAATGAATGAATGAATCAGTTTGCCTTCTTCATAGGGGTGTTGTCCTACAGTCTGCCACAAGGTGGCAGACATACCCCACTAGTCTGTCTGTCCAGTGGTGTATGGTGTACATACTGAACACTAAATCTATCCATTCTTTTGAATTTCCTGTCTCATGAATTAATAACAAAAGAATAATATTCAGAAAGCCCATTAGATAAGGGGGACTATCACTGTTTTCCATCTATTGTTTTCACAGGTAGCATACAGAAGCTGGATTTTCTCCCCTCTTCACGATGGACCGTTCTCCTGGACATTCCCTTTTCTTTCTCTAAATCCTGGGAACTCTCCTCCCTTCACCAGTCTGCCTTTACTGGAACCACGGACTCCTCATTTACAATGCATTCCACCTGGCCAACAAGTGCTTTCCTCCTCGGTGTCTGTCTGTTTACCTGTCTGACCCTCCCTATGGATATTTCTGCCTATCTCTCTATCCCTCTACCCTCTTTCTTTCTCTCTCCCTGTTCGGTTGATTTGTGTACAAAGTTGTTCTTTTGTTCGTTTTCCTGCCAGAAACAAGATTAGTGGTATTGCTGTGTGTCCACTGGTAACTAATGAGAAAGATTCATTCTTATGGACAAAGAATGAGGTTCATATTAATAAGGGTGTCTGTCTGAGCTGACTGGGTTTCCATAACTGGTCGATAGTTACTGGTGTCAAACTGGAACAGAAACGTGCACAGAAGCAACTCCTGTAAAACTGGAGTTTGTGTTGGAACTCACTATTCTGAATGTTTAGCTCATTTTTTAAGGTAGTGTTTTTAGAGTAGCACTTTACTTTGTACTGAATGTTATTTTCATGTGATGTGCACAATATGAGCTGGTACTGGTTTTTAAAACAATTGTACATTTTATTTATTTATAGTATTGTTTTTATAGATTTAATTTATTGAACTTTTCTACTTCGTTTTGACGGTACACCATCACTCTGCCTATGTGATTACAGGGAGTAAATCTCAATGCATATTTGTATTTCAATGTCTGTCAACTCTGAATAAGTACATTTCTAGGGTGCAAAACTGTGTTGATCTACTATTTCATCATAAGCTTTTGTAACTTGAATACTCTTGATGCATGGAGGACATTTACAGTCATTCTGAGAGCACAGAGCCCAAAGACAACATTTTGGTGCATTCTCGTTCAACCACAACGTTGATTTCTCTGTCAATGTGATATTAATCCTTGTTATGGCTGTTGTTTATTGTGCAGTATGTTCACTGAGAAGAATATGAGGTGCGAGGAAGCTGAAACTGAATAATCAATCAACCTCTGAAAAGAAATCCAAAAATGAGTAATTGCAATTTGATGGTTATGGATGCGCCCAAATACAATCTAAAACATTTGCTTTCATATGCACAAACCATGGCTCTATGTTTGTAAGTGGTGCTAGGGCAATTTAGAAGCCAAAAAAGATTTTCAGCCAAAAAGCACCACGGAAAATGCCCATGGTTTCTGTTTCGGACTGATCATGCCATCCTCGCTCACTGGTACATTTACTACAAAATATAAACATCTTCATTTTCTATTTAGGTCACATGAACAGCGAGAACTCCTCACTCTAGATCTGTAGAATGACTAAGACCATCACTATGTAGACGTATTTGGTTTTGCTGCTTTGAACTAGAATGTCAAGTTATGGCTTCGTGTTACAGCCATGCTGTCTGCCAAATGGATGAATGGATCGGTTTGTCTCCAGTAAAGGGAAGTGTATGAGGTTCCCCACTGCCATGATGCTGATCAGCCAGTCAGCACATCATGTAATCTACAGTGTGGGTGCCTGACCTTGGAGTGTGTGAACTATAAGGATCAGTCAGGGATTTTTTTGTTATTTTTTTAAAGAGGATATTGAAGGATATTTGTGTTATGGAAGATATTTGTGTTACGAACGTAGAGGGACAAGACAAACGACAAACTAATCTTGAATTTGTGTTGAAGGTTGTGGAGGGGTTAAAGACAGTGTTAGCATCATCTCTCATTGCTCAGTAATAAAACATCTTCCAAGATCACGTCCCTACGGTGGCGTGGAAGTGTCAAACACAACCACAAAACAAGTTTACAAATCAGAAAACATTTCATGGAACAAATGTAACTAAAATAAAACGAACTAAAGTTAGCTAACGTTAGCTAACGTAAATTGCTGGTTGTCAGGTGTGTTTTGCACTTCCAGGCCACCCTATGTCCCATTTGTAAACACGGTTGGCTTACTGGGTTCTATACTGTATCTGTAACACAGTTTTGTACAATAGTGCTTTCTCAATTTGAGTGTTTTGTGGATCCCAACAAAATCCTATTTCTATGGACTTTCAATGAGGAAATACGTGTCAGAACTTCATGTCATGGAACGCCACTTGTGCAGTTGTTTATGTCAGAGTGTAATTCACATCGAGCTTTGACTCTGTTGGTTAATGTTCTGTCATCATGATGCTGAAAATAAAAGAAAGGTGATGCTCACCTCTATAAAATGTTGTATCTTTGTATCTTTCTCTCTCTCTCTCACTCTCCCTTTCTCTCTGGGATGCAGCTTTTCCCGGAGTTCCTTTTAACATCACCCTATTTATAAATTGCACCAGTGACTTCTGCATGGTATTTACTATGAAATGGTAAACTTGAATAAAGAGGGTGCACCCTGAATTAGATGTGGTGGGTCACTTAGTGTGGATTTCGGTGGAGAATGTTATTGTCACAGTCTAAATCAGAGCTTTTCCACCAAGACAAGAATAAGAATCTGGGGGAAAACCTGTATATGTTTCACATTTATAGATATTGAATATAAATATCGGCTATTTGCAGCTTCAAACCAAAAATTCTGGTGTCGGTATCAGGCTTCAACAACCCATGTCCACACATCCAGGCATGTAAAATAGAAAGTACAGGTTTCATTCTCTCTCCCTGGCAGGGAAGCTTCACCTGCCGTCCAGCCCCGCCTTCCAGTTGAATGGCGTCAAGCCACACAGACAAAACGAAGGAGATATCGGAAGTCACACATGAAGACCTTCAAAATAAAGTTTGTGTGCCATGGCGTAGGTCATTTACAAGAGCATTAGGTGTGAGGGAGCAGAGGGAGCAATCAGCCTCAGAAAAGACATTCAAAAATGAATAAAAGCAATCTGATGGTTATGGGTAGTCCCAAATGGAATCTACAGACTCTTAAAACACAGGCGTTCATATGCACAAATCATGGTTTGATTTTCGTCAATGGAGGTGGAACAATTCAGTAGAAAATAAACTAAAAAAGGTTTGCCTAACAATAGAGTAGGGGGGGGAGGGATTGCCTTGATCGGGGTGATATAATTAAAGGTCAACATTTGAAACTTTGAAAGGCAAAAACTGCTACTCCACTGCTTTTAATGAAACTTGATGATGCATGATGATGCATCCCAAGGGATGCCTGCATCATTCGTGGGGGACGACATGTGTACTGTGTACTGTGTACTGTGTATAGTTTCACTTGGGCACTTTCAGTTTTATTTTGAAAACTAACCGGAACTCAGTTTTTTATTATTCTGTCTAACCTGATCCCATCTTTTTCTCCAGTTCTTATCATCCTGTCATTCCCCTCCACCGGCACCTAAACGAGGCAACATGGGCTCGACCTGATGTAAACTACCGACACCAAAAGTTCGTGGTTTGCATATGGAGAAGACTTGGCTCATTGACCGAGGTAAGCCCGAGCTGGGGGACCGGGTATTCTCATTTGAAAGAGTTATTTTCACGGTGTCCGTTAATAAATCGAATTGGTTGCACATTCGTAACGTAGTCTAAAGACGAACCCGCACGAATGGTAACGTCTAAAAATCATGTATTGGCAAAGTGAGGTCTCTGTTCCACTGACTGTTAATGGGTATTGCCCGCAAAATTTGTTGAAAACAATATTAACGCTCAAACAAAGGACATTGTGTGTGGTTCAGTGAGTGACAGCAACGGTTGATACTCAGCTGGCTACAAAACAGCAGTGAATCAGCCTCGATACGTACCGTTCTCTATGGAGAGTACTTGTAGCGAAACTCTCTTCAATGACCTCGCAGTTTAAAATGTACTTTGCCTATTGGCGGAAATATTCCTCATAAATTAGGACTGAAGATAATTTATTGAGCATTAGTATCCACTCTTCATTTCGGCACACAAACAATCCACCAAGCACCACGTACTTCAATAAAAGTTTAAGTTTTAGTATAAGTTAGTCTGTTATTCCCAGCACCATCTTCCACCAAAATACATCACTTGTAAAAGTTTAATATTATTGAAATAATACCATTGTTGGTGAATTGTATGTATGCCGAATAAAAGACTGCTCCTAATGATTAAGAAAAAGTCTTTAGTCATTTTTTCATGAGGCATGTGCTTATGTCCCTAAGCAAGGTAACGTTAAATTGACAGATTTTTAAATGGTGATTGGCGTGACTCCATACAACAGAGCTAGGTCTTGTTACAGAATTATGTAACTGCCAATAGTTGATGGGGTGATAACCACAGTTGGGAGAATGAAACATCTATTCAGGACAGCCATCTTTATACACACTCGTATACTTAATGCTGGGGACGCCTGGTGGCCCCCGGACCCCACTTTGAGAACCACTTCACTAACTACCCCTGACCACTGCTGAAGTCTCCAGGCTGTCACTCAAACCTAGATAGCACATATCCATATAATATCACTATAATCACTACTAATATTTCATGGGTAAAATAAAAGATCAATTTAACATTTGCTTTCTTTAAAGCAAATGTGTTAGCACTGTTTTGCTGAATGCCTACGATCCTCTTGGGTGTTCTAAAATCACTGTAAGCCACTGTGTTGTGTGGCTTATTGCTTAATTCAGTTATTCTTTGAGAAGTGTGTTTTCTCTTCACAATCTCCAAGGTCATGGGGTCAAAATCAGTGTTATAATGTTGAAAACATTACGTGTCCACCACAGAGGCAGCAGATTTACTTTCTTTACTATCTCATACTGTGTGTGGGCCAAATTTGTCCCAGTCCACATCGTTCATCTGGGCAGGCTCTGCTTGTACAGACAGGTGGTTCACAGCATGGTGCCTTATATATACCAAATATACCAACTGGCTGCTGCCACATGCTGGTCCATTACAGCCAAAACAAGCTAAAAACAGACCACCACCCCCCTTCCTCAAATGTAAGTATTTGTTTGAGTGTGGTATTTGTTTTATGACCCCCACAGTGAAGAGCATGTCACTTGGCATGTCACATGGTGGTTAAATGCTGCAGCAGGACATGATATTTTCTTAACACTCTTTCCGTTCATCACTCTATTTGTGTTTCCCATGTGTCTTGTGCTTGTGATTACACACTGAAGTTGCACTTGTACCTTCCCCTCCTACAAAACAGATCTCTCTTCTAGTGTTTTTTTTCTACTATTGCACTCAGGGTCCGAAATTACCACCGGCCCAGCTCCAAATGTTGATAAAGTTAGTGTATTGTGGATAATTCAATAATGGTCACCCGCCACACGTGCCGGTAACATTTTGGGATGCTACCATTTGAATGCTTTGGTTATTTACAGTCTGTGGTCTTTGCCTGTTCTCAGGTACTTTGTACCTGCGGACCACTGTACATGCTTTCTGACCATTAGCCAATCAAATCAAAGCAAAACACTGGCTCTGTATGAAACACGCTACTAATTGGCTGCTTGTTGCATTGTTCTACAGCCTAATGTTAGTTGAAGTTTACATTTATTCCCATGTGGCTACACATGGATAGCAGGTCTAAGGCCACCAAAGACAAAAAAAAATGAGCCATTGTATAAAGGAATGACTGAGTTTTAATGTCTTGTTAGTGATTGTTCCTCACAGTACCTGATTCTATACCGGAAATAGCACTGAAAGCAGGTAGGTGGCATATTTCAATGATTTCGCTAGTAAAAATGATTCCTGGAAGATTTGTTCTTTTAGTTTACCAGCCCTTGGCAGGTGAGCCACAAAGTTAATTTTGGAAACACTGGTTGCACTTATTGCAAGATGCCTTAATTGTAATTGTATAGGCCACACACACTCTCACACACATCAGTCATCTACCCCACCCCTCTCATTACAGCCTCATCCATCTTGTCCCTTTCTTCTTTATCTCAGTCCATCAGTCATTTTCCAGGGCAGTGACGAGTGAAACCCTGGTCCTCCTCCTCTATGTCTGTCAGGACAGAGGAGGAGTCTGAGCTGCAGACTGAGAGGACAGTAGGAGATCACAGGACCGTCCTTTCAGTTTGAAGCCCTGATCTGAGTTCCTCAGCAGGGTCTTGGCTGATGGTAGTGGTAGCCTGAAAGGCCTCAACATGTCACTGCAATTTATTTGCATTTACTTGCATCTTGAGTCTGAATGCGACCCATTCAAAACCCTGGAGTAAGTAAATAGTAACGTCCTTAGGCCCCTCGGGCTAATTGTAGGGTTTTATTCATTTATTATTAGACCTCAATCAAAAGTCTGTTGTTTTGACTTTGACTGCAAAATCCATATTACACTGTAGGTGAGGCAACAACACAAAGACTAACCATAGCTCATAATCCCAATACTACCTCTTATATGACTATATTGAAGACCATATTGAAGTTCTAACATTTGGTCTACTCCAGTGGTCCTCACATCTTGTCCGGAGTGCTGCTGGTTTTCTACCCTACCAAGTGGTTAATTGCTTTTACTTTTTACTTGTTTGACAGCTTTATTAAGAGGTAGTGATACAACCTATCATTAATGTGTTTTCAGAATTACATTACATAACATTACATTACCTATTTTTTGAAGACACTAGACGCTGAAGACTGAGTTCATTACCTGAGTGCGTAATGCAGCTGCAAAGCAGCGATAAGAACATTTACAATAAAACTCCAAGCTTTCTGGCACAGCTCACAGCTGCAATGCTGTGTGTTACTATTGTTTAATGTTGGATTTAATTTATCGGGAACCAGTTCTGGCACTAAGACATAACATACAGTATTAAGAGCCTGTGTGTTTACAGTCAAGGAGCGGTATAGATGTGAGGGCAGCCGACTGCTGAGTCTGTAGCATTGACTAATCAGGCTAGATTTGGCCAAGATAAAGGCATGTTTACTATAAGTTTATGCCAGAACACCATCTACATCAATCATTTGTTCTATGAAATATTCGCCAAATTATGTTTGAGGCTTTTCATTTTCTTTAATTTACACATACATAACATACATTCCTGAACACGAGAGTATGCCTATGCCTTTGCTAAGTAGTAATAAACAGATTGTTAATTATTGTTTATTCAGTTCTGTTTTTATGGATCAAGTATCAAGTTGTGTTTTGAGACTAATATGGAACAGGGAAGACTGATTTTCACTTTGATCTGGATTTACTAAAGCAATGATCCATGTGCTCCATTTGTTAGGCAAAAGTTCATTAAGTGAATTGTGGCTGGGGCCAAGGCTTTTAAGTTGATTGTGGTGTTTTTACCCTCTCTGTGGTGGTTAACTCACCTCATCAAGACTGATCCAGCTCAGAGCAATTACCCAGGAATTTGAGAGTGGTCACACACTACCAATTAACTTTTTACCACTCTGTTGAAGAGAGGGAGCCTTATTCAACGGTCTGCTTTGATTCAGGCTCTTGCCATGCGGAGGGAGTGGAAAAATAGAAAAGAGTGAAAGACTGATGGATGAAAGACTAATGGTAGCATAAGATGATTGCAAAGAAAGAGAAGGTGGAAATGGATAGGCAGATTTCTGTACTGTACTTTAACAGCTTTAATAAAGCTGAATGAAGTTGCTTTGTAAACATGGCAATCAATTACTGTACTTGGTTGTTGATCACAGAAAGAAAGGCTTTTTGACCACAACACATATTATTCTTTAATTATTCTTTTGGTTCTTTAATAGTTAAGACCAAATCAAAGCGCTGCCACTCACTGTGCACATCTCTTACACCACAGACGCATAAATATATCTGATGAATATTTTGAAGACTGTAACATCAGGGCTTTGATTTGTGGTTTAGTACCACAAAGCAGATCAACCCTCCAGGCTGAAACCTGTAAATAACTTCCTCTTCACAGGCATCATCTGACCGTTATGTCATATCGCGGTTGATGTCATTGGAGACAGGATTAGGACAGGATATCATTTTGGAGGGAAACTGGTTGATGTACTGTTTACCTCCTTTCCTTTTTAAATAAACACATGTTCCCAAAAGTCTTCCCTGTGTGGGCTGAAGAGATCTCCTGCCAAATGACAATGTAAATCGATGCACCTTTTATGTATGTCTGAGGTAGTGCCTCCTTAAGTGACCTCATCACTGCATTCAAACCTCAAGAAATGATGCCTGATTATCGCCACCATCCATATCCCAGTCAAAATGAGGTTTGGATGAACATCAATGGAAAAAGGAGCTAATGCACAATTGTGCTTGTTTCATTTGGTAGGAATCTGTCAAGACTCTCATTTAACCTCAGAATCCAAGGATTTGCTGGCAAGGCTTGTTTGAAACTTTATTTGTGTGGTCACTGGATAATTTAAAGGTGTCACATGTATCATTTTAACATTAATTAATCATTTCCACATTCATTTTGAGACGTTAGTATAGTATAATTACCGTAAACAAACAAGACCATTGCTGAGAGGATTTTCTGCATCTACTGACCAGGTCAGATTTGGTGGGAAATCTGCTGGATTGCTTTACAGCAAAAAAAATGGAAGAGCATGCTGTTCTTCCAGCACAAACGGAGCTAAAGCTTTCAGAGTTTCTTGCAATGGCAGATTGCAATTTTTGTATAGAAGAATGCCTGAGATTTCCTTCAATATTACCTCATGGTTTTGGACTCAAAGACTACCCACTAGCTCCTCATGTCCCTGGAACGATGTCAGTAGTTCCTGGAGGGTTGGTCTGTTGATTGCGGGGGCAGGTGAAAATCGCTCATCCAGAACAAATAGAGTAACTCAGTCATATTAAGATGACCTGGCCTGAGGGACCTGGCCTGGTCACACAGGTCCCACAGATCTCAGTGACACTGCTTGGAGTGGATGATAGAGGACCAACAATGCTTTGTCCCTCTGTCCAGACCAGCCATGCCCACTGATAGGGGTCACTCATGACCTTCTGTCATTTGAGAAAGAGGTGGAACCTTAGATCTCCTCAGTGTATCTTGAATCCACATTTACAGCTACATGAGGGAAAGTAAATATAATCTACAAATAGATATGGAACAAAGTCTTTCCGGTGGTGGTACTTCCAAATCAAGCAGGGAATATGATGAGGGCAGCTGTAGAAAACCTTGTGTTCTCTTGTAAAAACTTGTCCATCATCTTTGTCATCATCTTTTGAAGTAGCAGGCATGGTTAGTTTCCATGGTGACAAAATCTAAAATGTTTAAAAAACAAACATTGAAAGTAGATTGCCCGCAGCTTCATCTTTTTATAAATCTAAATGAGGTTGGCAAAAACTAAATTATAATGTTGGCAAGAAATGCATCTACCTGCAGTTGTGCTGTTATTTAACACCTTCTGATTTTAGAGCAACATGATATGTTTGTGCATGTCAGTTTTTTTTTTAGTATTACTCAATGGTTTCTTCGTACTCTGCCATTTGTTTATTCTTTAGAAATAACCGCAAAAACGGCATCTTTCACAAAACAGAAAGTCAGTGTAATGTAATGTAATCTCGATGATTGACTAAATTGGTGTCCTTTTGAACTGCAGACTTGTTCTTGTACTTCCAAGAACTAGATATATGTTGGGTGCTTTGATTGAATCCTCTGTGCCTTGGGATATTTCTTAAACAGAAACTGGTAATAGTGGTAGTAGTATCCCGTCAGCCCTGAACAAGGTACTGGCTGCTGGTATGTTGGTGCTTATGCATCATTCATCCATGAAGTTTTCACCAACATTACTGTTTTTGTCTGGTTTGGTTACTTCACTCAAGTTTTTGGATGTGCACCTCCCTTGCCATGCAACATTCACACCGTTCTCCACTGTCAGCTCTGCTCTGGAGAAGAAACCAAGGAAGATGGAAGGGAATGTATAGTGTTCAACCTGGCTGGCATCTGTCCTCATTCACCATGGCCCTTAGCCCAAGTAGGACAGCTCATGGGTTTTATTTAATCTTACCCTGACAAAAGCAGTGTGGGATAGGACCCAATCTCTCATCTCCGGAGATTAGATCTTCAAGGAGCAAGGTTGATGAAAGCGCAGACCAAGACAATCACCAGCCTCTTGCCTGGGTCCATTGATTCCCACTGTAAGCTTGGAGTAGGCGTTTTGTCCCCTTAATTAAATGTGAGTGAAGACGCTCTTCTCTAAAGTAGTAGATGGAGATAATCACCATCTTGAATAGCCCAATTATACAGCCTGTAAAATAAAGTAGCCTTCTCTTGAAGAAAAGTCTCCATTCAGATTTGCCTCAAAAGTATAGGTTTACTGTCTGATGAATTTGAACTGTTGAACTGTGTCCAGAAAATGAAAATATTGAAAATAAAAAAGAATCACATCCCTGAAGTAAGCAAATAACTTTGTTTCCTAGTGATCAGTCTATTTGCACCAATATTTTTCTCACTTCCAAGTTTTAATTCACATTTTTCTGATGCTTGTGTTATTTTCTCATGAACTTGTGCACCTCTGAACCCTTCCTATACATCAGATAGCTCATGCTTCATAGGATCCACTTGGATGTATTTTGACGGATTGTACTTGTTGTACTCGGCTTAACACGGTATCGTATTGTTAACACTGAGAGGCAGGCAGTTAGACAAACACTACCACACACCTAAAGCGGGTGGAGTAGATAGCTGGCCATTTGAAACCAATTGAAATTTTAGGAGGATAAGCCTTATCCCGTAAATGACACGGGTCAAACTGTCAAAGCACAATAGACATATCGCCACTCAGTCTGACATACCTCTGTGGCTGTTGAAGTGGTGGTCCGACACAGCATTAAAATGCCTTGGTCTTGGTATGTCCTCAATTCCACCGTCTCACAGGTCTTGTGATATTGACACCGTTTGGCCATATTACACTCCACCTATAGAGGGGCTGTAGAGGTCAGGTATATCACCTCAACTAGGGAGTGGGCTGTCTGGAGAGGCAGCTGCATCAGGTATGCTGAGGTCTCGGGTCTTTGGTGTTACCTGAGTTTTCACTTCACAAGGAAACAGCATTTCCATGGTGTCTTGCTTGTGTAATTTCATGCATTGCTGGTTGAAACAGGTTGTCTAGATGGGATGTAGTGCAGGGAGGGACCGTTCCAAAGTGGGTTGAACCAGAACAAACATGGAAAGTGACTCAGTGCTTTGTGCATAATCTTGAGCTGTCACAAAGTCTGGATTTTTCAAAATTAATAGATTCCAGCATAACATAACCACGGCGTCTTAGGAAAAGGAATGGGGATTTTTGGGGTGTGAATGCCCAAAAATGCACCGCCGTATCATGTTGCCACTCATGTCACTTTGAAAGTTGCAGATTTTATATGATGGGATGGGAAGAGGGGAGGAATTGTTCAAATTATTATTGGTTGGATTGGTATGTATGAAGAAAGCACTAAACATATGCAGTTTTCCAGGAAGTAAAAGTAAATGGATTTTCTTTTATTTTCTTGTATTTTTGTTGGGGTTTTTTGCATTTATTGTTAAATAGGTATACCTTTTATTATATAGAGGATTAGTGAACCGAGTAAAAAAAACCTGCTCACCCATTTGTACCTGCTAACTTTACCTGTAGACCGCTTAGGACAGTCACCTGAGACTCTGAGTTGTTTTTCTTCATGGCCTGGTCCACCCCTTACAGCCTTCGCAGGGGGAAAAAGTTTTTGATTTCCTGGCAGAGTGGGTGACACAAAGACAAGCCTTGTCTGGAGTCAGTCCACTCCTCTGGGCCTGCTAGGCTGGAAACTGGAGTGCAGGGTAGGGCGGTAAGGGGACGCGACACAACGTAATCAGACGGTCAATTGAACTGACCCGGGTTTCTCGCCCCTGTGTAATGACCAAGCATTAAACTTGGATTGTGAGATCTCCAGAGGGAAGCACTGACTTGAGAGGAGAGGACAAAGGTGACCCGGTCAAATGGTATCATGGCTACATGGGTGCAATGACTGAAAGCAGGTGTACTGTTTTATATTTGGAATTAAAGAAGGAGAAGCATAGATCTAAAAAAAAAAAAAAAAAAAAAAATCTTATGCACGCCCTGAATAAAGTCTGACTAAAGTCTGATTTGTAAACTGCTTCAGGTACTTGATCTTGACCTCAAAATACTGAGTTCTTTGACTTTTGTTTTACTAATATGTAAAATAGGTTTTTGTTTTCCAGACTTTGAACAAACAACAAACACATTCCTGGCAGGTTGGAATTCACGTTAAGGATTTAAGTTTTGCCAAAGTTTAAACATAAGCATAACCCACAAGAAGGCCGTTTCAGAGAATGGAATGAAATGTGATCTGCATGAAATTTCACCAATGTGTCAGTGGAAAATGCATTATTTACAAAGTTATTTAAAATATTATAAGAGCCCAGTCGTTTTTGGTTTCAGGCCGAGTTTTCAGGAGGTCCCTGCCTTAGGATGTCAGGCTGCACTCCGGCTCATAAGGGTTTAAAAAATCTGAGTTGTCGTGAGAAAATGAATCAGTAAAATCTTAAAATGAATTCTAAAATGAAGCAACAAGTGGAGCAGCATCACAGCAGAGAGAACTACTGTATCTGTAACTTAGAGAGGTGCCTTCACAACATTATTTTTCATTGCATTATGCTGTTTTTCTGGAGCATAATTCCATTTAATCCCAGACTCATCAGGAATACAAACCATAATATTGCCCAAGAGCAAACAATCAGGATTCTCAAATGCACTGGGGCACCACAGGACAAGATCAGATAACAGCCACACATTATGCTCTCCAATTTATTACCCCAGTACATCAGTTCCTATACCCTGAAATAGCCAAGGGGAATTTAAGTCATCTTTAAGTGCTGGTTTTATACTGCACCACCAAACTAATCCCCTTCAGGGTTTAGATGATGAAAGGGGTGGCTCTGGCGTACCACTGAGCCATTTTCTGGGAGAAATGAAGGTGTTCCCCTGGCCTTTTCATTGGAGTGATGTCATTTTTTTGTCATTACAAAACAATGTAGATCATAAATTACCAGAGAGATTATATGTGGGAGTAAATAAGTCATTTCTTCTGGGTGGTAACAGAGGTGATGCTAACTATTGTGGTAACTAGTGAGCATCTTCATTTCTCCTTCTTTTTTTGGATTCATGTGTATGTATAGGACTTTTCAAACTATACCACTACTGTAAACTGGTACACCTACTCATTGTTATATAAAACAAAAACCTTCCTGAAGAGGCATTCGTTATTGTGATTATGGATACTATTTTTTTTCATATCACATAATTTCACATAATTTTAATCTGGATTGATTTAGAGCCAGTATTTGTTTACTTGCATTTCAAAGCCTTTTGACAAAGCAATATAGATGCAATCTTGAGTGTCTTAATCTGAAATACAGAGTAAAAGTGGAAAGTGAAAGACCAAAGATACTTGCCTTTCCTTCTGGCGTTTTGGAATGACCAGACATACCACAGATTTCTGAAAAGTTTTTAGGCTAAAGTTGGCATTGCTCCCAGCTATTCTCCAGAGAACTCTTTTGTCACACCTCTTGGGCTTTGTTTGCAATAATCCCCCTATAGTCTACAATATGGCTTTATTATAGAGAGACACCATGTTCACACAAGAGTACCACAGATTGCTACATATATATATCTTGCTGCCTATATCAAACCGGCCCCTGATTGGCTGCCTGTTACGCTGCTCTACACAACGTGGTAGCGTCTAAACTTCTGTTTATATGCTGCCTGGATGATTAACTAACCTAACGTTACTTGAAACTTAATGTTATATAATACCCCTTTCACACACAAATCCGGGGAATTACCTGTGTTATGAAACACGTTCCCACGTTGGACCCTTTCAGACTAAAATACTGTCCCGGGTTTATCCGGGTCTCCACCATTCAGACTAGACCTCACAAGACCTGTGTCACCATATTTACATCTGTATATGTCACTGCCACGCATGGCTGAACAAGTACCTGGGATACTGCCATAGATAATTGAATCTATTACCATCCCGGTAATTTAATTCTTCATTTCTTCTTCCCCATGAATGGGCAGAAGCTCTCTGATTTTGGAATCGTTCCAATTCTCTGTTGTTATTTGTTCTATTTGTTCGTTGTTGAAACGGTCCTTGTTGTGAACTGTCTTGCAAACGAATGAGCCTCCGATAGTAACCAATGAGATTCCCATCCACTGCAGAGCCATTCACACAAACGCCTGACCCAGGAATAACCCAGGTCATTGTCCAGTGTGAAATGGATATAAATTTGCCTTTGGTCTTCTCCATCTTTTCAAACTTTGCCCCTGCTGGCCACTTTACACTCTCTCTGACCATGAGCCAATCAAATCAAAGCAAAATGATACCCTTGTATTAAACAAGCTCCTGATTGGCTGCCTGTTATCCTGCTCTTTACAAAGTGGTAGCATCTAAACTTCTGTTTGCTATGCTGTCTGGATGATTAACTAACTGTTCGTTGAAACTTATGGTTATTCCCACGTGGCGACACATTGTAAGCACATGATTGAGTAAGTTACTTATTTATGTATTATTTACTTTGGGAAGTAAAGCTAATTTTTGCCAGGTCAGTTTGTTTTAGCTTGCCAGCCCTTGGCAGGTGATCCAGGAAGTTAATTTAAAATACTGGTTAGCGCCATGTTTTCCACAATCCGCTCCACGGTGAGGTCAAACACCATCAGTCTAGACAAGCTAGCCAGGCAACCTCAGCTGAGTACATTATTGCCCCGGTGCCTCTCTATATCTCCCTTGTTGATCAGTGGATAGCCTGAAAGCTTTATGACCCGCGTGCCTGTGTCCTGACTGAGTGGCATTGTCATACAAGTCGGCGAACAGCCCACTCACTCGCAAAGGAGCCATAAAGGCGAAGAAAGGCCCGAGGTTTATACCATCACGGCCAAGGGCTTTATGACCGGCCTGCCCCCTCAGGCTATTTCCTGCTGTGGGGGATCCAGTCTGCATGGGAGAGGATGAGAGCAGACAGAGAGAGATGAGTTAAGACCACATGACTAAAGAAAACAAGCATGTGGTCTTGTTTGGACCTGGTAGTTACCAGACCACCTTGTTTTGTGAGGAAGCATACAAGAGTTTTACAAGTTTTACAGTTTGCTGAGATACTTTCCTCATCACCCTTCCCTCTTTTTTTTTATTTTTTATATAGATCAGGATTTAAGTAGTGATGTCACCTGGATTTTGACTTCAGTACAACAAGTTCAAAGTAATATTGAAACTTCCATGTCAACGCTAGATAGAAGACAGCTGAAGATTGCCTCTGTAAACTTAAGGTAATTGTCTTATTGTCGGTGTTCTCCTTTAGTTAGCGTGGCTCATGCTCCTTGTATTCATGCTCTTCTTGTGTGCTTTCTAGGCGTTTACATGTATAGGCTTGCTTCCAATGATATCAGATGGAACAAATGATATGTGCTGAATTAGTGAGATGCATCCCAGTTAAGTGGTACAGACTGTGCCGCATTGAGATAGCAAGAGATCGTTTAATTTTCCAAAGCTCCCTTTGCTTGTTTGAAGTATAGTCTCCGGTGGGAGTTTTATTTGAGAAGAGGCCTCTGTGGCATCCCTTTGAGCCGTCCCTACTCAATGGCCCTGCTGAGCTCCACACAAACAGTAACTCGATCTCTTCTGTCTGCTTCCTAATGGAGGATCCTAATAGCTAGCACATTCCTGTGGGCAGCAGTCGGTTCTTCTCCGCCAAGGGTTGCACACAAGTACGTATGGGCTTGGGGTGCCAGTGTGCTGTCACGGGGTTGAGATGTACCGAGCACCACTCAAAGGCGTTCTTTCACCTCGATGACAAGAATGTCATCTTCAAATTACGTATTTCAAAATCTGGCGCTTGCTTGTAAATTGCTGCTCATTTTAAGGACTATTGATGAAATTTAGAAATTGCTAGAGAAATCTCAATCAAGTCCTAGTGCCGTTGCATTTTCTCCTTTTACATTTTTATTGTGTTGCACAGAAGGAACTGACACATCCAAACTAAGGCTGGATTTTGCATAGTCAGCTCTACCCCTCTTCCTTTCCCCCGGGGGACAAACCCACACAAATGTCCTGTGAACCTATAAAAAAACATGACTCACACCTTTCCCCTCCTCCACAATTTGCTGGATCTAAAAATAGACGCATGCTTTGTCCTTTGTGAGTCTCCCCAGTCGCTTTGGACATCAAGGTGTCACCACTGATCATGGTCACAAAAAACCTGACGCTAGTAATAGCTGAGTCCACTTCAATAAGGCCAAATATTGGCACATTGGCTCATATTCTCTCTCTGTCTCCTTTCAACGAGAAGCCAACACCCCTCTGCCAAAAACAAAGTTGTAAATCTGTCATTTGAATTGCCTACGGCACACTAAACAGGTAGAGTGTAATCGTAGACAGACAATAGTTGCGACATTTACGTTTAGCTCTGTCAGAGGATACTGCTCACTTTACGTGCGTGTGCATATTTGCATGCGTCAGTATTGGTGTTGGCCCCACTACCGTAATATTAGTATGTTTAAGGAAAAAATCATCACAAACCTCTTGTCCTGTCTGGTTCCTTAACTGATTGAGCCACCATAAACAGTAATTAAGCTTGAGTCAAACCCCAGGCAGCACCGTGATTGATAGGTGACACTGACAGACAAATCAGCATCAGTCAGTTTAATTATTATACTGTGGCAATTATAGGAAATATTCACATCAAAATAAAAGCAAGAATGGGTTGTATGCGCAGTACAAAATGGCCACATCTCTGTAGATGAGTTTCCCACCCTCTGAAGTTTGTGAATTATTCCAAACTGATGTGAGAATGCTTGTCCCCTCCAGGCAAACCACAGCACTGATGTGGTGAGTTTGCATTCCCGGTTTCTCCGAGGATACCGCTGAGCTAGTCATTATCTTTGTGTAACTTTTGCCACCCCAGTGTCAGTTAAGTTTGCTTTCTTTCGATGCCGTGGTTCTCTGCATGTCGCAGGGGAAGAACAAGGGTGTGAATCTCAGTGGAACATCAGTGTGATGAAACCATTTTTCCTCAGCAGTCTTGGTGGTGGTAAGTCAGTCTGACAGTTGAGGATGCCTGCGGGCTAGACCTGGAGAGGAGGCTGTTAAATGGGTGACTAGCCCAATTAACCATTTAATATTATAGAAGCTCCTTTTGTTGAGTTTTTGACTTATTTGACCGTGTAACTTGGCCTGGTTTTAAGCTGTATCTTTTCTCTAGTTTATCTAAAGGGGTTATCAACTGTAATGAATAGCTTTTGGAATAGGACATTCTTGTTCTTGATGTTGGAGGAGCTTGCAGGTTTAGAGTAATGCCTCTCAGCACGTACAGTACAGTACAGAGATCTGCCGGTGATGCCGTAAATTTTCCCCGAACTTTGGCATTCAAACTGCATTTGTGAGCATATCTTCTTAGTTTACTGTGTGAGCCTTGGGGGAGCTGCAGGATAATGGGGGAGTCGTTGGCTAGATGAAGGCTGTGGGCCCTTCCTTATCTGATTACACCCCTGCCTTAGTTCCTTCCATTCCACTCACTATCAATTACTTAAATGATGGCTGTCACTGTAAGCTGCTAGAGCCATTCTGTACGATTTACATTAATTTACGGTCTTATTTCATAGACAGGTAGGCCACCCTCTTACTATGGTGAAATACCCTGTTGACACCATAACAGCACAAATTGCATGTTGCCCTTTCAAGTCAGTGCACTCTTTCCTGCAGAGAGTTGGTGACACTGAGGGATTCTCACTGTCAGAGTCCATGTAGTTTATGAGAAAATGATTTTTCCCCTTGCTAACTCACATATATATTATCTGCAGCAGTTTGAAGGCACCTGGGCCAGCGGAGCAGGAAGCAAAGCCAGTGGCTTAAATTAAAAGCTGGGGAAACATCAGCCCTCTTTTCCCCACATGCTGAGGCTGTTATCAGGCCCAGGTGCTTGGTTTCACTGAGCAGGCTGTCAGTCAGGTGCTCGACTGGAATGTGTTTTTCCAGACATGGCATCAGCCTCACCGGAACTCCACAGCTGCAAGCGGGTTAAAACCCTCAAAAATGCCGGCACTCCTGCTGTGAGGGTACTTGAAAATGATGGTGCCTCTTTCCACCCCAATCCTTTCCTTCCTCTGTCATGGGAACCCATGCAGTGCTCCCACTGACCTACAGGAGGAAAATCCTGCTGACTTAAAAGAGAACAGGGAAACATGCTGTGCAGCTAAAGAACTGCCTGGGCTCAGGTTCAAAAATCCCGTTGGAAATTACAGTTATTACAGTTACTTACTGGCAAGATATTTTTAGATAACTATCAGCAACTTCAGGCTGTATTTGGAATTCTATATAGCTCCTTTCCAGTTCAGGCAGGAATAAAAAGTAAAACGTTTAGGTCAGGCCTGGCTTGAATTATCAGGCCTGACCTAAACTCGAGGTCAAACGTACTATTACGAGCCCTGGTGTTCCCAGTCCTAGTTGACGGGGTGTGTGCAGGGTAACAGCTAATGTGTTTAGCAGCACACAAGTGCTGGTCGGCAGATTTCATCTTACAAAATGAACTGATAAGGCTGTTGGGTTTCCTTTAGTGACCTGCTGTTCATGTGACTAGAATCAATACTAGAGATAGGGACGCGGCACCACAGTACTGTAGATAACCTGGAGCTTGTTCCCATGGCCCATTGCCCCCACCTGCCTTGGCTTTGTTAAGAAGGACATGGCATACGTCATATGATATGACAAACCCCTAATCTCTGTTAGGTGCGCTTAATCTGTGTGTTGCCTTCAGACCCCACAACCCAAATGGGAAAAGAGTCTATTCTATTAATGGGTGCATACTGGGGTTAAACTATATTTATCTCTGTATTGGTTTTCTATTGGTTTGAAGGTCCCTCCCTAACCACAGCTTCATAAAAATAGTTGTAAAACCTGCAATGCAATTTTATTTTATTTGCACATTTTATTTATTCATTTTATTGGTCAATAATGTTTATTGTAAGTGTATTCTTCATTTAAAGCCAGTAATGTATCTGAGTGGAGTGAGTCACCCTGTCTTATGGGTCACACCCTAGAGTGTGTGTGTGTGTGTGTGTGTGTGTGTGTGTGTGTGTGTGTGTGTGTGTGTGTGTGTGTGTGTGTGTGTGTGTGTGTGTGTGTGTGTGTGTGTGTGTGTGTGCTAATTAGGTGAATTGGGGGGTGGGGGGGCGATGGCTGACACTACCTTGTTAGATAGCCTCTGCCTCTTCCCACGGGTACCCTCCATCCGTTTGACCAATCAGGAAGCTGCAGTATCAACAGGAAGTGGGGGTGGGGGGTGACAGACCTGAGTGAAAGGGGAGTTCTTCAGGAAACGACCTCTAGTTCTTCTTTAACCAGGACTCTGCTTGGCCACTCTGACCTCAGTGCTCTGTGTGATAAGGCTGCTGAAACATTGTGGACATTAAGGACAAAAAATATGTTTTAATGGAAATGTTTGCCTCGGACAAAACCTGCAAAACACAGGAGATTCAAATAATCACTCCAGAGACTTCAGATCTAGGGATCTGTGCCGAGGAATACCAGCAAGCAGCTTTAGGGTCCGACTTCAGCTTATTGGTGAGTCTTTTCAGAGGAATGTTCTTCTGCTTTGGTGGGGACATCCCTGTGACTCAGGCATCATACTCACCCATTCTGACTGTTGGCTGACTGGCTGTTCAAAAAGATGCTCTCTGACTGTGTGATTGGACATTGGATAATCATTTCTGTATTTAGATATGTCCCAACATGATTAGGCTATTTTGTGTTTGAGGCAACAGCAGATTACCAGTTTGAATCCATTTGAGCAGAGAAGGCTTGGTTCTACAGCATTACAAAGATTGATCCAAACAATATATATTTCAGTCAGCTTGATTTAATTGACTTGTTAATAACATTGAATGTGACATTGGCTACAAAAATAAATGATCTAGCCTAATCATGCAAACATATTTTGCATGAAAAACAAACATCTAGTATTCATTCATTTAAAGAACCACTTTGTGTGTGTGATCATTCAAGTAGTGATGGTGTGAGAGAATGATGTGTGTTTGTTATGGAGGTGACAGAGCAGACAGAGGAAGTGATTGAATCAACGCCAGCATGGCACCAGGAAGAAGCTAGTCACATGAATCATTGCCTCGGCAAAACAAAACCTCTGTGTAACTTATGTTTAACATTTTTATAGTTGTTGTTGTTTTTTCTAGTACCAGTATGTTGATCCTAACTTGACACATTGCATAGTTCACCATATTAGAGTTTCTGCTGTTTCAAACCACTCTAAAGAGGATCACTCTTAGAAGGTCAGCATCACTGGCTTTGTCATTGATTTCAAGCATCACTTTGCTAGTCTCTAGTAGTCTGGGGACAGTTGGGAGAGCTAAACATAGGTTGTCACAACAAGTGCGTGCAAGTCACTGCACATACCTCAGCTGCAGGGTCGGCGAACCTGAAGCCCTCTGAACATGCCACAAAGTCTAACCTCTCGGGATGTCGCAGGGGTGTCAAATGTTTATTTGCTCAAAAGGCTGAGGTTTGGCGTTCATGTAGGCCTGAGGAGTGTGACCACTTAGTGGCTGATTGATGGCTGCGCTCTGGTTTGCTTTGCAAGGGTTAGGCTTGCTAAAGGAGATAAGAGTGGTTTGTTTGTATTTGGATATTGATTCTGCGTTGGGTCGGTGATTTCTATTGGCTCTAGTAGTGTATTTGAGGTGGAGCAGGAAACTGTTGACTTACCAAACACAAGAAGACATGGTCGTTTTGTATCCACATAGACATTAGTATCCACACTGTTCTTTCCACATCTACAGTGCTTGAAAGTTACATGTCTTTCAAAATATGGTCACACACAACTATTTTGGTTCCAGTCATAATATCTGTCTTGTTCAGTGGTACGTCACATGCCCTTCCAAGTATTTGAATGAGCTTCATTAGGTTGTCCAGCAACGTGGTCAAACAGCAGCTTCAGGACAAAGCATGGGTGTCTCAGATAACTGCTGTTTATCAGCCTGGGTTTAACGCAGCAGGGCAACATGTCAGTGCACTCCCCAAATCCTCTTATTCTGGCTTGTTGATTCAATCAACCTGCCGAGTAGTCATCCACCTCTGGGTGTGTCTGGAACCAAAGGGCGAGAGACACTTTCGCCTCTACCTTTTATCTGAAATACGATCATTTGCTCTGATTCTACTCTCTTCTGCTACTACTCTTCTATTTGTCTTGTGACTTGTGTTAGCTGTTTAGTGTTTACACCCTGTCTGGGAATCTGCTACTGCTGTCAGTCCCATATAGACACAAAAGTTACCACTTGACTCATGATTACCATTGACTTACATCATTTGATATCAAAAATAATAATTCTGTTTTCTTTTGGGTGAATCAGTCTCTCTCTAGTCTGACGTTGGAGTTTTGGGTGCAGAGTCTGATCTCTTCTAACTTCTCCCAAACAAATGTTGGAGTCCCTAAGGGCCCGCTTCGTAAGTGGCTTCTCAAGTAGCAGCTATTTAAGTAGGCAGGCTGCTCTTTTACCACTGAACTCATTTGAGATCTTGAATTTGCTCGGTCATGCAGAGAGTCATGCCTCTTGATTTCTATAATTACCCTCACTCTCCTCACTAAACCGTCTCACTCACCTGACCGCCCAGTCACCTGACATTAAGGTCAAAATGCCAAAAGTTCAAAGCCCGAGAGAGACCTGAGCTACTCTGAAACTCCCAAAGGCCATGACCCTGCACTCAGGGATGACCCTGTGGGAACAAGGTGATCAGGTCAGGTTATTTTGCTATTTAATATGGTGAATGTACAATGTCTTGGACTCTGCCCCCAGCTCTCTGCTGCTTGGTGAAGCATCTTGAGAGACTTGGGCTTATTGTAATGTGAGACTATCATGAAAACAAACTCTCCTAAAAGAAAGAGTTAATTCATCCTCCCCTTTTCTTTTCTACATCACATGGGATTGAATTTCTGACAGTTACCAGTCTGTTATTTGTTTTGTCTGATGTATTTCATTGCTGTGCTTCAGGTTTATTCATGATCGAGTGAGTGATTGAAGATGGCATTATCCATGGCTCTGCAAATCATGGCTACAGTTCATCTCCTGGCTCTAGTCGCCATATGTGACTTCGTGAAGACCGATCGCATCAACTTCTACAACATCAGGCCACCAGTAGAGGGTACAGATGACTTCCTTAATACGTTTAATATCATGCTGCTCAATATTAAACTGTTCCATATTTATAGTCATTCTGATAGTAGTAAAGCTGATATATTCTGTTAAACTATATCAGACCACCAGTAGAGGGTACAGCTGACTTCCTCTTCCAGCAGGATTTTCTTTACACATCCTGTAGTACATTAATGAGATTGAAGGCAATTTAATATTTTCTTAATACCTGCCCTTTACAGCCACGCCGTTCCCCAAGAGCTTTAAGTGCTTCACCTGTGAGCGAGCACATGATAACTACAACTGTAACCGCTGGGCAGAGGACAAGTGGTGCCCACAAAGTGAGTGCTTTCTCCAACAACAAAAAAACATTGTCAGATATAGATACAGCATTATAGGCAGTTACAGTATATGCTACAGGGAAGGCTGATGTTCCTTGCTTGAAACAGCTCACTCTGCATTTCATACATATGTACAGTCACATTCTATAGAAATTGGTGGTAATTGCTGTAATTTCTAGGTCAACAAATTGAATAAATGTGCTTTCATTATAAAAACACTTACCTGATTGTTTGTTTCCCCCTCTCCAGATACTCAGTTCTGTATGACAATCCACCACTTCAACAGTCATGGCAAGACTAAGTTTGTAACTAAAAGATGTGCTGCTCGTGAAGACTGCCACATGGCGGGGTGTAAGCACCGCAGGGACACCAGTCACACTGTGAGTCTACACATACACAAGACCGTGCACAAAACTAGGTTTCGACCGATACGGTTTTCTGTAGGCCAATACCAATATTTGTTTTTATTGAACCTGCCGGTATTTTGTGCCAATACCCCTCATGTATATCCTTTAATTTAGCTTCTGAAACAGCATTTAGACCATCATGTGATACTAAACTCTCCATTTAAACCCAGACTAATGAAATTACTTTAGGGTTAGCAGCTGTTTAAAGCAGGGTCACCAATCCCACCTATTTAATAAAAGGGGAATCTCTGGGGTACATTACTTCCTTTAAATCCAAAAAGTTATTGAACACTTAAATTAATAAAACTTGTAAAGAAAATAATATTATATTGCATGTTTTATAGAGTGTTTTTATGTATCTATGGTTAGGAAGGAACCTGCATGATATCGGCAGTGAACAACATGTCTGGCCAATATCTTATGAAAGGCAAACTCATATATCGGTCTAAGCCTGCACAAAACTGAACCAAACATCTCTTCACTTGGTTATGTCTTTAACCTCTTCTCCCTCTCTTGTAGGAGTGTGTCTCTTGCTGTGAGGGTATGATCTGTAACATCGAGGTCCCCACCAATCACACCAATGCTGTGTTTGCAAAGAGACAAACAACATACAGCTCAGCGCCACACCAGAGGACTCAGGCCTGGTTGATTGGACTAACTCTCAGCCTGAGCAGACTGCTTCTGCTGTGACTCTGTGCTGCACCAGGAAAGGTTGCTGGAAAACCTTCGTAGGCGTCTCGGTGCTGCAAATGAACCCAAACCGAATGGAGCAACACTTCAGCACACTGGCATGGCTGTCGCTCTTTCATCGTGCCTGGTACTGTGTTGGTAAAGGCAACTGGCAAGCAGGAAAGATGAGGCCTGGCTCAGTCGGTGTTAACATTTCTGAGGAACATTCATCTGTATGCTGGACCATGGAAGAATCTGCTGCCATGGTGCTGATGGATGATTTGTACTCTAACAAGTTTGATGCCGGTCTGTGATAAGGTTCTACATCTCGTGCATCAGCAGTAAAGGTCCTCTGGAGTCTCATGGCTACAACTGGCTACAAGCCTAGACATTTCTCGCTTGTGCGATGTCAACCCATTATTCGGGGAACCACTGATCCAGCCAAGAAAGTGGGCGTGTAAAATGTGAGTGTTATTGAACACTGGATGGAGGTAGCTATCTATTCCAACACCACAAAGCTCTTTTAGCCTGTTGATTTGGTCTGCTGATGGCAGACCATGCAGCTGATGTTGATGGTTCCCAAAGCCTGGAAGAGCCCCAAATCATGACTCATGTGGGGAACTATTCAGGCTTTAAGCGTCCCTAAAACATTCTTTGGGGTTATTAATATTCTGGGGAATGTTAATAGAGTGTTTTCCTTGGGGAATTACACACCACTGAAAACATTCATTATGCCAGACATGGCAGCACAAGCCAACAGAGTGGACATTGCCAAATCCCTTTTGAGTCAGGGAGCATTTTAGTAACAGAGAGAATATGGCACTTAGACGTATAGTGTAAGACGTCTTGCACTGGAATGTCTTATGACACAAAACTGTATTTTTAATGTAGTAATATGTCAATACTTTTGAATATTGCAATAAATATGAAAAATGATTGATCACTGGTCCTTAGGCAACATGATAGATAGCTGTAACGTTGTAGAGTTTCAACAACTGAAGACAAAAAAAATCATGACAACACATCACATGGTTTAGATCATGTGTGGTCAACTGACTTGACTGCTGAAGTCAGTGAGGTCAGGTCTTTGTTTCTTTAAAAAAAAAATTTGAATTCACTCTTTTGGCTTCCTTAATTGAATCAATGAATTCAAATTGAAGAGATATCATCAATCCTAATGTACTTATTTAATCAGTTTATTCTGCATGACTGAGCTGTGTTGTAACTGAATGCTTAGTTTCATTTGCTCACTAAAAAGATTCTTTAGTCATCCTGTTAAACAATGAAATGTTAATCTGACACACTGCTACATGCTATCGTAAACTGGTGCGATGTTAATCTCACTGTGAGGATTGCCTTCACTTAAAATACCAAACAGATGAATTACTAGATTTAAGATGAAATTAAAAGATTTATTTTCTACTGTCTGATGTCCAAGTTCTTTCACTCTGCTTGCACAGAATAAGGGAAATATTCAAGTTTACTTTTTCGCAAGAGCAGGATTATTACACTACTCTTAACATTACAAAGAAACATGACATAATGGAAGTTACCCAAGGCAACACCAACTGCACTACTGCCTTGTGTGTGTCTATGAGCAAAAAGAAGAAAACTCTTTCACTGTGGATAATAATAACCATGACATTATAAAATGCTTCTCACAACACTGTCATGTGCCTTAAGTTACTATATTAACAGTTATTGTTGCGAAATACCTTTTACATTCAAGGAAATCCATCATCATTTCTAAGCCATAAAGTGATATGGTCCTTGATAGCTAATAATATAATGCCTGAACTATCATTATTAGATTATCAATAAATGATTTTCTCATTTAGATTGTATCCACTGAGACAGTGTGTCTCCATATAAGTCATATGAACCTTTGAACCCTGGGCTTGAGTCTCCCTGTCGCCAAGAGTAAACCAGTTAACAGAATATTCCTGCCCAGTATGAAAAGATAACGTAAGTAAGCCAGTCATCTTAACTGGGTTTAACTGGGAGTATGAGTTTACCCAGTTTATTTTAACCAAGTTGTGATGTTCAAAATCGGTTTACTTGAGTAACCAGGTTAAGAAGGGAATTCTCTATGCATGTGACCGTAGCAATTATCTATTGTGTTTGTGTGCAGAATAATCACTTGCAATATATTTCAGGAAAAAGCTATTCTGCAGTTATTTTAAGCCATCTTTAACCTCATTTTTAAAAATGTGTTGCCATCTTTTTTCCAAAGCAATCATTGGCTATTTACATTTTAAGACATCATGCTCATTTCACAAAAATTCAGGCAGAAAGAACAGCATGCCATCTCTTAATGGAATTCCCCTTGAAACTCGTGCAGCCTAGACGACGAGGCGAACAGCGACTATTATCGGAAGTTCCCACTGAACTGTTCCCACTGAGCGGTTGCTGTTTTACTTTCCCCCGCTCACAGGAAAAGCCCTCGCGTGATAGATTCACACGGCTAGTTGCGATGGATGGACCCTCACTCCTCACAGCTACCATAACACACCCGCATCGCATCCAGCGAGAGTGGAGCGTGTAGCATGAAGAAGGTGTTGAAGGTGCTGTCAAAACAACAGGCACTAAGACCCCAGGGGCAACGTCAGTCACTCCCCCTCTGTTTTTCAAACCAAATGTGCTGGTTGGCGTGCAACGACATTGTAGATAATATAGGAGAGTAAAGTATAGGGTTGTATGGGAGCTGTGAAGATGATACCAGAGGTGCAGGGAGGTCAGATTCCATTGTCAGGAGACAAATGAAAGGCTCTGTGTGTGTCTGCTGTGGAAAGAGATTAGTGCCAGCAGAGATCGTCTTTTAACTGCATGAATTTGGATTTGCCATGCTCGTATTGAACTGTTGAATTCAAAAAATGAATTGATGAGGCAAAATTAAAAATTTTATGTAATGGCTTGAAATGAAACTATAATTTCAAATGTATTTTCTCCTGTTCTGATTGAGCTCTCTGAAACACACAACCAGGAATTCAGGAAAAAGGAAATGAGAAAAATGATTCAATCAAACATCAGAGAGTGAACTGGTACTACTAGTACTTCAATTCAAGTAAAGAAAAGAAAAAAGAATTGAGAAAGAAAGAAAATAAATTAGAATTCGTTGCTGGCACCAATTTCCATTGTGTTTTGGTTTTGCAGAAAAGGCCCAGCGGATAGCTGTGTGTGTGTGTGTGTGTGTGTGTGTGTGTGTGTGTGTGTGTGTGTGTGTGTGTGTGTGTGTGTGTGTGTGTGTGTGTGTGTGTGTGTGTGTGTGTGTGTGTGTGTGTGTGTGTGTGTGTGTGTGTGTGTGTGTGTGTGTGTGTGTGTGTGTATGTGTGTGTGTGTGTGTGTGTGTGTGTGTCCTTTGCTCTGGCTGCTGCTCTCTTTATTCTAACTTTATGAGGCATAGCACAGCAGCCTGTCACTTTCTGCCCACCGGCGGCATCCCTTGTGTCTGCCTGTCTGTCTGTTTCTCTCTCTGTTTGTGTGCCTGTCAGTCTGTCTCTGTTTGCCTATCTGTCTGTCTGTCTGTCTCTCTCTTTCTCTCTCTCTCTCTCTCTCTGTTTGTCTTTCTCTCTGTCTGTCTGTCTCTCCCTCTCTGTCTACAACAATACAAATAAATAACTATTATATAACAGTAAATATCAGTAAATATTAAACAGTCAAAACAATGAATCCAAGTAAACAAAACTAAACGAGTGCAGGAGAAATCACTCCTTATCACTCCTTATCTTCTATGCACTCAAGTTCAATGTTTGCATTGGCTTGACTGTAAATTTCCAATGCTGCCAAAACAGAAACGTTCACCGCGTTCAGCTCTGAAGTCGAGAGAGACCACGTAGTCTTTCCTCTGTCGGTAGCCAGGCCGTCTCGTGGCTTCCTGTCTCCCTGGCCAGACTGCGGGCCCTCAGTCTGTATTTGTTCAGGCTCTGTCTCTGCTCTGGTGAGGAGATACTAATGTGTGTTCATGAGCCTCCCCCCCCCCCCTCAGCGTCTGCTTTGTGCCTCTGCCATTTACCCAGTGTCAGCGGTTAAGAGAGAGACTCGTTCAGGATCTGCTTGGACATCATGGAAACTGATCAAGACTTTACAATTACAGCTAATGATGATAACGACAACTGGATGGAGTGCATGGTAGAACCTGGAGAGGCTGTAGAGCTCAGCATGGTTGAGGATTTGAAGAAAATAATCATATGGAACAAAATGTGATCGTATTGTTAAATCAGGTTATACAGTTAATCTTACTTTAATGTTCTACAAAAATGATTGATTATTAGCTGTCCCCTATCAATGACCAATCAAGGCTGTCGAGACTTTCTGCTGAATTTACTGCTCTGTGGCAGATTTGTCAATGCAGCTTTGATGGAAGAAATATAGATCAAACAATTTCAAGTAAGTGTATTTTGAACTCATTTTGCAGCGTGATAAAATGTGCAGAAAGCAGGATGAATACTTTTTACAGCCACTGTAAGAAGTACATTTACTTGGTAGACAGCATCAGTTGCTGTGTCTACCCAACACGGGTTATTGTCCTGCTGTGTTGGCGCAGCGACAGCCAATCGGGGATTATCATTCCACTCCGAGGTCAGAGTTCACCGTGCTAATTGGCTGCACTGTTACAGAGAGAGATCCTAACACTTTGATTCAGAGAAGGGGCTCTTAGCCCTTGAAATGTGGTTGAGCCTGGTCTTCAAAGGAAGGACAAATCCCAGAGGACCCCTTAACAGAGAAACAGGAACTCCAATAAAAAACAGCAAAGGTCTGATTGAGTGTGCCTGATGGTGAGGCTGTCTCAACCAATCAGATTAACACCCACCACTGTGTCAAAGTGTGTTGACCACTTGATTTTTGTGTTACTTGTGTATCATTAAATCTTTTCCAACACACGTAGGATTGTGTACTACTCGACTCTCTTCTGAGTCAACTGCACAAGTTCGGCACATTCACAGAAATACTCATTTTCTGGTTTACGATGAAGCTTGACCAGCTGTATTCTCTTGTAGCTTCCCTGGATCCCATTCATGAACTGTATGGAGGACAACACTCTTTCGTTTTGTTTTTCAATCCACACCTCTCATTAAAGTTTGATCAGAATGTGAAAAAATAAGGGTCCATCAAAATAAAGAAATGAATAACTCTCTTTTTGTCATATTTAGTCAGTAGAGCAACTTTTAAAACATTTTGATTGATGGTACTTGGGGCTCTGTGATGTGTCCTCAACGTGACCATGTGTGTGCATGCAGGTACACTTGAATTGAGTGTTCGTGTGAAATATGTGCAGGGAGCACTCAACTCACATGCTGTCACGGGTTTGGCACTCAACTTCAGTCGGGCCGACGGGACTGGCATGTTTGATCAGGTTTTACAGGTCTTCCCCACTGTCACCAGTACCCTGCCAGGTGTGAACGCATGGTGTCTGGTTCAGTCAGCGGTGCTCGCTTTGATCTCCGGCCTCGGACACAAGAGACCCAGAGAGGTCTGTAGGGATCCATGGAGATCCAGAGAGACCCAGAGAGACCCCGAGAGGTCTGTAGGGATCCATGGAGATCCAGAGAGACCCAGAGAGACCCAGAGACATTTCTGTGGTTGTAGCATGACAAGGTCTTAAATTGATACCACTACTACTACTACTACTACTACTACTACTACTACTACTACTACTACTAATAATAATAATAATAATAGCAATATCAATCTTTATTGATATAGAAGGTATCCTTATCTAGTGCTTCATATGAAGGTGTAAAAACAACAATATTTAACATTATCAAGAAGAATAAAAATAGGAAACATGACCAACACAATAGAATGAGATAAAAAAAAAAAAAACCTAAGAACAAACACAAAATTAAAAAGTCAAACGTGTGTTTAAGAAGTGATTTAAAAGTTGATCTTGAATTAGCAGCCAAGTCAGAGACTCTGATGGTAAAATCACAGTCGTCTTCTGTCAGGACAACCAGAAAAGCTCCAGCTCATAGGGAGTCTGTCTGTAACTGTAGCTAGGAGTCAGACTTAGCTGTGCTCTATCACCGATTGATATAACAACAGTGATTCATCCTACACCAAGTTCAAGAAAGCTTTGACATTTGCACAAGAAGTGAAAATCCTAGCTGAATAAGCTGGAGACGTGAGAGGAAGGCTTCCCCCGGAGTCGAAGGATAACGCTTTTCAGGCCTGTGATCTGCTGCACAAGCTGCCATCCCGTCACAGCGGGGTTCCTCTGTGGTGGTGAAAGGCATGCTGGGATCTCACACCTCCAGCTCCATTTCCATTAGTAAGTTATGGAAGTAATCGGGCTACTGGTAACATCAGTGTGAAAATATAAAACAGTAGCTGATAGTGGGAGGATGCAGGGGTGGGGTGGTGGTGGGGGGGTTCTGTCTCTTCAAAAGGAAAATGAGTCTTAACAGATTTGAATGCTCAGGTATGAAGAGGAGCAGCGAGTCCTCATCTCACAGACAAAGTGATTGGAAGATATAAGGGAGTGTTGAAGGATAAAGAGTGAGTTGCCATCAGTGTTCCTGAATGCTGACTTGCAGATGGTTCAAGGAGTGCATCCCTCTTATAGGGTCTGAAAAAAAAATCGAATGGGGTTGGGGGGGGCCACATTTTTCTCCAAACAGTTGCTGATAGATAAACTGCTCCCTGTAGCAGATTTATTTTCACCCTTCGTGACTACATCCCATTTTGTCTCTCCATCTATCTATCTATCTCTCACTCCTACGTTACAAAATTTGTTCTGACCAGCATTCTTGACTCTCTTTCAATTTCATTCTCTACATTATCCTTTAGCCACAGGTCAGTCGCTATGATTCAAGGGGCATCAAAATAATGACCAGGGTAAATCCTTCCACTTTCCTCTCATGTCTTGCCACCCAACATGTCTTTGATGTACCCTGCCAGGGCGCAAGATGCTGGCCGCAAACTAAGCCCCCCCGTTGAGACCAAAGGGTGGCACGACCCTGCTGACTGATCCCGGTCACAAGACAGGTGGCTCATACCACTCCCAATTTGTAAGGGGTGATTTGTTGTGGCCTCCTCAGCTCTTGATCTTGTTTGTTCTCTCAAGATGTGGCTGGAGTCTGGGAAGGTCATCAAGACATGAAAGTGCAATTCTCACGGCGAGCGCTGACAGTTCAGTTCCTCCTGTCTTTACATTACTTGTGTGACACTTCTGCCTTATTGTAAAATGGCAGAAAAAAACAGAAAGAGAGGTTGTAAGCAAAGATTCACACACAAATGTCGCATGTGCGTGGTATGTATTTTAGCTTTCTGATGCCATGTTCAGCTCATATTGGATCTAATATGAGCTGCCGAAAGCGAAAACCAGTTCACATCACAAGTAACTATTGTAAGTGTTTTTTGTAGGCTCTGATATTTCCCACTTGGCATCACGAATTGTGTCAACTCGATGTTGGCAATCCAATAAACGTCTTTCAGAAGAAGATAATATTGTTGGCTGATTGTATGGTAACAAGGAGCACCACAACAATTGACCTCACGATCGCCATCTTGGACGTGAGCGTTTAAAAACACTTGTATACTTCCAAGTTGTAGCAACGTGATTTCATCCCGTTCTTCTGCTTGTTCTTGAACGCAGCATGCCCCAAAATGCTCTACACTTCATTTACACCATATTATCAAAGGAGTTGTAGAATTCCATGAAAATAAGCGACATTAAATGCCCTATCATTTGAGTTTGACATGCTGGACAGATGAAAGCGGGTGAACGATAGGGCAAATGTATATCTTTCAATGTTTAGGATATAGAACGCTGCATTTAGCCCAAACACGCTCAGCCTTTTGAAGCGTTGACAGACGAGGCTGGTGGCGGAGCAGCGGCCTCCTCTGCCTGCAGCCTTCTAGCTGCAGCAACACTGTGATGTGTGGACAGAACACTTATAGGCTGGATAACCACGTCTCTGCACAGGAAGCACACAGGAAAAGACACTCACATGTAAACAAGTGCATTCACACGATCCATTTTTGTTAGATTAGGCCTCGCTTTTTCCAGATGGTGGATAAATCATTTTGAAACAGAATGGGAACTTGATTTTTGTCAGCTGGTGAGAAAGAAAGCAAACAAAAATTTAAATTTAAGGAAAAAATGTGCTGATCCACATGTGATAAGGGGTCTCTGCACATTTATATCCTTGCACTTTTATAAGGCCTGCATGGATCTAAGCTTGCGGAAAATCTTTTTCACTGAGAAACTGAAAACTAACAACATTTAAAATATTTAACTGGTAGCCTGTAGCATGTTCTCTTTCATGGGTGTTTAGCCATATATTTGTTGTTTGTTTATTTTTTTTATAAAATTACGTTTTCATCTTAGTAGCTAATTATCCATAATATAACAACTTTCAACTTTCAAAGTGAAACTTGTGGCAACATTGCATTGCAGTGCATTTTGGGGTGTTTTGGGGGTGTGTTTCCTTTTCCTAAGACATTATGGTTATGACGCGATGGCTTGAATTTATTCATTCTGAAGAACTTTTTTTTTAACCTGCTAGTCCCAATTTAGAGACAGAGCAGCATAAACCTGGGAATCCCAACAGCAAAGTGAACACTTGACATAGGAAGGATGAGCTCATGTGTCCTGATAAAGGCCGAAACGTCTATACGGAAGACATCCAAAAAATGCACTTGACTCCCATCTTTAAGTGGAGGTCTGGACCCGGGTCTCTGTCTCTGCTGTATGACTGGAGTGTTGATGTCCACCGCCGTGTGAATGGGCCTCTGTATGCAGCCCAGTCCTCCTCACTATCCCCATTGTCTCCTGTGATTGACAGGCAGGCCACTGATAAAGCAAATGGCCAAGGCACCCTACACTACAGCCCTCCAAGAAGCCCACCAGCTATATTACTTTACCATATATTTGGATTTAGAAAAAAAAGAAGTGAATGCAGCACCTGTGGCCTAAGATAGCTGAGTAAGCCACCTGTACATGCTGCTTGGAAGTACTTCAGCATCCACCATCACGTTACACCTTCAGATCATGTGATGCGATGTTCACTGTATTCCAGGAGATATTTTGTGATTGTAGTTGAATTTATTGGTGTACCCACTTTCCCTCAACCTGCCTCATCTACTTCTACTTCAGTTAGTGATTTTCTTCATTTCCCAGAATGCCTTTTGACAACCATTGCATTTACATTACAGTCATTTAGTAGATGCTTTTATGAAAAGCAACTTACAATAAGTGGATTCAACATAGATAGGTAAGAGAACTAGTCACCAGAAAGAAATGCAAGATTTATCGCCAATAGTTTTTTAACACTATTAAAGTGTTTTAGGGTGGATTTTTAATCTCTAAATGAAGACATAAAGAATTCTGGAGATGCGCCATCCTAGGTAAATGTATCTAGGACTTCCTGGTTGTAGTTAAGTGAGAGGATTAGCCAAAATGACTTGGCTGCTAAATCTGCTAATCTCTGCTGAGTTAATTTAGAAGTCTATTGGGTTAAACTGACACAAGGATCAAAGAAAATGGTTGATGAAAGGGCAACAAATTACTGATGAGTTTTCTCCTCAAGCTGTCTCTAATTGTATCATTGTGCTTTTGATCCAGCAGGGCATGCTATCCATTCTCATCTCTTATAAGGCCATGGTATTTATTTTGGCAGGTTCGTTCGGACAAAAGACAAAACAAAGCATCACTTTGGCTTGGGACTCTGCAGTGTGAACAGGCCTGCTGGGTGAACTAGACCAGCCCTCACTGTGTGATCGCCTGCAATAGGTCTAAAACATCATGACTTGTTGTGTTGCCTTGTGGGAAAACGTCTCCATTTCCTTTTTACGGGTTTGCTTGCTTTGCTTTCATCTCCATGCTAACATCTCACAGCTATTCAATCTTCCTGCGATCCCACTGGCATAGTAACTAGTAAATAAACAAACAATATTAAGCCACGGTGAGTATACACTCTTTTGTAAATGGCTCCGTGTTCATCTGTGTTTCTATTTCAGGCAAGTTTGACTTCATTGTTAGAACCGCCACCTTAACTCATCCTCCTCATACGTTATCTCCTCCCCTCCACTGACAGAGCTCTCCTCTCTTCATCTCTCCTCTCCCTCTTTTATCTTGAAGTGAAGTAATCCTTATCTGGAGGCTGGGGCCCTGCGACATCCTCACTCCACCATTAGGTGCTACCTGATCCTCTGCTAGCGAGCTTGTAATTATGGGAAACGGCTGTTTTTAGATCTTAACTTCAAGTGGAATCCAGTCATGCCTGAAATCTGTACATGGATCTGATGATCTGTCCAACTACTGTTAAATTCCATGAAGGTGAGCCAGCGTGCAGCAGAAAAACAACCCGGGGCTTTGACTTGTATCTCATATACATCATCGCACAAATGCGACGGTGAGATTTCTCAACATATTTCTGCAAAAAAAATGCAACAGCGTGAAATAAGTGATCGTTTGATTACAGCTAGGATCAAACGCTCAGCCATGGTGAGCTGTTGTTTCCACACTGACATCATGAAGGGGGATTTTTCAGCGTAAGGGAGTGGATGAGGTTGTCAGGATATGAATTTGGATGTGAACCAAGCCTACCGACCTGAGGATGTGACCGAATCTGTGGCTTCCTTAGTAAGACATGGTGATAGTTTTCTCTTATCTGCTGGTTAGCTGAAATAGTGATTTAAGTATACAGGTTTCCTGCAGTGCGGCATGTCAGTATTTATGCATTTGTTCATACATATCATGTAAGAATGTGCAAGTATCTCACCTGACCCGTTGCTATTGAATACAATATTTAGCATCTTATGAAGCATTGATGTTATTTCTCTGATATGCTGCAGATTCCCTTCAGTGCAGATGCAAGGCCTTTCCAGGAGAAAACCCTCCCTGCCCTGACGTGACGGCGTAGCCATCTATCTCTCAACGCTCCCACAAAATAACATGACTTTTACATTCAAGCAGTTCCGTTGCTCTGCCTCCAACTGCATATCTCCCCCGACACAAATCAAATCTGAACTCAGATGTGGGGTGCATTCTTTTTGAAGTGTGTCTTCAGGCTCTGTGTTTTATCTGCCCTTGATTTATTTTGTTCATCAGGCGCGGTACACTCCCCTTAATATCGCTAAGGGAAGCTGTTTAAGATTAAATTAACAGGCATGAAGTCACACCTCCAGGATGCTGCTGGGTTGTCTGATGTTGTCTGATGTTCTGGGTTCAGTTCTTACATGTCACTTAAAAACACACACACATACACATACACACATACGCACACACGTTTGAATTAAGCACTGTCACCAGCTGAGGGCGTACCACCTGAGTGCATCAGAACATGAGAAAACAACATTTTGGTTTTTTGTGTGTTTTCAAGTTGCCTGATCACTGCCAGCATCAGATAAAACCATGAAAGAGAAATGCATTAATAGTCTGATCAGAGTGTTATTTTCACTTGGTGATTTATTATTTTATTACACATGAATTAATTAATGCATTATTTGGGGAAAATAAAACATCCTGGAGTAGTGGCTTACTGACTGAGGATCCTCAGACAAATGAAGAATAGGAACATTTAGCTGAGTGTGAATTAGCACAACGAGATGATATTGTTCACTCTACCCACCTCCAGTATAGACATAACATACTTCTGTAAGTCATATCTATCTATAGCTACAAAAATGCTCTCAGATGAGGTTCCATGGGATAAGACCTTATGGTTTAGGTTTGTGGTCAAAATCGTGTCTTTTGGAGTTTCTTGATATAAAAAAGTTCCTCTGATTTAGATCCAGTAGTGGAAAATAGCCCTGCTGAACACGAGCATCAATGAGGTATTGCAAGCTGTGGCACTCGCCCTACCTTAGCTGAAGTGAGTGGAAAACTTTTATTTTTATATCATTAAAATGCAGAGCAAAGATTAGCAAAAATTGGCAGAAATGTAATTATATGGCATATTAAAACATCTCATCAGGTTACCATTCAGGACCAATGGACCTGGTCATCTGAGCCATGATGGTTGATATGATAACCAGATAATATCTTCAGTTATCAGCCGTTGCTCCAGTTGGCCACGGAGATTTAGTGGTGATGATCAGGTTTTGAAGATGCAGGGACTACATCATACATTAGGGTCTATTGGATTGATAATCCAGCACCTAAACTCACCTTTATAGGCTGAAATAAATCTTAGTGTCATAATCCCATCATATACAAATGATGAAGATATTGGGTGAAAAAAAAAACAAATGAATGCTTTTCTGAGATTGTGCTTGATTTTTGTTTCTATTGGTGGTTGTGATGCCTTATGATGATCATCACCTGGAGCAGACATACTTCACCCTGTGCCCGCCACCCCCCCCCCTGTGGTCCCTCACCCACCCCTGACTCCCAGTGGTGCGCCCGGTGGAGCCGCCCATCGGGACGGTCCCAGCCCGTGAGAACCCGCCCACCGCGACCTCTGATAGGACCGGAGCAGCAATTCATCCTCAACGGCACGTCAATGTAATGTATTCCCACTTCCAAGACGCTCACTGAGTGATAGAGCCAATCCGCCGACGGGACAATAATCCTCAAAGCCAACAAACCGGAGGAGTGAATGTGTGTTTTCGTGCCGGTGGACTATTCTTCAAGGCTTCTGGGCATCCGAGGAACTTTGACAGCTGGGGGATTTCCTTTCAAGTAAGTGATTTTCTTTGAGCCGCGGATCAATAAGGCGACAGGAACAGAGGGACTGCGTGGTGGTAAACAGGGAAACGGAGCCTCTCTGTGGAAAACGCAACACTGTCCTATTTTAGAGATTATGTGAGGTAGAAAACGCTTGCTGCGAAATAAATAAAAAATAAAAAAGCGAGGTGCGGTGTGATAGTATTTTGTGGTGCGCAACCTTTTCTGAATTTCTTCGAAAATGGTGCTCACTGCTTTGACCCACTTTGACCCCCCTCACGAGCTCCATGAAATAATAACCCACAACAATACAGAAATTACTAAATAGCAACGAGAAAATCTGTGCAGAACCTGTTTCTGGAAAAAAGTTTAATAAAATGTAGCTGTTAGCCTCGTTTTATTTTATTTGAACTATAAGCAAATAATAAAATTTGACATTTTTGACATTTAATAAATAAAACCACATTGACAAAGAAGGGTTACCCTGTTATTAATTATTTATTTACTCTCTTAATCTTATTATAATTATTATTATTATTATTTTTTAAATTCTGTACTGCAATAAAATGTAATGGTGTTAAAGAGGAGCAGCAGTGTTGGTATACATCTGGATCACACCCCTGTCAGAGCTGCTCCTGTTAGCTGTTAAGTACGTGCATCAGCATGCTGTGTATGCAGGTTCAATTTCACACATTTGGACTGTGTTACAGGGCCCGGATCCCCAGTGCAAACACAACATTGTCAGGGTGGTTGGTCAGGGTGTGAGTTTGAGTAGCAGGTGCATCATTCGTTCCCCAACACACAACTATGCCCACGCCGTGTTTTTTTTTGTTTTTTTTTGACGAAGCAGCAGACAAATGCGGGGAGACGAGATGTTTTTTTTGGGGATGGGTGCAGCCAGAAAAGGGGCAACACTCCCCCATCAAGGAGGCTTTGTTCTAGGGGGCACGCTGTTGCTATGTGGATTTTTTTTAGTGCATGTGTTTGGGAGCGGTCTGGTTGGTTGCTCCATATTTGCCAGAGGTTGCATGGGGGCAGAGACTTGCCCCGGTCTCCTGCTCCCCTGCCTGGACCTCCACTCCGCAGGGTGGCCCTAGTCTGCGGAGCGCGTGTCACTTAGGTTCAGATCATACATGGACTGGACTCCATGTGATGGTCTGGACTCTGCGGGCCATGCCCAACTGCCACTGGGGCATAACCCTGAAACAGCAGGATATGGCACCCGTTCAGCACTGGCACTGGTGTGTGTGTGTGTGTGTGTGTGTGTGTGTGTGTTTGTTTGTGTGTGTGTGTGTGTGAGTGTGTTGTGTGTGTGTGTGTGATAAGCTGACGACCCAGATGGAGGAAAACCATGAAGAGGGCCATGTCGTGCCATGGCTCGAAAATCCTCCATAGCAGCTGACCTCACTTCTGAACCGCTCTCTGTGATCTGAATAGAAGAATAAGTGGCTTTAATTTGCTGTGAAGCCCATCTGTAGTCTGGCTAATATTGATAATCAGATGTTGGGTTGCCCTTTGTGCTCCTGGCCAATCAGCATAACAATAGCGGGTGAAAAATGAGTGTATGGAGATTATGAAAGAAGAATAGAGTTCTGCAGTAAACGGTGCAGCGTCTGCGGGCAGCTCCACCGTCGCCCAGGGCACACGCGTGGCACAGAACAGCCAGTGGATCCCCGGGGCCCCATCCTGCTGCAGAGGGGAGGAGGGTCAGGGCGGACGGGCCACTTGGCTGCTCGTGTTCCCAAACATGGGGCTGCTGGAGCTGAGCATTGTCCACCGGCCATTAATTCAGCTAAGAAACATACATGTCGTCTCACTCTGTTAGATGGTTAAAGCGATAATCAGAGGTATGAATGTCAGTTGCTCTCTATCAGTTGATATAGCACAGTAGTGATTCAACCTACAGCCAGGTCATGAAAGCTTTTGCATTTGTTGGGTTTCTCTGGCGCACAGGAAGTGATGCGTTTTTTACGTTTCTGGGTTGTTTGGAATAAATAGAAGAGCAACTGGGTATTTAGCTTGAGCAGAAAAGAGCGGTGCCTACAGAAACTCAAACTTCATCAAAAAAGAAAAAGACAGCGATGACCACTTAGTACCAAAGATGGCAAAAAAAAAAAAAAATCCCACTTTGAATCAATAAAAATCAAAGTTTTTTGGTTGGATTTTATGCTTGGAAGTGAACATCCTCCTCATCGTCCATTTATTAATTCATCACACACCCGAGACATTTTAATACACACCCACCCCTCTAGATTTATCCTAAAGCTGTATTAACATTGTCGCCCTTGTATCAGTGATGGATATGTACTTAGCGCCACACGCCCCTACTGTGTGATGGATGATGTCTGTAGTTCTGACAGGACTGAGAAATGAGCTGTCACCTGTGGGGAGAAAAATCTATACCCCCCTCATTGGATTTAGACACTTTCCATTATGTGGCTCAGTGACCGAAAGTAGTCCCACATCTGTGACTGTGGTTGGCCGGGCGCCATGGGACCTGGACACATCCAGGTGTGTCATGAAAAAGTGAGGACGAGGATGGTGGCATACGGGCCGTTATCCTCACTGACTAATGGAGGGTGGGAACTTAGATGATGCTGGTGGGGGCATTAAAGGAGTGCAGTGAGTTTTTAGATTGTCTTTACCTAAGATGTTAAGTGATGAGGGCCTTCGAAATCATCCACTTGTCCCCGGTAGATCATTGGCTCCAGTGCTCCATGCTAACACTTTAGCATACACTATGTTGAGTGATGGTAGACCACTCAAAAGTGAGGAAATGAGAAGGTGTTGCAGCTCTGAAGCTAAATGTTAAGTAATGTCTGGCAATTTTGTGCTGGAGATTGGTAAAAATGTACTCAAAATATGATACAAAAATAAGGTACTGTTTTGAAACAGCAGGCACTACTTTCCCTGTTTCCATAGGAAGTGGTTATGGATGACTGTGTACAGTTAAATATCACTGCACAGCGGGATGAATGTGTGCTTGGTCACTTGAAATAATTCTCAAAATGGCTATACGTCAGCTATGTTGAGTTTTAAAAAAATGTCATTCATCTACAGGACATAATAATAAAAACTAATAAAAACCACTAACAACTCTTTATTACTAAAAAGTCAGTGTTCTTACTTTTGGGTAACTCAACATAGTGCATGCTAAAGTGTTAGCATGGAGCAGTGGAGCCGACCAGCTACCGGGGACACATGTATGACTTTGGTGTCTGTGGTCTCATCATCTAACATTTAGAGGGAAATCGACCCAACGGGACAATCTACCAGCTATATTCCTTTAACATGGAACTCCCATCAGGAATGACCCCGGTGTAACGGGCCGGGCCTTTAGGTGCCTCCCTGCTAAGTTTGATGGATGTCCTGGGCGGTGCACCTGTCTGTCCTCGCTCCGTAGATTTTACATGCTCGCGCTTGACGAATGAGTCCCGTTAGGGTCCAAGTGCTCTGAGCTCGGTGAAGGTCCGGCTGGAATGCCGCATATGCCGTTTTCCGGCCAGGTTAAATAGCTTTGCCGCGCGGCATCTGAGCTATCGGTAGCAGCGCGCCCTCAGTAACAGAAAACGGCCTGGAAAGTAAAGCTGGAGCAGAGCGGTGATAGTGCAGTCGCTGGTTTTTTTTTGTGTGTGTTTTTTTAAAATCCCTATCTCTTCCTGTCACACACATATTCTCAAGTGCACTCCCAACACATTTGCAAATACTGTAGGCACGCGCATGCACACACACATACACACACACATACACACATACATACACACACACACACACACACACACACATACACACACACACACACACACACACACACACACACACACACACACACACACACACACACACACACACACACAGGGTCTTGTTGTGGAACTGGCTGTCCCCCTGGTTTCCTGACATAACACCAGAGACCAGAGCAGACCAGAGCATGTCTGCTAGCTAATCAGCAGGGTCACATATTTTTTATAGCGTTTTTTTATGGAAATAAATATCTGAAACATTTGATTTTTATGTGTAATCTTTAATGTCTTTTACATAAAAAAGATAATTTCATATGTGCTTTTGCAGGGTAATATTCAGCTTTCAAACAAGTCAGTTGTGTGTTTTGTCTGTTTTCCTTTAAAGCTGGATCTCGTTTTTCTCTCGTCTTTCTGGACTGTTGAAAACATTACATGAAAATATCTCACATTTTTAGAAGGAGTCTTCAGAAACCCCCACAGCTGCCCTCCGACTGCTCTCACAAATCACTGTTGCACCCTTGTCATCGCCCGGGTTTTCAAGTGGGCTGTGGCAGTGTGAGGGTCACTGATGGTGGGTGAGCCCGGGTGGTGATGTTCAAAACCAGTCTAAACCAGGTTTGAACCCTCAGACCAGAGAGGATCTGGTGAAATTACTTCAGAGAAAGGGCAGAATAAAATATCCAGTTCATTCACTGATATTGCATTATGAAATGATCATATCTACAACTCAGAGGCTCTTTTTAAAATGTATTTTTATAATCAGCTTATTCAGTGAGTAGGGTGGTGAGAATGATTCAAGCTACATAAAAAATTATCTAGAATTATTAGAAAATGTAAATCAAGTGTAATATATGTCAAAATAATCCCAATTTGCTGTTTTACCCGTACTGTGCTGCCCTGTTCTTGTCCTGTGGCCTCATTTCTAGAAAGGCCTAATGATTATATTTCATCTTACCCGGTAGCAAAAATCACAATAATGTCGTAGATCTACGTTAGGTTTAAATCACCTGCTGATTATGCCGCGGTATGGCAGGCTTGAACCCCCACGGCTTAAAATATGAATGCTGTTGATGTCATTCTTCAAACTGAGTTTCATCTCAAAACAAAAATGTTACGCTGATGACTGGATTTTTAATCTTAATCTAAATTTAGGTTAAATTTTCATTATTCCTGGCGGTGTCTGCACACAGTCGGCGTAGTTGGAGATATCGGGGCTCATTGTCCTTCAGAAGAAGCCATTTCTGCGATTCATTTTTGTACAGTATGAAAAACAACTTCCTCAGACTTGAAAACTGCCTGAGCTGAGTAATCCATCACAGTAAACATTCAACATTATTTCATTGTACCCAAGTGTTTTCATATCAGTGCATTATATCAATCACCTGACACCCACAGAAAGAAATGGAAACCAGGAAATAATCCCTCAAAAACACACTTGGGGAGTCTTTGTTTGCCAGGACAGCAGTTCATTTCGAGATCTGACACCGTGAAGTTTGTATTTTATGAAAACAAGTAAATCTAAAAAACGTCTAATTACATACAGCATGTATTGGAAAACTGTGGGAATGTAAACTACACGTAGACCGTAGTGAATGGGCTGTGATTCTAAATGACAACAGTATTCTCCTGTAGGTTCACATTAAAGATTAAATCTGAGCACATTTTTCTCGGCGAGGCCCCTGGTGACTGGCTCCATTCCCTCCGAGGCACTAGGAGACCCTGTCAGCAGGATAAAGGAGGTGGACTGCGAGGGCTCAGTATCCATGCCTTAGTTGTTTCAGCCCCCAGGGTGTGTGTCACATCATTCATAACTGCACATAATTGGGACGACAGAAATGTGACTTTTGTGTTTTGTTAAGAAAACGATGCAACTCGGGGGCACGTCGCCGCGCTTGAAGCCTGTTTACGTTGACGTGATGAATAGGAGGAGGGGGGAGGGGGGTAGACGACCCCCCCGCTCCCTCCCTGACACACTTCTAATGCTTTCTGTGAATTATTCAGGAAAGTTTGTGCAAGATTAAACGCATGGATGACTTCAGCGAGATCTTTACGTTCGGTCACTGCACCGTCGATACTGGAAAGGCACCGCGGAGGAAATCTCATAGCGCGATTATTGAGACAGGGGGCGGGGCTTATGTGAAGCTGGCTTTTGAGGAATGTGCTTTTGAGGGCGGCTATAATCCGAGGATTTGCTTTACGGAAAGATGAACTTCAGTTCTCTATCCCAATTTTTGATTTAGGCTTTCATCAACCCATTTTTTTCTCTCTTTCTTCCTGGTTTAGTGAGTACATGTATTTGATTTGTCCACACTGCAGGACACATGCTCCTCCACGCCTCAGAGGGGCTTGTGTCCTGCTGTGAACCTTCTGCTGCCTTTTTGTTCTGTAATATGAGGCCTAAACGGTTGATTTCCATAATCTGTTGCTCCGTTGAGTAGCATATCCTCAATATTCACCTCATCTCAATATTCCTATCTAGTCTAGATTGAATTCTTATCAACGTTGCCGTGTTGTGCTCTGGAGGTTGGAGAGTTCGTTGACCTACCAATTCAGATCAAAGCAAAACGAATCCTCTTATTACAGAAGATAAAGGCTTTGAACTGGATGGTTTTTTTTTGAGGAAATTATATTTTCAAATGTACAATATGAGATACTCAACTGAATCCTCTATTCATCTTTTCAGAAATTTCCTTTTCACATTGAGGCCATGGGGGAATTCAGACACCAACACAAACAGTCAAGTCTCGAGACAATGGAGGTAAAAAAACAACAACAACAACAACAACAGCGCGCCATATTTGTCTCTCGTTCTCTGTATCGCCAATGAGAGTGAAGGTACATCTCTCTCCTCGGTGAATTACGTGCCTCCACATATCTTCAACTTGGCACCCAGGAGATTTACGTGGCTGTAGTGTCCTGTTCTATTTTAGCATTCAGCCAAAGTCCTCACCCTGCTCAGCCCTCTGAGTGGAGGAGGCCGGAGAGGCTCAGCCCAGGCTCTCCGCAAGCCTCTGGAGAGTTCCCCGTTTGATGATCTCCTTTGAAGTTCAGCACTTTTACTCCATAGCTTGTGATTGGACAGTCGGCAATGAATAATTCATGTGTTAGAGTATAGTAGTAGTAGTAGGAATAGAAGCAACATTACAAATCTTCTGGCATGCAAGGCCAATATGAAATTTAGCCAAGAAAAAAATGTCTCATAATGATCATTTTCTGTCTGTTTATTGGATTCCTAAGCTGAGATTTAGTGCGGTAATAGTGCAGGTGTTTCTTGTTGGTTCATAGCCGTGGTACCTCAGCATTTGGCAGTAATAAATATCGCAATTTCCTTTTAGATTTTTGTTTTTAATTGAATGCTTCAAGCTGTTGTTCCCTGAATGGGAATCGATCAGACCAATTTTCCTCAGGTTACAGGGTCATTTTCTTTGTAATGAAGGAGCCACTCTTTTGACTTTGAAGTTGGGACTTTACAGGGCAAACGCTCTCCGCTTTATGCAGCGTGTCTAATTGTGCTTTTTTTTTTTTTTATGACGGACTTTGGTGTTGGGAAGAAAGGACAAAAGAAAAGTGGTCCTAAACCTCTCATATTTCCTAAGGGAAATGAGTTCTGGGAGGGTAATCTCCTCAAAGGCTGACAAGGAAGGTCCTCTGTAACTACAGTAGTTTCCACAGACTGCAAGGGTTCATTGGAGAAACCCTGAGCAGTAGTATTTTTGGTTAACACAACCAGCCAAATTAAATTGACTGAATTGCTGCTTAATTTGGATATTTTAGCCCAGGATAGTTGAACAAAAGACAAGTGTAAAGACAAGACATCACTCATGTCAGCAGAGCATCAGTTTATTAGGGCTGCAAACCATTCAGTATTTTGGCAACGTGCCCTCCTCAGAACCCGCTGCCTTATTAGGCTTTGGCCTGATAGAGACCGCACTGTATAGCCAGACCCTCATACAGTTCATAAACAATGTCACGCTACATGACAAGCGCAATAGAAGTATTACCATCCTCTGCTGCCCCACGTGCAGCAGCAGGCCTACACCTACACTATGTCCTCTGTAAATGTGTACTGCGCGTATCTCCGTGTTTCTGTTGTTCACCAAAGAGGCCGGACATGATTTAAACCCTTCCAAAGCCTCCCACCGGTGGCCTGTGTGCACGTGGTGTGAAAAGCCTCGGTCACTGACCCGGGAAAGGTTTTGGTCTCTTTTAGTCACTGAAACAAAAAAAAGGGGACACAAGCACCAGTCGGCCACCCAAATCCCAATTAGCTCCCGTGGCCTTGTAACTGGGCCACGGTGTTGGTCGCCATCAAGAAGTTCAAGGGGATTGGATCCACCCCTGCAGCTGTCATGGCCATGCATTATCCCCACACTGATCTCCTCATAGCGCACCCCCCGCCTCCCCCCATAGGCCCGCATCAGGAAATTCACACGTCCCAGACACCCTTCAAAGGGATTTGGTGTACATCCTCTGTTTCTCATGCAGGGTTTTAGTTCCCCTGCTGCCAAACAATGTGGGAGAGCTGGTATGTGCCCACGGCAGGAGGCCGCCTGCGCCCCAACCCCCTCACTAAAGCATTATGTGTAAAACAGAAGTGCTTGTACATCACCGCGGGGTGTAAAAACTGCTGCACAGTGGATCCTTATGTGCTAAAGCTATGAGAAATTAGGAATTTTCTGAAGGGGTACCGGTACGTGAGACAGGGAGGGGGAGTAAAGGGGGGAGGGAAAGTGTGACAGTGAAAGTCAGGTGTTGTTGTCATAACCCTTGAATAGTCTTCTTTCTTTCAACCCTCCAGTGTCCCAGCAGAGAGGAAATAAAACTGAGTTGAATAGATTTAGGAGCAAAATTAAGACCTATCTGACTTTCAATTTAAATCACATTTTTAAAACTTTCTCTTTTCAGACCTTTAGCTGCACCGACAAAACAAAATTATTAATGTTATTAATGTGTTCTGATACTTACTGAAAAACCTTAAAAAAAATTAAATCTAAACAAAGGTAATGAAGACTGTGTGCTCAAGCCTGATAGTGCCTTTACATAGCAGACTGACTAAAGCTACCAAACACCAAAGAATCTATTATTTGGTGTTTTGGTGACTATGGTGTAATTGCCTACAACAAGAGAGTTGTGCACAACCATCACATCCATTAAGAGGAATAAGGCATAAGTTTGGCCTTTTAGTAATAAAACATGTTTTTATTATATGTCCTGTAGATTCCTAAATTATAAAAATGAAATATCATTAACTCAATATAGATGATTTAGCCAGGTTGATTTTTGGAACTATTTCAGATGAGCAACCACATTTTCTATCATCTATTAATTTTTAGCTGCTATCCCATCACCCACCACCCTTACTTCCAATAGAAACAGGGAAAGAAATCCCTGCTAGTTGAAAACAAACCTTATTTTTATATAATAGTAAACATATTAAAATCTGGCCGCATACCATTTAAGATTACTCACCATTTAGCTTTAGTCTTGCCATCACTCAACATAGTATATGCTAGTATATGCATAAGTGTTGCTGGAGCCAATGATCTACCAGGGGACACGTGGATGATTTTGGAGTCTCATGTTTCCCATCACTTAAAAGCTACCAATGGGCCAATCCAGCAAAAACTCACTTGAGTGTTAATACCACTCCTGCACTCTCTGCACCACCACGCTGAAACGATGCGCCCTTGCTTGAGAGGCACTCTAACCAAGAAATTCATATTTAGGATTAAAGGATTAATAGTTCATGGACTTGAGGATCATATTTCAGCTGGAAGCGCAGAGGAAAAAAAAAAACACAGCTTTGCAGAGGCGAGGAAACCACAGAATGCAGGAATAAATGGAATTTTTTAGAGGGTTAGAAAATTGCCCAATAATTAACTTTGACTACTCTCTTGGTATTTATTTGATGATTACTCCTCATGTTTTAACTGGATAATTGTTACTAAAGTGAACCCAACTGTAATGGCATTAAATACTTTGCAGACAAGTTATTTCCTCTGTGGCCACATAAATCAGAGACAAACGATCTGCAGCACAGACACCAGTATCACTCGGATGCGAGTTGGCTCACACATACTTCCTGTTTACCCCGCACTGTGACACCCCCAGGCCCAGTGATGATTTATTGTATTGCATTGCATCTCTGAAAGGTCAACATACAGCAGCTTTGATTCAGTGTTTGCTTCCAATCTGAGGTTTTGTCCACAGTCGGTACGAGGCAGGAAACAAACCCCCCTCGCTGCTCAGTGCCGACGACATTCCAGTACTGTACTTTTTTACAGCAGACGCCCCTTTTTCCCCACTATGGTATTTTTTGGCATCTATTACCAATTTGCCCCATTTATACGTGGGCTCGACACAGCTAATCCGCTGGATCTTTCTATTTGCCAAGTGGTCGAGATGAGGATTAAAAAAATTATACAGCTGACTCGGAGCACTTCAAAAGAAAATGTGTGGATTAGGGCGGGTGAGCATGTAGATTTTCAATTAGCCGGCCTCTGATACAGATCCGTGCTGACTCTCCAGCTTTGTGCCGGGGGCCGCGGTTTTCGCCGGCGCGGCGATTGACGGGAGGGGACGGCCCGCGACAGTTACACACATTGTCCTGCGCCGTTCCGCCACTTTCGGCCCATTGAAGAAAGCTGGAGTTTTTGGCTGCGCCTGTCAGACCTACGTAATCAGCTTTAGTTTGTTTCTCTGGAATTTTCTCTGAGAACTCGCTAATTGGATTTGTTCGGGGACAATAGGTCTGCTTACTGTATGGATTTGAGGAGCTTTTTCAAGCAGACCGGGCCAGCTTGGCCAAGTAATCTTACTGGAGGTCAGCGTATTACAACTAGCGCGGTCTTTGTGAGCGATATCCCGCCGGCCCCTGCACCGCGTGGTCGCCCCCGGGCGCGCAACAGTCCTGAAACGAGCCTCTTGTTGCGCGCAACTGGAAAAGGCCTCGCAGAGAGAGAGAGAGAAAAGCTCGCAGTGTCTCTACCTCACCCCTCTTTTCCTCCCTCCCCACCAACCCTTTTGAATCTGGTCAGACCAGTTCCCAGAGTCACAAGACGGTCGATTTGCATTTCTCCCCCCTCGGATGGGAGGAACCACCATTCACAGGTTGTTGCGCGGCCCGGAATATCGTGTTGCCGGGCCCGCGGATCACTTTCCCCAGCTGGCAGCTGTTCAGAGAGGGACTCCTGGTGCTTTGACCCACAAGGACACATATGCCTTGAATCATCACGTCTTGGGTTGTGTTTTTGATTCTGAATCTAATCTCTGATACTGGCAGTGGATTAAGGTGGCCGTGTGTCATCTTCCCCCCCCCCCAGACCCTCGCTACCACGAGCGAGGTCATTCCTGGTGAAACAATGTAGAAGTATGTGCATCAAACTGGAGACATTCCTCACTGCTAAACGTCCTCATCCTCAACGCTAGCAACTTTATAGCGGTAGTTTGTTGAAAAATAATTGGTTTGGTTAGTCTGCAACTCAGACTACATATCAGATTGTTCCTCTGTTACCTCGGCCTTTGACAAACACGGAAATGTGGGAAATGAGATTTTAATGATTTGAGGGTGAGCAGAACACCACATGTGTTTCCAGTGATGAAGTGTCTCCAAAACTATTAAAGAAATATTTATATAGTATTTATAAATATGTGTGAAAGTGAAAGTGTGGCGTGGTTAAAAAAAATGGATAAAGAAAACGTCCCTGCAGAGGTTGTGTAGAAATCACGTAATTGAAATATGTTATTTATATTTGGAGAGGAGAAAAGGGGGAAAAACAAGAGTAATGAGAGCCGTGAGTGTGGGAATCAATGAAAGGTTCTCAGTCGGGGCCAATTCTGCTGATGATGAATGGGACTAATTTCAGCCCACTTCCTACATCTCCAACCACATGGTGCTGCAGTTCACCTGGGGCCATGCTGCTGCAAGGAGCTGGATGAGGAAGCACTTCGCTTTGCTACCACCCTCATGGCTTGACTCTCTCTCTCTCTGTCCCTCTCACACACACACACTCACACACACATGTATACACCACAAACTGTCTTCGTAGATAAAGAAAGAAAACTTAAATCATTACCACATTAATTTTGAGACAAATCGAGACCGTCACGGACAAGACTGGCAGCCTTTAAAAGCCTCTACAATGCATTTTACGTTGTGTAGCACTGGGTTGGATTTGATGGGAAATATGCTGGATTGCTTTATGGCACTGAGACATATTGCTTTACGGCATAAAACAGGAACCATTTTATTTTGCAAGTAATACAAATCTTTTTTCCAAAACCGCTAGTCTAACAGCATCATTTCAACTTGAAGTTAGCTTACCTGGTCACAATGCATTTTGGCAAATATCAAGGGTAGTTATCGACTAGTTGTAACTTTATTAATATATTTTAAATACTTTTAGACAGCTACAAATCGTGCAAAACCTTTATTTCAGTGATTGTATGGTGTTGGAAACGTCCTATCACTTGATAAATGAAGCTAAACTTGATCTGAAGGCATGTGAGGTGGCTAGCTCCATCTAGTCTGGGAGAAATACTGATAACCGACATGATTCCTTCTTAAAAATAGTCATTGTTGTATCTCTAACTACAGTAATGAACAAGCAGGGCAGACTTCTAAGAAATAGCACAGATCTGCATTTCGACTGCATTTCATTATTGATTTCTCAAAGGCAGCAGGTACAAAGTGATACATGCTGCTGGCTGTTAAACAATGCAAGCTGTAACGGTGCTACGTGGTTTAAAGACATACATGTCAACAAAGATCAGAATGAGACGGTCTTGTGTGTTTTGTCTTGGGTCTTCATTGTTCATTCTCCATTGTGTTTGTCTGTGGTTAAATAGTCTGACCTACTTGTTTCTCAGCTGATGTGCCTGCGGTCTATCCATCCTCATTGAAAGACACAAACCAGCAAACCACAGCTTTCACTTACTGGGGTTGGCTTTGATGAAATGTGCTGCTAATGGTGGACGTCCTGGCTGCAGTTTAGAGGGTCTGCATGATTGACGTTCGACAGCGACCATTTCCTGACTGAGAGCTTGGAAAGTTGCCCTGCAAAGCCAGACATCAATTATCATGCCTTGGCTTTAAAAAAAGAGAGGGGGAATTGTCATTAATTGGTTTGTATCCATGCCTGGAAATAATACTTACTTTAGGTTTAGTCTTGTGAGCAACGCCTGGTCTGAGGAAAGATATTACGCGGGTAAAAATATGAAACCTGTGTTTTTTATTGGTGTTAATTTGATTTGGAGCTCGTAAACCAGCTCTAAGTAATCTGGTTATCTATTTGATGTCTGCATATGTGCATCACCCTCCTACTCAACCTCTAAGGCCTTCTTGTTCTGCTGGTGCCACAGGATTTCAGTCATGACGTGCCCTCAATATCTTTACAATAAAGCCTTATCAGCCTGTTTAATGGTCCGATATGTAGCTGGGGGCCAAACCCTGCTGTGCCCTTAGAGTCAATAAAATCTTAAAATCACTTTTAAAGCGAACAGGCAACCAGTGAAGAGGTGATGTAGTCACGTCGCCTTGATTCATCAAGAGCCAATACATACAATACAAGTATACAATGTGTGAATACTTTCTGCGGCTTTGTGTTCGTTTATTTACTCTACGCCAGTGGGGGCGGGGCGCATGAAATAACCGTAACAGGGAAACTGGAAATAGGAGTGAGAAAAACTCAACAACAATGGCTGTGGTGAAACAACAGCAAAGGCAGCTGAGGGAATCTGAGGATTTAGAAGCTGTTGATAACGGTGCAGAAATCCTCTAACAAGTTCAATAAGCCGAGCCTCCAAACGATTGAGATATTCGCACCAAGTAGCACTGTGATTATTCCTGAAATAATACATAAACCACCAAAAACCTACTTGCGTTATGGGGTCCATTTTGATAATATTTCTGACCAAAAACACTTGAATTCATGACCAGTTGTATTTATGACTTCTGATCTCAGCAGTAGAAGCTTCCCTGAAGTGCTCCTCATGTTTTCAGTTCAATTCTACTATAATAATTGATTATTTTTAAATGTACTGTCATCAGTCATAGCTATGAAATCAATATATATAAGATTTGCAGATTTTATGAAGAAGGATTGCATTTAGATTTTGATTTAATCTTATTCGATATTGAAATGATGCACAGAAACTGACTTACTATAAAAAAAAAAAATAGATTAAAAAAAAAGGGGGGAAATAAACCAAAATATTGTGAATGTCTTTATTTCACTTTTTCTATCATGTTTCAGTCGTGACACATTTTAGGAGAGGAAAGGAATTCCCGAAAATTCTGAATATATAATATGAAATTCGACTGTACTTTTAGTAGATATTATTTAGTAGAAAACACTTCCACGACCAGTTAAAACCACATAAAAAAACAAAAAGGAAAAATGTTCTAAATAACCACACTGAAAATTGCAACAAAATAAAGGTACTTATCGTGAAGTTTACAACTCGGACAAGAGGAAAAGGAACAGAAAAAAGAGCCGGGTCAAACCTATTCCTAGGAGCTTCCCCCCATAGTGGCAAGTTTATCTTAACAGGAATGCTCTTTCTATCCATTTCTATCCATTTTGTTGCTGGGAAAAAAAACTGATGTTAGTAATTGCATTTGTAGTTTAGTAGCTTTATCTGCAGGTAAAAAAGTCACTGAGGAAAAACTGATATGGTTACTTATCATTTGGTGGAGCAAAGCATTGTCTGACACTGTCTTTCTGATTTGGTCCAGTGTTGGGACACCTGTAGCGTTGAAACCAAACCCCTGTGTCCATGTCAATGGGATGACTGTCTGTGTCTTCCAGCTCTCTCCTCTTATAGAAGCGATTCTTTTTTTCTGCTCGCCTGAATTGAAAAGGCCGTGGCAGAGGTTAGTTTAGACAGCTATCAGAGCCGATCCTTCTCATGGGTGCTCCCGGCACCTCGGTTCAGTTTTTCTGCTGAGAAGGGATTTCTATTGGTGACAGAATATCTGAACCACCTGCTCTTTCCGTGAAATGCACTGATGAGTGAATCCAAGTGGAAGATTGATTTCACCCATTAAATCCACTTCAGCCATGAAGGAGCGATGTAGAAGAAAGGGAGGAGACGGGGGGAAATAACAACTCAGACAAGGTTGGTGTAAAAGGCGGTGCAACTCAATATTAGGAAGGTGTTTCCAATGTTTTGTACACTGATGTGACTCTTGGGGTTCATGTTTGTTTGGCACTGAAGTTACATTTGGTGAATTTATTTGAGGCAGGCACTGCAATGGATAGTCTTCCAATAAATAGTGCTGTTCACCTTATAAACCTGTTTATATTCTTTCATTTACACCAAAACAACACTGCAAAATAATGACACTGAATGAGCTATTTATCTAGTATAGAGTCTTCAAAAAAATCTTAAAAGAACTGAACAAAATCTGCCAAGGGGGTGAAATAATGTGACTTATTTCCACTGCAATTCCACTTTTGTGTGACGTTAGAGGAGGAGGTTAGAGGAGTGGTTCAACTTATTTCACGATATTGTCACACAAGAAAAGTCTTGAAACAGGTGAAACTGGAAACAAGTGAAACTATCTCACCCCTCTGGCAGATTTCTCTTCACGTGATTTAAGGAAAACAAGATTACGATTACTCAATTCTTTGACTATATGGAGGGATGTCTCTGCAGTGAAAATATCAAAGCTACATCTTAATGTTTCCAGGCACAACAAGAAGTAAATGGCTAATTATGATACATGAATTCACTGTAACGCCCCACAGAGGCCAACGTCGTTTCATAAATTTTCCCCCTGCTCTGCAAACTTTCATTTTCTACCCCGTGGGCTTAATGATGGCAGGAAACAGGAAATGGGTGAGGAATCCCCCCCCCTCCTCCCCCTCTCCAGTTGATATGTACACCTCTGGTCTTGGTCTTTGACTGAATACATTGTAGACCTTTAGCTGTGATAAAGATCTCACTGAGGAAACTCAATGCAGTCCAGCATGGTTGCAGAGTGCCGGGCCGCATTGTGCAGAGGGTCAAAAGGTAGTGCGTTACAAGAGGCCATGACTCGGCAGCCCGTTGATATGTTGCTGTTTTTCAGACTGATCACTTTGCACTGTAATCGCATGTAGGTGTCTGCTTTCCTGACATTATGCTAGCTTTAATCAAGTGTGTGTATTGGGTTGAATGTGGTGCAGAAAGCGCATGAAGGAAGTAGAAGCCGGGGGGGGGGGGGGGGAGACGGTCAAGCACAGGTTAAAGGAGCCTCCCTCTTACAACAACACCGCTGTTGAACTCGTTTGACGTGGAACAGTCACCGAAGAATTTGTCATCGCACATCAGCTCTGTTACCTTAAGGATTTTATCACATTTCCACAAAAGCTAAACGGTTTAACCTTAAATTGCTGCCTTTCCCTACTGAAGCAAACGCCCACAGCAGCAGCAGCAGGTATGAAGCCAAAGCTGAAAAAAAAAGCAAGCAGAATGTGAGCGCAGGACGTGGAGGATGTTTTGTTCTGGCACACTGAAAAGCAAGCAGTGTGTCAGTCTCGCCACACCCAGAGATAAAGATAATTTCTTCAGGCTTTCAGAGGTTTTGGCCCGTGATGCCATTAAGCTGTTGCTGCCTCGGGGTTTTGAATCCACTTAAACCTGCTTTGTGTTGTTTGGTACTAAAAGAAATATAATAAGTACATGCCGGGGCATAAAACACCAATTTGCACTCTTCTTAATTGTGCTTTTTGTTCATCCTGGCGGTCCTAGTGTTAAGTGATTTACAGTAATACTTCCCAACCGCAGCAACCCGCCTAGGGTGATGGAGATTGTAATTTGCTCCATGCACCAATCTCTAATAACATTACCAGCTAACCGAAGAGCCAGCCACCCATACAAAACATGTCTTAGAGCAGATTTAAACTTCTTGTGCGTAATATTGGATTTGGTTTGCGGAGCCCTTTCTGAGTCACTACGTTCACACTCGCCTGTTTGGGTCAGACATGCGGGAGCTAATCCTAAAATTACCCGGGGAGCTTGAGAAGTAAATGCCCCTTTAATGCCAATAAGTATGTTTGACTTATAAATGTGGGTGTCAGGTTTTGCGAGCAGAAACTGAACCGAGCGTGAACCTCAGTGGAATGTTTAGATAGCTTTTTTTTTTTGCGAGTCGCATTTTGCTCATTGACAACAAGCCGGTCCAAATTTCAGCAGGGCCCTCGCTGAATCTCGCTGTGCCGGAGCAAAGTGCACAAAGGACTCGAGTCAAGTGCATGTGACAAATGTCCAAACGGCTCTCATTTTTCTAAAACTGTCAAAGCTGCTTCTTGTCCGTGGGACAGGCTCTCCTGTGTATCCTTGTCAGAGCTCGCTGACGGAACGAGCCAATGTTCTCACTGGGTTTCTGGAGAACACAATTAAACGCTAGGCTGGCCTTACTTTACCCGCAGAGTGATGGACGAGACTTGTCTCAGTCAGTGGTCTGTTCCTGCTCTGGGTTTGGCCCTGTCTTTACCCTGGACTGTGCCAGGGAGGCGAGCTGTCTGAATGGAGGCTGTCAGACCATTCTCCTCCTCTCTGGAGTAAACAAGGATGGAGAAGTCTCCTTCCGTGGGACCGTGGTCATTCCACGACTTGAAGAAGCCCAAATGTTCCTTGAATACCTGAGCGGAGCAGCAGCGACGTTGACCTTGGGAATGGTGAGAACTTTTATAGCGGTTGGTCCTCTGTGTGTTTTCGCTGATAAATTCCACATCCTGTGTATTTTGTCTAGGTAAAGCGTGTTTACTGTAAACGTTCGTGTATTGACTTTGTCACGGATATTTCATGAGAGCGTTTTGGGCAGACGACTGGCAATACCCCAGTGGTGTCTGGCGTGTTGAAAAGAGACAAAACATGTTTCCTCATGTGGTCCTGTAAATGGATTGACCACATGGACTCAGAAAGATATCAGATGTGTAAATGTATCATATTAAGGCATCACATGAAAGAGTAGAGCTTCTCTAAAACAAGTCGGAGAGCACAACGCTGCGGTCGGGTGAAAACCTTGTATCTCCAAAGTGTCAACTTTTCAGTAACTGAGAAAGACAGCCTTGTTTCTAGCAGTTTAGAGTTTATCTAACTGGTTTGGAAAAGGTTTCATAAGATCAGGGGACGTAGCGTTTCTCTCACGGTGTTGGCATGTTGTCGTGAACTCTTAGCTTTCTCTCTTTGGTAACGCATCTCTCCGCTGGCACTCACCCACTGACACATTCCCTCAGGTCATTAACACAGTAGACCAACGTTTGACTAACTTTTATTCTGTCTCCTGTCAAGTCAACAATGATTCCGTCAATGGAGGCATAAAAATGGGCAAATGACAAAAGATTTTAATTTGTTCGTTTTTGCGACCTCTGAGCTCGATGGCATCCCAGACCATGGTGTTGTTTTGTATGTCACTGTTTACCCAACATTTTGTCCAGTTTTTGCTTGGTCACTCCTGTATCATTGAACAAAGACCAGAATAACTGGAAGATGAACTGAGCAGCGATAGCCACCGTGGCTGAACAGACAAAGAAAAGAGCGCCACCACAGATTGGTTGATTGTTTTCTGTTCAAATGCCATGTTAACATCCAGTACAGTCATAACCAAAGCTCTCTGTGTTTTTACCCAACAGGCATCCGGTTGAGTTTGTCCAGTCAGAAACCTGCATGTGTGAAGCCACAGCAGACAGCAATGGAGCCCTGGCCTGCAGTGGCCTGGGTGCTGCTGCTGACCGCCATCTCTGATCTGCTGAGAACCGCCCAAACAAGGGACTTCACCGAGCAAGACATCATCTACCTCCACCCCTCCAGTGAGTGTCAAATCTAACTTTCAAACAGCGTAGTGTTATTGTCTCACGAATGGAGGCAGACAGAGTTTCATGGGGCATCTGTGTATTTTCCCATTATTATTATTATTATTATTATTATTATTATCATTATTATGATTGTCCTTTTTATTATTATTATTATTATTATTATTATTATTATTATTATTATTATTATCATTATTATTATTATTATTGTCCTTTTTATTATTATTATTATATTTATTATTATTATTATTATCATTATTATTATGGTTGTTATATATGCTTTGCAATCAAGACTTAATAGTTACTAATTTGACTCAAAGTTATGAAACAAGCTTAATTTATGTTATATGATATATGTGATACTAATATTACTACTACTAATACTACTTCTAGTACTACTACTATTACCAATAATAATAATAATAATAATAATAATAGTTTATTTATATAGTAGTTATCTTAAAGCAGTGTTTACTTAAAAACAAGAATAGTAAAATACATAATGAGGAGATAAAAGAAGAAATAAATATGTAAAATTAAATTAGAGAAACAGATTAAACTGTTCAAAATCAAAAGCAGTTACATAAAAGAAAGTAAAAGTGCATTTTGAGAAGTGATTTAAAAGGTGTGCAGCCTCAGTTTCCCAGCCAAAGCCCAAAGCTGTCACCAAGCTCTGGCGCTTCTCAAACCATTGACAATAGTAATAATCACTCAAAATGAATCCTAGATACTTTGTCTTCTGAGTGTAAACAAAAGATGCCCTTGAAGTGAGTGAAGGTTAGCGAGAGGAACAGGACACCTCTTGAGGCTGTGAACACGTTAGGATGTGAGCTCCTGTCATGGATGTGACCCGACTTGAAACCAGTCAGCAAATCTCATCAGTCCCATCAGTCTCTTGGTCGTGCACACATCCCCCTCTGTTGTTCCTCTGCCGTACCGTCTCTCAGGCGCTGTTCTTCACTTAGTCACAATGAATTGACAAATTACTTTTTCACCTTGTTAGCTTCTTCATATATTATATTATTTAGATTTCCCATGCCATAATGTTCACCTATTTAACAATACACACCAAAACATTCACCAAAACATTACCTTCTCATATTTTTAGATAAAAATCCTTACTTCTTAGAAAACAGTATATTTTTATTAGTTACTTCAGGGCATACTAACTAAGCATACATAAAAATGCTCCACCCCCCACCCCTCATATAAAATATATAAATGGATACTGCGATCCCATTGGTTCACACCGTCGTGCCTCAGTAACCCTGAAGCAGGGTATCCCCAGGTCCTTAAATAGCTTAAAAAGTCTTAAACAGGCTGGTTGTGTCAGATTTGTTTCTTTATTTTTGATTTTTAAAACTTTAAAAGTCTCAGGATTCTGGGCAGTGGTGCTACTCCCTCGGTACCGGCAGACACCGGATCAGCCACTGTCGACTACATTTCAAACTTTGAAGATGCTGTTCTTCATTCATTTTCTCTACCAGCTTATTCCCTTCTCAGGGTGACGTATCCCAGCATGCACTGGCTGAAAGACAGGGAGACTCTCACTGATAGACAGACACATTCTTTCCTATGGGCAGTGTAGAGTTCCCAGTCCACCTGACCTGCAGGAGGAAACCCAGGAGAACACAGGGAGAACATTCAGACTCTACAGAGACTAGGAATCAAACCTGCAACCTTTTAGCTGTTGTGGCCACACTCTTTTCTAAACCCACAACTTGTCTTGTGACTATGGTCTATTGAGGCAAGTTGAGAAATTGGTATTTCTTCCTCTTCTATGATGGATTTCTCCCTGTGTGATTGTTGAACGTCGGTGCAAAATGGTGAGTCTAGGGGGGCCGACACCAAAACCTGCAAACTCCATTGTAGCTGCACTTGAAATATCTTGGACAGTTATCCGCAGGAATAAGAAAAATCCAGCACCGAACATCACAATGGGCCCAGGAATGCAAGAACAATAGCTGTTTTTTAGTGTTGAAGTATTTCAGGGTGAATTGTTCCCTTAATCTCACGGCAGGGTGTCCGTGTATCTGGTGTCTGATCCCTGGGAAGCTGTAAACCAGGGCTCGTCCGAGTCGTCCCGCAACAGCCGTCGTTACAGACACTGTTATTACAGGGCGCCACCGATCTGCCCCGCGGAGAGGTCACTCTATCTCTGTCATCTATCTCTCTTTCTCGCACTCTCACACACTCACACTGGCCCACGACGTGATTTATACTGCTTACACTACGCGACATTAATACATCGTCCCGTTCAAATTGTGACCTGACGGCTGTGGGTTATCAGGATAGCTGTGGCCCGAGTGGCTTTTAGCAGCATACCCACTGATCCCTTTCTGCGTTAGCCTGCCAGACAAAGCCACAGTTGGTGCAGCAACTGCCTGCATCCCCTCCCCTCCCCTCCAACACTCACACACACTCTCAGACTCTCTCTCTCTCTCTCTCTCTCTCTCCAAGCCCGGGTCTTTGAAGTATGGTATGTGGTCATGTGAATCCATGCATAGCCAGCCATTACGGTTAACCTCACCCGTGTTCTCCTGCCTTCTGGCCTCTGCCACCAACCCCTTTTGTCTTGTTCACACATCAGCCCCCGAGCCCGAGGCCTCTACACCAAGCGGAGGGATCCCGTACGGCGCTTGAAGCAGCCACAACTGTTCGCTACCTTTTCACGATGACCTTTTCTTGTCCCAGCCAGTCGAGGACATTGAAACACTAGGCGATTGTCCCGTGGAGTTTGTAGCCAGCAAAGTGGTAATGTGATGATCACCAAACCCCAGATGAGGGCTAATTGATTGTCGTCCTTTGGCTGTCCCTGTGACTCGGAACAAAATGTCCTGACCGGCGACCACCGCTAATTGGACCTCAGTGTCATTTAGATCATTTTCCAGAGAAATGGCAGATTTCCTTCTCTTTCGTTTAGTGCTTTTAGTAAAGTCTTAGTGAACGTCATCCCAATTCATATGAACCAAATACTGTTCTGCTGTGTTGGTGCTGTGATTGTTACTTTGCAGCTGAAGTGTTTTTGTTCCTCCTTTGTAATTTCTGTTTGTCGTGTAGTTCACTGTTTCTTAGACTGTGGGTCACGTCAGGACCCAGACTGGGCTACGTGCCTGTTTCCGTTGGGTCCCTACAGACCAACAGCTCAGTTCAGACTACATTGCTCACTTGGGTCCTGCCTTAAATAGTTTTAAGACTCCCTGGTGTAGACAGAACCGCTATATTCTCCCTCAGTTGGAAACAAAAGTAAATTGGTTAACTCCTGCCTCTGAGACGGGCATCTCAGCTGTTGTTATATTAAAACCTACTAGCGTCAAATTTAGCGGATTTCATTTTTGCTGAGTCATTTTCATGATTGATGAAACCCAATCAAAACACCTGGTTGAACTTGAAGAATGCTTGTTCCCTAATCTGTACATGGCTTTTTCCTTTAGTTTTTTAAGACGTAAGGTTTCCATATGACAGCTGTGATAGGCTTGGTAAGCCCCCCAGATTAAGTGACTTGAAGCAACACATCTCTCTCCAGGAAGCGGGCATGTTAGAGGTCAGGCGGCCCAAAAACAGGCCCCTATATAGCCAGCAAGAAAATCACTTAAGATCTTTCATCAAACAAAGGCAGACTTCTTGGGATCAGGTTTGGCTTTCTGGGATACTCCGGGAGATATCCATGGCGGCTCAAGGCCACCCTTTTGGTCCCCCTGGGGATTTGTGTGTGTGTGTGTGTGTGTTGTGTGTGTGTGCATCTACATGTGTGTGCATCTCTATGTATGTATTAGGGTTCGACCAAATAGGGGTTGTGAAGACAGATACTATTGTTCTTAGACTGAAGGCACAGCTAATAATTTGTGTCGATATTCAATATCTTTGAACATTTTCAGGCCAAATAATGGTTACAAACAATTAGAATTAAGTTTAATTAATTCATTAAGTTTTCCCCCCAGGATTTTATTCTTTTCTGAAACAGCATTTACATAATTTGACACTAAAACTCTCCATTGAAACCCAGACTAATGAAATTCTCAAGGCAGCTCTTCAAGGCAGGGTGACCCACCACCTATTCAATGGTAGTGGAAATTCTGGGATGCATCACTGCCTTTAAATGGAAAAAATAAAATATAATGTCATTGCAGGTTTACTGGCTGTTTTTATGTAGCAGTGGTCAGGGAGGAACCCCAATCTATCAGTTAACTGTAGTATGTAGTGTCTCTGTATCTCTGTGTCAGTGTCTTCTATGCCTCTACATTGGTGAGTTTAACATAAATATGCCCTTACATGTCTGTGCACCCTGATGGCCATGTGCGCGGATGCTCGCTTACATTTTGTGTCTTTTTGTATGGAGTGTAGTGTGTGTGTAACTTGTGCGCCACTAGCCAGAAGTCCTGGGAGGTAAAGGGTGGGGTTGTGGTCTGGCGGCCAAGGAGAGATCATGCTGATTGGCAGGCTTTGTTTTGCTGAATGAAGTTTGTCTGACCTACAGACCTGCAGCTGTCACAGGGGAAGAGGCGGTGTGGAGGAGGGGGCAAAACCAGATTAATGTAATGGTGCGAAATTGGAAAGGCTAACAGTGTCGCCGTTTGATCCCAGCAGATGGTCACCATGGACATTTTCCATCCTCCCTGGGGACCCTGCGCTGACAAAGCCAGGGTGCCACTGCTGCATGCTCACAGTTTGTAGCAGAATTAGCAGAGGGTTGTAAACTCTCAATAAGATTTTATGTACTACGCCTTTAGAAATATGGTTTCACATGTAATTGTGCAAAAATGTGCAACATTAAGATTTAAGATTTTATTGATCTCTGTTGGCGTCAAGATTGCATCAACGTTTTCATTATAGAGACGAGTAAGCTAGCTAAAGAGCATCCAACTGAAACATCTAGTAAAGTGGTCATATATCACAACACAGAGTACTAGAGTACTGTAGTAATAATAATACTGCTTTCTCATTCGCTTCCAAAACAGAGTTCGAGGCGGAAAGTGAGTTTTGAAAGCCAGAAATCTGAGCACTTTTGCTGAGATTCATTAAGTCATTGGTATTGATCAACAACCCCATCAACCCCCCGCAGATATAGTGTGGTCAAAGCTCGCCGCTATTGGACTCTCAATGACTCTGATGAATGATGCTTCACCATCTGGTAGTCCGACGCACTGAAGGAAAATCTACAACATATATTGTTATAGCAGCAAAGGGGGAACCAACTCCACATCAATGGAATGAGATGTTTGATGAGCAGGTGTATCTAAGAGGATGGCTGCTTTGGATTTCTTTCTGGATGGTTAAATAGGTTTGCTTGTGAGATGCCTAAGAATAAAAGTTTTGTTTATTACATGTTACTTATTCATCTTACTGCACGATTCTCAATATGTTTGTGTCAATTGTTTCCCCAGCCACTCCATTCCCCGGTGGATTCAAATGCTTCACCTGTGAAGATGCATCAGACAACTATGAGTGCAACCGCTGGGCACCAGACCTGTACTGCCCACGAGGTGAGAATATCCAAGACTATCCTAGAACAAAATCCATCTAAGGATTGTTGACATTCATGGGGTTAAGTGTACAGTACAGATATCTCCTTCATCCCTTACTGTGAAGTAATGGCCGTTAGCCTCCATGCGCTCTCTGTTCATCCTCACCTCCCAGAATCTTGTCTCTGTATTTAGATTTGGCATTCTTGCTTGCAGGAAGGTTGTAAATTAACGCCCTGTTTGTTCTTCAGAGGCCTGTGTACCTGCACGTTATTGAACATATTTCACTAGCTGTGGACATGTTTAGGTCATAAATAGTTGCTCTGATAAAATGAACTGGCCCAAGCTAGCCCCCCCTTGACCGCTGCTGGACAGATTTACAGTTCTCTTTTAATGACTAAGTATTTCTTAGCCTAGCTCATAAAAAGCACATTCTTTGTTTGAAAACCTCTCATAGACTGAGATACAGAGCTCGACCAAAATCCTGTGGAATGTGTTCTGTAATGCAGTACGAGTGGCATTTCCCTCAGGTTTCAGCGGTTTGCAGCATGACAAACGTGACATTCAAGGCATGGACACATGGAGCTTTTTAGATATTATATGGCAAAGGCAAAAACTCAATCCAACTCAAATCCCACCGGAGAGCAAGATGAAAAGGACCTTTTACGGGACTTTGCAGAAGAATAACATTCTCATTTTAACTCTCATTCTCATAAAGGTAGTATTACATCCGCTCAATGCTTCAGACTGAATTTTTCACATTTCACACAGAGGCCAGATATTGCTACACGCGCCACAAGATGGATGTGGAGGGAGACAGTGTCTCAGTGACAAAGCGCTGCGTGGCCCTGGAGGATTGTCTTTCCACAGGATGCAACGAAATGGATCATGAAGGAAACAAGGTGAGGAGGGAGGAAAGTAAGTCAGAATTACCTTTCCTGGCCAAGAATATGTGTGAGGGAGTTGGCTTGGTGTATACATGCTTTTCACATTGGGTAACACAAGATCTCATACATAACACAGAATGCATGACTGGACAGGACCTTGCAAGAGTGCAAGAAGGAGTAGTGGATAGGTATTAGTTCACAGCATACAAATCAACACAGAGACACACTGTTATCAGTAGTGTCAGTCCAGTGCATGTCCACAACTCAGCCTCACCAAATGTTAATGTTCCAGCGAAATGGGTCAGATTGAGAATCTGCCACAGCTGCTAAAAGAAATAAGAAAATCAAATTAAAGAAGCATTAAGTGATCAATGATTACAGAAAAATACAGTTGGAAACGAGGCCCAGGTGGAGTCAGGGATTGGCATACGTTTTTTTAGAATCTTTATAGAGTTTTCCCGTTTCCCAATACTGTGCTGTACTTGTACTGGGTCTACTACGGGTACAGCATAGTACCAGCACCATTTGGTTTCAATAGAATACTGAGTAGGATTGATTTGTGTACCTTACCGGCATGCATCTGCCTTGTAGCCATACTGAACTGAGGTAAAGGACGAGTACAGCGCAGTACACCGATGCAGTTAAATGTCAAGGATCCTTCTCAGTCTCCTTCAGCACCACTTCACTGGGTTGTTCAGTTAATCCGGAGATCATCCAAAGTGCCTTCTGTAGATAAGATGAAGACAGGGGTTTAACAGACCTCTCCCTGGGCACTGTCACTCTAATCCCTGTTGAAAGGTGTGTGTCGTCTACATCTGTAGCCTGGCCTACAGAAACGGGAAGGAAATTGGAGCTAAAGGTTGGAGGTTGGAGTCAGAGAAATCGGTCACCTTTATTTGCCAAGTAGCACAAATTGGACTTGGTGTGTACCTGCTTCTCACTGACACATTACACACATTAAAGGGGAAATAAGCTTTGCATCGTGATGTATTACCTCTTCTTTAGATGTTTTTGTTGGATCTCTGCTCAAATTAGCTATCTTATTGTGAAAATGTGACTTTATTTGTTGTGTCAATTACAGGCCAAAGGGGATGGGAGGGGTTTCTGGGGCATTTTAAGTAGTAACGCTAGACTGAAGCCTTATATAATAGCTAATATTGTAGAGTACTTGATACTAACTGGGAAAAATGCAATTAGCCTAGCTGACCTTGCAAGTTCAAGTTCAAAAAGTCACACTAGCCTATAGCTAATATCTAAGATAGTTAGCTAGCCTGCTGACCTTCCAAGATCTTGACTGTCACGGGTTTAAGAGTTTCTAAGTTTCTTCTTTTTTTTTCAAGTTGGCCAGTTAGCTAACTTGCACAAAAGAAAAACTGTGGTTCTTTTGCCAGGAGGAGGCAACCTCTGCCAGTGTTGTTACAATTCCTACTGGTCTGATAGAGGTCATAGATTATGTAATACCATTATTTATCATTTCATTGTTTTTTATGGTTTCATTTTTTCGTCAAGGTGTGCACGGCCTGCTGTGAGGGGACCATCTGCAACCTCCCGCTGCCTTGGAACGAAACCGAGGCCATCTTCTCCACCACCTCACCTCTCAGTGGCACTGCAGGTCTTTCACAAAACTACACATTGACTTTCTGTCTTCTCATTCTCACTTTCCTCATCTCAAGTTATGTTTGAAAAGTGGAGGGACAATCGATGATATGAACAGGAAGTTGGAAGGCCCGAGGAAGCCTGTCAAACGGACCCGCTCAACTCTTCCTGGCTGGAGTCCACGTAATGCTATTCGGACAGCTCGTCTTCCTGCAGAGTCAAAAGGGTTTGAAGAGATGTGACAACCCTTCAACATAAGTAGGCGATCAAGAGAATGAGCACTTAGCACTGCACAGTGGGACTCTCTTTGAAAACACTGGCATTATCACTGGTGATCTTGAAGGATAAAACATCATAAACACGACTGTATAATGTTACTCTGCTCGGGCGCTCTAGGCTGTGACTGATGGGAAAAGCTGTAAACTTAGAAATTTGTCTCGCCAAGTTGGGACTTGTCAGTTTACGGGCTTCAGCATTTTAGTTTGGTAAAGGAAGAAGTGAAGAACTTTGCCCTCGCCAGTATCGGGACTTGTGTCTGGTTTAAATGATTTCTGATTTGATGTTACGTCTTGCGAGTCAATATTCCACGTTCTCTGTTGTTGAACACACATGTAAATAATGCATAGTATTTATTTTTATATGAATTGTTGCTGTTGTTGTTTTTTGCTAGTGTGAAATGTTCCCTGTAGTTTACAGCATGAATCTGAAGTGTGAAACCCCCATGGTCCATGTGTCATGACTGAGTAGCAGAGGTGGGAGGGATTTCAAGAAGAGGTGTTTTCATGATGAGAGGTTATTGGTTCGTATGGCAATATGAGACACATAATAACCACTACATCGGTGTAATTTGACAAATTATGAAAAATATCAATAACATAAATAACAAACACGTTTAATTCCCTTTCAGTTATCTGGTTATTTAGAATTATCCTCTGCGTTCAGGTCAGTCCTGGGTTAGGGTTAGTGTTATAAATGTGTTTTTTTTGTCCATTTCTGACTGATGTGGAAAATATTTCTACCATGGAAAAGAAGGCTCGGCATGGATCTGAACTCTTTGTATGAGGTGGTGGAACACATTGAGAGAAAATGTATTTCCTTAAAAAAAAGAAAGAAAATAGTTAAAAAAGAAATGAGAGCGCTATTTTAATTCTTTTCCAGGGATACAAAATAGATTTGACTTTCCATTCGGCACGCTGCCCCAGACCCGAGCACTGCAACGTGTTTGGTCTGTTGTGCTGGAATATTTCATGGAACGAAAACATAAGGGCTTCCGACGGCACAGCAACTTTACGGAGAGGCAAAGAAAGTTTAAACTGTGGAAACATGCTCCATGCTTTTCTTCTCATCATTTCAAGGGAAAATCCACCCTAAAACACTTTAACACGGTTTAAAAACAGCTATTGGTGATGTACCTTGCATTCCTGGACCCATTTTGTTGTTCGGTGGTGTATTTTTCTTATTCCCACAGATAACTGGCCAAACATAACGTGATATCACATTGAGATATTTGTACTGCAGCTGCATTGGAGTTTGATAGGAGAACATTTTTCATCGGTCCCTCAGAATCAAAGAGCTTCTTTCTACACACATTTTGCACCGAAGTTCAACAATCATACAGGGAGAAATCCATCACAGTAGAGGAAGAGATACCAATTTCTCCACTGACATTATCTCCAATAGCCCATAATGCAATGCAGCCAGAAGATGTGTTGTTTTGAGTAAGCACCTGTGATTATAAACATGCCACAATGTTCAAACTAGATAGCTAGGTATCTATATTTATATGCCCATACACCCACCTTTGATTTAAAGCAACAAGCTCACGCCCCTCCTCTGAGGGTTGCCGCAAGGCATTTTGGGAAACTAACTGAAGTAGAAGTAGACGAGGCAGGTTGAGGGAAAGTGGGTACACCAAAACAGTAAATTACAACACAAAATAGCTGCTGGGATGCATTGAACATCACAAATTGTTGATATCTAACAGTGTTAGAGGAGAGGGGGGGAGTTTTCCTTTCAACATTTAATGTTTTCCGCTGCGGTGCCATGGTTCTCCGGTCTTGGTATTGTCTATGACACCTTTCTCATCCATCACTCGGTGTTTGGGAGTGGAGCCAGGGAGAAAATGCAGCGTTTGCAATTACAGTGTTATTGTTCTCAAGGCTTTAGGATTTGCTTAGGCTGGTGGCCCGAGACACAGAGGAGGCTGGTCACTTCCCTTCTCTCTCTCTCTCTCTCTCTCTCTCTCTCTCTCTCTCTCTCTCTCTCTCTCTCTCTCTCTCTCTCTCTCTCTCTCTCTCTCTCTCTCGTCTCACTCTTTTCACTCTGGTCTCCAGCCAAAGGCCAGGAGGAAAGCAGTTAATCAGTATGATGTACAGAGACAAATTGTTTTACCTTGTGCAGTTTGCTCTGTCAGCAGTTAGAAATGATTTTGTTAGAAGTTAGTTCAAGGGCTAGAAAGTGTTGTACCTTTTTTTTGAAACAGGCAATATTTGATTTCAGTAAGAGAACTTTAGGCTTTGGTATTTTACCCTGAGAGCCAAAATATCTTTTCACATGTTGCCTTCACTGATTCAAGCAAACTTTGATACAGAAGATGTGAAACACGTGCTCGTGCATGAACGTACCTTCACTGAAAAGCAGACAGTTGCATGCCAGTTTTGTGCCAACTTGTGTTATGTGGATTTCTGTTTTGATATGTGCCACTGCTATGTAAATAATTGTACATATAGATGTGAAATACTTTGAACTTCATATTAAAGATGAAGACATATCTGTTTACGATGACGCATTTTTGGATCGGCTCAAACCACTCACAACCTGAACAAGCATAACCTCTATATATGTCACTATTTCATCATTATCCTTCTGTTTTCCAGTCTGATTTTCCACTGAATGAGGAGTTTCCATGCAGCAGACTGAGCGCGGCGCCAATAAATCTGCCATGTTATTCTACCAGTTGACCTCTGATATCCATAAATATTAAGGTGCACAGCGTTGACAACAGAGTTACTCATCTGAATTGTGTTGACCTACTTCATCAGTTGGGGCAGCCGTGTTTTTAGATAAGACCTTCCTGGAGAAAGGAAGTCCAGTGACGTCACTCCTCTATTATTCTTGAGGAGGAAAATTAAAAACAAATGATTTTTTACTCTCGACCGCAGATAACATCCAACTCTTTTACAGAATGGTTGTTTTGCTGATCGGCAGGACCAGGCACGGCTGAATTTACACATCATGTGTCAGAGAACCGACCGTCTAAAAACATGCAACCATACATGTTTTGTCACAAATATTCTTGCATCCTTGAATGAACACAAAAGTTGGAATATTACCTTGGAAACTGAACATTTGTAATATTCCCTGATAAACTCTTGACTTCCCCAGATAATTTATCAAATTCCCTGACTTTCCCTGTCTGGAATACACCTCTCTAAATTCCATGATAATCCAGAAAGCCCATGACGAGTGATGAAGCCCGGCGTAAAAAATGACCCATAATTCTGTGTAACTTGAGTTTCAGTAACATAAACCATCCGCAGAACAACAGCAGTGTGACGCTAGGCTATACCATAAACAGGAGTATTATGGGTTCAGCACGCTTTGAATGCAATATGTTGAAATCAGTCAAGTTGCATGGTGTTATTTTCCAACACGGTGTGGTTAGTCTGCACAGCACCACCAAACTAGTAAACCATTTTCAGGTACTACAGAAATCGGACCTGTTGAAAGTCTGACATTGAAAATAATCCATTTGGGCTTGAGAACAAATCCTAAATGAGCTTTGAGGATCATTTCCTGGGTTGTCAGTGGAGACAACCCCCGTCGAGGTGTATTGTGGGAACACGACCTCGGTTGAATGTAACTCCTGGGGTCAGAGGTTAATATCCTGGCCTCTTTTGTCCATTCTATGTCACAGATGAACTCTGCGGCCAAAATGAAGTCGACTTTGTTGAATTTCGGCGTTTGGTTTCACAGTGCGCTGGCGTCAGCGGCGGGACCCGGTCCTTAGGTAACGTCCTAATCTTGAAACAACCTCAATATGTGGGAGGAAAAAAGAAAAGCCTTCGCCTTCTCTCTTACCTTCTCCTCTTTCTAGGACAGCCAAAACGGCAACGGCTTTCTCAGGCTTTCTACCCTGAAGTGTAATTTCTAATCCTTTTTCCAAGGGAGGGATTAGCTTCCCCCTGATGACCTTAGGACCTGTGATGGTGTTCATTTAAAGGTGACCTGTTGTTGGTCCATGTGCCGCCCACAGCCACATTGCTTTCTGCCACCAGGGTTTGGTAGCCCTGAGAAATTCCAGCTGTCCTACACGGCGGGGGGGGGAGCAAATGAAAAAACGTGTCAAGTGTCAGGGATATGTAGTTGTAAGAATAAGGAATGTTACTTTGGTACAATATAACATCCAAAATGCTCTTTGAAGATCAGTCGCTTTGAAGTTGCATATTGCGAAACAACCAATCAACCTCAAAAGAAAACCATCAATTCCACCAAAGTCAGTTTTATACACGACGGACGACTGGCTCAATCACAAACCACAGCATGTTGATGGTGATTGAGTGGGGAGGGGGGGCGGCTGCTTCAGGACTGCTTTTTACTGTACTGCCAGAGTTCAAAGAATGACCCCTATTGTAGGAGGTCACGGCGGCATATCCTGTTCAGCGCGGCCATGCTGAGATTTTAATTACCCTCACTGAAGACAGCGATGGAAACAAACGAAGCCTCTCTCTCTCTCTCTCTCTCTCTCTCTCATGGCTAAACCAGCAGAATTTCAATATAGCGTGATTTTCAGTGGCCATTTGAAACAGTGATACAATTAAGCCGTTGCACCTGGAGAGCCGGCTGCACCGTGAACTGCCCGCGATCAGAGAACGGAGTGTGTGCACAACCATGACAGAGGCTTTACGGCTGGCTGGTGGTTCATGGGAGGGCTGACAGGAAAGTGTGTCCGGGGGGTGTAGGGTGTGTGTGTGTGTGGGGGGGGGGGGTAGAGGGGGCATATGGGTGGGCGTCCTGGTGACTGGCTGAGTCAGCTGTGCCCCCTTCCCACCCCCCCCCCCCTGCTGTTATCTCCCTGGAATGTCAGGGGAAAGGGATTAGGGATGGATCAGGGGCACAGGCACAGGTGAGATTACATGGGCCTCTGATTGTGGGCTGGTGCATGTGAGAGCTGATATGGGTGCACCCTGTGTATACTGTTCATATGTATGGATATGTGTGTGTGTGTGATCACGTGTATGCACTTACAGTACGCTCTCCCATGAGTGTGTACATATGTGCGTACATGCGTGGGTGTCTGGCGTTGCTGTTTTACCCAGGCGCTGATCGCCTCTGCAGCCCCTGCGGCAGCCAGATGAAACATTATCGGCTCTACGTTACAATGACTGACGTGCTGCTGGGAGGCCAAAATAGTCTCCCATAGGTTTTCCCTTAACACCTTCACTTAGGCCTGTAATTGCTGTAATTACAAAGTCAAACTGACATCCTAATCATTTTCGGATACATGCAACGGCAAGCCTCTCAAAGAAGACAGCGGCGGGTGCTGCCACAGCGTAAAAAGACGGCCTTCCATCCCAGGTTGTTGGCAGGGGGACTTAAATGAGCAATCGATGTGGTGCTGTTGAGCAAGGCAACTTAACTCTGGTCTGGAGGAGGTGCTCAGAATAAGGCGGTGCTGTGTCCCAACTGTGGATATCTGCAACCGTGCATGTGAAGCAGGATTTCCAGAGAGGAAACAAGGGTCCTCAGTCAACCTTAACTTGGTAAATAAGGGTGAAACAACAACGGGAACTTAACTTGCATGAAACAGTTTGGAGAACAAAGATATATAGTGCTTGCAATCACTTAAACTTAAAGTTTTTGTCCATCCAAAAGTCACATAGTACAGTGGGTTAGATGACCTTGAATCTAAAAATGTTGGATTCACCAATATGGCAAGGGAGTATGATTCATGACTGATGCTGTCTACACAAGATGAGCTGTTGTGAGACCCTTTGGCCCCCCGATGATAAGGCTGTCTACAAATGAAGCTGTCGCTGTGGGAACTGGGGTAAAAGTCTGGGCGTAACAGAGGAAACGCAACAGTGGACAGTGTTCAAAGTGTGAAAGTTTCACAGGAGGAAGTCGGAGACAGAAAGGAAGGCCGACTCTGGGAACATCTAGAAATATTTATAGAAGCTGTCTCTGGTTTTGGAACCGTTTCAGGAAATGAATCTCCTTTAGATGCATCTAGGGATGCTGAGTTTTGACAAGTCAAAAGAGATAGTGATAAATGAACTGCCTTCTCCTGTGGATTCACGGTCAAAGTCACTAAAACTGACAGCAGCACATCCTCAGTCACTGAGCCAGGGAAGAACACCGCTGTAAAAATACGAGACAAGAGAGCATAAGATGAACCAACACAATCCTTTGCATTGTGTGTTGGGCCACAGCAGCTAGTAAGAATTTGTGCTAATCAAAGTACAACAATTTATCACAATTCCCCCCCAAATATAAGCAAGAATACCAATATGAGAGAAACTGTGACTAACACATGGACACAAAAAGGATATACTGTGTGGAAAACAGTCTACCTCCATCTCCCATCCAACTGTATCCCACTATAACTACATTACAAGCCAATACCTTTCAGCCCAGCAGACTCGGTGGCTGGCTTCACCCGACTTGCCCCAGTCTGTTTCTGCTTTTGTCCGCCCAAGACAAAGTTGTGTGGCTCATTACAAATCCCAGAGCTAATCTGAGGCTTAATTGAATGAAATTCCTGGTGTGAAGGGCTAACAGGATTACTAGATGTGGGGATGTGAATGAACAGGGCACCCAGCATGGTCAGCCCTGGGATTACACCCAATACATTGTTTAATCAGTCAACAGAGAAGAGAGATCAGCCTTCTAGTTCAGTGTTGACAAAATCTCACTATTGATTTTTTTTTTTCTTCTTAAAAAAATTAAACAAATTATTAGTCAAAGATGTTTTAAGAGTGATCCTACAGCAGATGCATTTTTCAGTGAGGGCTTTCTTCCTTCTTTGAAATAATATTCCTCTGATCCAACATAGTCTTTCATCCTTAACAGGAGGGTATTTTTATTTATTTATTTATTTATTTATTTTTTCAACTCTATCAGTCATTACACACACACACACACACACACACACACACACACACACACAAACAAACACACAAACACATAAACTCAGGCATGCATCTGAGCCCACGTGTGTATTCTTCTGATACTGTTATGCTGCTGCAACCCCAGAATTTCCCCCCTGGGGATCAATAAAGTATCTATCTATCTTCATTACTGCAGCCACAACAAATGATTTAATTCAAGGAATTAAATATCATTTATTTTTTGTTTATTTATTTTTTAATCATTTATTTCCAGGAATTAAATAACTATAATAATTTGCGGACTTTCTTTGAATTTTGTTGATGGGCTCTGATTCACTGCAGCATCTTTGCATACTGTAAACTTTACTTGCTACTTGCTGAGAGTATTACTTTGTGAGTAATGGATGGATGAGGTAAGATGTTTCATTGTTCTTTGAAGAAAAGAGGTACATCCTGATAACCTTTCACCCTCACTGAACTTGAAACAATGGCTGCCAATACACACGGCAAGTATTGCTTTGTATTGCTGACAACATTCATCATTAGGCCTAGAAGCCCATTTATAATAAAATAAATCAAGAGACTATCAAGCAGTTTTTGTCCTTCGTTGAGCTTATTATTATTATATTATTATTATTATTATATTACATTATTTTCACCACTCTAAATTTGCCTCCAAGAAAAGAGAAACCCCAGTGTGAAAGTATATTGTTGCATGCTGTTGAAATTGAAACAAGAGCCTTTTTTCTGGTTTATTAAATATTGGTAAATTCCTTTATGGAAATATTCTCAGGAGTTAGCTACGTTAATAATTCATCCTTTATGCAAACTAACAAGTCTGACCTAGATATCAACCCTGATTAAAAATTAATGGCACCTATCCCCCCCATTAACATTTTTGACTAAATCTGCTGGCATGTTCACAGTCACCACTTGCATCACAACTTCCTTGCATTGGGAGGTTTTCCAGTTCAGAACATATCAGGACCAACAGACCGCTTTCTCTCTTCCTCTCTGTCTGTCCGGCAAGTCATCCCATTTTCCCAAGAATCCCATGAATCAGACTCAAGGAAATGATCGCTCACCTCCTCTAATTCAACTCCTCGTCAGGCAGGAAACTCCAACTGAAACACTAATAACGTGTACATCCTCCAGTCATTGTATCCGTACAATATTTACTCAGTCCCACAAAGTGATCCTCAGTGGTAAAGAGTGAAGGGTTAGGTAAATATGCACAGACAAAGGTAGTGGGGCTTAGCAAACATCAAAGTCTCTCATACCAAAGCTCCATCTACCTGACCACAGCACTCTGCAAAACCACAGGGAAGGTGGAAGACCTGACACTGGCATGCAACACTTCAGCTGGGCTGCAGCATGAGTGACGCTCTTTGGCTTTGAGATCAGGGAGAAACACTTTGAACCGAAACGCTGAGACAGACTGAGACAACAGAGGCCGAGACACTGACAGGCGTGACAGCACCACTGGAGTTTTAGCTCGACAAACATTTCTCAGAGGCAGAGCTGGCCTGGAGGCAGGAATAATCTCATTGGTTCAGTTGAACCTCAGTGGGCGGAGCCAAACGATCAGTTTATTTGGCTAAGTAACGTTAGATGAAAATCCAGTGAAAAAGGTAAGGGGTAAGGTTAGCGCTCTTGTTACTAAGAAATGCAGTTTAGCCATACTGTGTTATCCAGTTTAGCTAGCCTAGCTAACTTCTAACTAGTCATGATCTAATGTTGATTGTTTTATGCCCCGCCCGTCCCCTTGAGCTTCGGTGGCCTGTAACTGACACAAAAAATAAAGTCACATTTTCACAATACAGAGGCGTAAGTAGACAATTAGAGCAGAGATCCAACAAAAACATCTAAAGAAGAGGTAATATGATGAAACCTTATTTCCCCTTTAAACGTGCTCGTGTCCACTGAACTGTATGTGAGTTCCTGTTCAACTACGTCTTTGTAATGTGTTGGTAAGAAGCAGGTATACACCAAGTCCAAGTCGTCCTACTTGGCAAATAAAGGTGATTCTGATTCTGATTAATCTTTGCCAATGCCTTTGATTCCCTTCAGTCTAATGTTACTTAGCCAGAAAAACAACTCCGCCCTCTGAGGTTTATCTCAACCAATGAGATTATTTCTGCCTCTGAGAAATGTTTGCAGAACTAAAACTCCAATTTGCAACGTGACAGACCCGTCTCTCGAGGCGACGGTTTGACACATTTGACAGCAAAACACTTGGAGGAGGTCGTGTGATGTTTTGGATCGCAGAATTAGACGAGCTTGTTTATTTGACGTTTGGCTGCTATCCCCACACCTGTTGGTCTTGAAGTCTGGAGATGGTGGCTAATTGTTATTTACCTCTTGGGCCGATCTGACAACGCTGCCCTGGTTTGTCATTTAACCCCAAGCAGAAAACTGTGTGCGCAACCACATAGGAGACAACAACATTCCAGTTCAGATATTGTATCTACAGAGATTAGAAATATGTTTGAATGTAGATATGTGAGAGTATGGGAAAATCGTTTTTGAGTGTAAGTCTCTTTGAGAGTATATTGTTTTGGTGAATTCCCACGCAAGGTGGCCGTTAAAGTTCATTAGAGTTGTGTGGGGCTCTAACCTGGCATAACTTCATATCCAGCGTGTGCCACCTGTTGGGCAACTTCAACAAGATTAGATCATCTCAAGCATTCGGATATTAAACGTTGAAATGTGTGATTCATCTTTTCTCATGGTCCAAGAGTCCGTGGTCATGTACATTTAAATGAACCAAAGATGAAGCAATGAATTCTACAGATGAAGATCCATGCTGTTGTGTTATTTCTCCATAACTGCAGTAGTTATAGGGACAGTTTCCATTAAATCAATCTCTCTTTTTTTCCATACACATGCACTTCCTTTTCAAGTTTGGAGAAGAGTGCATCTTTCAAATCTCATCTGAAGGGCAGAAGGTGGAGTGTTGCGTCCCTTCATGGTAAAAGACAGTAGAGGTTGTGTACTTCAAGGTTCTCACTCCAAGTTGGATCGACAACGGTATGTACACGGGCAGTTAGTTCTTCATCTCAACGCCTTGGTTGTTTTCAGCGACTGTGCAGATCTAATAGAACAAAAAAACGGGTTAATTCACAATCCAATTAAAGCCAATCGGGCTTTGCGTCAATCAGCGGTCTCCGTGGCGTGACCTCAGATCCTGGTCGTATAAAGGGAGTGAAATGATCCCTCCAACATGCACACACATAACCCCAGACGGACTATGTGATCCCAGGCTGTTGTCTGGCCTCGCTCTTGTCACTGTCACACGAACACGATCATTTGATGCCCCCGCCAGCCCCCCGACCCCCCTCCTGTCGGGACGCCTAGTCTGGGAAACCTGATTAGTAAAGCCGTCTTGTTCTGGGGGCGCTGAATCCTGCACACGCAACCATCCAGCCGACCTGCCATCACCAGAGCAGATTTTAGAAGTGACTAGGAGTTCAGCAGACACGGTGACTGTTCCCTGACCCCCTTCTGGTGTTATGCTGGTATTCCTTACACGGCTTTTAGTCTCAACTCATTACTGTTATGTTTCCATAAGACTTGCAGGGAGATCAAACAGGTCTTTTGCGTGTTTTGTTGGTCTTTGACATTGGGCAGAAGGAGTTGTATTACCCTCCCCCCGCCCATAGAAACTGATTTTACAGACTCTAGCTAAATAAAGGTTACAGCTGTTTCCAGTTAGAAGCTCCACAAACTAAACATAATCAATTTCCACATGCAAACCCTTGTATGTTTACATGTTTGTATCATCATCCAGGTTTGTGTACAACCTTGTTCTGTTTGAAGCTCAATTTTCCCTGCTTCAGTTTCCTTCGCTCTAATTACAGGACCAGGAGCTGCTGGCCAGTAGAGTCTGGACCCTGCTGTGATGCAGGAAGAAACACTTGTTGGAGCAGTGTGCAGCCTTCTGAGCTCTGTGGAAACCTCTTAGATGGTCAGCTAACAGTGCACATCCTGCTTTGGTTAATGACCTAATATGTATGAGATGTCCTCCCTGAGGGTACTCAGGTTTAAACCACTCTTGAGTGCAGTCTTGCTCTTTTTAAGTGGATACAGATGAGGCAGTAGCAGCAAGCAAGGCTCCTCTTACCTTGAAGAGAGGGTTTGTTTCTGGATTTGAGATCACAAATAGTCTACAACCGGCAAAATATAATATTTCATCTTTCACTTGCCTAAAATGTGATACCTGATGATATGTATGTATAGACAGCACACAGGCTAGTGTAATGGTATAAAATAGGCTCTGTGTAACTATGTGGCTTGCAGAACAGAGTTGCAGTCCCGTGGGAGTGCACATCCACAGCGTGTTTAGGGGCCACGTTGGACAACAAACGACAGCAATTAGTTTGGGATCGTGTGACAAGGCAACTAAATTATAATTCAGGCGTCCGTCTACGAAGACAACAGTTACCATCTGCTGAGCGCTAGCCGCACCAGTGTTAGCTAATGAATGCTAATAGCACCCTGGAGACACTCACCCCACCCATGGGCTGAATAACTTAAAGAAGTGGCGTCCAATCATGGAGGGTTTTCACTCCAACCAAACACTACAGCCCTGATTAGTCCCGCCTCTCTGGTTGAAGGTGTCAATCAGTGAAATCACCTGCTGTAGTCTTTGGTTGGAGTGAAAACCTGCATGCTCTCGGCCCTCCATGGCACGATTGGACACCACTGACTTTGCCTGATCAAACTGTAACCCTCATGTTTCAAATTCCCTCATAGAAGGACGTGAATGGTCGCAGGATTCCCGCCATGGCCCTACTGTATGACTTTTATTTGACTTTCCACGGTTAAGTCAAGAAGTTTCTCTGAAGGGGTGAACAGTCTGGTTTCCACTCCAGTTGGGCGCTAAACCATCTAATGCAATGAAAATGGGAAAATACATTCTGCTATATTTCTGTAAAGTGACCCATTTGAAAGATTCTGATATTCACTGACTTTCCCAGAGAAAGTGTCAAATTCCTCCGACTTTTCCTGTCCGAAAAACACCTAAAGATTCCTTATTTCAGGACTTCCATGACCAGTCGGAAACCTGTGGTAGTTTTGGACAACATACTAAACAGAGTATTCTTGTAATTGTGTTATGTATGAATTTGATTAAATACTATACTTATCTAGACCACCAATCATTACAGTCAATTCATTCAGTAAATATGAAGATTGTCCTCATTCATCACATCCTCATCATCCACCATCCTCCCTCATTTCCTCAAACAAAACCAAACAACCGCTGACTGTGTGACAGTGTGATCTAGTTTATTGCATTTCATGTGGAAAAGCTGACACAAGAACAGTCCTCTTTCAAACACTGAGGTATACCCTACCGTCTGACACAAGAACAAGTCTGTCATCTCAAAGTGCTTGTTAATGTCAGACAAGTAGAAGATTCACTTAACGGAAACCAGACATCTTGGTTGATTCTGAAAAGGCAACGTGGATAAGTGGAGCTCATGGGAGGACCCTCTCGGTACCAGATAAACAAATCAACACTTTAACTCTCCCACAAGAAGTGTTGAGTCCCCTCAGATGAAAGGAAAGTGCAGATCGGGATTTTAACCCAACGTGGAACTGCAACATCAAATTGTCAAAATCAAAAACAAAACAAAATCAGGGGATTCAATCTCTTCACATTGATTACACCTCGTTCCATTCACATTAGTCTCTCAACTGGAACACTGGGACAGACAAACGCTGTCAAAGAAAACACTCAAAAAGACTGTAAATAAATATATACCAATATTGGATCGCCAAATTAAAATCTTTTGAAGGAATGTCCAGAAAATAACATGAATGTACAGGATACTCCAGGGAGCAGACGGACACAGTTAGCAAGATAAACTGGTGGGAAAAAAAATAGCTTTATGGTAAATGAGTGGGATTTGAATCTATACATCTAAATAAATATTAGCTTATAAAATGTCAGTTTTTTTTGTGAAGTTGTTCCATCTTGCTAAGTGTATGATCCGCATCCCAGAATACCCCCCGATGTGGTGAGGCAGACGATTCTGTCCACATACGAACTGGTGACCCGTCCAGTGTTGACGTTTAGCTCCCCTGCAACTTCTTCATGATGGCGCTGTTAGGTGGTGCGTTGGTGAAAACTGTCCCCACAAACACATGCGTCCCCCACAAAGCGTGGCGGATCACTCTGCAGCAGCCCAGATCCTCAATCTGGAAGCCCAGGTGACGGTACCGGTCGTCCGTCTCAAACAGCGTGTTGTTGGTGTAAGACCCGAAGAACTGGGGAGGAAGAGGAGAAAAAAACGTGGTCATCATCATGTCGTCAGAGGAACTGCTAAATGTTTCTAATGGCGGTTATCTCATTTTGGGATACAGACAGTGTTTAACAGGCCGTTCCCCCAGGCAGGGCAAATCCTGAGCTACTCTACTGCCAAGCGATGCGTCATGTCTTACCGCTAGGCCTGAGGACGGGTCGATGAAGTCAGCCCAGAAACCTTCTCTCTGGAGGGCATAGCAGATCTCCTTGGCTCCGGCAACAAACTGCACCGACAAAGCAAAGGGCCAAATTACTCTTGCACAAGCGATCTTCCAATTCTTGTTTCCTCTGCCTTCACTGATGATGCAATTATGAATTAGTCAGCCACTTGCACGACAAGCTAAACGATCAAACATTGAGGCTAGCATGTGGTGGTAGTATGTTCAAACCTCGGCATGATTTCACAACACTGTTTTAGAGCGGGTAGATGGATGTGTGCAGTAAAGTGATGTAAATGAGTGCAGGCAGTTGGAGCGATTCCCCAGCCGAGGCATGTTAACCAGACGGTGAATAACGTACCCCGTCACAAACAAGCCTCTCTTACACGCTATACCCGCTGCCCGCTCTCACACAAACTTTTTAATCTGCCGGTCAGCGTGGGTGTGTTCACATTTTTGCTTTGCTTGAAACGCAGGTGGGAATGACAAAAGGACAAAAAAGTGGGTTATGGGTAAAACCACAAGGCCTCGTCTGACTAGCATGCAACTTTTCATGCGTTTGGCTGTGACGTGGTAACAGGAGGGATACTGCAGGGCTGGGTGCGGTCATTACTGCATTTTACGAAATACAGCAACATTCCTCTTTAATGATTGAGCTCAACCTCTGACTTGCCTGGTGGAGGCAGGACAGTTCGTTTCCCACTTCTACAGCCTGGTACCGTTTTAATGTCAGTGAGATGATATTGAGGCATTTTGAAGTTTAGTTTGTATGTTTTCCTCAGCAGGCACAGGTCAAAATATCTTTCTGTGCCCACTTCATTTAATTGGTGCTACAAAGTAACAATACACTTCAAAATGTTGACGTATGCTTTTGAACAACTGCCAACAACTCTGACTCATCAGGGCATCGACCCCCTAGAAAAGTCCAGACAGCAGCTCACCTTCTCAAGCATCTGCTCTCTCTCTTCGTCTACCGCTTCACTCCACGACGTCATGTCATTGAGGGTCTTTTGGGTTACCGTGACAACCACCATTCCGTTGGACGGCGCTTCAGGAAACATTGACTGGAAATCTGTTGATTTGAAAAAACGAGACATCAGACGTAGAACAGCAGAGAGAGATGACACATAGTCACTGGTTAAGACTTGCTTTGTTATGTTTGGTCTCCCCCTAGTGGACACAAATTGAATTGCTTTAAAATTGATTTTCCAAACAAAAAAAAACACACACAAAACTAGAGACCAGAAAGAAGGAAAGAATGAATGAAAGAATGAAAGAAGCTCTTCTCTGTTGCAGACCCACTTTGTAGTTCAGGCTAAAACTCTTGCCTAGTGCAGCTTTATTTTATTAGAATGAAATTGGGATGCATGTATTTTAATGGGATTAACTTTATGTTCAAGTCTCAAACTTTTGTTTCTCTCGGTATATCTGCAGGTTGTAATTCTGTTAATGTTTGCTATGAACCACAGGAAAAACAGGAAAAACTTGGTAATAACTAGCAGGGTTCCCAATAGAAAATACGAACATGGATGTTATGAAATTCCACAAATATCTGCTGGGTGGGAACAGAAGCAGAGTCAAGAGACAGACTAACCTTTCTTCAGCAGCTCAGGGCAGGACTGTATCGCACACTCCACATTGGCGTTATCAAAGTACTGTTCAGCTCTGTTGACATTTTGTGGCGAGGCTGGGCCGTCTTTCTCCTGGCACGAACACAACCAAAGAACAGCAAACACACAAGCGCGTGTTAAATGACTTCTCAGCAGAAAAACTTAACCAGCATGTGAGAGGTGACTGCTGTTCATTTCCCACCATGTTATTGATTAGAAGTGCTTCATTAAAGTGAAGATCCGGTCTAAAATACGAACCAAGAACTAAGGCCCTACTCTGACGCCAGTATCTGCTCCACTGACAACAAATTGGGAGACAGACTTTGTGGACTCTCTAGCTTTGGCAGACGTTTATGTTTGACTGAACTGTCAAAGTCCAAAAGAGAAACAAAGGTGAATTACGATTTAGTGAATTTTCTCCTTAATCTAAAGCGGTTTTCCTGTTCTCATTGATTGATGTTTTTATTATTATTACACTTACATAGAACTCTCCAATGAACTGGGCCAGTATAATCCCGTGTCTTTCACTGCTGGTAGGGGCTGACAGCACATCAGGGATAATCTTGTGGGCCGAGTTCTTCTTTTGCTCTGCGGTTCCCTCCAGGTGGCTGTCGAAACCTGCATTACCGGGCAGCTGGAACCGCGTGTCCTGAGGCCCGAACGGCCCCATGGTCTCATCGGGCCAGACCGTCCGAGGTCCTGAACCGAGGAATCAAGTCAGGAGAAGGAGAAGAACCTTATTTCACACACGGCATCATGAACTACTCTACGGCCTATACAGTCAAAGCCAAAGGATCAAAGTACAACATGGGATGTGATTGGACTTTTCCTGGACCACAATTTGCTTTTTCTCTCTCCTGCCAAGGGATGGTAAACTAAAAATAATTACCTGCCAAGACTCATTTTTATACATTTTTCAAAAGATGTCACCCTACCCATTTTCAGTGATACATTGTGAATAGAATCAGATACTATGTTCATTGAAAAACTTGCTCACTTACTTAAACATGGATCATGAGGTGCAACAGGATTCAAATTACAAGTGAGAATATTGAAGCATTCCCCAATTAGTAACCGGTTTGATACAGCGCTATAGTTTTGCTTTGATTCGATGGTCCGAGAGACTGTATGGTGTTTGAGGCGTTTTACAAGCGGCAAAGACCAAAGCCTACTGCAACCAAGGCATTCAAATATTGTCTCAAATCGTTACCGGCCAGTGTGGAAGGTGATCCCTGATCGATTAATCCAAAGACACATTTTACCAGCATTTAGTGTCAATTTCAGACCCTGCCAAGAACTACCAAAACACATTAGCAAAATAATCAAAAATAAGTGCCTTTCAGAAAAGGATGAAGGATGTGTTTGGAGTCTGTAATAGCTTTACCCATGTCAGGGGGTGCGGTGGCCACGTAGGGCTCATCAGAGCCTGAGGATCCAGCAGCAGAGAAGCTTCTGGCTCCAGCGACACGACGCACCAGGACGTGAAGCCCTGGCAGGTAGCTCACCAGCCTGGCCCTGCTGCAGAGCACCTGAGGAGCACACGCGCATGCATGTTCACGTGGCATGCAATAACATAACGTTACTTCTCTCTCGGTCACACTTTCACGAAAACATTCACTAAAACACAGTCCTTCACACTCACATACACACGTTACACGTTTCTAGACTTCTCACACACTTTTCTCACTAACTCATTAACCACACACAGAGGTGGTTCAAAAAGTAAAAGTCCTGCCAGAGTTTTATTTTCTAATTCCATTCTGCAGCATGGGGAGGGACTAACGTTAATAACTGTAATCTCGTGGTTAAGAGCACAGGTGGAGAAAACTCCTGGCAGGACTTTTTAAAGAGTTTTCCATCTCTGAACACACTGACAGGCAACAAGCCAACTAATTCACGCATGAATGACTTACACTGGCCATCCTGGCGGGTCTTTCTCTTCTTCTGACGTCCAGTTGTATTTCTGTTAAAGTCGATGGTGATGCAATAACCCAACAACGTTTTGCCAGCCGGTTACCCAACGTTATCTATTCTCATAAGGTGATACCAACTTACCACTATTATACAAACAAGCTAGCATTAGAAAGGTGAGAGCTGTTAGCTTCTAAATCCTGTGCCTTCTCCGTTTGTAATAGATGATAATATATCGTTTTCAACTATAAATATTTACGATGTCAATAAAACGATCAATTTAAAGTGTTTAAGTGACCTAACGTTAGCTAGCACGACACTAGCTGGACTAACCTTGTGGTTTGCACATGCGCTATTTTTGACGGCGGCTTAGAAAGGACAAATATAGCCAATTTACGAAAGGCGAATAAAAATGCATCCATTATGTAGCCGCTAGATGGCGATATTTCACCACTATTGGTTAGGCTATTGGTGGATGCCACCATAAATTACTGATTATTGTTGTTTGTCTCAAAAAACACACAAACAAATGTTACATTAAGGTATAATTATTTATGATGGAGGTTTATAGCTGTGTGTTATAGGGAAACAACCTTCAAATGTCCCTGTCTGATCAAAGAATAATCAGTTAAAAATGCCTTCAAGTCTTTACATCACATTAGGAGGCAACTGTGGTGAGGTCAGGCTGTTATGGAGTACTGGTCCTCATAAGGGAAGATTGAGGTCTCACTGGTGTCTGACACACTGGCTAGGGATGCTCCGTGTCAATGTAGCCTATTCACATCGACCGGCGAACTGGTGATCCAGAGAGAAAGAGAGAGCTAATCTTCCCTTGTTGGGCAAGATTCAAACAGTCTTGTAGGATGGACCTGTACAGATTAACCACCTGACCTTCCCTCTGGCCCTCCTCCACCACAGGGGGAATCATCATTAAATTAAGTCGTCATGCTGTCGCTCTTATCCCAGAGCTTCTCCATGACTTCAATGTCACTCTGAGAATAACCAGTCCTCACTGGGAGATGAAATTCAAGTTTATGGTCATCTTGTCATCTTTAAAAAGTATATTTGAATTTTGTTTTTTCAAAAATCGTGAGGAGTGTGATTATCTCTTCATTTGAAAGTGAACCCACATGTATTGAGACTCCAGGCAACTTGAGGTTGGTCATAATTTGGGTTGTGTGGGGTTAAACATAGTTTTTATCTTTTCTAAGTACAAGACAGAGTAGGTGATAACCCGTCGTGAAAAATCATCTGTTTTGCAAACATATGCTTTACCTCACATGATCTCAAGCTCTCTGCTCATAATCAGTTGTACATCAAATGTCTTGGGAAAGTAGAAAATATGTGACTGGGCCTTGAGCCAAAAGGATACAGTTGTTTGATCAGGAATGTCTTTGTGTGAGTAAAGGAGCCTGTGGTGTGTCAATGTGCTATGGCTTATATTTAGATTCCACTAATTAAATACACCAGACAGCCGTTCTGCTCCACCTGTTGACTGACTCAAGGAGCGTTAGAAACTGACAGGAGATGAGATCATTGGCCTGCATTAACTCACAACTATGCTCCCCCACAGACCGAGCCGAGACAAAATGACGTTCAGGCCTATAGAATGAGACGCAGAGCTCACGGAGGACGGGAGGACTTTGACTTCGTGACAGTTTAGATGTATCCCATGTAGAGCTTGGCTTAGCCGGGAAAATCTGATCCTCCACCAACCCGAACCCAAAGGATTTGCATCCAAAACTCAACTGTGCACAAGTGGGATGGCTTCTTGTCAGCGGGAGCCCAGCTAAAACCTTCAATTCACGGCGAATCCCTGCAATATATTTTTACTTCATGTCTGGCCAAAACCTGAAGAAGGATCAGAGGTAAAACAACCCTCACGCCATATGGTCAGGGCCAAATAGCCCAAATAAGTCATTCCATATGCTGAGATGAATGCAAAAATTGTTCTATTCAGACACCGGTGCATGAAAAAAAATAGCACAACTGCAAAAAAAAGTGACATTATAAAGCAGCAAACATTTCCATCCCTTAAACCACCATCAATGCTACTAGCAAGAACAGTCCACATAGATTAGGAGACAAGGACATAACAGGCACATCCAATTAGTCGGCATGCTGTTGATTGGACACTCACATTTTAATTCCTACTATCATATGCATCATAAGACCCACTCAGATACACAGTCAAAACTAGACGGTTTGCCTGTTAAATTAGTATTTTTGCTAAGAGTTAACAGTTTTTGCTAACAGTTTTAAGAGTTTTAACAGTTTTTTTAACCAAACTTGAATAATACAGTTAGAAATTGAGCCTGGAACCAATAAACTCCTGAGTCATGTTGGTTATATCTTTATATTTGTATGGGCAGGTGTCTCAGACTGGGAATAGACACAGTATGTACAACCCTTTTCAGGACTGTGTATTTGGGATTGATGCTGATGTGGGAAAGTCGGAAATTCTGACTAACCTCCCAGGAAAAATGCAATGGAACAGCCCTTCAGGTCGGAATTCCAAGTAGGAAACTTGGGCAAGATTTCTGAACCCTACCTTGTACTTATGATGTACTTATGGAACATCATGTCAACATTGTAAACGCTACCCAGCAGCATTACCTTTAACACGTTTATAATCATCAGAATACACACAGGTTCAAATTTGTGTCAGTCTTATAGTTTCGCAATTTGTTGCGAGTGTCGAGGGCATGAATGTCAGAAGCAATTACATGGATAACCCAGTCAAGCTCTCTGTGGCTGACAGCATCTGAGTATTACCACCCAAGACTAAGAGCCCTCCATATCAGGGCTATTTTCAGAGATCCATCAGGGGATCTTGTGGGATTACTGAATCAATAGCCTGGTCTGCGTTTTATTCCTGACTTGATTCAAATTTCAGCACCTTAAATCTATCAAAATACATAGTAGTATATAGTTAAACAACTTTAAAATGTAATGTTGCACTTATTGTCACCATGCTAACTAGCTAGCTCGTGTTACCAAATATGATAGACCAGCATGGGGAACATAATGTTACGCTGGGCAGTCGCTAACATTCTATGCTAACTAGCTAGCTAATGTTAGTATTTCATTCTGAGCAAAGAGATCAACTTGTGGGTGTGCATGTTTCCCCCCTGGAGAGCGGCATTAGACTAACAGTACAGGTAGCGGTGTTGCTAATGCATGAAACTTCAAATCCATCATTGAAAAACCACCGATGCATGCACACACACACACACACACACACACACACACACACACACACACACACACACACACACACACACACACACACACACACACACACACGCATAAGGGCCTTTTCATCATGCAGTTGTACTTTTATTGAGACCCAGTTTATGAGAAGCATTTCAAACGGACCAGGTAAATGTGAGACTGCACGCAGTAACACTGGGTGGTGGAGAAGTCTCTGATTATTAAACTGCACAGTCGACACTATTTGATTTTATTGGCCTTTGCTGAATTCCATCGTTAACGCACGGACTGCAGTGGTGGGATGCGGTCTTAATGCAGCTCAGTGGAGGGATAAAAATATGATGTGTTTGTAAATTGTCAGCCGTTAACTGGGGTAGCGTCTCAAGAGGTGTGAAACCTATTGCCAGCAGATGCCTTACAATCTGTTACAAGGACACATAGACAGATCCAATCACTGATTCCAGTAGGTCCTCACTGCTAGTCAGCGCCTGACAGTTGTTGAGTTTTCCCTCCATAGTTTGTTCCAAGGTAACGGCAAATGATGCTCTGTCACTTAGTGTTCCTGACTGAACTTCCTAGTTTCAGCAGCTCTGCTACAGTCGGGTCTTGACACCATTCATTTGATTAGGATTTCTATTTCTGTGTATAAACTGGCTGCATATTCTTGGCAATTATTGCCCAAATGTCACTCTTTTGTCCTTAGTGTAATCCTTATTTATGAGGAGCAGCTTTGCTGATATGTAAACAAGTCACTATCAAACCATCAGTGCTTTCGTGTTTTGAGGATTAAGTATTTCATTAGCTGGAGAAAATGTGTTTTGTGAGAGGCAAAAAGATTAAGCAAAATGAAAAAGCAAAATATCAATGTTTTGAGAACAACAATATACAGAAAATCCCCTCCAAGTTCATGTGTGTTTGTTGATAGCTCATCTCCCCCTCACTCAGCAGCCCCAATCTGCTCTAATTGTTTTGATAGGCTCATTTGGCCTCCTCAAGCCATGACGAGGAAATGAGGGGCCCGATTGTTGCTACGCCAGAAAACCCTCCAGGTAGAAAACATGAGTCATGGTGTGGCATTGATGACTGCAACCACTTTGGTTAGCATGACGTTATAACACAGTGGTGACATGAAATGAATGAGAGTAAAACCCCCATTCCCACAAGACTTTAGACCGCCAGTGTCTGGGGGTCATTTTTCAAAAAGCAAATACAGTAAGGGGAGAGATACGTACCAGAAAAACACCACAGCGATGTGTCAGTCTTATAGTTTCGCAATTTGTTGTGAGTGTCGAGGGCATGAATGTCAGAAGCAATTACATAGATAACCCAGTCAAGCTCTCTGTGGCTGACAGCATCTGAGTATTACCACCCAAGACTAAGAGCCCTCCATATCAGGGCTGTTTTCAGAGATCCATCAGGGGATCTTGTGGGATTACTGAATCAATAGCCCGGTCTGCGTTTTATTCCTGACTTGATCAACTCCATAGATAGGGAAGCCTGAATCAAAGCTAATTGCTGGCCTGACCTCCAAGCTGACGCTCAAGAGAACACTGACCATGGACGTCAGCGGGGACACAGAGCAAAAACCTCACCAGAAACTGACCCTAGTGCAGATACAATTAAAAAGTACAGTGTGGCTATTCAGCACCAATCGCACCAGCAAGCAAGACTTTTCATTGGCTTTCGACCGTAAACCTGTTTGCAGTTATTTCAGTTCCTAATCAAGTCGATGTATTATTGAGTGACCATCAGTGTTGAGCTGCTTGCTCTTCCAGCTGGTTGTTCATCGTCTTTTCCAGTGAGAACATGCCAGTGTCCTCTAACCTCTTAATAGTCTACCGGTCCTTCCTAGAGCTGGAGGTGTAAGATGGATACTTTCACTATCTCTCTACGCTTTCTGCCATCCGCTGTGAAATGGTTTGTCTGATGTCAGAGTGGATCCCATACTGGATGTGAGTGTAGTCGTGTGGAGTTGGAACATGTGGATAAAAAAGCATGCTTTGGAGGATTTTTGATTGTCTCTACCCAAAAAATGTAGGGTACATATATTGCAAGATTTGCTGTCACATTATATTTTGAGGCCTTACGCTATATTTCACGATAATTCTAATGAACGTCACAGAATAGACACACAATTGTACCTCCGGGCCACGCCGTTGTTTTTCCTCCATTAGGACATTGAATCATATTTCAACCCATCAAACTGTTGTTTTTTGTAAGATGGCACATCAAAGAATTATTGAGGCTTCAACAAGCATCCCTGAAGGTTTTTCCACTTGTACCGAATTGTTTTTCTCGCTAGACCATCCAGCTCTCCAAGGTTATACACTATGTAGATATGAATATTAATTATTAATATTAATTTTCATTGAGGTAGAAAGAAAAAAAATTCAGACTGCCCCTCCTTGCATTTTGCCCTACATGGGAATCAGTTTTTCAACTCATTGTTTCATTGTGGCTTTAAACAGGCATCATTTGAAGACAAATCTTATAATTATAGATTACAAGCCTATGTTAAGCCTTTAAAAATACTCGGGCTCAGAACTTTATCCATGCGCAACACGTAACCGGTCCTGAAAGTATAAGGGATTCAAAAAGAGGTTCATCAAATATGGCATGGAAATACTCAGGTGAACCAGTCATGCTGCGTCTGAAGTGTCTATTCTGTTTGGAGTGTGTCTGAAAACAAAAAGGACCCTCTCTTCTGTTCAATGATAAACACTCAAGCAGTCCAGCACACACACACACACACACACACACACACACACACACACACACACACACACACACACACACACACACACACACACACTTAGCTTTTTTGTTATCGGCCTGGTTAGAATCTATTGAATATGGGAAAAATAAAAATGGTTGAAAAAAAAGTGACAGGCGTTTGCCAAATCCAGCTCACATCCGATGTATCACAACACATATTTGTGATCTGTTACACAATGTGGTGCACAAAGCAGTCGCCTCCTCTGGGATGTCCAGATAAAATAGCCACACTGTTGATTTTTCCACAGTTAAATCCAGCTGTAACTGAATCAGACGTTCGGAGGGAGCATGAGAGCAGGACTTATGCCTTGTGTATTATTCTGTCTGTGATGAGTCTACTAAATTGTGAAGCAATTTGCCTTGACAGTAATTGCAGGAGGCATTGGAGATATAATACACTTGAGAACAGTATGAATATAAGCATGTCTAGCAAGGTGAAAGACTAATTGAACCTCTTTAGTATCACTTTGCAATAGCATTCAGTGTGATGGAGCTTTAATGTGTTGCTGCTCTTCTTTTGATTACCCAGTCACTCGTCATGTAAACTATCAATGGGCTAATTTGAGGATGTTTGTAAGAGTATCCAATCCTGAAAAAGGCGAGGCTAAGGGGTGGCGTACCCTCTCTACGCGGTACGGCGTGCCATTTCTATGCGGTATATTTCCAGGTTGTGCAAGAAACCCTTCAGTTTCATGCAGATTTACAGTCCTGATGCTTTGTTCTTCACACGCAGGTTGCATCTGTATTTTCTACTTCACCTAGCGGGAAACGTTAGTCTGTGATATTGCTTAATATGTGCTAGAAAATGTCTTTTAAGTTTGGTTTTCAGTTAGACTGGCCAGCTCTACTACTCCAGCCCATTAGCTAGATAGTTTAGACCAAAATCTGTGCCTTCCAGTGTGTCTGAATGTTCAACATTGACTATTTCCTAATGGGAGTTTCAGAACTGAAGTAACTTCTTGAGACTGGCCTCACACTAATTGCAATAAAATATGACAAAGGGCAAGTTCCTGTGTTCCTGTTCCTGTATGTCTGTCTGCTATCTAGTAAGCTCTATCCATGTAAATAAAGCCTGTGTGCACCAACGACCCCTACACACCACCAGGGAAAGTCACATTTACTTCATAACTTCGTTTTGCGCACTGTCACTCTAAATAGCCAATGTACTAAATAAAGGCTCAGTGGGAGGCACAGCCTGTGCAGACCTCTATAGGTCTGTCATGTCAGCCAAGCCTGGTTGAGGTTTTTGTACGAGGCCATTTGGAATCAGGGTAAATTAGTTCTATTATTAGATCATTAGGCTGCAATGAGTTGAGAGAAGGAGTTTAGGAAAGAGCCTCAAGGACGGACACAGGAGATTCAACCTCGTAGCATGTGACTTTCCACTTTCAAATAGTGACACAAGATGCTGTAACACCCAGAGAGTCTTTTGTCACTATTTAGATCAAGTAGGAAGTGGAAATGCTACTTTTCACCTTGAAGCAGGAAGTGTATTATTAGAGTAGGTCCACACTAAGCCATTTAAATTTGAAAATGGTGTTTTCAGGTCTAGTGTTTTCGAAAAGCTTGCCGTCCACACTAGACCACCAAAAATGGATGTCTCCTTCCATGGGCATGCGCAGACCACTCAGCCACACAGTCTGGGCGCCCTGACACTTGTCACTCATTTTTTATGAGCTGTCTACTTTGTCTACTATCTAGTCTGGCTGTTCTTTCCTTTCTTACTTATTTTATTGTTGTTGCTGTAACTTCCCTGTGCAATGGCCACTAGCCTCACCTTGATAGACACACCCCAGCTCACTGCTGGCCACGCCCACAGCAAATGGTATACGTCCCAAAATGTCCTCAACCTCATTGAAAAGACAATTCAGGTAAACAGGGATGTAGACAGGTACACACAGGATCACAGACATCCTATTTACTGTTATTTTAATGTCCAAAAAGTTCCACGTTGCAGCTTTAAAGACAGCTTGTTGTCGGCTCTCTGCTTGTGTCCAGTGTCCACATCTCCAGGCTCTGTGTACAGTAGCTTGGCTTTCCCCTCGTCCCCTCCCTCCATATGTCCGACCCTCAGGCTGCCCTTCTCCCCAACCCCTGGGTTCTGCCATCTCCTCACCCATCTGGTCCCTGGTGTCAGTGTTTCTGGTGGCCTTCCAGCTGGTCCCCATGTCAGGCACTTCCCACGGCACCATATCCCTCCCAGGCAGGCTCACAGTCTCCTCTGGCTGGACTGGATGCTGGAAACCTGTGCCAACAGTACTATTATCATGTATATCTTTACAGCCCCTATTCAATATTGCAGTCTGGAGTCCCTTTCATTTAGAGTTTTTTTTTGATTGAAAATATGTTTTCACTCTCAAATTAATAAAATCTTTGATAAAAGGACTGTTAAATATGACTGTTACATTTATTGTGGGTCAGTAAAAGGTTTATTAAAGTGGTAATGTTTCAAAACACTGAAGTAAAACAGACCTGTAGTTTTGAGTGGAGACTATTTAATTATAGCTGCAATTTTTATGGCCAAATAGATGTAGAATCTGTGCTTTAAAGATCTTGTTAGTTGCCAGCAACTTTGGCAGTGTTTTGTTGGCATTACCTTGAAAAACAGGGTTTGCAAATGAATATACTATAATTAATATATGTAAGTGTATCATTTCAGTGAGTGTATCCCTCTTGTTATGTTTTCAGAAATGTAGGGCAAGCATGCCCACTGGCTTATCATGACCTACTGGATCTGGAAATCTACTTTCTTTTATCTGCACTTACCTACTTTAGGATTGCTTTGGTTCAAGTTCAACAACATGCAAAATCTTCAAAAGTACACTGACTTAAAGCTGCCTCATACTGGTAAATGTTAAAATGCTTATTTCTTCTTATGTAAATCAGTACAGCATTTGTCCAGGTAAGGAGCTCTGCAAGCAATTGGTGATCAATTCTTCCTAACAACATGGTTTGGAGCAACAATGTTTTGAACTCGAGGTTAGAATTTAGAAATGGCAATTGGCAATTATTTGCCATATGCCATAAAGTGTGATTACATTTTGACTTGAACTCTGTTTTCTGTATTTTGGCATAATTTGTACGTATGTATGTTACATCTTATAAACTTTTATAAGATGTACTGCCTCAGTTGATACCGTTATTTTTGTTGTTTTTCATTGTTCATTTCATTATTTTCATCCTACATTGGCTTTTGAGCCCCAAATTAGGAGCATAGCATTTTTTTGCTATGCTCCTAGCATAGGGTTTTGCTGTAAAATACTGTAATACTTGAAACAATAAAGGGTTGCAGTATCTTAATGAATGAATCATCTATTTATGCAATAACCCACGACAGGCCGTGGTATATTTATATCACAATTAAGGTGTGTTATCTGTAACCTGTAATCTTTTATAAAGCGGTTACTAAATTATTTCCATATTACCATACATTCTTATCATACAATTTCTTATATTTTTCATAATAAATTATAAAAATGCTATTTTGTGACAAAGTAGTCCCAAGCAACGACCAAAGTTCAACTCCAACCTACACAGAATGCTTGCCATGGTAAGGGTGGTATATAGGATATATACCACGGCTATCAACCAATTAGAGGGCTAGAGTCAACCTACCCATTTTATAACTTTATATATACTGTAAAGGCATTTATTATCAGCTTGTCCCTCCATTTGTTGCTAATGCTGGAAATTATGCAAATATTATCAAAATATATCAACAGTAACTTACCATGTGACATGCTATGCTATACTATGCTATACTTATTAAATTACTGTGTGGGTTTAATACACAGAAATGTATATAAAATCACATTGTAAGCTAAACTGTGTTGATAAATCACCATGGGCTTGCTGTCAAAAAACATCTGTGGACTCCTGAAGCTTTTTGTGTATCAGGCAACTTTTACCTTAAGCAGACACACAGGGAAAAAATAAGGTCAACAGACCTCTCCCAACTTTCATTATGATGGATAAGACCTTGGTAAATACCCATACATTTTTGCTGTGGTGGAGCATCTGGTTATGTTTTCAACCCAGACATGTTTGCCCATGCTCTCTTCCCACAACGACAACAGTAGAAACCACAGAATTGTATGAGACCCACTAAACACGTAGACAGTCCACCACACCCCGAAAGAAATTACATCAGCTATGTATAGTGAAGACATCCTGGCACAAATATTCAATCGACTAGGAACACGAACAAAATATTCCTGTGGTAACATGCTATTTGTGGGAACTTCATCAAAATGTGGAGAAGTAACTCATCGTGGGAAATCCAATAGGTCTCATGCAATGTTCCTTTATCTCATATCAGTGTGAGATTTGCTATATTCCTGGTTGACCCATATACTGTTTTATGTGTACTTAGTCGAGGTGACTGAGTGACCCCTGAAGTCTTACTAGAGGCTCTGAGTTCCATTAGGATTATGCACTTCAAGTCAATCAATAGAAAAACACTGGTCAATGGCAAGTGATAGCCAAAGGGGCTCTCAGTGACAACAACCACAACACAAGGAGCCATGGAGGGAGAACAATGCTGCTCTGAAGGACTGTCACTTGACCGCCTGGTTATACCCCGAGGGCAGGGTCCCATTGCTCTTTTCCCAGCACTATATGGCATGCTCTTTGGCAGCCACGCGACTTGTTGTTGGGTGCCGGACCTTCTGGCTAGCGGTTGTACGTGCTCTCCACTGAGTGCTCTCTCTCTGTCTAGGTCCATTTCAGGCAGGGGCTGTCACTTTCAATTTCGCCTAACCAGTCAGCTCTGGGTTTCCACCCCAATTGACAGCGCGGCTTGCGGAACAAACTTGAACTGCTATGAGCCAGGTTGTTTGTGGTGTCTTAGGTAATGGATTTTTTTTTTATTGTTTTTTTTTTTAATTTTGAGCCATGCCACTGGTTTCCCCACCCACACAGGTTAGGGCAGAGAGGCTCAGTCATGTTCTGAGATCGCCTGGCATTTACAGCCTGTTCTTGCATTTTTCATGTTGCTGCACTTGACATTTTGTGGAATTTGCCTTAAGATGGATTAAGGAGTATGGCTAAAATGTGTTTTTGTAAGATATGGGGTACCATTAAAGTGGAGCAGCAAGCCACACATTGAGTGTGACTTGATTTCTTATTCAGTCAAACTAACTTATTCATTATGATACCTACATGGATAAAATATAAGAGGATTTTGTAAGTCTCTAGGACTTCAAATGGAGAAATTATGAGCACTGAGTTAGCCTGCAGGAACATTCTGTACCGGCCTTATCTAACATACAACAACATACAGTTCAATCTGTGAAATAGGAAGGCTGGTACCATGTTCTTTTGTATGAAACTAACTGAAGGATTTGTGAGAAGCAGAACTTTAGTCAGGATCTTATTAGCTTTGAGTCGAGACCAAGACCAATATGGAGGACAGAATCGGCCATAATAAGAAATAAATGAATACATATATAAATCTGTTAATCAATACAAGAATAAATAAATACATAAAGTAATATTCAAAGAAGTCTGTCAATAAATAAATGAAACAAATGAGTGTAAAAAAGTGAGCATAATTCAATAAATAGTAAAAAAACAATCAATTAATAATCAATTTCCATATTAATTTATTTCTCTACTCATTTAGTTCAGTATTTGCTGTATTTCCTGCTCCTCAATATGCTGTTTCAGAAGATGTTTCAGTGTTTCTGGTGTTTTCTTATTAATACATTATCTTACTCATGTATTTATTCATGTATGCTTACTGTCATTTACTAGTTATATATTTATTTCTGGATTTCTATGCATTTTATTTTTTATATATTTATATATTTTTGGATTGATTAATGGATTTACTTATTTATTTATAATTATGGAGTCTGTCCTCTATAGAGGCTTGAGTCAAAATTAGTCTGAGAACATGTAACCAAAAATATGTAATGCTACCATGTGTGTAACTATGTAAACTATGCAACTGTTTATATTTCATGTATATTTCATTCATGTTCTCTTTGCGCTTTCTTAGTAAATGTACTGATGTAACATTGGGAAAAAAAACAACACAATATGAAAGCATTGCATGGTCTTTGATTTTGACAGCAGTGAACAACAATCTAGTTTTCTTCACTCTCATAGACGTGGCTTAGCGCTTTGAAAATAGTTTCCCAGTCTTCAAGCCCTTATTGCACTGCACACTGCCGGAATAAGCCGGGGGCAATGAGATAATGAGAAGTGCCAACGCTAGAGCTGTGAGCACCTCTACCTCCTAATGGATAGGAGAAACACTAGCTCACTGGCACTAGATGTCCTTTGTCTTCAATAGTCTCATGGCAATCACCGCCAGAGCGGAGGAGTTGTCCCAAAAAGTCACTCGAATGGTTCGTAATGCTCACAGTCTATATTTACCCAAACCCCCAGAGGAGATAGTTCGTTTCAGTGGCCTGGGGGTTTTGCTTACAGACCTGGGTCAACCTCCCGGGTCAAAGTCAGTGAGAGCAAAGCACATTCAGTCTAGTTCTAAAAGCCTCCCTATGCAGGCATGAAGACACGAGGTGAAGGAGAGGAAAGGTTTGCGATACAGCGGCTCAGCATCGCACAGAAGGATCTCCTTTCATGCTTCCATTGATGTTCCAAAGATTTCATTAAGTAAGAAGATAAAAGTCAGGCGTTCTTTTAAACCCGATATCACACAGTGCACGTGTGAGGCAATGTTTTGGTCAATTTACATTCCCAAGCCCCAAGCCTTTGTTTATGTACCGGTTGGTCTCTTTGCTTGAGGCCGACGTGTTGACATAGAGGGGACACTGGCTTTATTTTGTGAACAGGCTGTTTTTATACCATAATGAATCACCTTCCTTTAGACAGTGGAATTGTTTGATTGCACTTTAAAGGAAAAACTAAAATCCTTAACACTGTTAATAAATAAGCTATTGGTGATGAATTTTGCATTTCTGTGTCCATTTTGTTGTTTGTTGGTGTATATTTCTTATTCCTGTGGATAATTGGCCAAGCGTAGATGACGTGACATCAAGTCAAGATATTTCAGTAAACATCAGGTTTTGGTGTCCCCCAGAATCAAAGAAAGAAATCCATCATAGAAGAGGAAGAGACACCAATTTCAGACAGTAGCCTCAATACACCACAATGCATGGGTCACTGACACACCACAATATTCACAAATTAGTTGGCTAGCTAGCAATATACCTGTATGCCCACCTTTGACTGAAAGCAACAAGTTCATGTCCCTTTTCTGGGGGTTGTTGAAAGGCATTCTGGGAAACATAGGAAATTACTAACTGAAGTAGAATTGGAACAAGGCAGGTTGACAGAGTGGGTACACCAAAAAAGTAAATTACAACACTTCATCACAAAATACATCACAAATTGATGATATCTAACTACTGTAACAGTATCCAAGGGTGGAGTTTTCCTTTAGATAGGGAATCTGTAAGAGGACATCTGTTTTAGAGGAGCCCGTGTCTCACGTATGAACCTTAGAATGACAGGGATTTCATTCCACTTCCTTCCTTGACTACTTCCTATCCATGACCTCAGAGGACACACCAAATTGTGGGAAGTCACATGGGGGGGTAGAGGAGGAAGCTGCTTCTTCCCCCCTAAAAGACGATGAAATTCATCATTCATCAATTATCTTTTAATGGGTAAGATTCAAAGAACACCCACTGGTCTCAAATGTTTCCTGAAATAGCCAATTATTAATGAGCACTTTGATACATGTGTGAAATTGAAACTAGACGTCTAAAGCTTGGCATTCACTCATGATGGGAATCCTCTGAAGTGGTTTAAATATAGCAACTTCCCCTTCCTTCCCTTTACCCCTCCTCCCTCTCTGCAAATAGAAAAGTGGTACTGGAGAGTACAATAAAGTAGCAAGTCTGACAGGGCACTGACACATTTTCAGGAAACTTTTTACTCAAAAAAAAAAATACCAGTATTTTTTCAGTACCATAAAGTACAGACTGTGACAGCAACAGTTGACACAGAGCAGCAAAAACACAGAGTCAGACTGCAGCATGGTCTTTTGTCATGGTTTAGTTGGTTTCCACATGTTTGGAAGTGTCTTCAATGTCAGTGTTTGGTTCTAATGCTACGTTCATGCTGCAGCTGAAAGTGTCTCAATGTTTTCCCTCCAAAGTGAAACAAATCAAACAAATGGAGTCAAATCCGATCCAGACCACATTGATGTGTTGTACTAAATCTGATTTCCGGGCATCGACCTGTATTTGAACATTCAAATCAGATTTTTTTTCCAGCGTTGCCATGGTTATCAGTCAAGTTTACCTATATAAGATGTTTACATCAAGTTCTACTGTTGCCGACTTTACACAAACTGTTGTAGTTCTTTCTGGCCTTTCATTGCTGATTTGCACGCAAATACATCTCAATCCGAAAAATAAAGAGCACCTTCCAGCTTCTACCTTGATCTGCACACACATGTCTTCCCAAAATGTCTTAAAGTTCACATTGGCACAAGTTCCACAAGTTCCACTAGATATGAACAGTAATTGCCTGCAGTATGAACGCAGCCTTAGTCTCTGTTTCACTCACTGAACCTGTTAGCCTGACACGCTTGGTGGGAGTTACCTTATGTTCTTTTTTGTTCTTTAGCTCCTTCGCAAAGATATTTGGAAAGAACAGCCAAATGCAGCAGAGCATATAATTGTTTGCTGTGTGTCTGTTTGATGGGTTTGATAGTGCTACGGTGTTCACATTGATCCTGGCCTTTTATCTTTAAGATAAGACAGCTGCTGGAGGGGAAAGAGACTGACACAGATTAAACTGACTTGATCCTGGAACAAAGCAAAGTTATTTACAGAGCATCACAGCACCCGGAGGCATACACCAGCGAAGTGATCAGCATGTGTCTGCTATTAATAGATGCATGACACAAGCCTTGGACTCTGGCGCCACTTACAAAGAGGTGAGGTTTAAATTCAGTCTGCTTTTCAGCGTGAAATCATCTCTATTGTCTGTCTTTATTTGCTGTGTTCGCAATTAGCGTCTTGCATTGATGACATTTACATAATAAAGGATTTTGAACGCTCAATTACGGAGAACAGATTGTCACACAGTAATTAAGGAAGGTAAAATTGCATTTACACCTAACCAAATGTGTGTGGTAATTGCTGAGCTGCGTCTCCTTCCAGCGCAAATCCGTCCAGATGACATGACGCTTGTCGACGGGGCCAGTGTTGACATTTCAGGGGAGGGAAATATGTGACTCTGAGAAACCAGCTCCCTATTTTTTCCTCCCTCCACCTTCCCAAAGCACACGACAGAGCTGCTTAGGCCTGCCCTTGAAAAAGACGCTCATGGAATATTACCCGGCTGGAAAATACACACCTATTTGTCTTGTCTAATCCCAGAAGGCATGTGAGGGTGTACCACAACACACAGACAGGAAGCAGTTGCCATTCTCTGAAGCGCTGCAGCTGCACCTCACGTTTCCAGCAGCCAAGTGGATTGTAAATATTTTCATTTCACATTCTCGGGCTGAGTTTTTTCTTTTTTTCTTTACTGTATCAAGGGTCTCGTGCGATTTGAAAATAAATTCGGATTGGGAATCTTTTTGATTTATCGTAAGCATATCATGCAGTTCATCACAGCACATGCACAAAACAGCTTTTATTTGGAGACAACTCTCTTACTCTCCATTTGCATTCTAGAGAAGGAATTTTCCGCAGGTTGTTAACATTTATTACCTGACACACACACACACACAATGCAAATGACAATTCCCAGCTTGTGTGTTTTCCTCTCGTAAAACAAGCTGAGAAACAACAGTACACGGTGTTCATGTTCCCTTCAAACCGCTTCACCCTGGTTGGAAATAAATAAGTCAAGTGAACCTTGTTTGCTCAGTTAGTGTCTGACAGGAAACAACTTTTCTCCCCCTCGGTCTTTCTCTCTTTCTCTGTAACACACACACACACACACACACACACACACACACACACACACACACACACACACAAACATACAAATACCCAGTGAGTGAGGGGGGAGAAAATAATAAATAGGGGCTTTGCAGTTGCGTCACAAATCTCCTTTCAAGCATGTCTGGCTCCATCATGGAGGCCCAAAGGAAAATTGGCTCTGTGCAAATAGCGGCTAAATATATAACAACCAGGCAAGAAAAAGATTGTTTGTGGTGCGGGGCAATTCAGAAATGCTGTAAGTAAAAGTAATTGGTTTCCAAATTTAGGTTACAATGACACGGTAAACTATCTTGTCTTTATAGCCTCTACTTCAAAACAGAGATGTAGCTTGGGAAGAGACAGTTAACCTGAACAAACCAGCAGGCTACTAAAGCAACCAATGTCAACGTGTGACTACTAGCCACTTCTGGCGCTAGCTGCTAACATGTTAGCTAGGGTGCAAATCAGATGCATAACCAAAAAATTAGCTAGCTAACACGCTGACATTATCGAAACACCGCACCGATCAGACGTATCAGTGGGACAACCATCACTTCCCAGTCAAAAACAGCACAGAAATTAACCACATCTATCGAATGCTGTTGAGACGGCCAAGTTGTACATTTACAAACCAACCAGATGTTGTCAACTGTTGCCAATGAGTTGAAAACCTCCAACATGGCTGCCAGAGGCTTCGCTACGTCAACTGAAAGCCCTCTATACTAAGCTGTGAGCCAATTTCCCCCTCATGCCGTTGCTGTCAGCTGGCAGACAAGCAGCATCAAACAAGCAACATACAAGTAAGTTCAAGAGCCGCTCAGTACATTATTAGACGCAGACCGCAAAGCCTGTGGACGGATCCAAGGGTTTAACTGTCTCTAAACAATGCTGTTGTTTTCATTTGAAGCAGCATTTTGCGCAAATTTGTGTCTTTACATTTTGGCAGCAGATTACAGTAAACCGAACTTGTGTACATAAATGGGGGGGGAGGCTTCTGTCGTGTACAAGTTGTCGTTTCAGCCACACACACACACACACACACACACACACACACACACACACACACACACACACACACACACACACACACACAAGCATGCATACTGTACTGTACAAAGCAAACACACATGTACTTGCCCTTTTGCACTCCCACACAACAAAAACTCACTCTTGTCTGCTGTAACAATGCCAGCCTTTCCTACATGTCAGATGCTTTGGATGGTTTCACCCTCGCGTACCCCTCCCCTCCCCGCCATTGGCCTTGTCCCAGTCCCATGTGGCCGGGACATTTCTGACCCCTCCTCAGAAATATTTCACCAAGCTCCAGTCACCAAGTTGACGGGGGAAGAAGAAAAAAAAAAAAAAAACAGGCTTCATGTTTACACAATGTGACAAGCCTCTCCACAGAGCATCACCGAGGGAGAGAGACGCCACACATCTTCAAGAGCTGAGAAAATGAGCTTCTGGTCAACGGATCACTTTGACAGCGCTTGACATATCTGGGTCTCCTCTGTTGAAATGTAATGACAGCACGTAGCGCAAAGCCGCGCGCGAAGTGTTAATGTTTAATGCCGCCGCTGCCGTCATGGGCCCTCGACGCCGTGGAGTACACTCACCTCTTTTCCTGAGGATATAGAGCACAATTCAATTCAAAGCCATACCAAAAATATGATAAGATAGCGGCATCATATCATTATCCATCGTCCCATATACTTATTTTGGAATAGCAGGAGGTGAGGTCAAACTTTGCTGTGGTTAAGATGTAAAGGAGTTACACATGTGTGTGTAACTCCTGTGTGTGTAGCACTCTTTATTGATTTATCAAAGGCATTTGACACGGTGGATCATAGCATTTTGGTAATCATGCTCCGCTCTATCGGCTTATCTGAGCATGCAGCAGCCTGGTTTACCAACTACCTAACGGATAGAACACAATGTGTTCAGATGGCAGGGTCCACCTCCTCTTTCTTGACAGTTGCAAAGGGGGTGCCTCAAGGCTCTGTATTAGGACCTATATTGTTTTCCATTTACGTCAACAGCCTTTGCGAAAATTTATCAAATGCTATGTACCACTTTTATGCTGACGACACTATCATCCATTGCTGTTCATCAACTGTTGTACAGGCCTTTGACTTTTTACAGTCTGCCTTTGATATTGTTCAGTCGCGCCTGCAGAAATTGAAGCTGGTCTTGAATACAGATAAAACAAAAGTCATGCTGTTTTCCAAAGCTAGTGAGCCACAAGATCTCCCTGTTTTAACCTCCCATGGAAAAGTACTTGAACTAGTCGCAAGTTATAAATATTTGGGCATTCACATTGATCGCCGACTGTCTTTTAAGTCCCATATCTCAAAGTTAGTTTCTAAGCTCAAGGTAAAGTTAGGTTTCTATTTTAGAAATAAATCATGCTTTTCCCGTGGAACCAGGAAATATCTTGTGTCATCGACCTTCTTACCTCTGCTAGACTATGGTGACCTCCTGTACATGAACGCTTCTGCTCAATGTCTGCATTCCTTGGATTCTGTGTATCACTGTGCCTTGAGATTTGTCACTGGATGTAAACATCTTACTCATCATTGCACATTGTATGAAAAAGCGGACTGGCCATCCTTATATGTACGCAGGTGTACCCACTGGTTGAGCTTTATATACAAAACTCTCCTTGGTCTGGTCCCTACCTATCTGTGTATATATCTCTTCAGAAATCAAGAACATTATAACCTCCGCTCGCAGGACACGTTGCAAATGAATGTTCCGCGTGTTCGTACTGAGTTGGGCAAAAAAGCGTTTAAGTATGCTGCCCCCTCTGCCTGGAATACTCTCCAGAAAAACTTAAAATTACAAGAACTGATCAGTTATGATGCTTTCATATCGATTTTAAAGGACTTAGAACGCGAAAGTATGGGAACTTGTCATTGCTTTTAATTCAGTATCTGTGCCCCCCCAAACCTGCTTTTAATTTCTTGTTATTTTGTATTATGTCTGTCCTTGTGTAGGAACGTATGCTTGTGTCCTTGTGCTGCCCTCTTGGCCAGGTCCCTCTTGGAAAAGAGATTCCTTATCTCAATGAGGTCACCTGGTTAAATAAAGGTTAAATAAAAAACATGCATCAGATTTGCATTGGGTGAGTTAAGGACTTCTAATAAGAAGGATTAGGTGGTGATTGGTCAAATTCCTGGACTGGATTCAATGTTCAGACAAGCTTTCCTGGTCAGGAGGAGAGGAGAGTATAACTGAACCCATGGGAGGGAGGCCAATATTGAGTGTTAGTGAAAAGTTAACTGCTTGAGCTTGAACTTCCCAAATGCAAAACCTGATCCAGAGTCAGTAACAAAATCGTCCTCCTGCAGTGGTTGATGTTTTTGTATTCCCCTCAGACTCCTGTGTCATCGCTTTGACCCTGTGTTCTCGCCCTGGCAGCAACACGGTGACGCATATCACAAAGTGAAACTAGAAAATCAGAGACTTTTTCAACAGTCTTGCCAGTGTCAGCGTATATCATCAGCTGCAGGCGCCAGTCAGAGTCACCAAATCCTGCAGATGCTTCCTCTTCTTCTGGCCTACCTGTTAACACTCGGCCCCTCTCTGCATATGAAACGTCTTATTTCAGGGCTTCTGAATTGAATGCAAACAACTGTATTGTTTGCAACTGCTGACGGTGCCCGACGAACGGCGAAGGCTCAGCTAAACGGCTTCACATTCTGCTACACCGAGCCATCTGTAAGACATAATGCCAGGTTCGCCTCGGCAGCCTCAATGTAATATATATGCAAATACATGTCTACCAGAAAAAAATGTTATCAATCTAAAATGACTCCCAACCTAATTGATTGACGTCAAATGTGAAGGCGGGTTCGTTGGCATTTCATCCTTAAAGGTGTTCCTGAATCTGTCTAAATGATACCGTAGTGTTTGTAAATGTTAATTCATTCACTTGGTGACTTCACTGTGATTGAACTGAAGGTCAGTGCCTGTTCACTCCCCCAGCACAGATGCACAAATCTAAAGTAGGCTGATTCACAAGCAACACAAACAAAAAAAAAACCCTGGCATTCTTCTGTTTAAGACTTTATCCGGCCTCTGAAAAAACGCTGATAGCACGTTACCGACAACATTCCTCTGTGATTCGGTGCATGTTTGATCACATATTTTGCCACTTTGTTGAGGCTTCCTGTCGTGTCAGCAGTCTGCGGTTTGTTTTGTATGCAAACAGAGATGATAGTGCATGGAGGTATGGGAAGCGGAAGAGGGAACAAGTCATCATGTCAACAAAAGCTTCAGATGGAGCCTCTGTAGAAGACACACCTTTTACTGCATGCCTGCTGCAAACTGCAGTGTTGCGTGTTCTGTGTTTAATATACAGAGTTTGCTCTACTGCACACTAAAGGGACAAAACAGGACCAGGAGAGTCCAGGTGAAAGCTGTGATGTTACCTATTAAATCCACTTCAGTCATGATGGGGAGATGAGATGAAGGTGAGGAGACGTCAAAGAGGGTTTTCTTGATAATGGACGTGGATTGTGGAGAAAGGAGTTGATCATTCTTTCTACTATCAAATTAAATCACAATTGGTAACTCAAAGATCATCTATGATCGCACGCGCACACACACACACACACACACACACACACACACACACACACACACACACGTGCACAGATGCTCTCTCACACTCTCACATACACATAAAGGAGTGTCTAAAGGGAGAGAGAGGAGCAAGCAAAAAGGAGGCTGGATTACCTCTGCAATGCTCTGTGTGTGTGTGTGTGTGTGTGTGTGTGTGTGTGTGTGTGTGTGTGTGTGTGTGACTGCCCTGAGGGAGGCCATGGCATTTCACACACCAATAGAGGGAGGGAGGGAGGGAGGGAGGGGAGGATGGGGAGAGAGAAAGGGAGGTGTGGAGCAGAATGGACAATAAGTGTCACCCTGAGGTCGTCCATACAGCGCTCAAGGTCTGCTGATGCTGAAAGCCACTTGGAGGATAAAAAGCGAACAGGCTGATGCCTGGATATGCATTCCTCCTCGCTGCTAAGCCGGTGTCACTCTGGCATCGCCGCAGCAGGAACAGCACTTCTATTTGAGATTTTGATTTCACCAGAGTCAGGGATGTGGACTGCAGCATCACTCTGCAATACAATTATACATCGATGCATATAAGTCCTCTTCCAGATTTCATTAGAAAAACAAATTTTTGTGCCGGTTTTTTAGTGAACTTATTTCACTTTTGGTCAGTTTCACTTCTCTGGAATGAGTTATGGCGGAGCTGCAGTCTCCAAGATGAGTGCATTTGAACCATGAAAGTGTCTGGGAGTCCCGATTGCAGAACGTTTTCCCACAATCTGCCGCGTAAGCGTGACCATCTAGCGGCTGCTGGAGCCGGCGGAGAACATGAGAGTGTGGAAAGTGTAGGAAGTGTAGGGCTGATTGAAACGGCCGCCTTCAAACACCGCCCGGCTCTCTGACGTAGAGACAGAGAGAGAGAGAGAGAGAGAGAGAGAGAGAGAAGGAGCGACACAGGGAGAGATCATTTACCCATTTTCTAAACAATTTTACTTTTCATTGAAATCATTTGTTTGTCATCTGCAATGCACTGACACATTAAGTCAAACCTTGTTTAGCAGACATGTTAACAGCGGCACATGAAAAGAGACTATTTACTGATACAGACGCAGCATAACATAAACCAAAGGACTCCCTGGGGTCTTGCTGTAGTTTCACTCTTCCACTACTGCAAGTGGCAGGTATTGTTTCCTAATTATCAACAGGATTAAAGCCTTGGCTGTCAACGTGCCGACTACAAAACTAGACGGAGCACAGCAGGGAGACGCTGATGAGCAGCAAAATCAAAGTGGGTGTACCAAAGAGAATCTTTGATTGTGTTTCTCTGCATGCGTCTGAAAACAAAAGAGCATTTATTTGGATTTCAAACAGGCACTTTGCGTCCTCCGAGGCGCTCAGGCATCTCCCGGTATTCCACAACATACAATCAAGCACGGAGCGCTCATGTATATCCCAAATGTTTTCCACGCTCCGCTGAATTCCTCCTATGTTGATTGCGTTTGATGACTGTCTGTACGTTGAGGTTTTGCAGGGCTTTGAAGCATTGGCGACACGAGAAGCCTCATCCCGTGATGGCTGTCAGCATCTCAGAGCTAATGTGTGGTTTTGGACAGAGTGAGGTGGGGGAGGATGAATGTACGAGGATGTATGGATATGAATGTAACGCCTGGACCGGCTGCTCGTAGCCCGTCGCTCTAGTTTCCTGTCAGTCATCATCTTCGTGGGCTGTGATGCTTCTGATTCTGCTGCACTGGTTTCATTGAAGGTATTGAAAGAAAGAAAGAAAGAGCAGATGCTTATTGATTTTCCCATCACTTCTTGATCACATTCCAAGGCTAACCATCGGCGCTGTTTAATTTGAAAGGCAGCCAAGCTCATATTTGATAGAGCGGTGACCGTATCTCGGGGATGTGCTGACACAGAGGGAATAAACCTTGCTTATGATAACTCCTTTAACGTTGGCATCCATTCACCTTTTACATTATCCCATTATCCGTTACTGAGCGTTTATATTTGGCTGCCAAGCGAATGTCTGGTGTGGAGAGAGAATGCTTTGTCTTGATAATGTTCACTACAAATTGAGTGCAGAGCTTGCGGGTGATTATTCAGTGAAACTACTTCCAGAACAATTCATTCACTGTGTTGTATTCTCCGAAGCGCTGCCAGTAGCGTTAAAAAGGAACACCGCAACTCTCTGACGATGTATTTCAACAATCTGCGATATTTTTAAAGAAAGAAATTCCCATTCTGCTACTCTCTATCACAGACTGATATAACACCAGAACGATTCAACCTGTACCCGGTCATGAAAGCTCAAACAACCAGTGCTGGAGTAGGGAAAAATCATCTGGCGCACAGGAAGTGATGCGTTTCAAGTTTCCGGTTTGTTTGGAATAAATCAAGGCTAAGTATCAAATCCAAGAGTACTGAGTCGATACTAGTGGAGACATTTCTTCCCAAGTTGTCTTGTGAATCTAAGAGCTTCCCATTCGTTCACAAGATAGCGGAAAATAAATCATATCAGTCTATACCAGCTTCATTCGACAACACACACACTGCAACTATCTTCTCATACGTCTCATTTTCCAGCCCTGTTGTTGTATATTGAGTCATTATTTCTGCACAGCCAACTATTCAGTTGTTTGAAGTCATAGCAGAGGAACCGTGAAGTGGACCCCTGCCAGGGGTATACCGGGACCCACCGAGAGCTCATTAGATCTGATTTGTCAGCCTGGACTGATACCCACCAGTCATCATTTCAGTCCAGCGGCTGACATCGCCTTGATGCTTTGACCCCTGGTGAATTTCTGTCAACAGTATTGTTCCAGGATTTCTCCCCCCTATTGATTTGTCATAGTATTTTCCCCCAGAGTGAGTTGAGGAGCTGACTGGACAAGGGCCGCTCGTGACAGCAGAGGACGAATCATCTATTGTTATTGATTGTGGAGTCAGGGGAAACGCTCGGACATGTCAAAGCGCAAGAAAGGCCGCCCCGCTCCGAGGATGATGGAGATTTTCCCCTTCAAAAGACACTGGAAGATAATGCAGCACTAAAATTGTGAAGATTTATTTTAACAGGTTTGCATGTGTCGCTAATAGCCCAGACAGCTTGGTTAAATAGGGAGCACACACACAAACACGTGAGCCTACACACACTCATACATGCATGACACATGATGCATCATGTGAGTGACTTCTAGAGTCTTTTTGAGCAGCCAATAGTTACTTCCCTTTGGAGACAGTGGACAACACTGTTTCTGGCAGCAGCAACATCAGTTTGTTTGGAATATATAGAAGAATAACTGGGTAGTCAGCATGAGCAGCAATAACCACCATGGCTGAACAGACAAAGAAAAGAGAGGCACCTACAGAAAGTCAAACAACAACAGGAAATCGAAGGAGAAAGACGTCACAGTGCTGGACACACTGTTTGATTGACAGGTGATCTCTGGGAAGTGCAGTGATGTTGAGTACATCAACATCAAAAAGCAAGGATCTCGCAGATTACCACTTTGATTATTTTATTTTTATTTCATTAACTACACAGGCAGTGTTGTCCCACCCTCCACTTTGTATGTTTCCTTTGAGGTTATAAAGACGTGAAGGGAAAAGTGCGTAGTGTAAAAGCGATTCCAAATGTGGGTTAGCAGAACCACCTGAATCACCACAGACTCGTTGTCCTGCAAACGAGCTAGGATGAATAGAGCTGTAAAAGGAGACAGCCAGTTAATCTATTTCTACGGCTACTCAGGGAAAGAAACATGGCCACTCAATAGGTAATTACTGCTTTGGGAATTAGGGGGGCTGGATTGCTATTAGACCCAGAGCCAAGTTTCTAATTCCTGGACAGACCCAAGGCAATCGAGGTTTATTGTTTCCTTCAGTCCAAAGAAGTGAGGCAGTAGATCAGCCTAATGAGTATCACTAAAAGGATGTGGACACTTTTGCACATGAAAATGAACAGTGCATATATATACGTTTTAGTATGGACGGCCCCAGTGAGAGTCAAAACCCCTGACGAAACTTTCTTTTACTACTAACCTTTTAAAAATCTTTACTTTTTTACTTCACTAAAGATTATTTTCAGCTTCATAACACGCAGTTAGTTTCTGCTCTGTACTTCCTGACAGTGAGATCACCTGCAGGGCCCCACGAGGTGACAGAAGTTACGCCTCTGAGATCTCGCTGTGCCAACGCCTCGCTAATGTGACCTCTCATCCTTAACTGGGTCTGGAGTGATGGAGATGTGCTCTGACAGCTTGGTGGGAATCAGAGGTTTGGTGCCCACAGAAATGTCATTTTTAATCCATTTTTCTTTCTTTCATTCCTCTCTTTCTAGGTTGCATCTCAGCACAGCCCCGCCTGGGTTGATTCGCCGGCGGGCTGGTCAGCTGGCATTGCGTGCCACAGTGGCAGCAGTGGCGCTGGTGGCATGTGCAACGAAAAAAAAAATAAGTGGGACGCCGAGGTTCAAATGCATGTGCAGCTTCAGTCCAGTGCAGAAATTATAACTACACTGAAGACAATGATAATTAGCTTGTAAAGGCGCTGATACAGCTTGAGTTTCAAATGTGTTACAAGGCAGTCTCTTGTGTGTTTGTAGGATGTAAGGGCATGCTGATGCATACTGTACATTTAAGTGAGGGCATGCCTTCCAAGGTTGTTTGACATTCTGATGAGGAGGGAAGAAAAAACAGCACACAAGACTCAAGTAAAATAGAGTCCTTGAGGCCAGTCGGTTTTCTTTCACGTCTGCTCAATCTCTCGTGCCCTGTGAATCCACCGCCTACAAGCTGCTGACACAGACACATACTTAACTCATCTATGGTTTGGGCAATGCTGTAAGGACACATTTTTGGTTTGACCTCATATGTTTTTATTGAATATTACCCTCTTATACCTGATCTCAAACTTGATCAAAGCTGACAGCCTTTTACTGTAGTGTGATAATGGAGTAATGCTGAACAATTCAACAAATCATACTGCATGTTGGAGAGGTTTGAATAAGACACTGCACCATGACGGATGATTCATACCACACCTGGTTCTAGTTGGCTGTGAATTTCAACACTTCAACTGAGTGGACCCGAGCCCCCGTTACACCGTTTGGGCCCTATTCTTTCGTGAATGAAGGCACAAGTGCAGGTGCTGGCGCAGGTTTACGGCACTAGTGCGCTGGGGCGTGACCAACAGAGGCGCTGGTGCAGCAGTGGCACACCTGCAGTGCACCTGGAGGAATAAGTATAGTCTGAATAGGGAATAGGAATAGGTATAAGGTAATAGTCTGATTAATCTGGTTTATTTCAATTATCCAGAGAGAATTGTGGAGTGGAGTTCTACTATCAAATTTTACTCAATTACAAACAAACATCCTTGGTTGTGCACTACCACATCATAGCTTGTTTGTCATAGCCATAAACCTATCAGGTGCTGCTTTTGGGAAGAAGGAGACAATACATGCAACTGATGCATCCTCAGCAACCTGGCTTTTTCATGATTAGGATATGGAGCAAGGATTGGTGACCTATGACCTAAGACATGCAGTGTATTTTTTTATGCCAAAATTGCACCGCGACACCCAATTTGTATTGACACTAGTGTGCCCATTTCAGCAAAAAGTAATGTCATGGCGAGCCTCGGCATGACTAAATGGGTGCAGGTGAGAGAAAATCTGCTTGCGTCCAACGAAATTGCCACTTCACCGGCACAAGGTCACCGCGCTTGATCTGCGCCAGCATGAAAATAGGGCCCTCTGTGTTTATCCTCTCTCACCGATGCCTGCAGTGGAAAATAAACATTTCATCCAGTGATTGCATGTAATTGGCTGCAAGGAAAAAAAAAAAAACTTTGTTCATGGCCACCAAACTACACTGAATGAGATCTATTCAGCATCCCCTCCCCGGCACAGGTGAAAGGAGAAATCAGTCTTGGTATTCTTCTCTTTGTCTACGAGGAGTAATGCTCTCGGCTCTGCCTCCTTTGTTTGGCCTCTGCGAGACGCCTGTTGAGGGTGGGCCCCCACAGTGATGCTCTGCAGTGGAGTCCACATATCAAACAAAGAACAAAGACGGAGAGAAACACCCAAGCTTGTCTGAACCCGGCGTCTGCTGGAAATCTACTCCACACCATCCCCTGCAAAATCCAACCCGACAGCGTTTTTCTATGGGAAGAAAACTCTTGCCACAAAAAGCAAGCCCAGGCTCCCATTTGCCTTTGACATTCCTTCTGCTTCTGCGGTTTTATTATTGCACTCTCAGTTCGCTGACATTGGAAGCAGGTCGGCGGCAGCAATAGAGGGTGGGAATAATTCCTGGTGCCAGTGTGTTATCAAAGCCACATGTGTCCGTTTATCTGCGAGCGGCCTCTCCCACTGTCACACACGGGTCCAAATACAAAACACAAGGCGTCTATCTGTTTGGGAAAAACTCGGGGCGAGTGGAGAACAAAACCCTTTAAGAGACTGTCTGCAGTGAGAGAGCGGAGACACATTGGAACCGACACCCAACACGCTGTCACCTTGTAAAGGCATTGAAACCACTTAGGTTGAATCCTTGCAGGCAAATAATGAGGTGATAGCGATACAGCAGAGGACGTTTGACTTTTTGATTCTCTGTAATGAAACATCTCACTTACACAAAAAGGGAGGAAAAATACCATAAAAAACACCTGGTCGCACATCCATCACGTACAGCCACGTGCACACGCATACAAACGCAGGAGGGCTGTGCGTACATTTTGGGCTTTTAGTTTGGTAAAAAGCAAAGCAACAGTGATTTATGTTTCTCATGCCCCGGGGTTTTACTGTGTAATCATTTCGCCGGACCTTTTACCGACTTTCCAATTCGACAGGTCATGGATCTCTTTGAACAAATCCAGAGGACACGAGGCTGGTACTCGTTGGTCGGAGTATACAAGAGAGTTATTGGCTCGTGAAATGTAAATACATGGGGGACCGCTGTCTCGGGTCAGGCTCAGCCGCTCAGGCGTTACCTCCTAGCTGTGGCTGGGACCGGGGTGTGAAGAATTTTGTTTGGAGAGAGGTGTGTGGGTGCAGCGCTGGTGAGAGTACAACCACAGAGAATGTGATTTTTAGCAGTTTATAAAGAATGTTGTGTTGGAAGATGTCGCCCGATTGAAGAATGTGTTGACAATACTCACAAGAAGACACTCAAATGTCCTTAGTGCCAAATGGCTGAAGTTTAGTTTGGATGACATTTTAGGGACTGAGAGTTCTAGCAGATTTTGCATCAGTCCAAACTCTACCAGCTAATAAAACAAGGTATTCAGACCAAGAATGTAAGGTTGGAGTCAGTAGTCTTCGACGGACTTGAGCTTTAACAACTTTAACATGTCTGTGAGTAAACAACTGACCACAGAACCTGCAGAAGACATTTGGTCAATGACTATAAGAAAGGCTCTGGACCTCATTGACTTTAGATTATAATGTTCATTTTCAGTTATTGAACCCGCCCCCATCTGCGGATGCATTATGTAGCGCACCAAAGTCTTAAGTAATTACAACCTCCACAGCCTACACCCTTGTTATGCACCCTTCATAACAAAACAGTACATTGTTATGTCTCTGCACTTGTACAATGTGCAATGTACACTTGTGTCTCTTATCGCTAAATCAGTGCATTAGTCATCAAGGTACTTAACTTTCACATACAGGTTTTCTGAAACCCAAACCAAGGCCAAGCAGTATCATCTGGTGGGATCAAAACTGGTTTCTGGTTATACATTTCTAATGACAGTCATTTTCAACATGTTTGAACCTGAGCTCTACCCAAACCCAAACAACTGAGTGACAAATTCACCCTGACCTGACGTCAGATCCAGTCGGGTCCCATGAGGGTCGGGCATGAAAGTCAAGCACCAATCCACTTTAGTCTACCCTGTCTGCACTATCGGAGCTAAAAATGAGTCCGATTTTGATAAAAACGGTGACTTCTCTCTTAATGCATTCTCCCTGAGATGCTAGTCCAAAGAGATATCTTCCAGGTCAAGGATGACAAAGCTTATTCTGTGTCAGAATAGCTGTGGGCTAGAAAAAAATGGGTTCTGAAAACCCAATGAATAGAATCTCTCTGGGAGGAAGAAGTAGTAATCAAAAAGTGCTGATTCTTGGCGAGCCCTACTGTGTAGCCTGACAGAAAAGCAATCAGAATGTGAATGCTTGAATCATAGCTTTCCTCGGGGGCAGAAACTGTGTTTAACTCGTTTCTATCAGAAGCAATTCCATTATTTCACAGTACAATACAATCAAAATGCTGTTTAAGTGCAGGTTACAGCTGCCCTCAACAACCTCTGTGGAAAATCAAGCTTATTCAACTGTCCTCTCACATCAAAAGGCATTTAATAATGCTGCAAACAGGACCAGGGTTGAGCACGGGTTGGGAAGCAAGGTAGAGCCTGATGAGACAACAGGTGGCGAGTGATCCACATTAACTTCCTCCCTCTATATGTCTGCCCTTCAGTTAGGTGTTGGAGACCAGAGGCTGTGAGGCGAATCAGCTCAGGAAGGCTGTTTGTTGTTTTCCTTAATGGACTGAGACCCTGAAGGGAAAAGAATAAAACTGTTTGGTTGAGCTGTCCCTGTTGTCTGCATTCCTGTGTGTGTGAGCAGTGTCTCAATGTCTTGTTGTCATATAGAGTACTGATAGCGAGGGTTAAGAGGTTAAGATATATTTGGCGAAATTGTCCCGCAATGTCTGTAAAACCTGCAATGAAATTTTATTTTCTTTGAACATTTTATTCATTCAATTCAGTTTCCTTTTTAATTGTAATGTAATTCTTCATTTAAAGGCATTAATAGTTAGGAGTTAAATTGAAAACCAGTTTTCAGTGGAGAGTTTCAGTGGAGAGTTTTAGTGTCCCATGATTGCCTAAATGCTGTTTCAGATGCTTTTCCAGCCTGACAAGAATAAAACTCGGGGAAACATTTTAATACTTAAAATATTAGTTATTGGCAGCTTCAGGCGGGGTGAGGCCACTATATTAGCATTGGCCTTCAAAAACCCATTTTGGTCGAAACCCTACTGCCAGCCCCGGTGCCAAGATGTCCGTCAATCAGTATGAAAACAAATCACTGTCTGTAACCCAATGTTTTACGGGGCTACTCTCTAGTGCCTTCAGACTAAACACCGGGCCTTCAGTATTGAATTGATTGAAGTGACCTTTTCACCTTGTCACCGTAGCACCAGTGTAATTAATGGCTGAGTTTCTGAAGCAAACAAAGAGATCTCAAATTCTTGTATGACATAGCAGTGGTACATTGTGCTCCTGACGTGCCAGAAATGCCATAATAGATGTGTTCCCCAGATACTTCCATGTTGATTATTATTCCTCCCACGTCTGGATTTTTCTCTATTGAATTTTCTACTTTAATATGGCAGTCTACAGAGTTGCGTCCCTCCCATCTCAGCAGGCACATGCTGCTCCTGCTGTTTTACTTTTCTCAAGGTTAGAGATAATTCTATTCGGTAAATTGTGCAATGAAAAATGCTGCAAAGGTTGAACTTAATGTGAGGATTTTAGCACATAACAGAAGTAGTGTCTTTACTAGTGACACAAACTGCACCTGGTGGCTTAAAGAAAAGGGCACAGACCTGACTTATTTTTCTATTCTATTCTATTCAATACATACCAATGAAAAATCACAATAATATTCCTACAATCTTCCTACAGGTACTTACAGTGTCTTTGGTACTCAGTAGTGACATTATAGTGACTTTATTGTATTTAATGGGATTTTAAAAAAAAATCTTATGCAGTATCACCATCACATTCCTCTAATATTCCTATAGGATATTATATTATATTATATTATATATATATATATATTAAAGTATACTATAAATAGTTTGAAATTCTGCTGTGCTGTTCTGCTACTGATTTTTTTTTATAGGATTCCTGTAGTCCTTTCTCATAAGGGCTATTCTATTCTATTATATTCAAGATCTAATCTTCATGAAGCAGTAATCGAAGTCACTGAATTTAAACCTTTAGTCTTAATTGAAAAGGGACATATGTACAAAAATCCATACAGTCAGACACATGGAAATATATAAATTTAAGATTTATTAAACACAATTGAATAATTCAGTATACACTTTAACAGTACACTAAATGTTCTTAGTGTTAATACATTTCATGTAATTTCATATATTTTCATTTGTGAATATGACAGCCTATATACCGAGGGGAATGGGAATATAGTTTATTAGTTTATTCTAGTGATTTAGCCTCGTGCTCAACATAAACAAGCGATCCAATGTGATCAGTTTTTACAGACAGATAAAATTCCTGTAATAATCCAGCATCAGGTATCCATATTATAGGAGGAGGCAGAGCACCGCCCTCCCATACTAGAAATAGGAGTCCTGCTGGAAGTCTGCTCAAACTACTGGCCTCTGCTGGACCGACGAGCATTCAGACAAAGAGGATGCCAAGCATTAAGCAACCATTAAACACTGTGTGAATTTACTTCAGTTATTGATCTGTTTCAGGTTACTTTTCCACCAAGTTGCGCTCTGGACGGGCGCCACAGTTACACACCTCTTTGGAGGCGGTGAGATGCGATTTTCTCATCTAGTTACCGGACGGGATCTATTTCAGAGAACCACTGGACGGACGAGGATCGATGTTTATGGGGATTTCATCTTCTTTTCTTTCTTTTTTTAAACTAATCGAATAAAAACAACCCGTGGAAGAAAACAAAACACTACTCCGCTCCAGGATGGATTCAAATCCAAGCGTCAAATGTAAAATAGTGGTTGTTGGAGACAGTCAGTGTGGGAAAACCGCTCTGTTGAACGTATTCGCTAAAGACTGCTTTCCCGAGGTAAGCCCACATCTATATGTATTCAGTAAACCTTCATCAGTGACTCTTATTAATGATTAAAAATGCCATACAGTCACCAACTCCCCTGTCCTCCGCAGGGTTACATTCCCACGGTGTTTGAAAACTACACGGCCAGTTTCGAGATTGACATGCAGAGAGTGGAGCTGCGGCTCTGGGACACTTCAGGTGAGGATACTGTTTCACCTTGGGCTTTGCACGGGGACGAATGGGACGGGCTGCCTATAGAAAACTATAGGCGCACATCAGGGATCCTTCATGGGGTCCCAAGCAGAAGAAAAGATGGTTTAGTTCAACCATTATTATTTCATCGAATGCAAGTTAGAGAAATAAGAGAATGTATAAGAATGATATTTTATCTATATGGATGAATGCAAGTCAACATTTTAATCAGAGGTTTCACTCACTCCACCTTTATCTTCCCAACTAAAAACTAAACTAACAACAAAAATCAGATAGCAGCTCTCATGGATCACAACTTATCAAATGTAGGTCCTAATGGGTAACGGTTTGGGGGTCCTAGACATGAAAAAGATTGGGAACAGCTAAGAGTTGAACTCCCAGAGCTAAGGGTGGGTGGGCTGACTGAGGCGCAGTCGTAAAGCGGCAGTGTTGGGTAATTTACTGTAATCCTATGGCTGAGTTCAAGAGAAACTGCCTTACGCTGTGTGTCTGGAATGTAGGCGAAGCAGCGGCTCTGATGAAGTTCTTGGATATTAACTCAGAGTCATATTCCACTGTCGCACACATCTGACATTCTCCAACCAGGAGGAAAATGAGCATACAAGCACTGTGTCACTGGTGCCGTGGTGGATAGGAGGACATGGGGTGCAGCCAAATGGCATTGTTTGAATTTTTCTGAAGCCTCTGAATTGATTAGTGTCGGTACATTTTAATACTTGTCGTCTGTATTTGAAAGTTGAATAAGGGAGTGGTTCAGAATAGAGTTCGACCGATATGGATTATTGAAGTCCGATACTGACTCTTGTACTGAAGCTGCTGAAACCCATACTAATGAAATGATTTTAGAGTCAGCATCTTTTTAAAGGGAAACTCCAAGCTCAGATACTCTTACACTAGTAAATGTGTGATGTTCGATGCATTCCAGTAGTATTGTATTGTATTGAAGTGTTTTCTGGTGTACCCACTTTCCCTCAATCTGCCCCATCTTCTTCTACTTCAGTTGGTGATTTGCTACATTTCCCAGAATGCCTTTCGACAACCCCCAGAGAACGCGCCTGAACTTTCATTAAGCCGTGGGTTATACATGTAGGTGCAGACGGCCATAGCAAAAGTAAGAATGAGAGAGCGAGTCCACAAATGAAACCGTCCACTCTGGGAGTTCTTGGCCTGTCCTCTCACATTTCTTGTTTTCAAAAGCCTCTCCCTTCTTACACACTCAACTCAGATCTCTGGGGATCTCCAGCAGCCCCAGGTCTGGAGGTAATTACCTCCTGTAGCCAGGCGTTTGGGCCGGACCCCCTCAGCTGCCCTACTGAGCTGTCTGCCCCCCCCCCCCCCCCCCTCCCCCTGCTCCTCTAGTGGGGTGGTAGTGGGGTGGTGGTGGGCTGGACAGGGGGTTTAGGCTTCCTCTGTGACCTCCAGCTGATTGCGTCCCTGGAGGTTTGTCCGGTACTCCAGGCATGGTGGTGATTGCACCACAAATCAGAAAGGGCTGACCACAACACATGTGCGCCCGTGCACACACACACACACACACACACACACACACACACACACACACACACACACATCTGAGGTATTCCAACAATGTCTCTCTCTGATGTGATAACGCTGAATTTTTTTTGATAACCTTGAACAATGCGAGCCACTTTGAGATATTGGTGTCGGTGTTGTTCTGTTCTATTCTGGATAACGAGAGTGCAGAGTTCCTCTTGTCAATCGATGCTCTTTGCAACATCCGACATTTTCCCACCTATTTCCCACCAGATTTTACTACACATCCCCAGTACATCTCTTGTCTTTGACAGATACAGTAGACGGAAGATAAATTGCGCAGCCAGACAGTGTCCTTGCTTTGGGAAATGAGCTCACCTTCGAGTGGTCATAAGCAGGTGGGCTCCCAGATCCTCCCAACCACAGATGGTGTCGTCTGGCCCTCTTACCGTCACATCGCTGCTCATTGTACTAGACCTTTCTGGAGCACAAGCATGACGAATGGCACCTGAGAATAGTACTGCAACCCACTTCACTGAAAGGTCATTACAAATACATAGACTTCATCGGTAGATCCGGGCCGTGCTCTTATAATACCCTGCAACAATGGGAAATGTCAGCGGTCAGGGATTTGGCATCCCACACCCATGAAAAAGGTCTCAGGGTGAATTTTCCCGAGGGGTGCTAAAAGTGGTGATAGAAAAACAGATGGGAAGGATGTTTCAGCTGTACCTATCTATTTGAGTTAGCATGCTACACACCGAATCACTGTCATGGGTGTTTCATTGGTTCATCAGTCTGAGGATGAGACACAAAGAAACAGCACTTCCCATTATTATGTTTTCAAGGTGTCAAATTCAGAGTCCTCCCTTTGCTCCCGTACAGGACAATTTTCTTTCACATTCCCCGTTTTCTTCAGCTCCATCTAACAAATGTTCCCGTGGAGAAGCCCTCGTACCATACCTGCAGATACCTCATGCAGAGTGGCGGAGGCATTTTAAAGACGCTGCGGCGAAGGCTATAAAAATAAGGGCCTCTGCTCTGTTTGTTTAACATAAGAAACCTGACTCGCCAGATGTGAAAATATTTCATCATTGTTTACATCTGCCAGGGTGGATTTGTTCGTGGAAAAATGTGGGGAGGGTGGGGCGTCAAAATCGGAGCACATGTCGGGGAACTGTTGCGTGTCCGAATGGGTCTCTCAAGTACTGATCTGACTCGGGAGAGCTCTGACTCGGTTTAATTTGTGTTGGGGTGAATTGGATTGATAGTAGAAAGAGGCCGATGGTGTCACTGGCGTTGTAGCCCCTGTGCGGGCTGCTGAGTGGACCATCTGGATCCCATTTGTCTATCAAAACATCATGGCTTTGAGGAGGTTATAAAGTCACTACGAAAAGTCATACATTGGGTTTTGAGTGATTGTTATGACTTTCGGTAATGCCGTGAAATAGCATACTTGCCTCCACATTCTTGTGATTTCAACGGAGCAATTCAGTAAGCTCGGTTATTCTATACTCTTTTGTGTTCCACGGAAAAAGCCCTTTGGCAAAGAGCCTTGACTAAATGACACAACCCTTTTCTTTGGGAATAAGTTAGTGTTTTCCTGCAGTGAAGGCTGCGTGAAATAAGAGAAACTACGACACATTATGAGGAGCTCTTGTCTGGATTAGTCATCTTATAGCCCGGGTTGGGCAGAACCCCGATGAGGACACTGAGTGCTTAAATTTTGACACTTTCTTCACGATTTATAGGAGTACAGAAGAGTGTGCAGCCTCTTTCATCTTCATATACTCCAGGCTAGTCAGCACCTTGTCACCTTTTTGGCGGCTGTTCGTCTCCAGCATATGTTTTGGCTCATTTTTCACGAGGCCACACCTCATCGGGGAACTCGGAGACCACCTGAGTCTGGGAAGCAAAATAATCCTCTTGCTACATTCCTAACCTGTGGGACAATAGGGAGGCTTCTGTACGGGTTTCTTTACCTGGATCAAGGCAACGTGATCCGGTGCGATCCAGGATCTAAACAGCCTCAGCAGTCTGAGATTGTTGCATTCCTCTGTGTCCAAACCACCACTCCCCTGGTGAAAAAGACCACAGGGCCACAGGGTTACGTTTCAGGTTCCTTTGTGCTCGACGGTGGCGTCACGTTTGAAACGTTGCGCACTTTGCTGAAAAAAATACCACGTGAGATTTTGTGTTTTGGATGCCCTTTTCGGAATGTACACCGCGGTAATCCTAGCCATGCCTGGGAATAACAAAGTCATTGTCTAAGTCACTGCTTTGTTGGGCAGGGGTGGGATGTTTTCCCTCAGTTGCTGTACTCTGGGACCAGTCAGATTCACATTGTTGAGTGGAGACACAGTGCTGTGACTCAGCTACCACATAGGCATAATGAACACATCTGGTAATCACTTAAGCTTTGTTTTTGTCATTTTTCTTCTTATTTTCTATTGTGTGCGTTCATGATGCTGTGTTGGCAGATCAAAAGTAGGCCCATGTGGCCTGAGTCCTGGGGTGGATTTGTTAAGCTTGTTACAGGTGTGATGGGTCTAACTCAAAGAAAAGTCTGGGATGGGGAGGCGCCTGCTCGAAAACACCAAAAACATCACCACACCGACAAAGAATCCTTTAAACAACTGCTTACCATTATCGTTTTATACACGAACGTTATTTTAAAATCACTTTTCCCACCAAATTTACACAGGAATTTGTCTTGATGTGATTAATATGGAGGCACAACAACAGCTTATTGTGTAACACAGGGTTTACTGGCACACAGCTTACAATGAAGCCTATTAAACATGTTATTCTAGTAAACTAACTGACTAACCTACTTTCAGTCCAAGAGTATGTTTTTGATTTGGCTCGATCGGTCTTGAGGCTGCCGTTCATGTTGCTATGCACAAGACTCGAGGATCTGGGACTTGACAACTGCAAGAGGAGGACTGCATCAGCATCCACGCCAGTCCACGCCAGCATGAATGACAGCTGCGACACCGCAACAAGGGGTTTGCTTTATTTCTAATGTACTAGCATTGACATGGAGATATCTTTGAATTGCAGGTTCACCCTACTACGACAACGTGCGTCCTCTCTCCTACCCCGATGCTGATGCAGTCCTCATCTGCTTCGATATCAGCAGGCCAGAGACCTTGGACAGCGTGTTGAAGAAGGTGAGTGATCTGATCTAAGGATGCTGTTCCCTTGACTTACTCTGTGTGATGAGGCTTGTTTTTTGGGGAATGTTCACCCCAATTACCCTGACCATCACAGGGAAGGTCTGTTTTTGTGTTACTAAGTCATATACTGAAAAAAAAGAGGTAAAGGTCGAGGATTGTGGGGTAATGAAGGAGATCTGGCAGAGGAGAGGTATATAGTCCTTTATCCTCTGAGTTTAAGAGGTAGTCTGGCCAGACTTTCCTCCCAGACACAGCTATTGAATGTTGTCTGACCTTTGACCTGTGATGTCACTGAGACTCAGTAGTGTGCCAACTAAGAGGAGTGTGGTCCAGAGGGGGGGGGGGGGGGCTGAGATGGGGGCTGATATCCTGGAAGGAACATAATCACCCATCTGTTCCTCTTTCTCAGTCTCAAGCCTCGCCACTGCAGGACTCCAGTCGTAGCTCAAACACACACATTGATGTTCGGATATGAACACACACTGACTATCTGTTCTTTGTCCCCCCCAGTGGAGAGGAGAGATCCAGGAATTTTGTCCCAACACCAAGATGCTGCTGGTGGGATGCAAGTCAGACCTCCGAACAGACCTGTTCACCACGTCCCACAGCAGACAGACACCGGTGTCATACGATCAGGTAGGTTTGTCCACATAATTGGGACATGGTGATATATTGATTTGTGCTCATTCTCTCTCTCTCTCTCTCCATCCATACCAATACAAATAACACTGCTTCTGAGCAACTGGAACTAGAAGAGCTTTGTCTGTGTGTGTGGGCATTAGGTTGAGATGGATGTGAGAGTCAATCTGATCGATCCAGAGTACCACCACAAACATTATCCTCATAAACTGGAATCACAGGAAGAACTTTTGTTTGGGACACAAGTTCAAGACTGTTTACACTGCAATTTGAGCTTCCACAATAAAACAAAAGTAGAATATTGGCATTTTGGCAATATTGAAATATTTTACTTCACTAAGAATGGCCACTGTAGATCTTGATATAATATGATAAAAGTGGAGTAAAATAAGGGCTACAAAATAGATAAAAAATAATCAGGATTAACATCTAGCCATAATCATGCAGCCCTACTTCCTGGTTGATTTCATCTAAACGGATTACCGGTACAAACACGACTCTGAGCGTCTGGAATGTAAAATGTAACTTTGACATTAAATGTATGATTACTGTTTATGTGTGTCCTCTCGCAGGGCTCCAACGTGGCCAAGCAGCTGAGCGCTCCCTACATCGAGTGTTCCTCCCTGCAGTCTGAGAACAGCGTCCGGGACATCTTCCACGTGGCCACGCTGGCCTGCGTCAACAAGAACAACAAGAACGTGAAGCGCAGCAAGTCCTCCAGGGCCACCAAGAGGATCTCTCACAGCCGAGGAGACCTGACAGACTATCAGACCAAAGCTAAAACCTGCGTTGTCATGTGAACAGGAGTAGCGATTGTTATGGACAATGCTGGTGGGTGAGCAAACGGGAGTATTTTTGCACCATTGGTAAAGACTGTTTTTCTCCCATGCTCCAAACTGGACACCAACTGAATGAGAGACAAGTAACTTTGGATTGTGGGTTACACTTTTTTACCTGTAAAATGAAGTAGGACCAGGCAAACTGGGCTGATCTGTGCTAGCTTGCTGTATTCTCCTGGGCTAAATTGGATTAATCAAGCAGGACAATCAGCTGTAGTGTTTAGTGGAGCAGCATTGGATGAAAATGACGCCAAGCTAACGTTAAGGGCACATTAGCCATATCCAGTCAAAACGCCCAGTGGAATAGCTGGAAATGCTCATATCTGTTTCAAATATGCTTAATAGCTTCATTTTCTGAAGCTTTATAAGGTACCATTTCTCTGTTGTTTTTATTTTGCGACATGTTTTGGAACCAGATGTTTTGGGTGACGTATTGGGTGGGATATGAAAAGTTCGGCTAAACAGTTTAGCAAGGTTGGATTATTGGGGGACAGTTACCTTGATCTATGTTGATGTTTAACTGAGCCTTGCATGCCATTTGTTGTTCCTGATTCCATTTCTTCACATCTTGCCTCTCCGTTAAGCTGTCAAATGAAGTTTTCCTTTGAAAAAAACTGTGATGAAATGGTTCATTTCAGAACTGTGCGATTTCCATGTAAAAATGTAGTTCATGAAAATGCAATTTCTGTATGATTTTTTATGCTTATAAATTCATAAGCTTGACCTCGAGGCTGTAGTTTGTTTTTGTGTGAATGCCTTACATTTCCAGTCGGCTGCAGTAGTTTGCAGTGGAGGTTTTATATGCAGCAGCTCCTAGTTAAGAACACTCACAGCCTCCGAAGCTTTAAGCTCTTATCTGGCTTTTCAGTGAAAAGCATATCAGATTGGATCTTTCCATCAGCCGGTGGAATGAGACAATAACTGGAATGACATCCAGCTCCATCAGCCTGTCTGTGTGTCCTGCTTATCACACGCATGACTTTGCTGAGGGCTTTCATGCTCTGCTCCGATCTGTAAGCACACTGCAGGGGCTCTGGCGACATGACACACTCAGACCAATCTACCAGCCCCATCTGTTTTCATGACGACTCTATGGCTTCCTCCAGTGACAAGTATCAAACTGCTGCATGGGTATTTGTGAGATATGATTGCAGATTGGACTTTCTCAGAGGCAGAGCTTCTCTGGAGACAGAAATAATCACATTTGTTGAGTTAAATCCAACGCAGATAAAGAACCACAGTTTTTCTGGCTAGTAAGGTCAGACTGAAACCTGGTGAATAAGGAAAGGGGTAAGAGAGGAGCTAGCTAATATTATGAAGCCTAGCGCTCTTGTTACAAACTGAAAAAAATGCAATCTAGCCATCTAGGCTAGCTAGTCCAAACTAGCTGTACTTGCATGTAGCTAGTTAGCTAACCTGCTGACCTTCCAAGTTCACAATGCCATGGTCATGAATGAATGAAAGGATAAGTCATTGCCATTTATCCATTTTTATTTATATTTTGACCAGAGCTCCTTCTTTGGCGTTCAAATTTGCCAGTTAGGTAACTTGTAAGAAAACGTGTGGTTCTTTGGGTCCATTGAGGTCAACCAATAGGATTATTTCCAGAGCCGCTCTACCTCCAAGAAAAATTTTTAATTATAAACTACAAATATCCAAAAAGATTTCTGGGAGTGGTAAATGACTCTCTTTATGTTATTTTAATATTTATTTTTTTTCATAAATATGTTAGAATTTCCTTCCTCCAGTGTGTCGCAATAGGGACAGTTTCCTCTGACAGAAATTGCCACACCAACTGCAGAGAGGGAAGCACTGGGAGGTCATAAGGTATCTTTAGCCTTGCTCTTTTTACGCACAATATATTCCTGTGCTGCTGTATCGGGGTAGTGGTTTCACAACCCAGAACCAGAGCAGATGAGACCACTGATCTGTGTCATTGGATTACATTAGGTAAATCATTGTTCATCTCTTTTATGCCAGGCTTCATCCCTCCCCATCGTGGTGCCGGCATTTTGACAGGGGATGCTGCGATGCTCGGTGTAATCATCTACTAAATAATGGGCTATTCAAGCTGTAATAAAAGGTAAGCAAATATCTGCACCGTGATATTGAGGAGGTTGCTGTGTTTGTGCTATGGCTTACAATATGACATGAAACAGCCACATTCAATTATAATGCCATTTGCATTGAGTGTGTAATGTTACCGGGGACATTAAACTAAATACAACAGGAACCCACATCCACACATTAATACTTATTCACTCTGTTGTTTCATACAGAAGACGTACTGCCACTAGAAGTCATATTTTCCATGACTTTTGGTACCATTGAAAACTTGAGGCATGACATACAAGTTCAATAGCCTCTTCTAAGACACAGGAAAAGATAAATGTCAGTCAGTTTGATCTCCAAATGTATTGCCTATTTCCCAATATTAGTGATGGTAATTTTAACAGGATTTATATAGACAGTAAATTGCCATACACTATAAAATGCTTTAATGATTGAGCCTAAACTGCCAGTTTGCAATTTCACAGCCGGAGCCATTAGAATGCCAACACATAATTTTGGCTCAAAGATAATAAAAAAAAAAACATATAATTTTTAAGAATAAAAATTCTTAATTATTTTCTTATCTGTGACATAATTAATATAATAAATAAATGTGAGGCAATTGATGTAGCATGACATATTCCCATTAGACATGGCAGTAATGAGCTATAATGGAGCAGACGCCCTTAGTTTTCTCTTTTTCCTAGCAGGATTCGACACAAGCTGCCCCAACGTCGATTCTCGGGGGCACCTGCCTTTCTGATGTGGAGTTGGTCCACAGATGTTCCACACACAATCACATTCAGAGAGATTTAACCGAGTCAGCGAAATGGTGGAAAGGGCGGGTTAGCCCCGGTGCACTGCTCAAATTCCTTCAGCGGAGAAGTGTGAATGGATTCTGACAAAGAGAGCTCTCTGTTGAATAGCGTTGGCAGAGTCAATGGGGAAATATTCAGTTTGGGCTGAGGGGAACATAATCCCCGAAAGGCACGCCCAGATTTCTCAAGATGACACTGAGACTGCCAGGGGAGGGGATATTTACATGGACTTAATCCACAAATATGCCTTGTGGAAATGTGATGTAACAGCGTAGATGTTTTAAAATAGAAATGCTGTCATTTTGTTTCATGCCTTGTTTGGCTTCCATGCTATTAAATTATTTTTTATTTTGCAAGATAGGTAGTAGATTATTCTTTTCGACACAAACCTGTCATTTACAGAAGTGGTTCATCATTTTTTTCAGAAACTGCTCACTATTCAGTTCTCCCTGGTAACAACAGCCATGAGTGTTTTCCTTTCAGCAACCACAATATCCTCTGTGATTAAAGCAGGAATGTGAGAGAAGCTAATCTTCTTTGAGTGCTGTTTAGCAGGGACGGTAGCAATACTCCACTCATCACACGTCTCCACACTGCTAGCCCTACAGCTCTCAGGCTTTTCCCTACTGCCCTCCTTTGAAATCTCCCAGGATGCTCTGGTGCAGCTAGAGCTAAATTGGTTTGCAGCTTTCTGTTCCTCTGTGAAGATGACAGAGTCTAATCAGACTCAACCAGCAGAGACTGAAGCTCACTTCATCTAACGTTCGCTCATGGATGCACACACACATATATACACACATACTGTATATATGGCAAACCCATCCATATTAAGAACTAATGCTGAGATATTGAGTAAAAAAAGTCAAAATCTCTGACATTTTCATAGATTTATTTGTGCTCCTCTTTACATCCGTTTGATGAAACACAATAATAATTCAACAAATACCCCGTTAATGAGTATTTTTTACATTTGCTCTTCTAAACTCTCGGTGTCTGGTTGCTCTTTCCGAGAAAGAAAATCCTCTGGTGCACAGGAAGTGGTGCGTTTCATGTTCCCAGTTTCTCTGGAATAAATAGAAGAAAAACTGGATAGTTAGCATGATTGAACAAACAAAGAAAAGAGTAACACCTACAGAAACTCAAACTTCATCAGCAGAAAATCCAAGGAAAAAGACGTCACAGTCACTGTTTGATTTGACAAGTGATCTCTGGGAGGTGAAGTGCCGAAACATCACAGCCATGACCGCTTAGCACCAAAGATGGCAACAACATAAAAAAGAAAAAAACAAGCATTTTAAGGATTACCACTTTGAGAGTTTTGTCCATCAAGATGTACTTTAAATGTACTTTAAAAACATCATGGAATATGTGATACAGATTCCCTATACCCCTGGGCTCTTCCGCAAGAGCAGGATTGATGTTGTGAAGAAAAAAGGCTGTCTGAGCTATAATGTTTCAGTATCTGGCTGGGGGGAATCCTCCTGGTCTCTGCGGTAATGAAACCCTACACCATACATGAGCAGTAACAGCCCACGGCCATCGACTGACAACATGCAGAGTGTCTCTTAATACCACGAGCAGCAAATACAGCATCAAGCAGCTTTATAGTATCGTAGTGGTGTGATGAGGACTGGAAGAGTAAAGTTAATGAAAAGCTAATGATGTCAAGTTATATTTTCGTCACAGGCAATAAGAGGAAGAAAATTATCATTTGGACCCAAACAAATGAATTGGATCCCGGCAGTGATTACGATCGACAGCAAACATGTTGGTGTTCACGTGTAATATCATGCTAGGTTGCTCCTTTTAATGGCAAACTCTATAACCTGTTTATTGTGATGAGATTCTGACAAACAGCAGATGGCCACAACTTATAGACTTGGCCCAACAACAGGGAGCTCATCTGGCACATCGTATGAAGGGAATTTGCTGCTTGGACTGAGATTACCAGAGAAGTGATGAGCAGCTCTCTTCCAGTGACTTAGGCAAAGGTAGCGATGATGAACCAAAAGGCAAACAACCACCAGTGATGTGGGAGTAGTGATATTTTGATTTAATTTGACTTAACCAGAAGGAAGTAATTACTGGTATAAAAATATGTCAAAATGAAAAGTAGCTAATTTAAAATGTACACAGAGTAAATTACTTTAAAATAAAACAGACTTTTATAAGCAGAAAGACACTGAGCACAGAGTTCATATATGTGATATAACATGTTTTTATAGGCTGAAAATGTGCATTTCCATTGTTCAGTAATGTTTCTTCTGCTATTAGCTAGCATTAGCAAAGCTAGTGAACCAGCTAAACAACAACCAGGCTAACACAAACCAGTAATACTGTAGTACTGTGCAATATAAGTCAAAACATATAAAAGTACAATTATTGACTTAAAAAAAGTGCTAAAAAAGTACAAGTACACAAAAAAGCTAGTCACTCACAGTAATGAGAGTAAATTGAATTCATTACTTCCACCCCTGCCACTGTGAAGTTGAGAAGAGATGGGATCTGGACTGAACGGAGGTTTGCTGTCAAATGAGAAGCCATGAACAACTCATGAAAACACAGCACACAAATGAGAATAACCTCTACGTTGTGTAAGTCTTTGAAAATCATAGTTAAGCATCAATCACTGAAACGTAATTGTCATAACAAGTTGAGATGCAAATTGCACCAGCCTGGAAAAAAAACAATGTGTTGCAAAAAAAATAAACGTTGCTGAGAACCGGTCTAAATGAAAAGGAGCTGTCAACGCCGACTCTCATCCGTTTGACAGCCTGACATTACATTTATGTGTTTGTTCAGGTTGTACTGGTAGTCAATGTTCTCACTGCCAGGTGATAAATACTGTAGGTGTGCAGGCGGTGGGGAGTTGTCAGGCATCTTCCTCAGTTCCTCAGTACAGGATAAGCTGTTCCTGAACTCAACTCAACTGAACTCAAACTGACTACCAGCAGGATCTGACATAGTCTGTTTTCACACACACACACACACACACACACACAATTCACAGATCTGATGTGTACTCGCAGATCTAGTCAGGGTGAAAAGCAAAAAACTGCATGGAGTTGCATTCAATCCCGATTTGGACCATGGGAATATGTGGTGCGTGATTCGATCCCGAGGCATGCAACCTACATGCCACTTGTACTTGAATGCTCAAATCGGATGTTGTCAGCGTTGCCATGACAATGAGTAAATTGTATGTCATTCAGCTGTCCTAATTTCGTCACCCACACAACAATGGAGAGAAAGCCAAGTAGTTGACTTAGGGAGACGCCTCAAGTCAGTCAGCACTCAAAGATGCAGACCTTAACCGAAACACAGTGAAACACAAACGGATGTGACTTATTTTGTGATTGTCACTCACGTTTGTCTTTTCAACATCGCTGTCGGTTCATATTGGTGTCAGATATGGGTTACATACGTGAATGACAGTAAGGCTACACCACTATGTGATGTTGACGAAACTCAGGAAAGTAGGAATTTAGTGAGTACACACACACACACACACACACACACACACACACACACACATAGGAGTAATGGCACCTCTATAATATCTACTCTATTTCACCTGTGACAAGTTGTTTGGCTTCAGAAAATATCATTTTAAGAAGCAATTTCCTCTTCTAAACAGTTTATGACACGCATAAAGTCACAATTTTATGATTATAGCACTTCTGGGGTAACTCACTTCCCTCTCCCTGCTTGGATGCATCCCACCCTGCCACATCTCGTCAGACAGACAGCCGTAAATGATGTGTCACAAACCTGGGTCGGCTCGGTCAGATCAAAACGCAGTGCATTCCTCCCAGTTCAGGCCCGGCTGGGTTTTGTTCTGGATACTGATGTGGTCCTTAAAATGCCTTTGTGCATCATAAAATTCAGCATGTGCGGCAGAAGCATGAATTTTCAAGCAGTTCTTTGTTGTCAGACACAATGTCTGTTTCTCTCCACTCCAACCTTTTGGGGTCTTATCTCAACTTGAATTCAGACACAGTGCGGTTCGATCAATCCACATCCTGTCAGCTCATTCTGTTCTCTTCTTTGGTGGGACATTTCCTGACTAGATACCACAAATATTGATCCTCTTTGTTCAAAGGTAGAGCTGAGGGATTTAATTGAGACAGGTTGCCATAGAAATTGTTGGTCCAAGGCAAATTCCATTCCTCAGTCTGCTGACATAGAAAAATGTACTCACTCTCTCTCTCTGTCTCTCATTCAACCCTCAGTTAGAGGAAAAACCTTTTATTTGCCTGTAATGACTGACCCTATTATCTGAGGGGAAATGGGAAACTTGCAGGTGGGGTCAAAAGGACGAGCCATCAGCTTCACTATCATTAATGGAATGCAGCTGTTGTATCTCCAGGTGAATGAACGAAACCTGTGTTTCTTTTTAAACTATCAATGAGAAACCAACTGGTGTTGTGGAATCACATGAGTCAGTATTTAGAGACAGTCAATATTTAGAGTCAGTATTTAGAGTCAGTCAGTATTTCGAGTCACTCAGTATTTCGAGTCACTCAGTATTTCGAGTCAGTATTTAGAGTCAGTATTTAGAGTTAGTCAGTATTTAGAGTCATTTCAGGCGCACTAGTCTTCTATTACATGTTGTGGGTATTGTCTATCTATAACAAGTGTTATTGTCTTGCTCCCACAGGATTCATTATTACTGCAGATAGATATTCTTTGGACTGAAATGAGAAAAACGATCGTCTCAAGGTGTCTCATTTCCATTTGTAATCATGGTTCTTCCAATGAAATTAATTATTTTAGCTAAATGAAGCAACCAGAGCCTACATCAAAGCCTCAGATCAAAGTGATTTGAAAATTGTATAACAGATCCATTGAGTTGACACAGTTTGAAGGTTTTTGTAATGTAGATTTGCGACCCCAATCTAGTTAGATTGATGATTCTGACGTTTTTCCACAGTGGAGACCTAGATATGTCAAGTAGACATGATCCATTGAAGAAAAGACCTCTTTTTCTGACTGGGCGGCATTAGGAGCCGTGCACGGTAACTGGGCATTTCTCCTTTGTTGGTGCTCTGCAGAACTGCCTGTCACATAGTGTCAGCGTGATGATGACTTTTTTGTGGTTTTCTGGGAGGCCTGAGAACGGCCCAGTGGCATTCCTCAACAGTATGTAATGTACAGCGGGTGTGCATAGGGTTACAGGGAAATGTCACTTATGATGTACGACACAGACTGGTTTGTTTTTCTTGGTTTTTTCTTGATTCAGTACTAATGGAATGGAAACACTGTAAAAATACAATAGACCATCTGTACTATCTCTTCCTGAAGGTCTATTACAGTATATATATATATATAACAGAGAATTTAAATTCTTGTTACAATCTCTTGCACTCTTCAAACAATAAAATCTTCCATTTTAGTGTTCCTTACCCTGTGTTTGAAAAGCTTTCTCCCGACTGCACTCAATCATAAAACATACTGCAATCATAAACCAGCAGAAATAAATTTTTCATCCATTTTTCAGTGAGCACTCCATGTCGCTCCACTAGATCAAGATGCGGTCTCTTTTAATCAAAAGGGCAGAAGAAACGAAGGAGTGAGCGCTCTGTGAGTAACATGGTTCATCTTGGTGAGTGTATCCAAGATGCTCTACGGGGATGGGGGTAAAAAACAGACTCATGAATTCAACATCCAGTCTGCCTTATATGAGAGTGGCTCCAGTCAAAGCTGCCTCTTCCACTTCCACTCTAACTCAGTTTGTTAGAAAAATGCATAGACATATTAAACATATTAAAATATAGATTAACATTCCTCCCATTCCCGATGCAACCTGACCTGCTAGTTTCACCTGAGTGTTTTCACACAAAACAACCCCTGATATACCTTCAGTCACAGGAGCATGACGTTCCCACCCCCCAGCCCCTTCCCATTGGCACACATATAATTGGCTGCTTAAATGCAAAACCACCACTGACATTTTTTGGAGGTCATCGGTTAAATCTTACACACACAGCCGCCGTAATGGCTTCATTAAGTCAGGGATTACATGCCGACAAAGACTATCGATTCATTAATCCCATAACACCTCAGTCCCCTTTCTGTGCAATAGAGCATGCATTATGGATTGGAAATACCTGACCATACACAGACGCCATCAAGGATAACTCCACGCATCGCAATTGGCATTATCGTTGCTCTTGCTGACTGTCTACACGCCGTTCCGTTTCCATCCAAGGGGTTGAAGTGAGAGTTGTCCTTCATGTTTGGTTCAACAGATCACACTTTTATTCTGTGTCATTAGAGTTCTCCGCACAGTAAAATTCACGTGTGATCCTGACCTCGTTCTGTGATACCGTCCAATTAACTTTCCCCCGGCATACATGACTTTATCTCAGCGCTGCCTTGTTCATCAGGATATGGCGCATAGCGTTCTGCACTCTATGAATTTATTTTTACACTGTATCATGTTTCGATATCCACACAGCGTAGTGACAATTATAGCGTGGAAAACAACAGCATCCTTCCACATGATCTATTAAGCGTGTGCAAATAGACTGGCTGCTCAACTGTGAATTTCCTGACACTGGTGAGCCTGTGACATTTTCCAAAGGCCCATAAATGTTTTATGGTTTCACTACTGGAATCTTAATATGTTGTTACCGTAACGCCCTCCTCCACAACAGTGAATTATATTCGATAGTGCAATGAGGGGTGGCAATGAAATGTTTGATGAGCAACAATTTCCAGTAAGGTGTCTAGCTGATGCCTAAAATGCCTTCGGATATTCTCTATATCCATTTGAAAATGATCATCACTTGAAGTTCATCAGTTAATATCTCTGATAATATGCTATATTATCATTTTGTAAACCTCATTCTTTAGTGGTAATCTGTAAGATCCTGTTATTTTTTTTAAAATTTTGATGCCATCTTTGGTGCGAAGCGCTTATTGCTCTGGTGTTTCTGTGTTTCTGCATTTCACTTCCGAGAGATCACTTCACTTGTCAGTTAAACTGTGTGTCCATTCAGCCACGGTGGATATCGCTGCTCATGCTAACTACACAGTTCTTCTTCTATATTTTGCAAACAATCTGGAAACATCACATGCATCACTGCCTCTGCACCAGATCATTTTTCACAGTAAAGCCTGCCCAAAATCGAGTGTTTAGAACAGTAATGTATTTGCTATTGTGTTATATCAATCAGCGATAGACAAAACAAATATTTATTTATATGAAAATATTGCTGATCATTACTTTAAACAATACCATAGTTTATTGTAACTGTGCGCTATCAATCAAATGGTCTCATTTTGCAACTTCATCTAATGAGAGCATCTTTCACGCTGAAGTGCCTCATTGCTCCATTGCAATGTATTTAAAATGCACATTAGAGACAGTGGCTATTGGCGTGTCAACAAGTGATTCATGGTCCCGCAGAGAACAATAAGCACATCCTCTAAGAGCAAGAGGAAATGACCCTTGAGGAAGACAGCAAATGGCCTCTTTCCATCAGAGGCCCAGTAATGACATCGCTCACCAGACCAGCGCTATGTTGACACAACAATAGCAACTAACTGTTCACGCAAGCAGTAACAGTACCTTAACAGCTTGATGACTTTTATCGATGTCTGTTGGCGACCAAGGAATCGCAACATCTTATTGTGACTTGTAACTGATGGAAATATAAAAGTCACAGATTCACAAGAAAGACGAATAAGCTAGCTAGTGAGAGCAGACATCCAACAGAAACCTCTAGTGAAGAGCTAATAACTCACGATACAAAATACTGTAGTAGTAGTAATAATAATAGTACTACTTTGTCAATTGATTTTTTTGTTTGAGAACAAAATGTCGTGTGACGACGGTCGCTCGCTCGTAGCACCGTCCTCCATCACTGAGCAGTATTTGAGTTGGCGGGGTGGAGTTTTGAACGCCAGCTATCTCAGCCGTAGGCGACGTAATCGTTGCGTCATGGGTATTAATCACAACCATATCAACCCCCTGCAGATGTTGTCATGGAGCAGTACAAACCTTACATATTGCCTTTTTAAAACTAATAACAAAAGCAAGTAGCCTCGAAAACTCACTGCTCAGTCACTAGTAAAGCTGAACCATGCACAACGACATGTGGAAGGCCTTCAGTTATCTGACCTCTGTAATGAAATCTATCGTCATCTTGTAATCAAATATTGTTTTTATTTTCAGTTGTTTCTCTTCAGCAGCAGTCATCACAAAGACTGTTGACATGACGTGCCAAATTGAATGCAGTGGAGAAGTGATGCTATCGCTGTTAGCGGTGGGGCAGCTGTTGGCCCCAGGGTCTTTTCCAAGGTACTGATGCACTGAGACCATGTGTGTAACGCTCCGTTATCTAAACAGAGACCATGTGAGTCCGGCCGTCCAGCGGGACACTTCCCTATCACCAGTGGAGCTCTTATCTGTATGTCCCCTCTCCATTACTGGCAGGAAGAGGAAACACAGCTACACTTGTTACATTATTAGCTAATTAGCCGTGTCTAGTGTGTGCTGCTGCCCTCACTCAACACTCACTTGCAGGCATCCTCTAGGTCGCATTGATCTCTAGGAGCAATGCAAGATATATTTCTGCTCTCAAGGTCCCAAAGCAGGCCGGGGTTCTGGGGCTCATGGGAAATTAGACAGCGCTGTCTATGTGCGATAGGATAATAGAGCTCCAGAAAGTGGCGAGGTGAATTCTGAAATATTCATGACTACTTCTCATAAGGCAAACCAAGTAACCTTTGCCCCGGGAAACTTTTGTTTGTGTCTGCAGCCCATTCGTATTCTTGCTGTGGAATATACACTACATTAAACTACCTTACATACACTAACTTAAAGGGGCAATAAGACATTTTTTACTGTGCAACAGCATAAAATGACCATACTATGTCTGGATTTCAAAACTCACACCAGCCTGTACTCTGTTTTGAACAAAAACTCTCCACACGTTGGAGTTTCAAGACACCCCAAATCTCCCACCCACCACCTACTGGCATTTTCAACTGCTCAGTGATAGAAGACGGTGCTCTGAGCGAGCGTCTGCCGTGGCAAGACATTTCAGCTACAAAGGCTAAAAGGCGTTTTGCATCATAATATACTTCCTCTTCACTAGACAGGACGAGATAAGTGCTATCGGTATTGCTGCAATTCCCGCAGGACGCCAATAGAACTCGTTAAAGGTCGTACTTAATGCCCCTTTAACCCTGGCCAGTCTTGCAACACTCCTAAACAAAAAATGGCTGTGTGCATGTGAACATCTTACATTCATTATATGTTGAATCCTACGTAGTGACAAGGTAGAATTATTACACTGACTTAAGCATTACACATGGGGTCGTGAAACTAAATACTGTAACTGGCACAAGAGAAGACAGACCATGTACGTGATGCCGATCCAAAATATAGTTTCACTTCCCACCAACAGCCAGTTAGGAAACAGAAACGACTCATTTTTCTTTAGTATGCTTGCCTGCTTTCTTTCATAATCATCTGTCCTCTGTATCAGTTGAGGGATTCATGTGCTCCCCTAGTCCTTCTAAAATAACTAATAAACAATGAAAACACAATAAAAAATAATAATACATTGGTTAAGCTCTGAGCTAAAAATTGCTGCCAACAGGGACCCTAAAGGAAATCAACTTAGACCTGAAAAGTGTGTTAATAAACCCGTCCAGACCCTTCAGACTTGATTAACAGGGTTACTGCTGCCTCAGAACAGTAAATCTCCATTCTCCAATGCTCTGTACTTGGACAGCCATAACCCCTGCAGACCCTCTAGTACTTCACAGCTGCACACTGCCTCATTATCACACTCCATGTCTTTCATAACTGCTTGGTCTGCATTATCCAAGACATTCACGACCAGACGTTGCAGCAGAGAGCTCAGTCTGACCGTGGAGAGGTGAGCACAGTGCTGCTGCCCCTCCATGCACTTCTGTTCCCAGGGTACTTTCTTCAGAAAGCAGTTTAAAAGACCTTCAATGAAACTTTATTTTCTTTGCACATTTCTTTGCATTCAAAAGCCTCATGTTTTCCCTACCATTGAATTGGTGGGGAGGAGAGTTTTAGTGTCAAGATTCATGTAATTTTGTCCTTTGGAGGGACATTTGGAGGGAAATACTGAACACTTCAATGTAAAGATTGAATTGAATATTGTCTCAAAATATCATCAATATAAATCCAAAATTAAATTCACTACAAATTATTTGTATCTGCTTTTATTTTGCCTCCAAATACTATGCAATTAAATGGGGAATTTGAATGACTGACTGCAATTTTCATTCATCATTCATTTTCTCTACCTGCTTATATATATTTAGGGTCTTGGGAGGATGGGGCCTATCCCAGCATGCAGTGGGTTAAGGCAGGGAGACACCTTGAACAGGTCTCCAGTCCATCACATGGTTGACAGATTGACAGTGTCTGAATCCCAATGTCCGGTCACTTCATGGATTTTGAGGCAGAGTCCACAAGGGTTTATGGATGTTTTACTGCAAAATCAGTAAGTGCTTCGGGGCTCATGTGAACTCTTGGTGCCTTCCATGCTGACTTGTAGACCTGCAGACTTTTCAGAGGGAAGTGCCCATAATTCATAGCGTCAGTGGTGTCAATAAATTAGGATACTTGGGAGGCATCCAAAACAAATGTATGCTGTCAAGAAAAGGTTTATCTGTTAATGTAAAAAAGTGTAATGTTTTATCACACTCAATTTCCACACAAATGACCAGGAATCGAACCCACAAACTTCCGGCTGTGACCTGCTACCCCACAACCCTGGCAGTGCGTAATCTGGGTCAGGAACACTTATCTGTTTCTGCAGTCTGGTGATGGGAGGCTCTGCTGTACTCCCACTGGTCTACTGTAAAGCATATTGCTGCTGGATGAGTTTGACCTTGCACTCACATCCTGTAAGACAGTGAAGCTGAAGCCCGGGGACGAGCAGGGTTGAGTGGAATTACAGCTTCTTAAGAAGTGTTCAAAATGTCCATTCATCAAAAAAAAAAGCACATAATATGCATGGTCTATCTATCTATCTATCTATCTATCTATCTATCTATCTATCTATCTATCTATCTATCTATCTATCTATCTACCTATCTATCTATCTATCTATCTATCTATCTATCTATCTATCTATCTATCTATCTATCTATCTATCTATCTATCTATCTATCTATCCATCTATCTATCTATCTATCTATCTTTTTTACTGAGACAGCACTTTATTAGTGTGATACTGTGATGAAGAACACATACAAAATACATAGACTACAGTATATATGTACCATCCATTCATTCGCTCTTCCCTACTTGTATATAAACATGTCATCCATCCACTGTACATCCTGGTTTTGTGTCACCTAGTACGGTAGTTTTTTAGTATTTAGTATTTAGTTTTTTAGGCCTTCGTTTTTTTGTATTTTACACCTTGCCTTTGTATTTTGTACATTCTTGTGATACTGTTATGCTGCTGCAACCCCAGAATTTCAATAAAGTTTCTATTATTGCATGTTTCCTTTATACATTTTGGCATTATATTCACATACCCAGCACACATAGCCCAGAAGCATCTAATATTTTAGAGTTTCTTTAGTGGATTATTTTTCTTTATTCTGCTGTAGACTTTTCTTCCCCATTCACTCTGACCTGTCTGTGGAGCAGAGAATATCCCATTATGAAAGTCCATTCACATCTTCCCAAAGAATGTGGGCCTAATCCCACTCCCAGCCCAAGACAATACGCCTCGCCTTCTCCCTGAAAGATTCCCTGACGCTAGCATCCTTCATTAAGCAGGCGCTATGCAGAGCGCTGGGCATCCGTGTTGATACACGTCGCACCGAGTTTCCAATTTGATGCACGCTGTTTGAAGCCTGTATTTTTGTATTTCTTCCTTTTTTATCAGAGTCAAGGGATCATGCAGCAAAGACGGCATAGGATCTACATGTCCTTGGCTTCAAACAGAGATCCAATATTCGCCTCTGGTCTCTGCAGGAGCCCTGAGCGAAATGGAGTCACTTGTGATCACAGCGAGAAGCCAGGCAGGGACCCAGCTGTGTCCAATAAAAGCCTTTGGGCTAAATGAGGGGTTGCAGAGTGCTAGTCAGTCCATCAGTCAGTTATACTACCAGTGTCAACCAAGTGTGTGAGGCAGAATAGTGCCAATGCTTCCCTTTTCACACTCTGCAGATGAAGCTGTAACACAAACCCAGCTAGGAGAACAAAGATATATGCGCTATGAAACCATGAAATCAGCATCACTGTCTTATCTCCATCGCTGATTCTTACAACTGAATAATGCCGTACGCTGCAGGGCCTTTCTGGGATAAGATGTTTAGGGAATGTGTTGTTTCTGAGAACCATCCTTCATCATTCTGTGGCTTAACATGACCTGCAGTGTGTCAACAAGCAGGAGGAGAGGATTGTGAAAATGTCTCAACTGTGATATCAAGGAGGAAGAGACAATAGTCAGGATGTCACTGAATTCAACACCTGAAGAAGAAACTTAAAATCTCCTCCTGCCCATGATGGGCCAAGATAAGAGTATGTTGTGGGCTGAGGCAAAGTTTCAGACCAGAGGGTGCATTCACACCCACAAATTATCTTTGGCACGGTACTGCACTCCAACAGAAGAGCATAAAGCTAACCAGCTGTTCAACTTCATCAGCCCATTCAGCCTCTCAGTCTGAGAGATAATAATAATAATAATAATAACTATAACTATAATAATTATTTCTAGCGCGGGGGTTACAAAGTAACAAAGAAAATAGCACAAGGTGAAAGTAATCAAAAATGGTTTCTATCATAGATTAAAATCAAGTAAAAGCAAGTTTTAAAAAAAGAGATTTAAAAGACGCCACTGACTGACTAGCCTGACAGTTAACGAGACAGGGATGGTTAGCGGAGCAGACGGGTTAGCTAGCTAAGAAGCTGACATTATCGATGTGTCAGTGACCAAATGGTCAATTCACAGTCAAAAACAGCACAGAAATGAAACATGTCTGTTCTGTTGAGGTTGGACAAGTTGTACGTTTTGGAAAGCAATCAGCTGTTGACAACCACTGTTGTTCAATATGGCCACCAGAGAGTGCATTGCATTACCTGAAAGCCCTCTATCATCATAATTTTGGCCAAGTCGCTGTTAGCATGGATGACGATGAGATGCAACAATGGATAGAAAGTGAAATAGCTGAGGCCTCGTTTCAGTCAAAACCTGACTGAAACGACTGAAACGACTGAGACGAACCGTGTTCAAAACAAAAAACCCTGTGATGTCTTTTACTTTCACTCTGAACACGTGTGTCTTTTTGACATTACTGTCACTTCATATTGTTACATCCTAGCACAGACATGAACAGTCACCCAAAAACGTCACATGAGCAACAATTCAGAACGGAGCATGAAGGCCTGCAGCCTACAGGTCAGAGAGAGAGCTAGATAAGAGCTGAGAGCTGAGGAGGGACAGCAGGAAAACACAGCGAGCCGGGTTTCTTGCTGAGTTGGGTTTCCGATTTCACTGAAGGATTTCCTCTGTGGGACAGTGACCCAGTGAGGATGCCGGGCCAGCATGCTTTCCAGATGGACCTCTGTCTAACTGGGTTAGGCTGCTATTCTCGGACGCACATTCCTCTTACATGTGCTCCAAAAAGCCCCACCATTGCATAGCAACTAGAGCTGAGTGCTGCTCTGCCTGTTACCAACAGAGGGCTATCTATTCCACCTTCTGCAGTTTCTGAACAAGCCCCCAACAGATAATTAACATCATCAAATATTTATCAGATTAAACAGAACATCATCCTACCTGTGCTGCATTGATCTACGAGCACGGCAAACTCTGTAGCCTCAGCAATTTATCATCGCTGGAACCTCAACAGAGGAGAAACACACAAGCTGATTAAGTGGATTAAACGGTGGATTAGGTTTCACAACACTATAAATTATGAAATGCAATCTAGTGCATTGCAAGTGGACTTTTTGGACATAGAAGTTTTCCATGAAACAACAGTGATATTCACTATATTTTACTGACAGTATGCATGGAAATCTAATTTATCACACCCAGAAAGAAGACACTTTTCCTCCAGAGTCACTTAATGTAGTGGATAAATTGTGACATATATAGATAGATAGTCAATTAGTTACATGAGGGTTAATTTGTGCTTCCCTCTCAAAGATCTATACTATGAATTTAGGTTATAAATATCTCCGCACATCTTCCGGGATAGTCTAGCTGTAGGTTGAACCCCACGGCAGGTCACGAGGACTGCAAACAGGAGGCGCTGTCGGAGAGAGATGAAGTGCTCCTCAATCTCCCCTGTTCAAACACAGTCCAGTCATACTCGCACAGCCGCAAACATGGAGGTGTTTGTGTTGAAAACATGACCCAATACATTCCCCCACAGGTGGGAAGGCTGGGAATAATACCTGAGGCTGGTTCTGCCCACACTGAAAACACAGCACTGTTTACCATTAACCGTCCACCTCCGAGTTTATGATTAAACAACATGAGGAATCTTCTGCTTCGGTGAAAACACTGTTCCTACACACACTTACATTATTTAGCTTTTATTTATCAGTAGTTTGCAGATTGATATTAAATATGAAGGTTTTTTTTCACCTCTTGCATCTGCTGTGTCAGAGCTTGAATGTGTGTGTGTGTGTGTGTGCGGTGGTGTGGGGTGGTTGTTTGAGGTGAGTCTGTCTGTTTGCTCTGTTCTTGCTCATTTAACATTCCAGACAGACAGTGATACCTCACCTCCGGGACGAACCATTTGCCCTTCAACACTTCCTCTGCTGCTGAGGCAGACCACAAACCCATCTTCCCCTCCATCCGAAGCTCAGAGGAGGAATTTTATTGGACCGCCGACTGCATTCCATGTTATGAAAACACAGAGGTTCCTCTCTGCAGGCCCAAATGAAGGTTTACTCGGAGTAAACAAAGAGACAAAGTGACTTCAATTTCCAGTAACTAATATGAGAGAAAGAAAGTAAGAAAGAAAGAAAGTAAGGAAACTAGGAAGTAAGCAAGAAAGACAGTAGATTCCTGCGGTCCATTGCAGGGAGGTCCCTGTCTTACCACATTATTGTTGAGACATAGTAGAAGTCGTTTTTCACCGCAGGATCCTGAACCTTTTGGGTACTTTTGGGCAGTAACCTTCTCAGCTGGAACAGTTCTCCAAAAAAGTTTGAGGTTGAAGGAGGAGATTAAATAAGGAGTATGTGATGCATCAAAAGTGTTTTTCAGATGTAATTTAGGCCAATTTCAACACAGCAAACATGGAGGAAGTTCAAGCAGCTTCAAGCATTTTGTTGTTCTTTGTTGTTCTTGTTGTTCGAGACGTGTTTAATGAGATGAAAATGAGTTTGCTACCGGTACAGAACAAGCACTGCACTCGGCGGACTTGACGATTTTTGCACAGCTTGTATTGACCAATCAGCGTTGTTCAGTACTGCAACTCTCAAGCACTACCTCGCAAGCAGGAACTTCTTTGGGGTGCAGGAACTATCCAAGAGGAACCTTTTTCGGGGCTAGTTCCCCCGGTTGGAAAGGTCGTACCAATAGTACCAAGTTCCTGGCTAGTTCCTGTGGTGGGAAAACGACTATAATTACCGTAAACAAACAAGACCATCGCCCAACAAGCCTCTACTGGCCTCTACATTGCATTTTACATCATGTGCCACCGGGTTTGGCAGGGAATCTGCTGGATTGCTTTATGGCACAAAACAGAAGGAGGGCGCTGTTCTTCCAGCGCAACGGAGCTCAAAGCTTTCAGAGTTTCTGGCAACGGCAGATGGTGGAAGGAGTGAAAAGCCGATGGAAAAATCACTTCCAAAATATCTTCTTTAGTTAAAGGGAGGGCGGGCAGGAAGCAATTTAGTTTATGGGAAATGTGGTCTTAATTTTGCAAAACACAAACACGTGAGATATTGGCAACCATTCACCATCGTATTATAGTAATTATCTAAAGGCGTCACAGTTAATTTATTGATTAGATTTATTAATGGTGAAACAAATGCTACACATAGCACCTTCAACATCATGAGGTCTAATATAACGAGGGCTATTTGTTCAGGTGATGCATTAAGCCTGAAAGAAAGCCTGTCTGGGATTTCAGCATGGGGTCAAGAACCACACACACATCACCGCCGTGATAATATACATGAAAGCTGTGGACTGATTGCTGCTGAAAATAACATGCACTCAGAAAAGAAGTGCCTCTAGCCATTTACCGTGCTGTGTTTAACATTATACACAAAAGGTACACAAAAACAAACCGAGGGAACGAAATGCATTTTTTTTATACTGTTCGTCTGAGCCGCCGGCAGTGCGATCTTGTGAAGAACAAATAGATTACACTGAGCACATATAGTGAGTCGTAAAGCGTAAACCCCAACCCCGCATGCATGCCTATACACGAATATATATACACAGAGCACAAAGACAAGCTGGAGAGAACACACACACACACACACACATGCAATGCACAGACATAAACAGCCCCTCTACCCCGTCTAAAACATCAGATTGTTTCCTGCATGATGTAACTTCGCCACACATCTTGCAGAATACAATGGTGCGTCTGTGCTGCTCGGAGTGCGGCCACAAAGCAAGCTAAGCACAACACTGCAAGACAAGCTTCTCTGCCCTGCTGCTACTACTTGTGCATGAAGCGTGGGACTACACACACCCACGTGCATGCAACCCACGCAAGCTTGCACACACACACACACACACACACACATATACACCATCACAATATGAAGGCCGGTCCAGAGTAAACTCCCTATTCGCCTGGTGGGGAAATTGCTGATATCATGCATCTCTTATCTGGGTTTTTAGTTCGTCTGCTCAGTCTCACTGTCCTACTGTGCTGATAGTTGTTGTTTACACACACACACACACACACACACACACACACACACACACACACACACACACACACATATCCCCCACCCCCTCCTCGTCCTCACCCCCACCCCCACAGTGGTGCACCAGCATTCATTTGCAGTGTGTACAAGAGTCTGTGGTGTATGTGTGTGTCACTGGGTAAATAACTATGAATAACCACCATGTACTGTATGTTTGTGTGTGTGTGTGTGTGTGTGTGTGTGTGTGTGTGCAAATAGCTCAACACTCACTCTGTTGACAGTGAGTCTTCACGGAATATCACATCACACATTGCATCTCTATGCCGGTTCGACGAGGCGGAGCGAGGAGGGGGCGCCCACACAACAACGGGTGAATAACGGGGGAACATCTGAGGACGGTGGTTTCCTGTGATAGGCAGCTCTGCATCGATCAATAACAGCAGCCTTGGATGGCTCGGCTCGGATGAATGGGTTGTTGAGAAGCTGGGCTGCTTTATTCAAGGAACAATATTCTTTCACATCGTTTATTTCTGGTGAACTGTGACCTCACACATATCAGTATGGAAAAAACATCTATTGTATTTTCAGAAAAACTATAATTCATGCTTTTTTTTTTACCTTAAAAGACCCAAAACATCAACTACATCAGTTTGATACCACTTATTACGATGTATACTATGAATTTATCCTCATTATTTACTCTTAAATTCTATTATTTGACATATTTCTCAACTTGCTAGAGATTTAAGGATGCCTGTTCCAGCTTGCGGTTGTCGGGGTTGTTGTAGGACGTTGATGATTGATTGTGTGCGTTAGATCCATACCTTATTGACTAACCCGAGGGGACACTTGCTGCGGGTCAAACAATCACAGCCTCTCCTATCTATTGGACTCACCTGTCTTGGGCAGTTATCAGTGGCTTCTGTTTACATTGGCTGCGCCCTACAAACTATCAACTATCAGCTATCAATACGTTTCCTGTGCGTTCATTGCGCAAGAATATCACCACCACTGAGACGTTAAAGAAAGGTTATAGTTTAGCCCAATGACCCCCCCCCCAAAAAAAATTTATTCATCAGCCTCTCCAGAGCCATATCAGCTCTGTGATTGGACAAGCAACTTTCCAACTCAACACTTCTCAACTCCAAATAATTGTCACTGAAACATCAACGCTTATTAGAAAGTTTGTGCATTTATATCATAATTAAATGTTCATGATCAAGTAATATTTTTGGTGTCGCCACCAATTGGAATCAAAACAAGATTATGAAAAACAACAGATGCCGTGCAACCTGTATAGCAACCTGTAGGTTAATTCATTACAATTAGTTACAATTAATTTGACATGGATATATTGATATTTTAAAATGATACATGTAGCACCTTTAATAAATCATAAATCAAGTCATTTTTCAACATATTTGTACAGTACATGTGTGCCCAGGAACCAGGCCAGCTGTGTTATTTGAGACTGATATTTATCTAAAATGCTCCTGAATGAGGAGGAGGGTTTTTCTGACAGGTGATCATACATGGGCAACACACTACCTTCAGTTGGGATGGGGATTGGGTGACATTTGTGGGAAGATAAGAAATAAAAGTATCAGGAACATATTGCCGGTTATAATTGTTGGTAAGAGCCGTTGCATGTGTATCAGCACCCTGACAGCAGGGTGACAGCAGAGGGGCAGTATGTGCCTGTCTGACCAGGGATGGGCGGGGGATAAGAGGATCACCCCAGGAAGTAGCGTTCGATCCGGGGCAGGCTTAGAGCGGGAGGTTATTTCCCGTCACCCCTGGATCTCAGAGGGCTTTAACGCCGGGCCGTGAGTGGAATAGCATGTCTGCTATTACCGACAGCCCCGCATTCACAGCTGTCAATATGATTTCCTTTACACAGAGGGGAAGGACAGAGGATTATTTAAATAGTGTGCCGATGGCTTTCTGCAGAGTCCCATGGCAAAATACCAAAGTTGCACACAGGATGCCGCTGGTTTAAGTGAGGCAGCTGACTCCTTTCAGCCCTGGCCTTTCTTCTCCTCTCTGTTTGTTCCTGTATCTAATGGGATACACGGGGCCAAAAGCAGCTGTATTATCTGAACAAAGGAAGAGTAAAACCGGTTTGAATACACTGGCCCGCTTGCTCTACAGTGATCCCGTCTCACTGCTCGAAACGTCACTTTTTTTTTTTTAAAGCAATAGTCAAGGGCCACCATGCATGAAACCACTTTTATTGACAATAGGCTGCGAGTGGAGAAATGGGAAATGTATCTGTAGAAGTAAATCAATGACAGTTCTAGCGCGGCCGGCCCTCCAAAGTCATAGACTTCATCACCCATCACTGCAGCACTTCACTGAGGAGGAGGAGGAGGAGGAGGAGGAGGAGGAGGAGGAGGGCAGGGCTCTATCAGATTCGGGTCAGACGGCAGTAAAACTGAAAATCTATAATTCCATCAGTGCCCATTATCTGCAGGACGGGCGGAGAGCGCCGAGGCAGTTTATTTTAAATCTGTGGAATGTTGTTTAATGGGAAAATCATTGCGGACAGCCAGTGACACCCGCCAGCCACCTCCCCGGTGCTGATCTGTTCCCTCAAAACGCATTTGGGCATTTGGGGGACTTATAGATTGACACAGTGCAGGGAAGCAGAGCTGAACTATACCCGCTGTGCCTAACACACCGACGAGGAGGTTTTCTCTTTATTACTTAGTATGAATGAACCGTAATAGAGAGGTAATTTGATCCCGGCTATAAATGCAAGGATTTTGCAAAAGCCTACGACACCACATCTCCATTTGGGATCTGGTAATTGGTTGAATACATCATAAACGCGAGCCGCCGCTAGACTAGCAGCACATTCGCACCGTGTCGAGGAGGCATACATGTGCGGACGTGCGTGAAATGATATGAATCCCGCTTCTATTAAAGTCCTGTCAGCGCGACAGAGATAAGACCGGCGACAGTGGAAGCGACTCCGCGAAGAGGCCGGGCTTGCAGACGGCGAGGACGGCTGGCAGGTAATCGGGATGATGAACACAAACCGGCGACGTTTTGATCATCAAGCATTTCCATTCTCAGGCATGCCGTCTGCAGTCAAACCCCACCGAGATCAAATGGGAATAAATAGCGAAACTTAGCTTGATCACTGCTTACAGCCGTGGTGCTGTTTGTCTGGATGACAGGTGTCAATGTTAGCATACAACTAGCATTTCTCTTCTGTTAGACAAAACCCTCAAATCTCTTAAATGTCAGCTTCTCAGGAAATGAGAAAAACACCATTATTTTCAGACTGACAGCCATTCACAATGATACAATCAAGTTTTCTGAATGGGTTTATGAGCCCCAAGGTTAAAAAAAACAACAACTCAGTTCATTAAAAGTTTGAATCAGATGAAGGTGACAGCCGTGCGTGGTTGAGCGTGTTCAAAAAATGGCCTCTTTACAGGGGAGAATTATTTCTGTGGAAGTTAAAAAGAATAACCCACTCAACCTTCAAGCTTTCAGGAGACACTACACTGCTGCAGAAAATTCAATCCGCCCCTACAGTGGTGACAGAACCAAATCATTCAGTGCTCAATACAGGATTAAGGATGAGACACAGTTGAAGGGAAAAACAGCTTTTGGCAATGAGCCTTGCATTTCTGGGTCCATGTTCTTGCTCGGTGGTGTATTTTATCTTATTTCTGTGGTTAACCTGCTAATTGTGGACGACATGACATCATGTTGAGATAATTGCAGTGCAGCTACATTGGATTGTAATAGCGATCTAAAACAGCAACGGTAAATGTCAATGGTGTCAGTCCATCAGAATCAAAGAGCAAAGGGCTTTCTTTCTTTCTTTCGTTCTTTCTTTCTTTCGTTCTTTCTTTCTTTCTTTCTTTCTTTCTTTCTTTCTTTCCATTTGGCATCGACCTTCAACAATCACACAGGGAGAAATCCATCATAGAAGAGGAAGAGATACCGATTTCTCAATAGACCACAATGAAATCAGCCACACTGTCAACCAGATAGACTTGCTGTCTTGCTCTTCTCTCCACCTCTCCATACGTGAAACCAACAACTGGATGCAACAATTTCAGCCACATTCTCTGCATGTTGTCGAAAAAAGGCATCTTGGGAAATCACTAACTGAAGTAGAAGTAGATGAGGCAGTCAAAAAAGTAAACGACAACACAAAATAACTCCTGGGATGTATTGAACACCACAGATTGATAATATATAACCTCAGTGTTTCTGAGGGTGGATTTTTCCTTTTTTGCTGTCACAGTGGCCAAAGTCTACATATAGCAATCCTACGTGTGCAAACATTGTGGTCTGGATCAATACCAAAGGTTAATGCCGGCGCTCTGTCAAAGACCAAGTAGCAATTAGCCAACGTGAGTGACACTTCTCCATTTACCCAACGTTAGACCTGAGCCACGCCGTGCAGAGCCAAGTCCTCGTGCATTTTCTCATTTTCAAATAACAAAGATTTGCCTCCGAACCATTAGCCGCACGGTGACCTTGTCAGAGACGGAGGTGAACTCTGTCTATCTGAACCAAACAACCATGTCAGGAACCATTTTGTCCTCCTTGGCCTCTCTCCATCTGTTTTCTGTGGCCCGTCACACAAAAAAAATAAGCACACGACCGGCCCGGAGGCTGATAAAGTAAACTGACAAAATAGATTGGGGTCATGAATGTTGACAGGGACATATTGTCTTCAGACAGGTGACCTATCTTTGGCTTGTTTAGAATCCATCTTATGAAGTAATTGTCTTTATGCACTTACATATCCAGCGTTATCAGCTGCAACTGTTCCCCTCATCTCTCTCTGACAGCTGAAACTCATGGAGGCGTCTCTCCCGTATAGGATCTCCTCACCCATCAAAAAAATAAATAAAATAAGTGTCCCTGTGTTGAAGTGTTACCAGCTGTCTGCCTGCCCCGTTGAAGGCCAAATCTGATATTTTTTTTCTTGACGTGGCCAATAGATATTGATATTCCACATCTTTACTGTGACATGTTTGTGACCAAACCCACCACCATAATTGTATTTGGGCAAATCCAACTCAATTAGAGGGGATGTGACGCTCTTCTCTGCTGCAGCCCCCACACAGTGATTTAGACCGATAAGACGGGTTCATTTTTAACATCTTGCCTTGTGCAGCTTGAAATTTGACATTGTTCATGCCAGAAAAGGATGCAGCGTTTCCCCCAGACTGATATATCGGTAACCACTCACACACACGTACATAATAACTCCCACACATGCATACATACAACATCTATACACGGTGACATGCTTCATGACCATACACATACTGTACATTCTTCAGTCTGACTGACAGATATAGTTGATGAGAAAATAATAAATGAGGCTTTTAATTTCCTTGACTTTGTTTTATCGTTTGTGTGCTGTTTGTAAAATACACTGTGATCTGAGGAAACAGAAAATGATATGACCCATGATTTGACTCTCTCGTCTCTTTCCCTTTGAATTCTGTACAGCTGCTGTAAATTCATTTTGTTTCTTCTCAGGGGTCTCCCGAAATAAAACCGAGGGCGTTCATTAAACTCATGGTTATTAATGGGGCTAAACAAACCCAGACATTTTCTGTAGCAGCATTTCTAAATCTACAGTAATTAGGCCAAGCGCCAACGCAGACATGTTCAAAGCCCCTAATATAGAGCAAAATGGATCCAGTATCCCAAACAGAAGGTATCAATATAGTGTTGATCTGGTAACTGGTGCTTTTATTTTCCAACTATTATTTAAAAGTTGCATGGTTGTCAGTGTGTGGATATTTCCAGGGCTGATGAACACTATCTCATCTGGTAATGTTTAAATGTGATGGTTTCAAATTCAAAATAAAAGCTCTCATCTTAGCTCATATTTTGGAGGTACTCGCATTTGACCGAGGCAATATTAATAAAAAAGGAGTGACAGAAGGTGTCCTCCACCACCGCATTTCCATAGCGAAGACATTTTCTTGTCTGTTTTTTTCCTGTGTTGTTTGTCAGTCTGGTTCACATCCAGTGATCCCAGCGGCTTCCTGATGGCACGTGTCAAGCATGGCGTTCTGGCAGTGCGGAGGGCGGCAGAGACCCGGGTGCGACGGCGACCTGCCACATTTCACCAACCGTCACTAACGCTAACCAGCACGCCCCGGGCTGCTGGAGCAGATTGTAAGCTTTTTTGCAACCTGCTGGATTTTGATACAGGACGAACGTGACAAACAGTGTGCGCTGAGTGACGTTTGCACGGTCCGCCTCTGACAATGAGAGATGACCTGCCATTTGACAAGGGCGGCATCTGAAGCTGCAGAATCAAGAGCAGCTTAGCTTGGCCTGTGAATCCCAAGGGTGTGTGTGTGCCCAGATTCACTAAAGGTTTGAGCAGGGAAGAGTGAGCTATATCACCAAAATAACCCAATCAGGAAGCCATGCAATTCACTAACCATGCACAATGGGTGGAAAGCTGTCTAACACCGCTGGTCACAAAATAAAGACATATTTAGAAATCAAGATTGTGCCCAATTCATCAACACTATGCAACACCAGCTCCCCCAAGTTACTGCAGCACATATAGGATCTTTTGAAAGGTGGTGTAAAGACTGCGAAGAGTCTGACCATTCAGACTAGCTGCTGCAAGACTAGTATTCTTGTGTTTTACATGCAGGGGGCCAGAGACGACCATCAAAAGGACCGGTCGGGTCCAACACGGTCGTTTCAAGAGCAGATCAGATCAGAGAGCGCTTCAAGTAGAAAGGGGCTTCAGAGCACAAGAGTGCCAGCCTCCGTGGGTTATTCTTTCAGCCGACGCTATTTGCACTTTCAATTTGGTGATGAAGGGCTTTGTTTGCTTGCGCAGTTCCCTTTTCAAGGTCTTGTTATTTTAATGAATGAGATAAAAACTCGGTGCTCTTAGCTCGAGCAGCTGAGGTGCAAAAATACATGCAGATTGCCATCGCAATGCCATTTTAGTGAATCCGGACTTGAGATTTTGTGTCTGTATACGTGCCACAGGCCAAGACCAGACTCAAGGTAGAAAAATATTCTGCTGTTTGAGTATTTGCATCATTATAGCAGTCAGGGGGAGTTAGGCTGTCGCTGAAGGAGGAAATGTAAATGGCCTCTTGCTGAGTGAGTCAGCTGTGCTGTCAGCAAGCCAAACAAATTAAGGAGAAAGTAGGAAAGAGAATCGGGGGAAGAAAAGACAGTGAGACTGAATAAACAAGGCCAACTCAGACAGAATGGTTAGGATGGGGTGACAACTGGGAGGCACTTAGCCTTTAACCCCTGATAGAGTAAAGTTTCACTGTGTTGTGCAAGAGGCAGTGACAGCCACCACTCAGACTACTGATCAAGTTGGATGGCATGCTGGTAAAATACTAGTAAAATGTATTGTATCATCCAGCTGTGCATGCCTATTGACTATAGCTCTGATGACCTTCTGGTGAATGTGACTACTGATGATATGAAGCAGTAAATGACTCTTCATATACGGAGAGCAGTCAAACAGGTCATAATTAATGATGAACTAATCTGATAGTTAAACGTTCAAAGTAATGATCCAGGACGTTTCCATATAAATAAATGCCCGTTTTGCTACTATCACCAATTGATTCAACACAGTAGTGATTCAACCTATCTTAACAAATCCTCTGCCTCACAGGAACAATTAGAAGAAGAACCTGGTAGTTAGCATGAGCAGCAATAGCCACCATGGCTGAATAGAAAGGTACCTAGAAACCTCAACAGAAAATCCAAGGAAAAGGAAATGCTTAGGGGTTGAAACTTCATATACAATGTAGCTTATGTATAAACATATTTGTTAAGATTAATTTGATACTCAAACTGTTGAGCAAATGTTTCAGCACCACAGGAAGCTACGACGGCAGTTGTTTTGACGTCCAGCCACATAGCGGTCCATCACCTGATCATCTTGCCCACATCGCCCCGTTCGTGATGAGAAACGCTTTCCCGCTCCTCGCCACCACGTTACCTCAGCACATAAACACTCTTTCAATCTGTCACACAAGGCTGCTCGCAAATTAAAAGCACCTGTGTGAAAACCTGAGAACATTAAAGTGTCATTAGAGAATCATAGAGCACAACACGTTCTCACGGCACAACATCAAACAGCGGTGCCCTCCTCCGCGGTTCAGGTTCGGCCGGGCTCACATATTGTTCTGGGAAAGGCTCGTCTGCATCGCCACCACCCCCCCTTATCAGGACCAGACCCACAAGGCTCCGGTCACTACCAGGATCCAGATCTGTACAGCAACATAAAGACCATCGGCAAGACGGCCAAAACAGCATGTGCAATATGGAGCTCAGTCATGCAGTCGACATGTTATTGTATATCACTGCAATAAGCTGTAGTATATTACAGTATTTTATTTTATTACTTTTATAGGGCATCATTTTATTGCATTATTGCCTGAATATTACACTTCTACCTGTTAAACCACCATCCCAAGAAGATTAATTTTCCAAAATGGTGAGCATGAACTCAGACAAAGGAAGGGTGGTGTGCACCAGAATAAATACCCAACAGACCAACATGCATATTCATGCCATCATTGGTATTCATGTAGCCAGGAGCAATTAGTTTTCATTTGGATCATACAGGCGTTTTCGTCCATAATGTTTTGAATGCAAAATTGTTTTGGGCGCAACGTCGGGCCGTGAGATAGTCTGCATTCGCCAGGATGTCATTCATTCATTTCAACTTCCAAGTAGTTCCTACAGAAAAAACATCTCGAGGTGCATGAGGTGCATCATATCATGCGTGTCGTGGTTTGGACATGAGCAGGTGAATGGACACGTCAACTGAGCAGATGGCAAACACCTGCTATCAAACAGCCAGTTTGGTAATGGGTTTTCTACCGAACATATGGGACTGTAGGAATACAAATTGAGCAAGATGACCCAGTGTGTGTGTGTGTGTGTGTGTGTGTGTGCGTGTGTGTGTGTGCGTGTTGTTTTTCACACTTTTTGTATAATCTTGCATGGTCCAGCCCTGTGCTGTGAGTGAGACCATACCGCTTTCATCAACGGTTTTCTAATGAGCGACACGTCTCCACAATATGGTAACCAATTTATGTGCTCACCCACTGTGAGAATTAACATTTCTAAATGCTGGGGTTTCACTTTCCAAGATTAAAGCACAGCGGTTTCAAATGCCAACTCCCCTCGCATGTAATCTGATGAGTCTCCATCGGGGCTATCTTCAAGTGACAACATTTGGCCTGAGAGCTTCGGCAAGCACCAGCAAATCCACATTGAATACATTTCAATGTGTTCAGAATAAAAAGGCCACGGTAGACTCCTGATTGGTCAGTTCAACGACTCATGATACATAGGAACTGCTACCATGAAAAGGCAGTCCCTACGAGAAAGCAAACTGTCTGTGTTTGTTTTTGATCAAGTCTCAATATTGTATTTTCCATATAGAAGATGACAGACGCGCCAACGCAACAAACCCGACCTGCAATATCACTCAGAGAACATCATGACTGTACTTTGCAGTAAAGCTCAGTCAGAGTGTCACGGTATCTCTGGTAATTTTCTATTTACGCGTGCAGTCATAACCCACTCTCTGCTTCAGCCATGCTATTTAGAGTGCAAAACATAAGGCATGACACCACGGGAGCTCAAATGTCAGCACATCACAACTGCATGGAGCATGGACCGAAATAGTGTATCTGCAGGGTCTTCGACCGACTAACATATGACAGCATGTTTGAGAGAGTTGCGCCCTGGCCTCCTTCCATTTGGCAATGATCAATAAATGACATGGTCAAAGCAAAAATGGCACCAAGGGTTACGGGGTGGCGTGGGCACTGGCCCGCCGATAACCCTTCTCATAACCCCCGTGACATGTGTGTGCTGAATATCTGAACTGTTGGCTGGTGTGTGTTCAACTCATAAATCAGCTGTAGAAAGTCACAGCTGAAGCGTTCGGTATCCATTAGCTGGAAGGAGAGGAGGGGGATGCTGAGATTTAGCTGATTTAGCTGTAATTTAGTTTGCCATTGAAAGATTCGGTGCGTTTGTGTTTGAGAGTCTGTGAAGGCTGTCGGGGAGGAGAGGTGTTGACATGCAGAGCAGGTCTGTGTTTGACATTCAAAGTCTTAAAGACATGAACTAAAAAACATTTACACAAAGACTCTCACAAATCCAGCTAGCGTTTTTATTTCAGCGACAACTCAAACACAATGAGCCTGAACATTAAGGGATACTTTGAGTATCTTTTCACGATCGGCACTATACCGAGGGCTGAGAGAGCCAAGTCATCCAAGACAAAAGCAGAAAAACACATAAACAAGGGAGCTCTTCCTTCAGGACAACACATTTATTGATACGCCCTCTCAGATCCAACACTTAGGAGAGCTCGCTGGCTTCTTTTATATCCCGTCCCACACAGCTGACGTTGCAGAAATGCCGGTTATGTGCCTGTGGCCTTGACGCAAGTGCAGTATCGGTTAGTTTAGGTTGTCAGGAGTCTGACTGCGAGTGAACGGGGTACGTTGAGTTTCTTTCATGGTTGTTTTGGCCACACAAGGTGATGAGAGAGGGACTTGAAACGGATTTAACATCCCGTAAAACCCCGAGCATGAGACGCTTTCGCTACGTTAATGGCACTTATCACAGCGTGTGCCATCATTACCACTATTGTACATCTGCACGGCGGACCGGGAAAAATGTGCTGGTGGGGAAATTTGGGGGATTTTAAAAAAAAGTTGAAAATTGTGTGTTTCTGGGGAATCAAAGAGCGCTTACTTCCAGGCGTTAACCGTTTCCTTATGTCCTGGCAACACAGGAGGATTCCTTCTGTAACTGTCACACCGCAGACATAACTCTGGAAATGCTTTGCCTTTGCAGGGAAAAGACTGTCAAGTCAAATAAAGTAAATAAAACATGTACAAATTCATCTCAAGTGCAAGAATGTTATACAGTTTTATTGAACGTGATCAGGACGTAGTATTTTTACCAACACGGTTACATAACCTAGTTGATAGAAGCAGCAGAAGTACACTTCCAGAAAGATAGTTTACTTTTTTTAAGCTGTCCCAAAGCACTGTCAAGACAGCCGTGAATCACGCTACAAGTCATTTTCCCTCTCCTCTAACCCAGATGTTAGACACGAAGCAGACACACAACCGGGATAAGGAGGAGTTAAAATATTTGTACACGATTTTGGCGTCATGTCGGAGCACGTCTTTGTTTTCCCGCCCAGGGATAACAGGTCGACGCCAAGTAGTGCCAAGTCGCCTTCTCTCTGCTGAGTTATGTCAATATCTGACCCTTGGCCCCAAGTTAGCAAAGGTGTCTGGGCTTGTTATGACTTCGCCCACAACAAACCTCTCAATGACATGAGATGATGGTAGGTGATATGACTTGGGTGGTGGTGGGAGGATGTGGGAACAGGCCAGCAGCCGGTTTGAGATGTCACTCTGCAGGAATGTCACCTATAAATGTTGCGTGGAGTAACTAAACCCATTACATTAATCCCCGTGTGGTTCAGCGAGTGCCAGAGGAAGCCGGTTCTGCATGTTTCTCGATAAGGGCAACAATTATGTCACGGGCACGACCGCGAACTCTGCGTCAACTGTGGCCTTGATTTTCTTCGACATGCAATTAATGCCTCAGCATGAAACGAGATTAATTTCGGATTGGGATAATTGGGGTCGTTGAGGAATCTGATAAAAGCCCACACATTATGTAGGTCTCCAGTCATATCTGCCACTCCTTCACATTACTGCACAACCAGTGAGTTAATCCAGTGTTGGCTAGTCGTATTTTCTTAGTATTTGAAGTAAACTAGCCGAATTGGAAGTGAAATACACAGAAAAGGACAGTAGGATGTATAAAGGGCTTTCAGGTGACGTAATGCACCTTCTTCTTTCACCAAAACACAATATCTGACAGTACAGGCTTTCAGAGTGAGCTTCTAAAAGCTGCTCTCCATTACGTACTGTGTTGTGATGTCCTTGACCTTTCCTCTGCAAGGACAGAACAGGGCAGGGTAATACATGAACAAATGCATATCAAAAGTTTGATCAATGGAAGCGTGCAAATGTGTACAAGAGTACAGGCGGAGTGGGAAATATTCCATTTCCTCTTGGGTTTGAGGTTCGCTCCATCAGCATTTCTCTTGTTTGATCCAGAGGTTCCCCTTATAATGTTTGGAATCATAATGGGTTTTTTTCAAATATAATTAACTTGCTAATGAAACAAAATGTTTTATTTATGAAGTACAGTGAATATATATATAGCACTTTGTCCCATATCTGTCCATCGCCAACATATTGGGGGAAGCAACTCCATATTAGGGCTGAGATGATTTACAGTACCAGCTTTGTCAACGCAGGTATGTCTGGTGAATCACTTTACATCTGAGGCCAGAATGGATACAGCATTCAGACAATATGACTTTATACTCATGGGCCACATGCTGAACACTTTGCCACTGCATGTCGCTGGACAGCCTCTGGCTCTGTTCAAGGATCAAGCCACTTTAATCCTCTCCGTTCAGTCCTTCTTCCGCCGTCTAAAGACAAAAATTAAAGACCAGGATCAGATTACACACAGCAGCACTATAAACGCATCAGGACCTGAAACAATCTTCATTAACAACCAACAGGACTGCATGATTTAAAAAGGAAGGATCGGTCTACAAGCGACACGTCTGCTTACTTGATTGAGATCTCATTTCATGAAGGCTGGAAAACAAGCACAGAGGCTCTTTCATTCTCATCGCTGGAAAATGAGAGTGTAGTTATGCCTCTGGGGAGCCCTGAGGTATGTCCTGTCTCAGGAAGAGCCACCCTTCTTTTATCTTCATCATCCTCCTCCCCCTCCTCCTCTTCGTCATCCTCCCTCTCCTGCCTACTTCCTCCCCGGTACAGTTTAGGAGTGAGCGTGAAAGCAGCTGAAATGAGCGAGAGGGAATGAATCTGCGGCACCAGGGTAATGTTTCAACAGCCCCATACCCCCTACCCCTTAATACCCCCCTTCCTCATAGCCCGCCAGACATATCAATCAGACTGAAGTGGGATCTTCACACTTATTTCCATCATTGTTGAAAGCATCAAGTGTTCATTACTGTAACACTACAGATATTAACTACCGCTATCAGGATAATTGGTTGGGCTAATTTACAGCATCCACCGTCCTCACTACTAGATTTCACACAGAGTGCTTTTATCTTCATCATGTGAGCAGATTAATTTGATAGCACTTTGTGATTTGTTTAATCACACTGAGCCATCTCACGTGAATTAGTACAATCACTGAAATTATTGTGAAATTGTCAAAAGGAAGGAAGGAAACTGAAGCTATACAAGGCATAGACAATGACCATGTTCAAAAGCAGCATGGCCATTAAAGTGTAAAGTGGCTGCAGAGATCATAGATCCAGTAAGAGATCTCACTGAGAACAAGACCGGCCCTGTTAACGGAAACAATCAGTTTGATCTGAAGGATAGCAGGGTGAATAGTAAGGTGATTGGGTAGAGGCCCTTTCAGGTGACGTCTATTATGGAGGTTACTGTCGGTGAGAGGCCCTGTGGCGCTATGTCCATTCAGTTGTGTGGTCCCATTGATTGAATTGATAAACAGGCTCTTGGTAATGGAATCTGCTGCCCTGGGGCCTCTGTGCAGATTCTTCCACTCTCCTTGCGCTCTCTGGGGAAGTGATCTATTTGATGGGTCCCTGCAAAAAAAAAAAAGGGAGAGACGTGGAGAATTCATGGTAGAAGAGGATGTCCTGGCTCATTTCTTCTGAGTGCATTAGTTCACATCTCCGTTGGCCCGCAATGGAGGAGCTGGAAAAATGGCATTACGCTCCAAAAGAGCAAGGACATGTGAAGACAAGCCACTGACAGGCCCTGCTTTCAACGCAGACGGAGTCACAGCAGAGTCAATGTCAAGAGCTGACAGGAGGGTACCGAGATGGATCTCGAAAGAAGCTACAGAACAAGCTGGGAAAACCATTTCAATGTAGGGCAGACCGTCTCGCCAGACTGATGTCTTTACTTATGGGGTGTGGTGGACTTTTCTCCTGCCGTTCCCTGGCTTCTGTTAGCGTCACTGTGGAAAAACCTTGACAAACACATTGCAGGGCATGGAGGAAAGCTAGTCGCAGGCATCTTGCATTCCAGCTCCCCTTGGAAGAGTGTCTGCAATGCTGCTGAGATTGGATGCTTGCTACAGTGTGGATAATCTGTCTGTTTGTAGGTCTCTCACTGTGTCTTTTCTACTGCATTTCAGGTCCTGTGTAGTCTTAGCATGTGACAACAATTACATTGCAAGCTGTAAAGTGTTGATCAATCACACAGACAAATTCCTGTATATTTATCGTATTTGCCAGGTAAAGTAGTTCTGATATATACTGTATATACCAATCGATTGTGGGGTGAAATCCCAGACAATTAGCTTCTTTTTCAGTTCCAGTTTGCCACTGTATGACCCTTTACAGGAATGTGCAGAGGATAGGGTCAAAAGGTGAGGACCCCTCGGTATAAAGGAGTTAATGGTGATTGATTGTCTGCGACTGGTTCCAGCCTCTTCGGGGACCACTCCCATCCATTCAGAGACACTGATCATTAGCAGCACGTGAAGTTCATTCTTCATCAGAATCCATTTTGGCTGATTGGTCAGAGGATGAGCAATGGGCCGTCCTTTTACCATGTCCAACTAATGTATTCTCCATCAATTGGGCTGCCAAGGCCATTAAGCTGCCGAACCCAAGTCAACATGGTGGAATTCCCTTTGTGAATTCCTCTCGCATGATTTCATTTGGGATGAAAAATGATGCGCCACATGTTATGATCTCATCTTTTATGCATTATTGTTGTTTTAATGTAATTGAAAACCAACAAACAACGTTCCCGGCCCCTAAACACGGGGGCGTTTTACTCCTTCCAATTTCTTAAAAGGTCACAGATAATGGCTTCAAACAGGGGAGTACTCTCTGGCACCGTCCCATAAAAGAGACTCACCCTATTAATCACACCAGACAAATTGACAATTTACACAGTGCGTCTCAGATGCAATTGCTTATTAAAGCACAGATAGCTGCGTGCACCGTAATTGTTCCTCCTTTTACACGGGGTGTGGTGCTCCGGCAGGGGGAGGATGGTTCGGCAGATATGGGGGCCATGTGACTCGCCTCACCCCTGCCTCCCTGAATAATGAATTTGCAGCAGTGCCACCACCATCCCCAACTCCACATCACACTCCCTTCCCATCTCTACACCCCCCCAGGGGTCTAATCCCTATAATAGTATCTCCCCCCCCCCCCCCCCCCCCCCACTCTATTCCAGCCTCACTCTTAGTAGCCATGGGGGTCTGGGCACTGTTTGCCTGCAAATAAATCTAAATAAATTACAGGTTTGCAGGACTCACAGTAGGGGTGTGTCTTTTGGAAACACACTGAGAGGGATAAGAGAGATGGAGCTGGAACTGTCGCTGGACCATTACAGTGGAGATGAGGGGCATTTTTTACTCCTCTTCTGACTAGGGGAGGGATTTGATGAATCATAACGCACACAGAGGGATGAATTTGGTCTCGTACAAAAACATGTTCGGAGTAGGTGAGGCTGGATGTGCTGCAGGAATGAGCAAAATGACCAACACGATCCTACCCTGCTGGTGGTGGGTTTTTAGAGAGGATTATGGGCAGTCATATTAACAGAGCCAGCAGGACGCAGCAGCCTTGTGGGCTTCCCGTGGTGGATTTTCTGGGATGAATTTACATTTCTATGTCGGACCACAAAGACCAGCGGCTCCTGCTTTCACCAAAAAGAAAAACCCTCTCCTCTGGGTGGCACTTTGTAGAAGCTATCTGCTAGAGGGGCATACCTTTTAAACTTAGCATGTGAGTGGGTACAAAAAGCATACATTCAGTGGCTACCCAGTCCCAGAGAGACTATATTTCAGAACACTTCCCTTGTAGAAAATAACCCAACAAACACTGTTGTTTTCAAGGGCTTTGTGCTGCTTTCAAGTGCTGTCAGTTGGTACCAGTTGCTGCAGTGCTGATGTGGCACATTTAGGGCACCATCAGGAAGGGAGAATCTGGGGAGCAGGCAGGTCTTAAGATGGCAGAGTCTGGGGTCAGAGAGCAGAGCAGCATTTGGTGAGGGACCAAGATACTGCATAGAAAGCCTGCAGGGCAAGTGGATATCAATTGTTTCCTTTTGTGTCCTTGTTTGTGGGATTGAATGGGACGATTTTAAAGAACACATTTCTGAAAAACCCACAGTGATCAATGATCAATGAATTTTAAGATTTTAATCCGAAGTGCCTTACAAGAAACATGGCAGGGCATTAGAGGATGAAGAGGTTGACACAGGAAGCAGCTTATGACAGATCTGTGATGCAGTCAAGGCACACTTAAGGTTGTTTTTACCAGATATGTACGTAACATAGTCATTATTTTGACTTGCATAAAATTGTTACAGTCAAGCCAATTTGAGCAAAGGCTCATCAGCAGTCACATGTCACTGTCACAGTAGATATGCTTGAAGACGGCACAACAAATGGTCGAAAATCAGCTTAGTTGAATGTGTCACCGGCAACTCCCACAGGACGATTGAACATTGATATCAATTAGTAACAGATTCACCATTCAGTCTCATTTTCCACACATCCATCAGTTTGTATGGTGTAACTGCTGTGTAAACATCACACACATACACACACACACCTCTGTGTATTCCAAGGTGAAAAATGAGGCAATGTGGAAATGAGGAATGAGTCACAGATGAGAAGACGTTCAACAAAAATGGAAATGTAGGCATCCGTGACGTCCATGCAAGTAGAGAACGTTTTTCAAAACATGCTTCACTGAAAACAATTAAACTGACAGATCTGTGCAAAGTGGAGCACAACTTATATTCCTTGGAAGTGGGACAAGGCATCGCTGAACATTAGAAAGTATTTGTTGTCTGTTCCCAAGCAGCTATAAAACATCCTTCTGACACGACGTCACCTTTGTTCATTAAGCACAATTAATCTGGCATTGACGGCATTTTGTTGTTTCATTTTTCATGTAAACAAACACACCTTTCCCGTCTTAGACTTTGCATCCCCGGAGAAATCAGCCCAATTTGCTGCTTTAATTACCCTCAGCATCGTTTTGAAGGTCAACAACAGAGTCTGATTGAGGCCTTTTCTAATGGGTTCATCAGCAGTGGAACCAAAGCCTATTGATTCATTAATCCCACTGAATCCCAGCAGCAGCACAGACAATAGAGATCACAGTTTGGGCTTAGCCCTCTTAACTGATGCATGCTAATGTGGAGATGCTATCACACTTATTGTAAACACTGTAATTATTGCAGGGCATCATGGGATATGTTATCACGTCTACTGTTTTAGTTTTGTCTTATCCGTTGACACAGATGTGTGATGCATCTGCGAGGCAAAAACTCTGCCCGGCACTCATGATTTCCAGACTTAATCATGTGTGTGATATTGAGACTGAATGAAAAGAACCTCGTATCTCTCTTATTACGCATGCATGGGGGGAAATGACTCCCAGCCAAGCACAGCAACAGGGTGTCCCAATTCATCAACTTTACAGCATTGTCACCCCGAGGCTAGAGCTGGGGTGGGGTGGGGGGGGGGGCTGCCTTCAAAATGTCTGTTACAGATTAATCATTATATCTTTAAACCACCAACATGCTGGAGTGTCAGATTCATTTGTTATTTTTGGATTACTTTGTCTTCAAAAACCATAAAATATTTAATGAAGTTCAAACTTACAGATAGTTCTCATCATCATCAGCCATTGTCAACCCATATTTACTCTTTGTCCATAAACTCACAATCAAAATGATGAACTCCATTCGCTGAGTAATTTAAAGGGTAATAACCTTTTTTGTTTTTCAAAAGTATCTGCTATCTTATTTTTTCAGTATCATAATTCTTAGCGTTTGTCAAAACCTGCTCAGATTAGCAGGTCAGTGTGGTTTATGGCATGAGTTATGCAATCTTTTTGGCACTCAATGAACTATGCACTCCTCTCCCTCCATTTGGCCTTAAAGTTAACTAAAACACAAACACTATCAGTCCCAGTTGTCAATTTTTGGTGTCAAATTACTATAATGATATAACATGTACAGTGCTGTGCTGTGCAAAAGTCTTGGGTACATGTAAAGAAAATCCGTAAAGTGAAGATGCTTTCAAAAATGAATTACTATAAAGAGTAGTAATGTAAAACATTAATGCACAAAACAAAAAATAAACACCCAAGACTAAATGTATATTAAAAAAAATCTAGGATGCCTAAGACTTTTACACAGTATTGTTTTATTTTACTCCTCAGCACGGGCCGAGCCCCAAAATGCAGCTGAATGGTGTCAGTTTCTCACCCCGAGTCAGTCAACAGGTGGACCAGAGCTTGAGTCTGCTTTATTGACTTTGTGAAATCTAAATATAGACCTCACCCATATCCCAGTGACTCCACACAGACCACTCTCTGTACTACACTCATAACCAACTTCCTTTGTTGAGAGTCCCAGTTACATTATAGGACATTTTGCAGATTTTCCACACCTGCTCTTTCTCAAGACACCCGAGAACTGCAAAGGCCCCACTTAGTTATAATATTAAAAGGTACATATTTACAAAAGATGACGTTATGTTTCACCTATTACATTCAAACTATTTTTTGCCACATGCTTAGGGATGATTAAATACATGTGGACAGCCTTCACATATAAAAAATAATGTCTTTACAATGATGGCAAAAGGGCTTTATTTATTGTTAAATATCACAACACCATCCATCGTATGGCAAAGGTAACCATGGTTCAGAAATATTATGTGCAGGCTTTAATGTTTCCATTCCATAGTTTCATCTGTAATCCATCGACGTTTTCACTATATAGAGGCCAAGCCTTGCCTTTGATTTCAGACGCGCTACTATCTCTATTGCCAAGCGCTGTGATATATGTGCAGGGTAAAATTCCTTTTTGAAAGCAGCAGTGGAGCTCAGCAGCCAGCCATCTATAACTCAAAAACACAGTGGAGATAAAAGAGAACAACAACAATGGAAAAGACAATTTGTGGAAATCGGAGCGCAATACTGTGGAGGAAACACCCAAAATAGGGACCAAATCAGGGCAAAGGCATTCTTCCTCACTGTCATTAGAGAAGCACCACAAGCCTATATGAACTGGGGCTCATTTCCCCCTCTCCTTCAAATGTAAAGAGGCTGTTGTACCTGTTGTCATGGTGACACCATCCATATGTGAATACGTGACGGGGGAGCCTCCCCCCTCGCTGGGGCCTCCCTGATGTCGGAGAGATGAATAATAGACGTGAACATGCCAGAGACATGGATCCAGCAGAGAGCAAACGAACGGCACGGCCGCCGGGGCGAAAATGAAGCACCAAGCTGATTTTCTCACTGGGAAACGTGTGGTGATCTTAATCCCAGATGATGCATCTCATCCTACAAAGAAAGTCTGTCTCAGCATGTGATGCAGTGCTGTATTAATTTCTTGAAAGTGAAAGAAATATGCCAATAAGTGAAATTTCACTTGTTTCAATGCTTGTTTCTCTAATTGTCTATAATCTTCCATGGAAAGGAGATTACCTGACTACCTTGTAAATATAGACTTGTGGTCTAATGAGCATGTAAAAAGTAAAAAATAAAAATTAATTAAAAAAAATAAAAAATAAAAAATAAAAAAAATTAAATAAAAATATATATATATATAATTCAAGGACAGGACTGTTAATATAGTAAGATCGTTTGACAATTTCAAGTATGACATTGTAGCAGGCTAACATAATTAGAAAAGGTTTAGAATAAAGCAATAGCTGCAGCGTAGTTTTGAGAATAAATCAGTATCATCAGTATCAATAACATTGAGTTATTCTATTAATAAATAATATCGCAAGCGGTATGTATTGTGTAACTATTATAATATTTTTCTCACCCTATTATTATTATTATTATTATTATTATCTCTGTTAGCACTTTGAGATTTTCGTGTAATGAAAAGTACAACTAAAAATAATTTAGTATTTTTATTAACTATTAGGGTTGGACCAATATGGGGTTTTGAAATTTGATACTGATGATATTTGAGAGGATATTTTGTGCTGATATTGAATATCTTAAAAAATTTGACAATTTTCATGCTAAAGAATTAAAGGTATTGAGTAATTTGTATCCAGTAATTTATTATTGTCAAGGTGGAACAGCCTCTGAAACAACGTTTAGAGCCTGGAACATTAAAACTCTCCACTGAACCCCAGACTAATTCAATTCTTTCAGGGTTAGCAGCTCTTTAAGGCAGGGTGACCCACCTATTTATAATGGCAGGGAAAATCTGGGATGCATTACTGCCTTTTAAATTAAGAATTAATTTACACAAAACACTGAACAATTAAATTAATTAATAAAATGTGCAAAGAAAATAAAATGTCATCACCACTTTTACTTTTGACTGTGGTCAGGGAGGAAGTATCAGAGGTGGACGACACTGACTGGCCAATATCCAATATTTGATAAACGGCCAATATCAATACATATATCAGCAAACCTATAAATCAATTGAACCCTAGTACCCATCTGACCAGAGTGAGGAGTTTGACCCCAGTACTTAGAAAATGTGAATCTGCAGCTTCATAAAGATCTGGCTCTTCAGTAGGAGGATGAACTGATTTTGACCTGGGTTTCATAATAGTTATTTGGTTGATGCTCAACTGTGATATCATATATACTTACTTACTTACTATTTGAAGCCAACTTTCCAGAGGCTTTAAATAAATAATATTCACTTGAAATAAGTGGAGGGATCAGCCTTATGTCAAGATATCGGTACTTTGAAAAAATCTTGAAACTAATTCAACAATGCTGAAACAAGTGAAATTATCTCACAACAATAAATGGAACATTTTTTCTTTTGTTGTAAATGAAACATTAAATTCTATTTTTTCAGTCAATTCGAAACACATTAATACTTTCAACACCAAACAGACACATACATCTCTGTGGATTTCACGTCTGATTTTACACGGCTCTTAGATTCATGACCTAAGACCTACAAACCACATTCAAAGCCCGTTGTATCATCTCAGAAATGAATGGTGGGTGATCTGAAAGCAAGAATGTTTTTCTGAAATTCAGAAAAAAAGGTGGAAAGGACACCGCGCTTTCTTTTCCCCCCTCTGCTGCCCATTAAAATCAATACCTTGAACACACCAGCTCCCATTTATTTGTCAAAGACAGCATTATTAAGGGGCGGGAATGGACCTCTGGCCATGATGGACGGCCCTTCTTCAAAAGAGGCAGATCTACAGTGATGTTCCTAAAAGTGATGCTCCTCAGGGTGACTGTGTCAGGTTAATTGTCAGTAGGGTTGCTGTGTCGACCCCCAGCATGATGCCTGGATTTAATGACGATGCCCCATGTGGCGGAGGAGGGCAAGAGGGAAGGTCAAGAGGTTAATCTGGGCAGGTCAGCCACACTTTGGCTCTCAGTTCCCTGATGGATGCGAGTGCACTGGGGAAGAGGAAACTGAAGCAACACTGAGAATAAAGATTTATCTGTAAATGTGTCAGTTTTGCTAATAGCCAAACATAATGAAAGCCAAATAAATCTGTTCTCCTCTTTCCAATTTCCTCTTTCCCAGTGTTACCTGTCTCTTCCATGCAGCTTGTTAGTGAATACAATTACCATTTAGTGAATACCCCCCCCCCCTCATGATAATGACCAGTACTCCGTGACAGCCTGACCCCGCTGGCATGAAGGGAGCACAACGGCTTTTCAATCAACTCCCCACTCCCTACATGACGGCGGCTCGGAGGGTCGCAACAGAGGACATGGTCTGATGTGATGACATGATGTCCATTCAACAGGACCAGGAGGCTTTTAAATGCACTGGGGTGCAGCAGAGGAAAAGGCTGTGGGATGTAATATGCATCTACTGCAAACATTTCTTGATTTTGTGTGGTTTCTCACAGTAAATATCCTGGGCTATTAACATAACTTCTGCAAGCACTTTATCCAGCTTATACTGCCTTGAGTTGTGTACATTTTTTACCCCCAACCCCAGCATTTTAATACCTTGCTCTACTCATGGAGATTCATAGGACCATGACATTATGCTGTTGTTTGTTGAATCGGAGAACATCACTATTATACATCTTAAGTGTATTGAAACCATTTCCTAAGTGCCTGGGATTTAGACGCCTAATCTCCTCATTTCTAACACACCAGTGGTGTATTTGCCCTTCAGCCCAGCCTACTGTACAATAAGCCACCACATCTACTTTACATTGGAAACAGGGCGAATTGAACTCTGCTATTTGAAAGCTACTAAGCAATTTTGCTTGTTTATGGCGTCAGCTGGCAGTGAGGGGTAACTGAATTTTGAGGACTTAAATACCCAGAAATCCTGTAAGGTGACGACAGTAAAACTACACACATCGTGCCCATGTTTACTACCCCTGCTGTTTAGGAGGCACTTTTGTATTTCACTCCTAAGTTTTGATTCATCACGATTCCCCACCAGTGACCATACCACCAGAATTTAATTTTGGACGTGCTCCACTTTGGGATTTGATTTGATTTGGGCTGATGATGAGCGGTGTGTTTTCACATCAGCTTTAAATGACCCTGAGATATTGATTGACTCGCTACTGTTTCCAAAAGCACGACAAAATAGAATAGATTAGAAAACAGATCAGCACCTTCAGCTCAACTAGAATCTGTGATAATAAAATCTGTAAGACATGGCGACTGCTGGGATTCCATTTTCCTAACGCTCGTTTTTTTTCTCCACAGTAACCCGAGAGACAGGGTGTGGTTTTGTTTCTGCTGCAGCTCTCACTCTCTACTGATCTCACCACCACTGAGTCACCTCGGGGCTTGGCAAGAACGTGTGAACGCTAAAAAAAAACAAAAAAAACACAACAGTCACAAGACATCAACCTTGACCCGCTTAACACAAACTCTTGGCTGCAGCTTGTTACAGTCTCGTCCTCTCTCGTCTCCGTCTCCCTTCACAAGATCTCTGGCCGGATCCCAACAACCCCGCCCCGCGTTGCTTAGTCAGTCTTATCCATTCCTAATTGTCATTTTCCTTCAGTCTCCACAGTTACACCCCGGGGTGATATCGATACCGGCTCTCTGCAGCTGCTGCTGATGTCATTCTCTATATCCCGCTGAGACGTCCTGTCTGCATAATACAGGACATTATAAGACAGGACTTGACTCCGCTCCAGCGCTCCCCTCCGTCTGCCAGGAAACATTTCTTTATGCCATTTGGGTTGGGGCTCAACCCACCCGGCAGCTCATCTGGTTCAAAGCAGTAGACATTCAAGACCTGGGACGTGAAAACCCACCATTTGAAATGGCGTTTCTCCAGTGCTTGTGCCGTCTGCAGCATTAATAAAACAGGAACAGCTCCGTGGACAGGTTTGATCTCAGAGCTCATATCCTGTTGAGGAGAGGATGGCTCTACATGTACACGGTAATATTATGGAAATGATTGCATTTTGCTCCAGGGTTTGCTCCTTTTTTTTTTTTTTTGCTCTCTCCACCATAATTTCTATTTGAATACATGCATTTCAAGCAATAACTGATTTGTACCTCCATCTCTCCATTTCCAGGAAATGACTTGTTTCAAGGGAAGAGGGCTTGGTTTCACAATGGAAAAATTGCCGGTGGATAACTATCCAAAAATGGTAGTCAAACGTCGAGGTTTCAGTCTTGAATGTGTGGTATTACTTTTGACTCAGACAATGAATCATATTTTATAATCTATAGCAGAAGCACAAACATGAACAACTTAGCAGAGCCCAAATTTACTTGATGACAACCTTGCTGCTAGAATTGCCAACTCCTCAGATACCTCAGACAATGGCAGTAATCTGAAATCTCTGCTGGTGGTATCGGGGAAACACTTTGTCTGCTGGCTGCGGGGCAGTACTGCTCCTCTTCATCACCAAAGAGACTAGGAGGATTCCCTCCCGCCAGATACTACAATACAATCACAAAAAGACCCATTTGCTTGATGACATCAATCTACAAGAGGAGGAAGCGAGCCAGCCAACTTCAGTCTGGAATTTGTTTCTGCATGTGCTCACTCATTTTTCTTTGGAGATGATGACAACTCTATTTTTGTATTGCATTGTACAAAATGCCATTTTTCTTTCTTACTTCCTTCCTTCCTTTAGAGGCTCTGGAATTCAGTTGAGGCGGGCTGTCTTCATAAGTGTTATACATGCATTTCTTGTGAAAAAAGGAGTGCAAAATAAGTATTTCCAATTCAAAAAGCCATGTATATATTTCTTTCTTTAAAGGTTATTACATTCAGGGGAAGACCCACACAGACATCTCAGTATTCGGCCATCATCAGTGTCATCAAAATATGTAGCCTCGCCTCAATTAAAGGATTTTAAAAAATGCTTTTTTATAGATGCTGCTGTTTCTGTTTTGGGCTAACACACCACTTCATGATGTGGGTGGCCTTGCAGACTCTCAGTATTGTGGATTCATGTTGCTGCCTGCACCAAGCGAGCTTCAGTTTCCCGTATCAGGCCAAGTGAGCGTGATTAGACCGTCTCTCTGGCAAAGGAAGAATAGACTGCAAACCAATTTAGCTCTAGCTGCACCAGAGCATCCTAGGAGATTTCAAAGGAGCGCAGTAGGGAAAAGGGCCGAGAGCTGTAGCACTAGCAGTGTGGAGACGTGTGATGAGTGGAGTATTGCTACCGTTCCTGCTAAACAGCACTCAAAGAAGATTAGCTTCTCTCACATTACTGCTTTAATCATAGAGGATGTTGTGGTCGCTGTAAAACGCTCAAGGCTGTTGTAGCGTGGAAGGTGTGGTTACCGATTACTGAGGACTGACAGGCTGATGTGGTAACAGTTATATATATCTGTGATAAAACTGGAGAGTATTCACTGTATTATCTTGTTATCTGAACAGGAAGAGAAATCTCACTTGATACAACAAGACGTGTTGTAATATATCCAATCTATTCTTTCATTTAATACCGGTTTCTATTGTTTCCATGAACTGAATGGGATGACGAGAGAGCGTTTGCATGTACAGTCTTTCAACCTTGAAATGTGTGGAATTGCGTTATTGCATCAACCAGAATCTACAGGGGGGAATTAGCCGTCTTTCTTGAAGTGAAGTGAAATGTCTGGAAAGAGATCGTCTCATTTGAGCTGATGTGGAATTGTCTCCACATGGGCAGCTGTGTTTTGGGACTAAAAATCCCAAAGGTTTATTCTCCTCCTCCTCCTCCTCCCCGTAACACCTTGAGGGTATGCTTTGTTTCACACATCCTACACTAAAATGATTTATTTGATATGAAGGATTAAAAAGTGACAGGGCACCAGGAAATCTTCTTGAGACACAATGGGTTGTTGACGTTTGGATTCAATATGGCAACTTCACATGTTGATGGTCCCAAATGGCAGCAAGAGGTAACTGTTTGGAAACCGTTTGAACTTGAGTACCCAGAAATCCTGTAGCAGCACGCCCATGTTTACCATCCTAGCTGGTCTGTGACCCATTTTTACTTAAGGACACCAAAGGAATGGGAGAAAAGCTACTTAGAAAAGCAGATGAACTATGATTTGTGTAGGTTTGTCATTTTCACACTAGATTCTTTCACCTATAGGTACTGAGTTTGTTATATATACCTAGAACTGGTGCTATTTTCTCATTTTCTGTGTCAAATTACCCAGATATCACTCTTTCAATGTGTTGAATCCTTAGTAACAACTATCAAGAAAACTCCCAAGATGTCATCATAAATTCGATTTTCAGCTCAGTGTGGCGAATCTGTGATGCTGAGCTAGGACTATTTTTAGTCCAAGTCAAACTTTCACCTCGATTCCTCGGAGTGATACATAAATACAGGCCCAGGTGTCATACTGGCTGTTACATGCCATGACAAAACACCAGGACTCAGGAATGAGCCATTGGGATTAACTGTATACCACGTTATAGTAGATATGACTGTGTGCGCATGTATTGAGCAGATCTGCATTATTTAATGTCTTGCTGATGAGAGATTTCAGTATCTTAGATTTTCATTTACATGCATTCTACATGGGGCTCGGCTTGATGAACGGCTCACAGGGGAGGGAGGGATTTCGAGAAAGAAAGACAGGCGGGTGAACAGGCGAACAACTGCTCTATCAGCGCACAATCCATCATGAGGATTTGGACGGTGCTCTGCATTCCTCAGACACAAGCTCCAGATCAGCGGGGCATGAATTTTTCCATTTCTACTGATGTGTTGAGCAGGCACAGCCACCGCGCCGAGGCTCTGAACAACATCTAAATCCTATTCACCCCATCCTCGCTGGCACTTGCAGATACCCTTCCGTCACACGGGAGCCACGGCTTTGACATTTTCAGGTTGAAAGTGGTTATCACGTTGGTGCTGCAGCTTTAACACCATGTACTGTTAAAACAAGCGGTGGCAAGTACAATTATGTACTGGATTTGGTGAAGTAGTCAGATAACAGTGTGCAGGATCAGCTCCTCTAGTTGAGGGGTTTGGGGCTACAGTGATGTTTAATTTAGATGTGCTTATTTGTACGGAACCAACTGATAAATTGACAATTTGTGGTGTAAAACTAAAAATCTGATAAACATCTAACCCAGAGTATGTTTCAAAGGGATACCAAGGCTGTTTGAGCATTGATCTGTTGGTTTCCCCTCGGCTATGTAAGGAAAACAAGCTTCTATTTGTAATGGACAAATAGGTGCTGTAAAAGGCACAGATGTAGGCAAACCAGAAATCAGTTACTTTAGTGCCGTTTAATGCTTAAATTGACCACATTCTTCTTTTCTACCTCCAATTTTTAATGACGCAGGAATGATAATTAACTCTGAAGTGATGCAAGTTGTTTCCTAAACAGATTTTATGAAGAATCAAAATAATTTATTTTAATTCACACGTAAAAAAAACAACAACTAACTACCACATCCGAGTCTCAAGACAAAGTTATTTCACTGTACATCAAACTTTATTTTCAAGGGGGAAAAAAAAAAATATATAGAACTTCAATAAATACTGTGGCAACATCAATCATACAGACATACAAACAGACTAACATTCAAAAAAATGTTGATGTCCTACAGCTAACACCTTCTCAAAGTTGATATTTTCTAAGAGAGCATACAGTAGCTGATATACTGTCTTGAGGAATATTCAGAAAGAGACTTGTTGACGAAATTAACAGAACACTACAGCTGCAATGGGTTGATATGAAATCTAGGGTGTGACGGGTCAACGCGAGCTGGTTTGGGAGCAGGTTCATAGAACTAATGTAGGTACAGACACTGCAGTCTTACTAAGAAAACAAACAAACTTGTATTTCAACACCCATTTAATGCCTTAAAGTGAAAACCCGCCCTTGAGACACAAATCACAAGTTCAGCCTAGACTTTGGACCCTGCATCATCATTTGTGTTCATTCAACTAGAAATGAACACAAATCATAGAACACATGAACACAAAGATCACTAGAAAGTACTAGAAACAGGCTGGAAACAACAGTGAAGGCCATCTGTAATGAACTCTAGATTTGGGGAGGAAACTAAATTTGATTGAACTGTCCAAGATCATACAGGGTAACAAGTGAGTTCTGTTCGAGGGCGGGTTTTACCTTTAAAATCACCAAACAAGCCTTACAAGTACCGGAGATAACACAGTGAGTAATGTGCATAACATAGCTCCAGGAGACTGGATTATGGAGAAGAAAAAAAAACATCTACTTTTTTCCAGCACTATCCCACTCCGCGTGATAACCAGCACCTTCAGCAAGACATGAAAATGTGGACAGTCATTCGAGACCATGGCCAAAATATGTGTTTTGCATAGCCGACAGTGAATTGGAGGTGATCTGTGCATGACTTTTCTGAGCGTAAGCTGATGAGGCTCAGGCAGTCTCGCTTCCCAGCCAGCGCTGTGGCATTGAGACCCCCCAAGGTAACACTCTGCATTAGGTTGGTGTCATAGCGACAGACAACGCATGTGAAAATCAGCCCGCTAGTAAAGGATGAGGATGTCACTGCGGCACAGCCACATAAGTTAAGCTAGAATAATATGGAAAGCCCAAGTTGGCATAGGCTGCAACTCTGTGTGAACTCCCCCCCCCCTGCCCCGACAAGCTTTTCTTTGGTTGCAAAAACAAAAGTCAACAGAGAAAAACAGCAACAGTATCGAACTACGCTGAGGTTCAATTCATTCCAGAGGAGAAGAGCACATTAAAAGAAGGCTTTGAGATCAGAGGGACTGTGTGCAACAGCATCAAACAATACAAATATCCCATTTCCATTTGGCAAACTCATCAAGGCAATAACAAAAAGCAAGGGAAAGGAGAATCCAATACAGACAGACACTCTGAACCACAGTGTTTGTCACTTTAACTTCCTTGTCACCAAGTGCCAAACCCTGGGGATCAGAGCCAGAGATCCATCTGTCCTCTGGAGATACTTTACTGGAGGGTGAACACAGCAGCAGTCTCTTGCAGGCTTTTTCAGAACAATCATCTCAATGGCAAATCCTCCTCCAACCTTTTTCACATTTTGTTTTGAAGACAGTAAAACACGGCACCATTTTTTGGCTCACTTCCTGTCCAGGTCATTGATCGTAGACCAGAAAGAGATGTGATGTCATTTCCAGGGCGACAGGAAGAGGAAAATAAAAAGACCAACAAAAGGATACACATCTCCCACTATTGCCTTGTTGTAGTCTACACAGGGACCAGTCTGGCATCACAAGACAGAAAATCCATACTTTCTGAAGATTCAGGTAGTTTCCCCCTCAGACTTTCTCCGGTTAGTTGTGCAGTCGTCCTATGGCACTGTGTAAGGGCAACTTGCTTCTCAGAGTTGGAGCGTATCCAAACCAGGGGGAATATAGATGATTTAAAGTGCAGAGCAGCCCATTATCTCACTGCTTGGCACATGGGGATGGCTCTATGCACTGTGCCCATTCCCTGTCGCTTGCCCCTATACTGTCCACCACCAGTCTTGCTAAATTGGCCCAATCACATCACCGTACAGCTCTTGGCCTTATCCTTGCGCAGGTCGGATGCTACTGCTGTCAGTTCAGGCCTGCTGGGCATGTGAGAGATCCTCTTGGTGGCCCTGGAGGACTTGCTGCGCTTCACGTTCTTGTTGTTCTTGTTGACGCAGGCCAGCGTGGCCACGTGGAAGATGTCCCGGACGCTGTTCTCAGACTGCAGGGAGGAACACTCGATGTAGGGAGCGCTCAGCTGCTTGGCCATGTTGGAGCCCTGCGAGGGGAAGAAATAGTGATCGTGAACATACTTCTCATTCCGGTTGCTCAGAATAGTGTTCGCACTGGTTACATAAGAGCAACCTGTAGGAGGAAAATCACATACAGGCAGTCTTAAATTAAGTCCCCCCCCCCCAAGTTGAAGACAGTGTTTGTCAATGTTCCCTCCTGTGCCATGGAAGAGTCTGCAGGTTTCCAGCCAAACACTACAGCAGTTAATTTCACTCATTACTACACCTTCGACCACAGAGGAGGAAATAATCTGTGAAATGAGCTGCTGTAGTGTTTGGCTGGAATGAAAACATGCAGGCTCTTCCATGGCACAGGACTAGACACCACTGGCTTAGATGGTACATTGGCGTTCGGTCTGATAATCTGGACAAATCAGCTGGAAGACCAAGTAACACCAAAGGTAATAAAAATGATTGTGGCTAGGTCACATGGTTACGGCGTTAAACCAGAACGGTCTAGAAGGGTAGTGCTCACCTGATCATATGACACTGGCGTCTGTCTGTGATTGGATAGCTCCACGAGCGTGGTCAGGTCTGTTCGGAGGTCTGACTTGCATCCCACCAGGAGGATTTTGGTGTTAGGGCAAAATTCCTGAATTTCTCCTCTCCACTGGAAGAAAAGAAAAGAAAGTTAAGTACAAACATTACTGAAGCAATGTCAGACCATGTCAAAGCCACTACAGAAATCAAGACATAATATTCAAAATGAAAGCCGTCTTGAGTGACTCAGCTACCTTGACGCTGCTGCCCAACTATGCCGTCATCCTTGAACACAAAGGGCCTCTCTGTTAAACTCAGTCATGCTAACTGCAGAAATAGGAAACATCCATTTTTTCCCAGGCTTATTCTATGCCGTGAACAACTGTCTCCCCCTGCCCTTTCAGAAAGATGATGTTCCAGTTTCCCCTCTGGACAATAGCCAGTCCCATCTGACTGTCACTGGAGCACTGGCCTGTTTCTTACCAAGTGTATGTGGGGGGTCCTATGGAGGGGGAGACCGTCTGAGAGAAACAGACTGGTTATTATGTTCCCTCCAGAATATCAACCCCCATCTCCAACCTTCCCTCCGCAGTTGGCACAAAACTGAGTCTGAGTGACATCACAGGCCAAAGGTCAGAAAACATGGGCTTTGAGGGCTTTGAGGTGATCTGGCGGCCATGTTGGTCCTTAGTTCTTGGTCCACAGTGGCTGTGAACAGCCGTTTGAGTTTCTACACAACTCAACAGAATAGACATGGTTAATTTCTGTGCTGTTTTGACTGGGAACTGATCATTTCAGCATTGATCCATCTGATCAGTTTGTGTTTAGACAGTGTGGATTGTTATTTAGCCAACTGGTTGGTTATCATTGGCTTGTAACACATCTGATTTGCGCACTAGCAAATGTATTTAGCAGAAGCTAGCATTAGTATTGGCTAATAGTTAGCATTGGTTGCTTTGCTAAATTAGCCTGCTGGCTAGTTAGCTAGCTAACAAACGTTCAGGTTAAGTAAGCTGATTCTTCAGCTTCAGTTTTGACTAGAGACTAGGGTAAATCAAAACAAACTAATTTTTACTTAAACCATTACTGAATGGACAGATACCCACACTACCATGATGTTTTTTCAGATGGCTCCCTTTTTCTTGCCCAGGTAGACATTATTTGTCTACAGCAAATTCACCGCTAGACCACAATGATGGCGGCAGCCACAGTGGAGATTTGTGACACAACGGCAAAACCTGTTTGGGACTGTACTGGACCGTCCTCATCCCCTCTCTGTGGTACAATACTGGCTTTGCTCTGTCCTACAGCCCTTGATTTTTTTGTCAGACTGAGTTCTTCACAAGCTACTTGACCTAGTAACACAAAGACTGGCCTTTACAGAGAGGGTCAGGGGGCTGTGTGAACCCATGCCATGAGGGGCAAGCCGTTTCCTCCGAGTGAAAAACAATCAAAACAGTTCTTTGTAGGATGGTTAGCAGGCTTCCCATTCACCCACCTTCTTCAGCACGCTGTCTAGGGTCTCTGGTCTGCTGATGTCAAAACAGATGAGGACCGCATCAGAGTCAGGGTAGGAGAGAGGTCGCACATTGTCGTAGTAGGGTGAACCTGGAGAAACACAAAGGATTGAAACAGGTCCAAACAAAAAGATCAGAAGATGAAGATTTAGGCAAAAGATAGTTAAGAGTACAAATTTTTAGATTTAGCTAGTGTGACGCCTTCTCAGACACTACTATAATGTTCCCTAATGCACCGTGTGAGTGAGGGACATCCATGAATTAATAAAACCTCACATAATCATCTCAGCTGTTCAGCCCCGAGGAATTGGCCTCCATTCAGCACCACACACAGAGAATTAGAACAGAAAATAACAGTTTTGTGACCGAGATTGGAAAATTGCCTTAAGCCTCACCTTGGGCAAAATACAAAAAAGGAACAGAAAAACAAGTTATAAAAAAGGACAATAAAACACCACATACAGTCAAACACAGCATAGTATTCACCTCGTTTTGACTGGCTGCTCAGGAGGCACATAACCTTTTATTCTGAAAGGAAGCGTCTCAAGCTGAAGGAGATGGCCAAAATTATACGATTTGGTGGATGCTTTTATATCAAGTCTGCCATGAGTGTCAACATCTTTAGTATAGGCAGCCCCCGTGGTCCTTAAACCCCTAACCCCGGCAGTGTTGATGCCAGTCTCCACACAGAACGTTTTCATGAAAGAAAAGAGCCTGTCTGAGTTACACAGGTCACCCAGCTGGGTTTGTTGCTGTACTAACTAACTCACATGGACAGTTTGGGGACTCAAGACATCTTGGAAATAGAACAGAAAAAAAACAAAACAAAAAAACTAATTATTCAGAGATCACTCCAGGATATAAATTAGTCAGTTATTTTCTGTCAGTGCGATTGCAGAGTATTATACAATATTACCCACCAGGGTCTTCTCTCAGTCTGACGGTAATTCAGCCTGGTGCAATCTCATCTGCTGAGGCTGCAGTCTAAATATGGAATTAGATTCTTATAAATGTCTAATGAGGCAGCTTTTTGTATTTGCCTTTGGGTAAGGGTGGAAATAATGAATGAGATAATAAATGTGAAATAGACAGAATATTATATGGCCACAAAAGTAATTAAACGTATCCTCAAATAACAGATGCTCATCCTTGACAACTGAATCTCATAAGAACGAAACAAAAGAAAGAAGTTACAAAAATCTAAAATGTAATTAGACAATTGTGAAATCATAAAACTGCTCAGAAACGCCTTAACAGTCTCCACGATGACAACAGAATATCTGAGCTTCTACATGTGGAATGCTGTGCCGATGCCAGGAACTCGAGGAATTTTGTTTTCTCCAGATTGCACCAGTTTCCCCCCTCGTAGATCCCTGAGGAACTCCACGCTGAGGAGGAACAGAGTCCCCCCCACGATAGCTGACAGGAGACAAACAAACCCCTGGAGATGTTGAGGGGGGAGAGAGTCAGGGCATTTAATCATCACTGTCAAAGAGGCAGGGGAATGTGGAGGTGGCAGTGGTGCACTTGATGTGGCGCTGACACTCGTGGTATTTGATGGTGACAACACAAAAGGCGTGCTTCTACGAAATGGCGTCTAGAGGGAGCGGGAGTTCCTCTATCCAAGGAATGCAGATAATAACAAGGTGTGATCCGTGCAGCAACGAGGGGCTGGCTCCTCCATTCCCCAAAATCCAGAGGATACTTTCTATTTTTTAATGGTTTGTTTCCTGTTTTTGTATAATATACCCAGGATTCCTAGGATAATGGCATCAACATGCTTAATCCGGATGTGAATACTGGAAAGGCCCATGGAAAAACACATGGCCATCATGTTAGATTGATTTGAACCTTGTTTTACTTCACAGCTGGGGCCAAACTCTCCCTTTCAAATCTACAAGAACAAACTTGTTTGTCAGGACATTCTGAATTGGAACATATGCTGGGACATCTTTCAGTTGAATCCACTATCAAATTCATGCAAAACTAATATTTTTTTAAATATATCTTTTCCTGCAGTCAGTCCTTTTGTTTTATGTTGCAGCCACGCCTGATGAGCTAATCCAGCAATTCAGTGGGTCTTGGAAAGAGAAAGGCATTGAATCCCATTCTCAGTGTAGTTGGTGAAACAATCCACTGTGAAATACTGTGCACATAATCTTGAGCAGGTTTTATATGACGGAAGGGGAATTTCCAAAATCTGTCATGGTATTATTGTTTGGAATTTTTATGTACACTGGTACACCATGAAGGAACCACTAACAACACAATTTTCCAGGAAGTAAATGTAATGAGATTTTGATATAAAAATAAGAAACTTTGTACTTTTTGCATTTATTATTAAAACAGGTGCACATTATGATATGAAGAATTTGGCCAAAAAATCATTTTGTAAATTAAATTGTGACTTTTTTAATGTTAAAAAATAAATAAAAACACTTGTGAGGAACAGTGAGTTCTGGCCAGTCGTGTGTGTGTGGTGCTATATGACAGAAACGCCTAGTCTCCACCCTCCTGACCCATGGAGCCATACACAGCAGCCTATTGATCAAAACCAGATTTGAGATAGCTTCGGACCACACCACCAGAGGCTTTACAGGGCATGGGTTCATTACAGCCATGCTGCTGAGTGGATGATGAGGAAACAGACAAACAATGACACACCGGGTCCAGGAGTCCAGAGAAGACATGGACGCACGGCCAGCTGACTGACACCTCATTAGCCCCATTTACCTTCAGTCTTGAGGCTTCAGTCTGATCCCCTGAGCCAGACGTCAATAGCACACACACACACACGCACACACACCTAAACTCACCAATCCCCGGTCTAAATAAACACCACTGCTGCTGTGGCTGGATACAGCTAAAAAGGCAGGCGGTCCTGGCTGGGCTTCATTAAAAAAAAAAAAAAAAAGACAGGGATTTTCCCCCACTTGAGGAATGGAAATGAAAAATTGCCAGACCGTGTATCAATTTGAAATAACCACATCAGCCCAGGGACAAAGCCGTTCTTGAGGATGGAAGACGTGCAGACGTATTCATCATGTGTACATTTGAGGGGGATAACATTTACTCGGCTGCGTCTTCCATTTGTAAGCCGATCGAGCAGCGCCGGAGACCTTTCCTCCGTCCGACCGGTGAAACGGAGCCTGACATTAATCTCCTGGTGATGATGGAGAGCAGGTTTTAATGTGCTGAGGGGAGCGCTCCCCGGGGACCTCGCTCATTGTGGGGTTACTGCATCCCTGACCATTGACAGTCGTTTTTCAACATGGGAAAGAAAGTCATCCCTGCACAAAGCATCACGCCGGTTTCAGATTAAATACAGATTATGTGATCTCAAATGTGATTAAAACAGGTTAGAGAGCTGCATTTGTGCCAAGGGATGAGACTTGAGGATACACAAACTGTTGACTGTTTGACGGGACTAGAAATGGATGTCTACCGTTACTCACTGGACTGAAACCCTGTGTTTGCCCGTCAGTACCAAGAACACTTCAGGGACAAAATAGGTAGAAACACACACTCAAAAGCACAAGCAGGGTTCAGCTGAGCAGCGATTCCAGACGACAGGCCTCTGAACAATGGAGTCTTTGAGAGGAAAAAGCCCGGTCTATTGTGGATGGCATGAAAGACATTCGGCTTAGTTTCGTAGCAGACGGGGCTGCAGAGAGGACAGACCAGTCACGTCAAGCAGAACTAAGCGCTGCCACTTGAGAGCAGAGGAAAAGTTTTACAAACAAAACAATCAGACTAATATTCTTTGCGTATTCCCCCCTTTTTTTTTTTGCTGTTACTGATCACTTGTGGCATATTAATTGCACACCAAAAAAAAGAAAGTTGACACTGACAAATATATAACTTGTAACTGATGTGAAACAAATTGTCTGCTATACTCTCCTTAGCTAAAGGGTACAAACAGCAGCATCTCTCCCCCCACCTGCCCCTGAGGCTGTATGACCTCCCATAAGGGTACTGTGTATTAAAGGAGACAAAACAAGGCCTGGTGGGAGAGGGGTGTCTCACAAATGCCCCAAATCACCTCCAGTTTCTAATGAGCCTCTTTAATCTGAGTCCAGACCCATTAACACCTCCATACATTTAGGACAACAAAGAAACAAAAGACGCTCTCCTCAAGGCGCAGGGTTGCTCTCCTCCCTTTTTTTACATCCTCTATATTTTTAGAGGCACTTTCACTAAAGAGCACCATTCACATTCACAGCATGGCTGATTGAGAGCATTCATGTACAAACACGACCCGTTTCACAATGCATAGGTGGCAGTAGGTGGGGGGTGAGCCTGAGGGGAATACCATCCCACACAGAGATGAGCCAACTGCACTTGTTGTGCCTCAGACACCTGCAACTCCCTGTTCTACACGGTTCTGTCTAATGATAGTGATCGTAGCATGTTCTCCAGGATGTTCCACAGATCAACTTTACATGACATAAAATGGAGGCCGAGCAGGGGTACAAAATCTGACGACCACAGGTTGTACAAACAGAGCACGCCAGCTGTTTTAAAAAAGAAAAAAAATCCACCCTAAAACACGTGATGTAATTTCTGGGCCCGTTTTGTCCTTCAGTGGTGTATTTTTCGTATGTGAGGGTGGAGTTTACCTAAAATCACTGCAGTGGCTACCTGCTTGTGTTTAAACTTCTTACTGATTTTTAAATATTTTCATGGACTTGCTCCTGATTCATTTAATCTTCAGCCTTTTGGTTCCCCAGATCCATTGTGTTTTCTTTTAGTAAGTAAATATTCTGCAACAGCATGACCAAGCATGACCCGGTCCAATAGAGAACCCTTTTCTCATTGATGGTTAAATAAATATTGGCAGGGTGTCTGCAGGTTTCATCACCTTACATGTAAGACTTTAAGACCTTTTTAATGCCAGTTAGAATGAAATACAAGACCAATTTCACATTTGAAAAAATATGAAAATGAAACTGTAGACCTGGCAGAATGTGGCCTGCATGACTGGACTAAGTATTCACTGGAAGAACATCAAGCAATTACAAATGACCTGTAAAACTGAATTTAAGCTTTAAAAATCTACATTATCAATTAAGTCCTTGAGTTAAGATAATATAATCTAACAACATGACATTTTAAGACTTTCTGGACCTGCAGACACCCTGATTAAAAAGCCAAAGTAGTAAAACCTCTTTCTACCACTGGATGTGTGAATTTGGGTCAGCGCTTCCTGATTTGTGGTGTAATCACTGAGCCTGGACAAGCCCTGGACAAGTCCTCCAGGGAGGACACCATCAGCTGGAGGTCATGGAGGAGGCCTAAACTGCCCCACCACCCCACCCAGCCTGGCTACAGGAGGTAATTACCTCCAGACCTGGGGCTGCTGGAGCTCCCCAGAGATCTGAGGGCAACATTTCAAAACACTAACAAGTAATTCAAAATCATGCACGTGTGTCAGCATATACCGCCCCCCCACATATGCAACCAGGTGTGTTGAACCCTGGTAGCCATGGAAAATAATTACCTGGCATGCGTCTAAATTGCAGAACTGTGATGAGTGTGTGCGCGCGCGTGTAGCTGCAATCGCCTAAACCTACAGCACCAACTGTCAAAACACGTCGGTTACTGCATTGCTCACGAGCAAACACCCAAATATTCTCCACTAGCAGAACTTGTTTCATGTTTTTTTTCCAACTCAGACGAGTAAACCAACAAGGAACACGCGTATTTCTACTCGCTGTGGAAATACTATTGTTAATGTTGAGAAATACGAATGACAAGAGAAACGAGAGGAAGTCAAAGCATCTTACCTGACGTGTCCCAGAGACTTAGCTCTATTCTCTGCGTGTCAATTTCAAAACTGGCCGTGTAGTTCTCAAACACAGTTGGGACGTAATTCTATAATAAAAGCAAAGCCAGGGGGGGAAAATGCAGTTGTTATCATGGAAACAAAAATAACAGACTATATGAGAAACGGTGGTTGTAAGATGAGCAACACTGAAATAAGTTGGAATAAAATGCCGTTGGATTCAAAAAAAGTCTCTCGTGAAGCAATTTAAGCCACTAAAATCATCCAAAACAAGACAAGACTACTGACTCAAAAGACGAGACGCTTCGTTTAACTGCCTCACATACCTCTGGGAAGCAGTCTTTAGCGAAAACGTGGAGCAAAGCAGTTTTTCCACACTGACTGTCCCCGACCACCACTATCTTGCACTTCACACTCTGGTTAGGATCCATCCCGGGCTGAGCTGAGGACTTTGGACCGGACTGCGTCTCCTTCATTGACTTTCCAGAGTCTTCAAGGACCTCAGAAGGACATGATAAGCTCCGTAAGGTCCTGGGATCACCTGCTAGAAATCTTCCTCAGTTCCTTGTTTCCTTGGTTTCCGTGTTATTGCTCCTCTCTGCCGCTCGGCCGCCGATGCCTGAGCACTGGCACTCTGAACTGGTTATATACGGGAGCTGGGAACCAATCTCTGCTCACTAGTGTCAAGCTAGCCACCGTAAAACACACAACTTCCTGTATGTATTTTCAAGATAAAACCACTACTCGCGAACGTGCATGTTTTTGCGTAATAAAAAGTGAAAGTGAAAGAATGTGTTTAACGAGGAATATCCAGTAAATGAAAATATGATTGTTGTTTTTCCCCCAAATAGCCTTTTCACAGCATATCACTACTGTCGTGCTGAAACCTTGCACCTCAGAATTTGGTGATGTTTTCACTTTAATTGAAGGATTACACACTCCTCTAAAATAAATTCTTCAACCTATTGGGTTTATGAAACCCTTTCAAATCCCGTGAGATGAACTCAAAAAACGCATTGTCATCAAGCTAAAAAGAAAGCTGCTCTTAGTTAGTTGGTATTTGGAGATACACGGTTTTCACCTGACAGTAACCAGATATTCATGCCATATAAAGACCTTGCAAAAATAGGTCTTAACAAGGAAGACTCAATCACCAAAGTAAAAATAAAGAATATATTTAAGCTGGGATGTGTTGTAAATGAAAATATGATTGTTGTTTGTTTCCTACATTTCTTTCTCACAGCATATATCCATAGTCATATTGACCCATGCAAGATGTCACATACAGGGGTGATAAAAATACACAAGAAAGACTCAATCACAAAACCAGGCAACTTGGAAAGATGTCCAGTGCCTTGAAAAAGTCTATTTCAACCCATAGCTTTGGCACAGTTGTTCTGTTGCATACTGTCTACAGGACAGCCAAGATACACAAAGAACAACTCAGTCACTAAACACGTACAAGACAAGTTGTAAAGATATCACAACCACTGGGCGTTTCAGTGGTGGCTTATTCTTGGCACTAGGTGATGGTCTCCTGTAGCCTTTGGGAACAATTGTGCCACTGCTGAGAACGACCAGACCAAATAGCAGGAATAATTCTAATTCACGCCATCAACTATTATGTTTTTTTAGCTTTAAATTTACTCTTATATAAAGCACTTTCATCAGGAAACATCATGCACCATAATGCTAGTCTTTTTAGTATCTATTAAACAGCTATAGTTTCACTCCATATTCCATCCAGTGATTCCACCAATTGTTTTGATACCATTTGTGTTTGTCTTTGCGCCTCAATATTTTTCTTCTTTCCAGAAGTGACTAATTCTATGCTTTTATTTTGAAGGCTAAATCGCCTAACTTCTGGTCTCACTCCGTGTCTCTCTGGCTAGCTTGGCAGCTTCTCTAGCTTCGCTCTGACATCCTCCCAGGCATCCTGGTGGAAATACAGCGCCCTCTCATTGTCATCTGTAGGGGAGAGAAATGGGATGTCCATGCAGGTTAAATAAAACAGGATTTCCCAAGCTTCCTCTTGTCAACATCCCCCCCAAATAGCCGCATGTACGTTAGGACATGGTAAGAGTTTGCCCCAGGGACTGACGTCACCTGAGAAACTATTTGCTTTTACATAGAATTCAGTTTAGATCTGCATAACTGCCTCTACTGTAGGTGGCAGAGAGTGAAACCTAATACAACTTCATAGTATTACACTCTCTCATTGTGTTAAATATTAGTTATTTAAACCTGTTCCTCGTCTTTCTCAGGATGCCTTCAAGGACCTGTGCATCCTCTGGCCCCACCATGGGAACCGCTAATATAAAGGTTACTCAAAATAATTTTATATTGAATTCCATTAGCCAGCAAATATCATAACCGTAACACCAATAGATGTGTCATTCAAACATCTAACAAACAATGTTCTGCACAGCCACTAACTGAAACACATTGAGATCAATCCACAGCATAATTGAAAGAGCGATTTGTGTGGATGACTGATTGTTTGAAATGATTTTCCTTTAGGCAGCAGCTGGGCAAAGAGGATTCAATTAGGCCTCACTATGGATTTAAGTGAAGAGTTAGGCGAAAGGCATTGGACTTAGACGTGGGAGTTCAGTTCACTATGGACTTTGTGCTCTGGTTTTTGGATCCTTGATTACTTCCTTGAGTACCTGTGCAGACACTGTCAAAGACAAAGACTATATACCGTTAGTCTGACAACAGATGATCAGTGTACCAAGTATTTCTTGTTACTTATAGTGGTTTCTCTGTTCCATCAGATTTTTTCCTGCAGTCCAATCTAATAGTGTGTAGACTAAAAACTGACACTGCTTCTTGCTCTACTAGTCTGCAGTATTTGTCAGCCTTTCGTGCAATGCAGGGACTTTCAACCCAACCCAAACTCAAGTCTGTATTGTGCAGAGACCAATGCATCAAAAATCCCCCCAAAAATAATGATCCTGTCAGAAACACAAAAAAAGAAAGAAAGCCAGAATAATTTGACCCATATTTTTTTTTTATTATTTCCCCATGACCCAACCAGAAACACAGTTCTACTAGGTGTGTGTGTGTTGTTGGTTTTTGCAGTAGTCCAGTCTGAGCCGCATGCACAGCATTTTCATTTCTAGAATATGTTCTCGTTTTGTGTTAATGCGTTCCCCTGCTGTGTGGCGCATCTAGTGAGGGTGAATGATGACAGGCCATCCAGAGGGCATCTGCTGGTTCTCACCGGAGGAAGAGCAGCAGGCGAGACTGTGTGTGTTACTGTAGACTGTGTTACTGTGGTGGACTCTCTCTCCCAGCACGTACACTGTAATGACTTCCCTGCAGCGGTGGAAGAAGTGCACATATTCCTTACAAAATAAAAGTATAAATACAATAGTGGAATATTACACTGGTAAAAAAAAAAGAAGAAAAAAACAAACACATTTAAGATTAAACATGTTTGATATATTTCTGTTATCATCTTTAGATCTGGTCGTTCTCAGGCACCGGATTCAATTATGACCAAACGTGCAAGTGAATTGCAGATTCTCTCTTTAAGTACAGTACACAAGTACCTGCATTTAGTTGAAGACTGACTCTCTCTCTCTCTCTCTCTATCTCTCTACCCTCCCTGCCTTTGCCCTCCAGCTGTTCATCATAGTAAATGCATAATGAGACATCACATGGGGAGAGGAGCCCCACCTTGCGTGAAGGAAAGCACTTCATTTGCAGGCTTGCCCCGGGGCCGATATTTAGTGCCTCCCCTCCTCACTCCAAATGAGCCCCTAATGGTGTTTACTGCCGCTAATGATCTTTGCCATGCAGCCACGCACACTGCCATTTTTCTTTTAAAATACTATATACTAATTGTTGTAAACACGAACACGGATATATGTGTCATTTGATGGTGTGGAGGAAATACTAGATCCACCAGGTAAGAAGAAGACGATCCACCGTCCTGCACAGCAGCTCGATATTTGATGCTGTCGATTTCCATTTTAGCTAAATAAAGCAGGTTGATATAAATTAGTACAGAACATGGAAATGTAGGTAAGAAACGACAAAAGCAGTATAGTACGTGCTGATACCACAAGAGAGACATCCCCCGCCAGTTCAAAGCGCTATCTGATTGCTGCTGACAACACCCAGCACTCTGGGAAACAAGACAGCCTTCAAATGGATAAGCTGCGACAGACGCGTTTTGTCATCTACTTCCCGTCTGTCTGGAGTACACATCCTTGGTGTCTTTATTATACAAAAAAAAAGTTCAATTCCTTCCATCTTCATTTTCATAACTTTCCCCAGCTCGTTTGACAAGCTGGCAAGGTAACAAGTATGCCCTTGTAAAGACAACCGCAGGGACCGATTCACAACACACACACCGCTAAATCTACTTTCCAGTCGTCTGGCTTGGACCGAGATCTATGTTATGTGGTCGCATTAAACTGCATTTGCTCAGCATGCTGTTATTTTCACACCCCTGATTACACTTTTACAAAGGTGTTAATGAGTATAGCAGTGGCCAGTCAAAACCAGACAGATACTCCTCACCCATTGGAGTTTTTTGGATATTTTTGATCGTCTTTTCTATTTGAGCAAGTGCGCTATTGTGCTTCATAGGCGCTTGCAGGGTCTCGGTCCTTATGCATGATAGGAGTGAAACTATGTTGACTTTAAAAACTTCACCTGTTAACACCGAACTGCGTGTGTGTTAGGGTTAGACCGATATATCAGTTTGCTGATGATGTTGTCCTTTTATTAACCACATAAGAAAAGGACAACATCATCAGCAAACTGATATATCGGTCTAACCCTAACACACAAACACACACAGTCACACACACTCACACACACTCACACACACAACAGGAAGATATTTCTATCACACACAGGGAGAGAGACACACCTCATACAGCAGCAGAGCGTGGGGGACACCTGGAGGACTGCTACAGGACTAAAACCAGGCTAATGAGATAGAAAGTGAAAGGGAGGTTGCAAGGGAATGTACAGTTAAGGTGGTAAGGTAGGTGGTAGTCAGACTAGCCCGCAATAGAAATACAGTCAAGCGCGTTCAAATGTGTAAAACACTCAAAGGCCGTTTAGACTAGGCATTAAGATCCGATTTGGGTGATCGGTCTAGAACCGATATGACCACATTCTTTTAGCAGTGTGCACGCGATGATTATCGATTATTAATTACGATTATCGATTATTCCTTTAAAAAAAACACAGCGCACTATGTCCATAAGAGGGCAAACCAATACAACGAGAGACGTGACTACTGGTATAGGTATATTTATTTCAACATGTCTTTTAAAAGATCGACATACATACACATTACAAAATAAACTAATAAAATAATGTCCTATACCGTAAAACGTCATTTAAAGACCGTAGACCTCTCTCGCTCGCTCGCTCACTTTCTCTCTCTCACTCTCTGCGCCGTGGTTGGTGCTAGAGTGAGAGAACGCGCTGTCTCTCATAGCGAGATCAAATGAATGATTGGTAATTGTTTATTTGCATATAGAGCGGGGAAGTGAGATCCGAATCACTCAAGACGATCACAGACGCATTCTAATGCCAGGTGTAAACGGACGTACCTAGAGGTGTGAACTTGAGATCTGATCGCCCCAAATCGGATGTTAATGCCAGGTCTAAACAGGGCCAAAGAGGCTTGGTTTGTTTGTTTACACTCCAGGTCAGCGGGGATTTGCCACGATTATAAAGGTAACCGTCACCACGGGGAAACTGGAAATAACGGTGGCAAAAACTCAGAGAACAATTACAACGATGAAAGAGCGACAACGGGAGGCCGAGGGAGTCTGAGGATTTAGAAGCCGTCTGATTGGTCATAACGGTGCACAAATCCTCTAACGAGCTCAGCAAGCCGAGCCTCCAAACGACTCACGGAGATGGAAGCAACGGCAATGAACTGAATTGTGTTTTTTTTTTTAATATATATTTTAGACCAGACTGGTCTGCTGCGTGAAGAATTTGGCTACTTCGGCCAGCAAGCCTGTTCAACTCCACGGAGTCCGAAAGGCATGCGGCGCTTTGTTATTTTCTGAAAATGTGTCCTTTTATCCGTCCAAACCACAGCAAGCATACCGCGGTGAAAACAAGAAAAAAGGGGAACAGTGGAAGTGTGGGATGAGCAGCAGCTAGACAACATGGAGTGGGACCGGGGGGGGCGGCAAGGGGATGAAGGGCTTGGAAGGTGTGAACATCTGTGACTCATGTCTCCAGAGGTTTGGGATGTGTGGCGTTGCAACTCCACCCTGTGTGTGTGTGTGTGTGTGTGTGTGTGTGTGTGTGTGTGTGTGTGTGTGTGTGTGTGTGTGTGTGTGTGTGTGTGTGTGTGTGTGTGTGTTTGGATAATTAAACACAACCAGCAGGCGTCCCTCAGTCCTGGGACTTTCTTGGCACAATTCACAGCCACCAATGAGCTCCCGCCCTGCCCCAACAAATGGGTGTGTGTGTGTGTGTGTGTGGGTGTTTTTGGGGGAAGAAACAGTGTGAGGGCACATTTTCTCACCTGTGTATTGAAGTGCAGTTTTGTTTCATCACCTCACACACACAGGCATGTCCGCAGTCCAGCCATGTATGGGTTTATTTTAACATCAAGTCATCCGGGGGCCGAGTGCGTTCGCTGAGCTCATTCCTTGCGATTCTTCCATGTTATGTGCAGCTTCTTCCAGTGACTCAGCCGTCCAGGAATGTGTGACCAAAATGATTTTACAGCAGCGAGGGGCTCAGGTCAGACGTGACGACGTGACGGCTTCTCAAGCGTGGCCCGGCGTTAGCACCGACAGCGCGGTGTGAAATTATCCATTATCAAAACAGCGCGTGCTGCGGTGTTAATGGTTTGGTTGAGTGAGTTACTCGTTGTCTGAGGGAAGGCTTGTGTTTCTATTAGTGGTTTCAAGATCCGTTAAGAGGGAGGAGTGGTGACTGGTTTTTTTTAAAAACATCAAGTGATAGAGATATTGTACAGACATACAGCTGATCTCTCCATCATGTCTGGGAGAAGTGAAAAGAATTACGTCTGGAGGGGAAAACTCCACGGGATATTTCAGTTTTTAGGAGTTGTATGACTAACATATGTCATTTGGTATATACGTTTATCCAGAGAACCTTGTTGCACCATGGCTGCCTAACACTGGCAGCGTTAGTGCCTTGCTCGACCCATCGAGCCATAAAAGAAAGATTTGAAAATTGTCTACTCACCTTTGACCTTCTGAGTCAGACATAAAGAAAGACAATGTTCACAACCTGACTGTGGCAGCTTTCCTGTGCTCCACCAGTAACCAGGCTGTGTGTTGGAAAATCCCTTCCCTTCCCATCCAGGAAGTGAAGGCTCTCTGCTAGGGTTCGGCCAATACGGGTTTTTGAGGGATGATGTTGACGCCGATATTTTTGGATTGAAAGTGCCGATAGTTGATATTCAGCGCCGATATTGTATTGTATGTATTCATTCTACGACAGATATGTAATCACACAACAAACTGCATCAGAGCCATCGTATCAGAGGTGGACAACAGTGACTGAAGGATAATATCAGGGCATATATCGGTCTAACCCTGCTCTTTTTTTCTCCACATGATCCACATGATTGACTTTCTCTTTTAACTGCTGTGGTTTGGGTGCAGGTGCAGGTGCACAAATCCACATTAGCAATTCTGGGGTTTAGTGGGATCTGAGCTAACAAAAAAGATGTTTCACCCCTTGGCAAGGACAGATTAGCTCCAGATCCGCATCTGGCTGGGCTTACGTGTTTAGTCCCAGAACAAACTCTTCTTCCAACCCACTTGGAGGAACCACACGGTGGATTAGCTGAGACATACCAAACATCTGGCCTTGTTTGATTTGTGCTGGCATAACCTTAATGGACATCGTGGTTGTTGGTCATTTCCATGGGCAGCGTTCCAGTCTTTAATGCGGGATCATCAATTAGATTGTTTCCATTAGAAGCGGTCGGTGTATAGATCTAGGTATCAATAAGCCAAGGGCAGCAGGAGCAAAGCTTAATATCATAAATTCTCCTTTTCTCATTAAGTGGAAATGATTAGGCGGGAGGAAGTTGCATGATCACTCTGAAGTATAGATCTGGCCTCTATGTTTTCACAGGAAAATTTAATGACCGTGGAAAAATCAATGGGATTCATACACGGTAATAAAAATCGCCCCCTTCAAGGCCATGAAGGCAAGGTCATGCTACATGTCCTATTGCAGTCTTCTCAGGAGGGCTCTGCGCTTTACCATGTACAGAGAATCTACTCTCTTCACACATATGTCTGCTTTATGCCTTTTTAGTGGGAATTTATGACTTGGACAGCACACCAGTGAGTAGTGACATAGGTAATTAGATTTGAAATAAGAAAAAACATCTTATTTTCCATTGTTGTTGTAGGTTACACAAGGGCTGCAGGGATAAGAAACTATTTCAGCCTTATGATTCCAGAAAGGCGAGGGCCAAACCTCAGAGTGTAGATGCAGTGGATAGTGTGACCTGTAGTTCAGCGCCCAGCGGGGCTCGACAACGCGACCTTTCATCCCTTTTGACATGACACTTTCCCTGTTCCTTTCAGGCGACCTCACGCTGCCCTCAATCCAAGCTTAATAAATCATGTTATTTTATGTTCACAATCCCAGGGACACGGCTTTTCCTACAAATAATAATCATTCTGTTTTTTCTCAAAGTGCAATGGTAATCATTTCAGTTATTTGAAAGTAATTTTACAAATGGATAAAGATGAAGTAGTTAAAATCAGCTGTGTTTCGGTTCAATTCAAGACAATTTTTACCAGGTTAGCACACTTAGAGTGAATGCAACATGATGGAAATGGGGAATGAAAAGACAAATGAATTATGTGACGCAACAATACAGAGAGAAATAACAGTGCAACAAGAGCAGAAAGCAAGACCATACGTCATATAGATTTTCAGAAACTATTTATCTCTAATGGCTTCACTCTGTGACCACTATGGGCCCACCCGGATCTGTTAACCAGATGGATCGGCCAACCAGAGGGGAATCGCTCCCGTCCGTCCTCCTTAGCGCTCACCTGTGTTCTTGAAAGTGCAGCTCTCTCCGTGTCTCTCCCATCTGCCACCTATAGCGGGTTGCCCGCTCAGGCAGAACATTTCTTGGACCGAAGAGAGGCTTTTTCACGGACGACCTTGAGCGTGATGCAGATTGGAAACATCTCCTCTTAAAGCTCATCGTGACCTTTTGTGCTGCCACCCCTGGGGTGACCTGACCCGAGACTGAGAGAACATGTCCAGACGCATCTGGGTTTTAGAGGACAATAGTCTACGCACGGGTTTCCCTTTTACACAGAACATTGTATTGAGGTTATCGGCTGCTGAAAACTGTGGCAACTTTAAAGTATAATGGTACTCTATGGGGAAACAATGGCATATGCCTCTTTTATAGTGGAAATCATTGTTGATGTATCACCTTAGCATGACGTGGCACCATCACCTGTTACATAGCATGGGTTGCTAGCATGGCTACAATCTTCCATTTTTACCAAATCACTGTTGCTACACTCAACAAGAGGCAACGTCAGGTCAGTTGATCAGGCGACACACACTCCATTGTTCTATACCTGATCACTTTCTATAAATCATGTCCGTTTATTGATCAAATTAACAAAAGGGAAGGTTGTATTGTTGTGAAAATAAAACTTTGTGAACTCCGACAATCCTCTTCTGGTATTCAGAGATGAGTATATGTCATTGCCACAAATTTGCGAGTGAGACTGTCTGTACTGTACTGCTTCAGTCGGGAAGCCCCTCTACGGTTACAGAACATCAGATTTGTTGTATTTGAGTCCAGTTAACAAAAAACACATGCTGCATTTTGATGCATAGCTTCATTTGTGGAAACATGACCATGACCGGTCATCTTAAGCCAGAGTTAGTTCTTTCAAAACCAACAACAGTGTGGAAGTAACACTGTAAGTACTTCTCCTGGCAGCCTGGGTAGGGTAGATGGATGAGGCTCGTTGAGGAGGGATGGAGCCTCAGAGAGAAGCTAGCTCTGACTGCAGGAGTCTGGGGAGCCAAATGGAGGGTAAAATCTAGTGAGCGGCCCCGTACTGGATGGTTGCTCCTCAATACACCAGGAGAAAGCGAGGATTAATGGAAGTTATAGAGGGAAATAAATCAGTGTAGCTCGTATCCTTTTGCCAGGGGCATGATATATATCAAGCCAAAACATTTAGAGCTGATTGCTACTGCTGCACTTCAAGCCTGAATTCAAATAGAGTTCAGGCTTTGTCACCAACCTACTGCTATGAGGAAGGACGTTTTCAAGTCGTGTCCTGGTGGCTGGTGACTGTGCTTGACCTTTTCTGTATTTTGTGGTGTTGCAGGCTGAATTCAGAATGGATGAAAAATATGGACAAAGTCAAAACCTGATTTATTTACCCTGGTACTTAGGATGAATACAAGGAAGGGTTACCAAATTATGTTACTGAGTTAGAAAACTCATTCTACTCATTACAATTAACAGGTAATCAGTAGTCATTTACAATAGATAGATAGATGGATAGATAGATAGATAGATAGATAGATAGATAGATAGATAGATAGATAGATAGATAGATAGATAGATAGATAGATAGATAGATAGATAGATAGATGGATAGATGATAGATAGATAGATAGATAGATAGATAGATAGATAGATAGATAGATAGATAGATAGATAGATAGATAGATGGCTTTTTTCTGCCGTGGGTGGAAGCTAATGGACTCTGATGTCTCACAGTTACCCCTTCCCTCCTCCCTGCAGTTCATTTGAAGAAAGTCAACTGTGTTTACTCAATACAGGGATGTTGCTATGTATTGAATAGAGTACCAAGGAATGGTAAAGGCAGTTTCAGGGTCAGGCACAAGGACACAGACTTTTGGTTTTTGTTCAGTTTTCTTCAAATTGTCTCCACTGAGGAACAAGACAAAGTTTTAGGATTTGACTTTTTAAATGCGCCTGATTTATTCTGCAGCAATTTGCTACAGGAGGTTAGGCGATACTTACTTTAAATCTGAATTACAAACGATAACTCCGGTGCATTCGTGGCACAGTACAGTCTATGAGTTGGGCTAACCATTCAATCATGGTGCACAGAATATTAGCGCCACACAATACCCTCACACACCACATTAACATTTTAATGCAATGTGCAGTTTTTCACCAAAAGGCAGAAAGTCTTCCCCCAGGGAAAGTAAAGCCTTTGATCCCCATACCCCATACTAAAATGGATGATTTAGAAGAAGTGAAGCATCTCAGAAAATAATTTGAAAATGAGCCATGCACAGTTAATTTGGGAGAAACTCAAATAAAATACACAACGAAATGTAGCTCTGAACTTTTTACACTGCTTCCATTACACTGGAGACCTTTCCTGCTTTTCTTCTCTACCTCACGTATTTTGCAATGTGAAGTATAATCAACATCACTTATTTTTCCTCTTCAACCTATAAAATTCACTTTTCATGAAAGCCAAAATCAATGGCTGCATGGGCAGAAAAAAAAATTGCTACTTTGAGGACCCCTGCTCCAGCTAGTTTTATTTTTTCATCCAATACAGCGGTAATGTCAGGTCTCACTGCCTCGGGGAGAGTTCACCACTATCTGCAGCTGCTTTGTGTCCAAAAAAGGACAAAAAAACATCACATGGCCAATTGTCCAAACAAGCACACGGGCTGAACACCACAAGTTCACCTGATGACGTCTTTATCTACAAAACATTTGTTTACGTGTCAACTCTTGACGTTGTGGTGGAAACACAAGAATCTAAGATAATCTTTTGTTTCATGTGAACTGGGTCACAGTGCTGCTGAGTGGGGGGTAGCTCGCTTTCAGGTGCTATATCATATATGAAGCAGCATATCTCCATGATGTCAGATGTCATGATGTCATCGTGTCTTTTGAGAGGAAAAGGCCAATTTCCATATTAAAGGAACACAGTGAATAGTATTGGTTGCTGATAGATTATCTTGTAATGAAGGGCCAGCTGCACTAGGGGAACTTTCAGCCGAGCCTCTAATTGGATATTAAGCAAACCATCCCATAATTACCCACTGAGCCCCGATGATTGAGTGGTCTGGATGTCCTGTTACCACTCCAGCTCCCTAACCCAAGCTTGTAACAACCCTAACCCTAAGCTCTCACTTGTAGATACAATTAGCAAAAATGTCTACTTGCAAAGTTGCTTTGTCTTCGTTTTGACTGTGTGCACACCTGTTTAACAATCTAAACATGTAGTTGAATAAAGTCTGAATACTAAGGAAATAAAAATCAAGCCAGTAGTCAAGTTAAACATAGCACATGTATTTCATTACTATAGATTACTAGAGATCATCACCTGTAGACGTTTTCAAATATATTTTTGGTCAGGACGTCTTGGACTGTTTTGAAATGTACCTTAAGAGGAAATCCCAGGACCATTGATTTGGTTCAAAGTCATCCAGTCACCAAAACACACAGCAGTCAGATTGACCCTTGACCTCACTTCTGAGCAGGGGTAGAAACGTCCTTCTGAAGTACTGAAATCTTACTTAAGTAGAGGTCAAATTGTTGGTTTAAATGAATTATGCCTCCTACGACACAGGCCTATACCCAGGCCCAGCCAGGCCACCCAGGCCCAGCCAGGCCCACCCAGGCCCAGCCAGGCCCAGCCAGGCCCAGCCAGGCCCAGCCAGGCCCACCCAGGCCCACCCGTGACTACGTGCCTGACTTCCACCCTTGCTGCTGAGGCAAAGTCTACTACAAAACCAGCCCACTATACTGGTATTCATCCCCTTACGATGATCAGTACAGTCTATTGCTGCTGTTACTGCTGCAATTTTTCTTACTTGGATTGAATTCCTGAAATATGTATTCTGTGCAAATGTAATTTCACAACACAACGCTTCGCTCCTGCGTGAGCATGGAAAATACTTAATAATAGTAATCTTAAATAGACTCGGATTCAACACGGCGGCAATCAAAAATACCTCCCGCTCTCTGAACATGTCATCATCTGTGATGACGGCATGGCGTGAAAGAACTGAAGTAGTGCATATATCCTGCAGTGTTGAACGTGACATGGTTATAAGGCATCTGAGCAGGATGGACGGGTTACCAGTTACCAGAGACCCAACAGCAGGATAGTCATCATCTCAGTCGGCCACTGGCGAAGCACCAAGTAATGAGGGTGTTTATCTTTAGATTTCACTCTCCGCAAGCTGAGCGACTCATTAAAAGGTAATTATCCATCGGCTTCTCTCGTGATTTACAGCAATCATCCATACATCGGTGTCAGACTGGTTGGCCACAGTGCATCTGCTGCCAGATCTAAACTGAGCTGCATTATTGTCTGTCAATCTCAATCTCATAGAAGAGTTCACCCGTTTATTGCTAATTGGACATTACCATGATATTTTAGTTAATTTGTGTTCTGCGTTGCTGCTAATGATCAATACAACAAACAACAAATTTTGCTTAATTGCATGAAATTCACGTCAAACTGAAAATGTTGTCTTGGAGATGCCCGAGGAGAGCCTTGGCATATCAACATGCCCTCCGAGGCGCTCACGGTCACCCATGGCAACAGGAAGTGAAACATAAATCAAGCTGTCACATCATAATTAAAGCATGTGCCGCCAAGTGGGACCTCACACACATGAAATAATACATGACCTCAGCTCTGCCCACATCGACCCTCGCTAGTTAAGCCCCCCCCCCCCCCCCCGTGCACAGATGATTGATAGGTCCTACTCAATATATTCATAAGGGGTCATCGGAGTGAAGAATGCCAATTTTCCTCTGGCCTCCTGTCGCTGTGTGACGTACAGTGAGGGGGTGTGGAGTTGAATATGTTCATGGAGCAAAGTTAAAGAGCTCAGAACAATGGAGAGCTCTTTTGTACAGGCTTTCACTTTCAATTGCCACTTTAGTGTTATCAACCAAAAACGTTCCACGTCCATTTAGCTAACTGCCGTCTACTTTCATTCAAATGCCGTCTGAACACAGCTCCTGAGGGAGTGATGTGAGTGGGTCTAATAGGTTCGACTAGCCGGAGGTGATGAGCACAAAATCACCAAGTGGGTCTTGACTCATCCGCGAGCTTCAGAACGACTCGGGAAAAAACCATCACAATCCTCCGGGGACGGTCTTCAATATCCATTAGCGCTCAACAGGCTTAGCACAGAAGATCATTACCCAATGCGCACGCCGAGGTGAAGCAGCAGCAGCTTCTCGTTGGAGCAGGTGGAAGAGCGGAGTGATTTGGCAGGGCAACACAGAAACAGGTAGGTGTTCGTCTTAGGGATTCTGTTTTGAAGCGCTTGACTCTGGTGCTGAATGTGACCCGCGAGATCCGCCACAGAAAGAGTCCCCTTGTGACGCAGCAGCCGGCGAACGGTTCAGTTCTCATGAATCACATTGTTAATGATTCATCAGAAATGAGACAACGCAGCGTTTTTTTTTTACAGGAAAATGCCCCCTCGGGTGAAGAGAAACCCCCGGTGCCTGCATGTTGCATTGAAAACACCTCGCGTGGAGTGATATGAGCATCGCCTGTAAATATCAAAGATTGATGAGGCTGGTCACATACGAAGGTGTGACATAGATATGTTGTCCGCGCTATACGGCGGGTTTGAAGTTGAGTAATGAATATAATATACTATGTGCAAAGTGTCTTCGTCTACTATAAATCATAGAACAAAGGTGGGCTTGTGCATGTCCACGTATCCAGTAACAGGGACCGTAATGAGAACCAAATGTAGACTCCATATATAACACTATTGTATGAGGAGAAAATCAAGTTGACCTGACCTTTTGTTAGTCCTATAAAACAACTAACTCAACAGCAAGTAAAGAAAACGCCAGGATATTCTTATCGGACAGAAAGTGAAACCCTCCCCCCCACGTTCTGATCGGCTCCGCAGCTCCGGAGTGATATCATGAAACAAGCCAGGATATTGCTTCACCAGTTTGATCTCTTTACCAAAAGTCCCTGGCAGTGATTCCTTCTGTTACACTAGAGGCAAACGTAAGTAACGCTGGCAGTAACCCGAGGCCTCCCCTGTGATTTACGAGAGGAGAAAACCGACATGTTTGGTCTGTCTTCCGATGCAAAAGCTTCACGGAGGCTTGAGAGCCGCACGAGGCGAGATGATTCTGTAGAAATCCAGCCGTCTTATCAGCCTAAATAACAAACGGGGCGGCTGCAACAGATGGATGGATTTGCCCAAATGAAACTGTGGTGTTGGGTTTGTGTACTCCTCCACCCGCAGGAAGTGATGGATCAAAAGAGTGAAGTGCAAACTGTCTCCTAAGCACTCCAGCGTTAGATCTTCTGCCTGTCTCGTACCTAGAGCGATCACAGACCAGCTGGGTTGGTAAACATGAGCGGGATGTGTGTGCCGTTCACTGACGCCAGCATGCAGGATTTCTGGGTATTGGAGTTCGGTTACCTCTCGCTGCCATTTGGAGCCTGCAAAGTGTGAAGTTGCCTCGTGCAGCTTTAGGGATGCCAAATGTGCTTTGTGGAGAAAATTAATTAGTACAATTTTCCAGATTACTCTGATGGTGGCAGTCATATAGGGCCGTTCTCTGAATCTTTATCCGGGGAAATAACATCAACTGAAGAACATGAAAGTGAGAAATTTACTACATTGAATCTTGGGAAATTCCGTTTGCTGCCAGAGCGTATTCCTGGCAAGTACGGTAACCGGTACCAGATGAGCAGCTTGTTCCATTTGTAGGTCCCGTCTGAGCTGGAACTGCAGTTGGAGACAGGCTGGGTGTGGAGGAGGAGTTAGCGAGTTGTAGTGTGTGTGTGTGTGTGTGTGTGTGTGTGTGTGTGTGTGTGTGTGTGTGTGTGCGTGTGTGTTTAAACAGGGCATTATTGTCACTGCTCTAACCGCTGGAGCAAATGATAACGTCAATGCACCAGGGTTGATCACTGCACTGTAAACAACCAGTTAGGGTCAACGGAGGCAGGGACTTACGCAATAGTTGTCAAAATAAAGGAGAATACCACTCAATTTAAAAACGCCAAAGTCATTCCTGTGGTTCAGGAGAGTCCAGTCAATATTTGCACACATGTACATAAGTCTTTCCCAAACCTAGAAACCAGAGAAACATGTTAAAACAGACAATGGATTAGGAGAGGTGATTAAAAAGATGAGGTAGATCTTCTGGATCAGGACAATAAAATAACGTATTAAAACAATGACGCTGTGGATCCATTCCCTGTCTGTGGAGCGACTCCATATCTCACATGTTGAAGTCGTTATACGTTTGACTCTTCATTTCCAGAACTTATAATAAAGGGTAATTGGTTCCTTTATCCGCTATGAGACTCACAATAGTTCCTCTGCAACCAGCAGTAACAGTGTCCTGCAACGTTAAAGTCAGTTTTGATAGGATGTAACTTCCTGCCAGGGTTTTTTTTTTGTATCAGCAGCTGTTTAAATCCTATAGAGACATGGGGAGGGGGAGGGTGTCTGCCTCCGCCCCTCTCCGCCCCATCGCACGGCTTCCAATAAAGACTTTGCTGCAGTGCAGATGCTGATATGTTACCCCGTTACCCCGTTGGGTTGGATTTAGGGAATGCCTTTGATCCGAGAGTTGTTAAGAAGAGGCAGTGAAGTGAGACTTTCCGCTGACGTTTAACTAAAGACAGACAAACAGGGCTGCGGCGTGGCTGCGAGCAGACAGCGAGAGGCGCTGGCTGACTCGAGGCGTCTCAGCTTCAGCGCCATCTAAATAAACACCGTCAGCCGTGTGTGTGTGTGTGTGTGTGTGTGTGTGTGTGTGTGTGTGTGTGTGTGTGTGTGTGTGCGTCACGCACGGATGAACGTTTGCCTCGTTCGCAAAAATCAATGGGCGGTCAAATGTCGCAACATTTGTGCGATCGAAATGTCAATTTGAGTATGATTTGTTTAGCACATTGTGATGGTGATGCGTAGGTTTCATGACCCTTGGGTCCCTTGAAACCTGTTAAAACCCCAAATTCCCAAAACACTGTAATGTAAATCACACCATACACATTCCTGAAAAGCCGACTTTTTTTTTGCAGAACAGCGATAAGCCCTTTTTAAACCATGCAAAATACCTCAAATGCCAAACAAGCTTATAGACGCGACTCCTCCTGTCCACTTTCCACTTTCCAAAGCACGTGTGCAATGTGACAGATAAGTGTCATCAGATGTTTGGAATCCGATGGTAATGAACCGTCAGGCGGCTGATCCTCACAAGTCCTCAAGGTTAAAGTAGCACGTGCTGTGTATGGTGTTCATCAGCGCTAACAAGCAACCGCTCACCGCAGAGGAATCCTGTCACAGCTGGACTCAACTTCCATAGCAGTGTGGCTGACTCTCACACACACACACACACACACACACACACTGGATGGCACTAACACGAACCACGGCGAGACCTTGAGTTGTCTGCTTATCTGTGATATGTCGTCGGTGGTGACGTCGACGTGCACGGGGGTACCCAGGCTGTTGGTCATGCTCAGGTTAAGGTCCCATTGAGTCAAGATGTGTGTTGCATGAACTGTTGATACCCTGCAGAAGACACGCCCCGCTCCATGTTTATGTTCACATCAAAACTATGTGCTCATAATGCTGCGCGAGCGGGGACGGGCGGGGGGGCGGAGAAAAACCAAAAGTGAAAGCAGCAAGATGTTTTCCACGCCACAGTAAATTGTTTAATATGGGAGTAAGTCAGGCTTCATAACCATCGTTATTCTAACCCAGTTATGATGTTTACGCGCATCGACCCAAAACTAAAGCAACGAGGTTAAAGAAGGGAATTCTCCGTGCGTGGCCAATGACAGACCCCGGACACCTTTTGCCAAAAAAAAGATCTCATCTGGTTCCTCTCACGCGGCAGAGGTGATCAACCTTTAATCACGTCGACGAGGCCTGTTTGCTTTCCAGCGGGAGGCTCGTTTTATGAGTCAGAGGAAATTAATTACTGCATGCGGGGCTGGAAAATATCCTCCTCACCTAAGGAACCATCAAGGTGTCAGCGATGTGTGTGTGTTTGTTTGTGTGTGAGTGTGTGTCTGTTGCAGGGTGGTAACCATAGCGATAGTAATTCTTTTTCAGGAATATTGGAGTTGATGGATGACTTTCTTCTGGCCGTCTCGCTGGCCCGAAGGCGAGACGGACTTGGCGTAAGTGGCTATTAAGGCCCCATCGCTAGTGTGTTGCTATCACTCTGATGTGGTTTAGAGAGGACCGTGGTTCTTTCTACAATAAAATACTGCGGCTGGTAGGGCCAGGCGGCGTCCCGGGAATGTGGAAGAGACAGGTTTGCGGTAACGGGGGGGAATCTCCAGTCTTTCACTGCCGCGTTAGTTTCTGTTGGCCCGGGGAGCTGAGCTGAAGCACAACATTGCATCATGGGGATTTCAGCTAAACCTGTGACTCCTGGGCTTTCCAATCAAAGGACTCGTTTTTTCAAAGCTTAATTGTCCGAGTAGTTTTTGGGGATTTGCCCTCATGCAACTGAGAGATAAAAGAACGCAGAACAACAGATTGAATACACATAACATTTGGATATAACAATAAAAACAAGAGATAGATAGATGGATGGATGGATGGATAGATAGATAGATAGATAGATAGATAGATAGATAGATAGATAGATAGATAGATAGATAGATAGATAGATAGATAGATAGATAGGTAGATAGATAGATAGATAGATAGATAGATAGATAGATAGATAGATAGATAGATAGATAGATAGATAGATAGATAGATAGATAGATAGATAGATAGATAGATAGATAGATAGATAGATAGATAGATAGATAGATAGATAGATAGATAGATAGATAGATAGATAGATAGATAGATAGATAGATAGATAGATAGATAGATAGGTAGATAGGTAGGTAGATAATAGATAGATGGATGGATGGGTAGGTAGATAGACAGACAGACAGACAGACAGATAGATATATTTTGTAATATGTATTTTATGACATGAAGCTAAACAAGCTGTCAGGTCACATTCACCAGAGCGCGCGCGCACACACACACACACACACACACACACACAAATCAAAACAAACCTTGGCTGTGAGTGCACGTCAGTACAGAGGAGAAGGCTGCTTCATGCATATGGCCGCCTCATCGCCTCGTCCGTCACGGGCCATTTTTTCCTCGCCCCGACTGTTTACAGCTCAGACACAACTGTTTCAGCCTGCTGCCATTCATCACACACAGCCTCATCTCCAGAGACTGTCAGGAGCAACTATTCATAGCTTGTCTGCCATTCCCGAGAAGTGCGGCCGTCCTTCCCAAATGTCTCTGACTCATGACGTCTTTTTGTTTTTCAGGTCAGTTGCCATGTGATTCATGTAAAAAGTGTCTTCAAAATAGAACAGAATTTTGACTTGCCTTGACTTAACTGGGGGGAGTATATCTTGACGTAACTCTTCAAGACATTCAGGGATTTCACAAGTGTTTTCCGAAATGTGTCACAACTCACGTGAAATAATAACGCGTGGTGCGTGAAATCTCTTATTCGTCCACGATGACCTGGTGCTACCGGTGAGACTTCAAGTATCTCTTTCTCATGTGGTGTGTACACAGATCGCTGTCTAACCTGCACTCCACAACATCCACAACACAACATCTGCATTATGTTTTGGCCCCTGCATTCCATACTTTGTCTTCTCTGCAACACTATATTGAGACAAACCTCTTTTTACAGGCTGCGGGACTCTGCCAGTCTAATTGGAAAATGATATGGTAGGATTTTCAAACTCACTTGTGTCATCCCACTGTGTCCCTGAATCCACAATGACACATCATGAAGGATATTATCAGCTGACCTTCAAGCAGTACATCTCTATGACTCATTGCACATATTTGCCTTTTTATGTACATACAAAATTTAATACAATATATAACAATATCTACACACGGTGGGCGGGAGTCACTAAAGTATCTCTTCAAGTATCTCTTGAAATTTTCACCTCACAATAAAATGTTCTCGTGAAACTGTGAGCATTGTTGCACCTCTTTGAATCCAGGAGTTATTATTGTACATAACCGAAACAAGTTACCGTGAGAAAGTCATCTGTGCCTTACGACAATCATTCAGCTCCGGTGGATGATATTTGCAGAGCATCCTGTGAACAAACAGAAGAGACGGCGGCGTGGATCGGGCCGAGATGCACGGCTCACACATCCCAGCCGACGCAAGGTTACTGACCTTACCTGGCGTTTCATCAGCAACAAATTCACAATACCGCTCCCTGCATTTTGTAAAGGTCGCTCCCTTCTGCACCAGCGGGCTTTGCGACGGGGGCCGAGGAAATCAAAAGGACCTTGTCGCAGCTATATGATATACGGGGGAATGTCGAAGTCTGCTAATAAGGTCATTTCTTTAAACAATTGCCTTCATACCTCTGATGCCCTTCAATGTCCTTTCACCAGCAGCACAACCTGTTGGTACGTGTCCTTGTAATGTCAGGCCGATAACAAAACACATGTAGACGTCACACTTTGGGGTGCCATGTATCTCGAAAACATTTTTTTGACAGCTCTGATAAATCATACCTATATTGTGATAGATGATCTCATCAGGTACTGCAGTGATGAGCGGACTGCAACCGCCAACTCCAGTCCTCCACCGGCTGACCAAACCATCCAGGGTTGCCTGGGAATGCGGCTACCTGCGCAAATAACTGGAGTCAGAATCAAGTTTCTGCCGCTTGTAAAATCTGGCGGTGTGCAGATTTACAGTGCAAAGGTCCAGTTTTAATGGGCTCAATACTAATGTCTCTCTGCTGCCCTATCAAGAGAAACTCCCAACAGATGCTTTCCCTCTCTCTCGCTGTCATATAATCAATCTTGGCAGAATTTAAACACGGGCAAGTAAAAAATGAGGTCTGCCGAAAGCACCAGATGTCATTTATTTGGGGAACAATATACAGTATGGAGTGACTCAGGCCCTTGCACCCCAAAGGAAGTATTCATTTCATTGAAATGCTTATCCGCTAGATGTCAGACGTACAAGACAGCAGGTTTAGGAAGACAGCTTGCTATGTCTATCCCCAGGTGAATGAGGAAATGGCAAATTGGTTTTGAACTCTTGCAGACATTAGAAATGAGAAACCTACAGAGCCCTCTTCTGATAGGATCACTTCCTGATACAAGCAGACAGAGTTAAAGGTGAACAAAGATGTGCCTCCGTCTCTCCATGAGTGCATTTATATACACACTCCATCCCCTTAACCAAACTCAACTGACTGAATTCACTTGCATTGGGGGCAAGAGAGCACTTGGCTGGATTCCCACTGGTCAAACTCAATTTGTTTCATACATTTGAAGCCATTTCATTGACAATAATGCACTTGGTTGTAAGATGAATAGTTCATGGGGAATTTGAGCTTTCCTTTTATAATGTTAGCGTTCATTTGTAGGGGAATGTAAACAGCCTTGCATTATGTTTCTTCCCTTTTTCTTAAGGGGTCAAACAATATTTTCCCCTGCGCGGAGGACCTCCAATATGGCCACCAGAGGGTGCATCACGTTCTATACCTGTGCGCTATTAAACTAACACAATTTACAGCACTTCAGAGTCATTTTCTATAAATCATGTCTGTTGTGTTCGTATCTACCTAATAAAAAGAAGGAAAATGTATATTATTGTGAAAATTTAATGATGTTTGTGCCAATTCAGAGCTCCTCTTGGGTTTTGGCAGTTTGACATGCATCTTACCTCATTTACTGTTGTGTTTTGTGATTTACCTCAGCTGAGTTTCCATGATAACACCCTCCTACACTACTGTGTATTCATTGAAACAGAGATATTGGTGAGTGTAAACAGACTTTAACCTGGATGTCAAGTCTTATCATGTAAACACGCTCTAGATTCAAGAGGCAGGACACAGTAGGGAACTCTCAAAATGTTTTGTACAATGTATAATGATAATATAGAGTTGTTTGTGTTCCTGGGTAACACTACTTTATGAAATACCTCCTCCTGGTGTGGAAGATCAACATTGACATATCGCCCCCTCACCTCACCTCACCTCACCTCAGCCCCGGCCCGGGTCAGACAGGCCTGTCAGCCACCCAGGAGGAGTTTGTTTACACCCTGCGAGTGCCCAGATCGCTGAGGCTGCTGGGACCGCAGACCACAGGGCTGAGTGATTTCACAGAAAGAGTGGGAGTCAGAGTCAGAAGCCACCAACCCTCTACCAGGAGAAATCCTTAAGTCTTCCCGCTGTCTGAACAGAGCTGACCACCATCCAGCAGCACTTCATTTGCTGTGGTTATTTTTAAACTACATTCCAAACAAAGCGATCAGAAAGGAACAACATTAGCGCTGCATTTCTGACTCTCCGTGTTAGGGGTTTAAACCATCCATCCAGTCATTAAGGATGTGTATTACTCCTCAATACATCATTACATTGTTGTGCGGCTTGACAAATAAGAGAAAAGTCCTCTCCAATGAACGCCTCTGGCACAGACATCATTATCCAGCCACACCCCCCGCCTCCCCCCATGCCAATCAACACACAACCGAACCAATCTCGCTACCTATCTCCACAGGAGGGGCTACCATTGTTTTGTGACCGTCTTAATATTTTTGCCACGGGCACAGCTGAGGAAAGTTGGAGTTTGCCAGGTAACGCACCCTTCATTTCCATATAAATCACACCTTTAAATATTCATGCATAGGTGAGACGCCATTGGCCAGACAAGGGGAGACACTTCTGCAGCGCCCAGTCAGATTAATGAATACAGCCCTGCCCCTCAGCGCCGCCGGAGTGCCCTTTACCTCCCTACAGCAAGATGAAATATTCATTAGATCGCTCGTCATTAAACTGTCCGCCCCTAATGCACTGCTGACTCCACTGAGCTCCGCAGGGGGGGCATGTCAGGCTGCATTAGGACACCGTCTCCTAAAGGGTCATCCACCAGATCGCTTTCTGATTGGCGCTAAGTATTTACCCCGGGCGCGCTCAGTCGAGCACCGCGGAGAGCAGCATTTAACGCAAACACATCACCGCTGAGTAAAACCTCTTCATTGTTTTGGTCTGTGAGGTGAAATTACAGGGTGTCCTTTTGAAAATGACTGTAATTCAAAGACGTCTGCCTGCCCAGAAGAATGTGATGGAATGGTAATCATTCTAGCAGCGCTGTGGTTAGGGCTGCTGGGTGAGTCATGGATATATATTTTTAGCCTCTGTGGCGGTTGGAGGATGCGAGGGTCCCTCAGCGTCTCTAAATAGTGGGGAACATGGAAAGTGGTTAAACTCTTGCCAACTCCAGGTCCCCTTGGCTAATGGCTCGATTTCCTTCCCAGCATTCATGTGGGTGACTATGGCACGTTGACGAGCCTTTCATATCTAGCCAGGTAAGCTACTCATTTGGCTGTAATTGGGCCCTTAACTGCTTCAGCATTAGCTGCCATCTGATCTCCCTGGATGCAACTCTTTCATCCTCCTGATTATAATGTCTCTGTTCGGCCGGTACTAAATTTAACAAATTGAAGCAGATTTTTTAAGAAGAACAATTGTACGGATAACCCTCAACCTTTTAGTGCCCTGAGTAAGAGCATTGTAAAATGTCCTCACAACTCTTCACGTTGAGAACAACTTTCAACCTTTTTGTAAAGTAAGTAAATGCATTGGTAAGGAGCGTCACGACTCATGTCTTACCTTCATTTTGGGATAACCTTCAACTTTTCTGTACACCGGGGGAACTGATTTATGGAAACGTCTGTAGCAGGTGGATTAGGTCAAACTCTTTACTCATCTTCCATTGAAGGATAAAGTTAATGGTCAAGCCTTTCTACGTTGCGTTCTCCTCCTTTCCTCTTTGGTATTTTAGTCTTAAATTGGACGTTTGTTTTTCCTTCCAGTGATTGGCTTCACCAGAGCTGACAGGAAAGAAGGGTCTAATCAGGAACCTCCCCAACTGGTCAGTCCATCTGAGTGTCTGAGGAGGCTTGACTCCTGCTGCCGCCTGCCACTGATGTGAGCAGAATATAGAAAGTCTGGCTGCAAAAACAGAACCGTCCAACCCACAGTCTCACTCGGACTGACAGAGAAAGGTGATCCCCTGTTTACAAAGTGAGAATAGAGAAACGGTGATGCAACTGCTTCTGTGTTATGAATGTTACAAACCTTCGACAGTCACAAAGCTACCTGGGAGAACATTACTCTCTGGCTAACGCCGAGCCCACCCACATAGGCCGGCGTGACCTTCACCTTTACAAGGAGCAGTGGAAACATTATTCCACACCCTGTGGACCCCACAGCCACTGAGACATGTGAGCAGGGGTCATGTCTGTGATAAAACATCTTGTCACAAGTCGGCACGTTCACTCCTACTGACGCTACCCACTCCCCCTGGCTATGCACCCCACTTTCCATCAGAACAAGGGGGCTCATCCATCACGCGTATTCTCCTCTGAGCTGCAGGCTATTGAACCCCCAGGACCTGGCCTGTGCGCCTCACTTCCCTCACCCCTTTCCCCTTCCTCAGGGACCTGCTCTCGGGCTGCGGTGGGGTCCTGTCTGGCTGAAGCGGATATGCTTGCCAGGTCCGGGCCAGGTCAGGAAACACCCAGGGCAGGCTAGGCCATCTGTCATTCAGAAAACAGCCAGCCGGGCAGAAGGCAGGACAGAGCAGGCCGGACTGAGCCACCACAGCGCCTAGAGCCTCCACCCTCCTCCAGAGGCCCAACAGGACCGTCAAGGTCACGTTGCCATGACCACTGACCTCCTTTCAGCCACATTTGAGGCTGACCTGCAATTTCCTCGTGGCAAATTAAATGCGCTGATTGCAGGCTTGAAATGTATTAATTTCCTCCCAGACAAATACAATTAAGGCCTCTCATAGGAAAGACTATTGTGCATCTGCAAACAATACAAACTCCCAGCTGTAATTACATTTAGCGAAGTCCAACAGCTGGCCCTTCTAGGAAATCAACTGTAAAGCAAAGTAAATGCTGAAAGTCATACTTACAATCCACAAGATTTTAATACCTGCATCATTTACTTTGCACATGTACAAAGCTACGGTGCTATCCTCGCCTTTGATTTCAGAAGACCAACATAAATCACCGGCTGGCTAGCACACTTTGAAAGTCAAAGCTGTGGCCAACTAGCTTTCCAGCATCAGCAGAAAACCCCTGGTATAGTCTGTTTCTCTCAGGGGCACCATTTGGTAGCCATTACGGCAGCAGGAGGAAATATAGGGAGGGGAGGCAATGATCTGGAGGGGAGTAGTATAGGGGCAGCACACAGGAAACAATCCAGGAGACTACCTCCATATGCTAGCCATTATCCTGCCTCTTACAAGGCAGCCCCGGCATCATAACCCAGGGGAGAAAAACACAGAAGATTTATGCACACTTCGGAAAGTGCAGTGGAGTGTTTGAAGCCTGTTGCTCCTTAACAAGATGAGTAACATGCCTCGGATAGCTATTTTTCCATCAGCTGTAGTCCTTTACTTGACCCGGGCGGCTGCGTATGAGGTTGATCGTGTTTTATGCAGTGTAAGCGCAATTATCCGAACAGCTGAAGGCACCACGTGTTCCTCTATCCAATCATGTCAGGTGTTAAGAAGTGCATTGAGGAGTGGCTGTAGATTGTGAACTCCAAACATCCAATCCTGATTTCTATCTGTAAATCATAATAGAGGAATGCGTGGACTATCAATGATCTTGTATGTGATCTGTATGTGTTTTTATGCGAATAATTCATTGATATTTTGCGCCTGAGTAAAAACTATGAGGCCATTCAGGCCGACTGAATCCAACATATTGACTCATTGCCTCATGAATCACGTCATGATCACTTGCACAATTTCCACTCTCCCAGACGGCGGATATCATCTTCAGTTTATGGAAATTTGGAGAGGGGAAAGACAGGGCAAGGTTGCTGCTAGGTATAGTAGTGACACACACAACCGAGCTTCCAGTCCCTTCCTGACGAGGATATTCACACAACAAAAAACCGACCGGCTTTTTATCTCCGAGTGGACGTGGAAGCGCCTTTTTTTAGCATATGAGGCAACGGCGGATAAAAGGCATTCAACAGCAGAAGATGTTAAGATAAAGAAAAGAGAACAGAGTCTTTTGTCTGCATCCACCACTCAAAGATCCATCCCGCCTTACTCCCCCGTAATTATCAAGTCATACATAATGATCGGCTTGCACACTGAGCAACAATGTAGAGTGAGCCTCGGCATTCGGCACCGTTAAACTCCCAGGCAAGCCCATTTTTCACAAGTTGATTGCATTTGAAAAGTTGCCTCTGACTAACGAGTGGCAAAATCAGCCGGGCCCACGCAGTGAGGTCACTGTTATTCCAAAATCAGTTATGGAGCCTGGAGAGGCACCCGGGCCCTGGCCTAATGAGACGGAGCAGTCACATGCAATAAGCGTCTTGATACACCAACGCATAACGAACCAGCGAAAACCAGTGACGCCACGATCCCCGGGGCCGTTTACATGTTGGCTGGAGCGCAGGCTACCGAGGCTCCACAGGGCTGGACGCCGAAGAGAAGCACTCTGATTTCATATTAAATCCAATGAAAGAAGTGATTTTCATTTATTTTGGAAGTGCTTGAAGCGGCCCATGGAGCTGCAAAAACTCATATTACACCAATGAGGCAATGGGTTCTGGATCAGCTCCTCTAATAACCTTTACATTGTCATCTGTGTGGTCCTTTTAGTAGTATGAGTAGATTTCTTTCCCAAAGGTTTTCCACAATGTCACAGCAGTCTAATGAACAGTTAGCAGTCTTTATTTTGTAGAGATTATTAACTTGTATGGACAAAAGTGTGGAAGTGGCCCAGAGGTTTTCCAAAGAAACACAATGACTTCAAAGTCTTCATACATGTCTGACAAACACGTCTAGGGAAAATAAGCTCAAGTCTACAATGCATTAATACACGGTTACCATGACAATGACCATGAAGCCAAGGGTGTCGCAGACTTCCCTCAGTGGGCCAATAACGCACCCTGTTTGCATGGTAGATCTGTTTGTGCTGAACCATTACACACATATGAAATATACACTGGATTGGATAAAACATAAATATAAACAATAGGCTGACCAGGTGAGTCCAGGTGAAAGCTTATTGATTCCTTATTAATTTCACTATTAAATCCACTTCCGTCATGAAGGGCTGATGGAGATGAAGGAGAGGAGAAGTTAAAGAGGTTTTTGTCCTCTTGAAAATCATGGCCATGGATCGTGCAGAATGGGTTGCAACTCAGCAGTGTCTTGGCAAATACTGTAATACTAACTCAGTACTACAACGTAACAACTAACGTTACTGCTAACAAGACCTTCTATGCTAACGTTACATCCTCAACAAAGGATTTAGCTCACTTACAACAAAGTACTCCAACAACCTAAATCAAACAATCAAATGTAAAAAGAGATGACTGAACATATCAGGACACCAGGGAATGCATTTTCTGCTAGCTAGCCAAACGCTTCCACAAGCAATTTGAATTGTAGAGAAATGTGAAATGGAAAAAGCAATCTCCCGATGCACCTGCAGTGAAACCTTGTCAGCAAGAGCAGTACCTTCAGGGCCATCAGCTGGCCTATAAAGGCCACTACCGCGGGCATTTCAGACATGCACAGATCAACAAGGACGTAATGAAAATACCACAGCAGCACATGGAGATACTGGCCCTGGAAAAGTGTAAAAATGCTTCCTGGGGTTTATGCATTGGAATAAGTAAATGTCACATTGATGTTACGTCTTGATGTTGTCTTTTACAGGTCTTAGCATCTACTTTCTGTGTATAGATACATACAGTGGGCCAGGGTTTGGGGTTTATTTGGCCATTTTGTACGTATCTGTGGTGCATTCACTTCCCGCTGCCCAGGACAACTCAGTAACGTGTTTTAAAGCCATGGCTCTGTGATAATGACAAACTGTAGAGGAGCACGCTATATTGGCACAGTGGACCAGCTTTGAAAATCACAGTAGACTGTAGTGGCCAGGGATACTTGCATCACCCGTACTCATTCAGTTTCTGTGTGTGTATATGTGCACGAGAGAGAGAGAGAGAGGTCTGCATTAATTCTCATCTTTGTTATTGCTTCCCCAACGTATTAAAGAGTAAAGCTGTTCGCCTCGCCGAGAGCTCGCCTCCCTCAGTAATTGTATCTTGTTTCTATGGAAACTCACTTCTACAGCGTTTTCAGCGGGAAACGCATTTTGTGAGATAGATACAATTAGAAGATTCACAGGCGTTTTGATTACATTTTTCCTGACAGCCAGCACATCCTGACGCGTATCAAATGAAGTAAATTGTTTTATAGACTGTTGAGTCACATGTAAGTGTGTTGCTGGTTTCCTTTCCTCTTTGCTAGTAACTTTTAATAGCAGCCATCACAGAAGCTCTCCATCATTCATATATCCTATATTAGCGCCTCAGTGATTAAAGCATTACAGCAGTAATACAGTTGTGTGTGCTGCGTGCAGTAAAGGGCGTAACTACAGGTTTAATTGATTTTAGTAATTTTATTGTTCCCAGGGGGAGAATTGGTTTGGATGTGCTGCATTTGAATCAACCTGATAAAACAATTCCCCCAGTAATACAACATACAGTACTAGATACAGCAGACCACTGGGATAAAAGACTGCTTAGTTTTGGTTTCGCTGCAGGCCTGAGCCTGAAATCTGTGGCCAGCAGCAAGCAAGATAAATGAAACTGGGGTTGGAGGAGATTGTCTGTTGTGCTCAGGGCGCTGGACTTACAAAGGTTGTCGAGCCATATCTGTTGGGCCTCCAGCAGTTCGCTGGCAGTGGTGGTGAATTTCCTTGCCTTAGCATTGCCAGACAAACAGAAAATACAAATCTAAAAACGCCTTCAGCAAAAGAGAAAGTGTGCAGTCCACATTAAAAGTTCCCAGTTTTCTTCTGGATGTACGTTTTGTGCAACTGTTCAATTTTACTTTATTTTCCAAAACAACACCCGATATTCCTCAGCACCGATTCTATGGTCCGCTCTTTGATGGCTATTGTGGAGATGGGTGTTAACAGTGCTGAGGTCCTCATTGCCCTGCAGCAGGCTGAGCAGGACTGCATCATTGGCAAATTGAATGAAATATCTGGCAGGGTAGGAGAAGCTGATGCAGCTGTCGGTGTATGGGATGGTGATTCCTTCCTTCTTTTTATTATTAGTAGTAGCATTCATATTAGTTTGATTTATTTCCAAATGCCAGCCAATTATGACTGTGTGTTTCTATTAATGACTAATGACTATTAACAGTCCCGAATGGTATCAGCGGACCATCTCAAAATCATTCAGTGAAGATCTCTCTCTCCTCCTCTTCCATCACTCTAGCCATCCATCACCTCTTTTGTCAGGTGCAAACAAAGCAGGACCGATCTCTAATCTTTAGGCCAATATGTTGCCATGACACTGGTGCGTCCCGGAGTCTGGCTGGAAACCTGTTTACCCCCGGTTCACCCCTGTCCCCAAAGCAATATGCACCAAATGGACAGCTGACGGGTTTTGTGTCAGCGTGGACCGGGGCCAGTTGTTTTGGCATGCAGACGGCTCATCATGAATTATTCACTTGAGGGAGCCATTAATCTTATTGGGAAAAGATTGAGGACCAAGAAAAGGCTAAATAATTCAGTCCGTAGAAATTTGTTTTGCTTTATTTTTTGTTAGGGATGCCAATGGCTTATGTCTTGGCACATACTGTAAGTTCATAAGAGCAGCTCGTGCCAGCAGTGTTTTAATGAGCAATATCTCTCACTACTCAAATGGAGGTGATTAGGAGGTGGAGAGATGCCATTTGGAAGCGTTGCATTGGCAGCACTCACTCACTCCATCTTACTTTCTGACTCTGTCGGCACCACCCGTCCCCCATCCCAACCGCAAGCCACCCTTTCTCTGTCTCTCTCCCCTCTTACATAGTTCTGGTGTCAATTTCCTTCAGTAGTAAATTGTATTATCAAACACCACAGTATCAATGTAGTTTCTTTATAATCTATGACCTTTATCGTCCTCTATTGGCGAAGGAATTGCCACAACGTCGGTAGAATTTACCTCCCGCCACACAAAGAGAAACAGCGATGCAGTCCAACAGCGGTATAAACCTCTGGTCGGACCGGGCCTTGGCAGAGGAGGCACGTCTTGTCATTCACCGGATAATAACGACTCCTGGCCGAGGAGAAGCTGTCATCCTGTCTGCGAAGCACCTGCAGCAGTGACAGACCAGGTTTGAATCATGAAGGGGTCTTTTCCTCCTCATTTCACATTCCAATTATGGTACAAGTCAGAGGCTGCCAAGCGTGTCTGCCGCTTCTGCTGTTTGACTCCACCAAGCCCAGCTGTCACACACAGGAGCTGTTTATTACCTCCGTTAAGACAACCGGGCCATGTGAGGAATGTGGTAGAGCTTGGGCTTGAACGTTTGAGCCCTGCCCGACTGGAACCAGGACATTTTCTGCCTAAACGTGAAAGGGGCTCCAACATAACTTTGGCACAAATTACAAATAATACAATTTCTAATAGCAATATTTTCCAATCTTTCCATTTCATTGTTTGAACCGGAGCTCAAATCCTGAGATGTTGGTGCGAAATTCCAGTTGAACCAGTCAAGTCCATTTCCAGTGGTGTAATTTTAGTGCCTTGAGCCAAAAGTGTTAATCACACCATCCACAATTCGGTAAACAAAGAATACACTAGCATATAAACACTATTAATTTAGTTTAACTGCATGCAATAAAACTTAAATGTCCCACCTTGGCAATTCATTTAGCAAAGTAAAGGCGTAGGAGAACTGGATATCCACGCTGCAGTTCTTATAGTAAGTTCAAAGGGGCTGCAGTGTAATTTGGCCATGGACAGGAGTGGTCTGAATCCTCGGGCCAGAGAAAGGTATTTTTTAATTATAATCCCCGATCCTGCTTCAGTCCATCCATATTTATGTCGCCAATTGATTTACTGTAGAGGTTAAGTCAGGTCAAATGAATGGCCCTGGCTGATTCATATGGCGTTGCACTGCAGTGATTGGAGTCAAATGGTGCACTTTTAGAGCTTTTCAATTATGAAATGAGTCTGTGAAGGTCATTCTAGGATTTATGATTCTCAGGCGTATCTCCGGCGTATCAGAAAAGTAAAGACTGCGCAGGCTGGTAACGGCATTTGGCTGCAATTAAAACCTCGATGTGCTTTTGCCTAATCATTATTTCATATGAGAAACATATTATTAACTGCTTGACACTTTTAAATGGACAATTCAAGATCGGTTTGATGCAGGCGTTGTCAACAATTTGTATCCTGTTACAGATGTGTAGAGCTTCAGTATGTCTTCCAATACTGATATTACAGCACCACCTAGAGGCCACAAGCAGGAAATAAGCATGTCTATTTCTAATACTAATAAATACAATTAACACATATACATTTAATAATAAATTGATAAATTAATTAAAGAAAAAGAAAAGATTACATTAAAGTTTAAGACAATACAAATCAAATCACAATTATTTGATTTGATTGGCTTCACAATGGCCATAATATGAAAATAATAAATGGTGCCACTCCCCAACCTTGGACCCTCGACTACCCAGTGAGCAATTTGTTCAAATGTAACTAGGAAAAAGGCAAAGGTTTTTCACCGACTCTCCACTGAGTGTACATAATATCAGGGCCACTGTGGCAGACTGGGGGAGGGTGGGGTGTGTGTGTGGCGGGGGGGTTGGGGATGAGGCCAATTAAGGCTGATTGCAGCCGGGTCCTTTTTAACCTGTGTGTGCATGTGTGAGAGAGTGATTGAGTGACTGATTGAGTCTGACAGGAGACTGGTGAGTCGAGTCGGACTATGCAGCGGAGAGCCAGCATGACCAGCAGCGGTGACCGACCAAGGTCCGCGGAGGATGCCTGGCAAGAGCTGACCAGTCGGGGTTGGAGCGGGATGCTCCTGGAGGCCTGGTGGACTGGCCTGGCTTTGGTGCCCAGCTGACCCACCGGGTCAGAGGGAGGTGGCCAGCCGAGAGAGACGGCGCTATCAGGATTGGGCCTAATCATTCTTGCTGTGTGCAAGTAAAGCGGTCTGCTGGCCCGTTGACTCTGCCCTCCTGCCTTGTCTGTCTGACGAGGCCCCGGTTGTAGTGAGCCTATTTTATCAAACAGATTCTGTACAGCCCCATGGTGCAGTCATGGTTTTGCCAGCAACAGCTCATATCTCATAGAAATAATTTCAAATGCTCTGGTCAACTCCATCACCATGACATTCCATTGCAAATACTTTTTTTTATTGCATATTTCTAAGGCCAGACAGTAGTTAGCTTGTGTACAATTTAGCATCTTTGAGAATTACATACTGGATAATTGTATGTTTTAGTGGAAGACACTTTGAGAATAAGGCTTTATTATAGAATCCATACAATGTAATTACACACAATAAAGACAGTAGCCGCTACGGTACGCTCTTGACCTGTTAAAACTATTTCAATCACTGACTGCATCCTCAATCCCAAGACTATGATGCAGATCAAACACAATCTTCAGAGCCGATGATGTTGCACCTTGTAGACTGTGCTCTCTATGAATGGACATCAAGTCAAGTCAAATTTTATTATCCCAGTAGGGGAAATTTGGTTCCTCTAGAGGCCAAAGACACAGTAAAGCTAAGCAGGAAAAAGGCAGATATGCTGGATAATAGTCCCCTGCTTTTAGATCCCCCATACAAACCAATAATTGATCCATCAAAATAATTGCTAATTTTGTAATGCTAGATAGCTGTAACCCACAAGAACCAGGGTGTGCAAACTATACTTCTTGATAACACAGATTTGATTTTATGATGGTTACATGGAAGTTACATAATTCTTTCAAATAATCAAAATCACATTATAAATGTGTTTCTATTCCTGTAAATACCAAGGACCAATACATGATGAGCTGTTAAAAAGCCCCCTTATATAGTGTGGCTGCTGGAGGTCGACGTTAGGCCTCCACTGAAACCATGTCCTCACAGAAGAAGGCCTGGAGTGTCTTTCCAGTGGAGATGTACTTGATGCTCTCTATCTCGCCGCCATAGTTGCTGGGCTTCTGGAAGTGGATCTCCAGGTGGTCCTGCAGGTCCTCCTCGTCTCCCGAGTTCTCAATATCATCCAGGAGGACGGTGCGCCTTGGAGCACCGCAGAAGGTCTGAGACAAAAACATCAATGTCAGATCGAGGGTGCGACCGCACCTACAGCTTGGTTTCCTTGGTCTGGACTAGAGTGGATCGGTTTACATTTTTGTATTCGGTTTGTTTACGTTACAAGCAAACCAGGGCTTGTAAACAAAAGTCACATGGACTCACAAGCTTGTTTATTAGACAGAGTTTTGGTAACCTGTCATCCCACCAGGTGATTTTGGCAGTGGGTCCAGTCTCTGTAACTTTAGCTAAGCATGATGGACTTGTCTGCTCTTTATGTAATTTACCCTCTCTGGTTTTCTTACCAGTTAAGAAAACACGAAGAAAGTGAATATGAGCATCGGTCCAGACTGTGGTTTGCTCTCGGTTCACTTTGTTATGCTTGGCTTTCCAACCACGAGTTAACTGCTGCCTATTAGACGTCAACATCTGTCTCCTTATACTCATAAATCTCACTCCTAACAAACGGCACTGCGATTCACTTGGGGGAGGACCAAGACTCGCGTTTTCAGGCGTCACTTTGGGGGAAGGGTGCAAATAGTTTGAATAAATTATATAATAAGAACACTAAAAGATTCATCTCTGTTCAAACTTAGTCACACACAAAATACAGCACAGCTAATCTGGTGTTAATGACACTATGAACACATTTATACTGCTACTGATTCCTCCGATGCATTTTGGTTTTTTTCAATCTAAAATCTAGTTGTCTTTGAGGCTAATTTACAATGATGTGTGTATTAATATGAACTCACTGGTAAGCTTAGGGTGAATTTGATATTTCAACATGCAACTAGAAAACATCACCAACTTCTGTACATGTAGAAAGTAGAAAGGTGAAATGCAACACAGTACATCAGATTCATATGCAGTAGGCGTGATGACTTGAATTGAGACGTAGCTTTTGAATGTGGCATTTCTACATTTCAAATGATTATAAATAGCACTATCGGTCCTGGCAGTCATGAAACAACAACCCTGCTGAACCAGTATGTGGTGGCGGTGCATTCCCAATAGGAAGCAGCAACACAAGACACTCTCATTGGACAGCAGGAAGACTCTGCCTGTAAATACATGAGTGTCTTGGCATGTATTTCTGTACTTCTACGTCTGACTGTACCAAAGTGCAGCCTTAACTTGGCCCTTTTGACTGTTCCAAAGTCTACATTTATGACAAGACGTGATGTTGCCTTCGCTATCAAAGCTCCTACACTTCAATCGCCTGAAAGAATATGCTTGTATCTGAGTTCAGTATAAGACCAAATTTAAACCTTTTTCAGTCTAGCTTTTAACTACTTTCTTGTTTTATGCTATTTATTTGTTTGCTTCTTTTGTAGCACTGTAGTACTTTTTTTCTTTCAGTTGACGGTCTTCATGTACTTTTCACTTCAACTTGTGAAGCACATTGTGTATTATTATTTTAAAATGTCATTTAAATCAGCAAAAAATGGCAAGGGAATTTCTACCATCGCTGGTAGAAATTCTCTCGCCTTCCCCAACGCAGTTAAATGGACCTCTGATGAGTTTATGAGTTAAATGACACAGTGACTCATCATGCAAAAATACAGACATTACAAATCCCAGAACTGGAAGACTGGATTTAGATTAGACTAGATCAGACTAACACAGCAGCGTTCAGTGTACAGCCTGAGCAGATGTCAAGGGAAAGACCGGGTTAACACGTTTTTAGCCTCTTGGCATCTTACCTGAAACTTCTGCAGCTGGTAGCTGTAGACCGCGTAGACCTTCACTTTCACCTCAGAGTCCAGAGCCACAAGATACGATGCTTTCAGAGCCAGGCTCTCGGCAACTGCACAGATCAACACAGTCGTTGGAAACACGCAGACCAACTGTCCTAGAAATGGCCTCGCGAAATATGTTGGTGTGACAGTTAAAGGGCGATGTGTGTATCACTTTAACATCAATCAATCAGTACAACAAGGGCAGGAAGCAGTGGGGTTTATGGGAAATGAGCTCTTCATTTTGAGACACTAACAACACCACTGGCGTGAGTTAGAGGCTACCAATCATCTTGACTGTGGTCTCATTTAGTAATTACACCAAAGGTACCACAATTCATTTGACATTGACATACTGATGTTTAACAAGAGGCACTTGAGCTGCTTAGTGTCCCTGCCGCAATCACCGTGATGCATGAACGCTACGCCGACATACTTCCCACGTGGGTGCTATCAATATGAACTCTGTATCTTCAACCATTAAGGAGTTACACACACACACACACACACACACACACACACACACACACAGGGTTGTACCTCCGGTGTTGAGGAAGGTGATTTTGCCCGTCCCGGTGTTCTTGTCGTAGTCGACCCTCTCCACCTCTCCTCCTCCTCTGCTGGGCCGGGAGAAGCTGATTTCCATCCGGTCCCTCATTCGCTCCTCTGGCAGGGAGGGCGGGGCGTTGGAGAACTTGAGCTCCCTCTTGGAAACATCGAGGTGGATCTACAGCGCAGTAATACAGCGACGACAGCACACACTGAACCGGCAGCACAGCACATTCTCGTCATAACATCCGTTCGCACCGCTGATTCGGATTTCAAACTTGAATTCGCGAAATCGGGATAATTCTCACACTACATGAGCAAAGTCTACATTAAGAGGTGGATAGCGTCTAGTCTCTTCAACGGTTACGTATCACAATGTACCTCAAACTTCACAGAGGGCTCCAAGGTGAGACTCTTGGGCTTCACATCCACACTCTTTCTATCATAAGACACAGAGCACTTGGCCATCTTCAGGATCTGAGAGGCCACTGGAGGAGAGAGAGAAGACAGAAGAGATACATCAACTCCATCGCCGTCATACCTTTGTTTTGCTTTAACCATAAAAAAAACAATCCAATATGCGCATGTTACAACATCACCATAGCTAATGAAAAACAATAGTGTCATTTTCATCCATAAGCTGCCGCCCTGGATATCATTCTGGTCCACAATCCCATTTGGATTGGGATGCTGCCTTATTTGAACCCTCTCCCTGTGAGGCAATCGCCACATTTCAGAGCAACGGTGCATGAAATAAATCAATAAATATAACAATAAATACATGAAGCTCATAATCAATAATGCACCTCTGCAGTGAGGTGTTTTCCATTTCATAAACCTCCCGCTCCGCTCTGTCTGGCGGCTACAAACAACAAGCTGAAAACAATGAAGCGCCGTGCTGAGTCACCTTACTGTAAACCTGAGCGAAGGGAAGAAACTTGTTCCTGCTGGGCCTGGCTGCAGCCCAGAGGTTAGCAAAGGTATGACGTAAAGGTTGTCAGTTTGAATCCCCTCAGTGATAAAAAAAAAAAGGTGCTTGTGAGCTTGCGCTTGTTTACCTTTCTCCTCTTCAAAGGTGATGAGTGCCTGTCCTCCCTGGAGAAGCACAGTGGGTCTCTGGGTGATGGTGAACACTCCTGCGATCTGCTCACCGCTCGCCTTGCTCTCCTCCTTCTCCTTGCCGGCGAACTTCACCTTCGTGTCCGGCAGGCGGGCATAAATCTGGACAGTTACAGTGACAAGATTACAAGAGCTGTGCATAGGCCAGAGACTATTTTACATTCATAGCACACGGAATACCACACACACACTATATAGATAATATAATAGAGACTAGAGACACTAAGTATGAGTGAAAGTAAGTATATACTATTGTAGAAATATCAAATATAAAATATAAAAGACTGCAGATGACATTTTCTTTCTACCTTGAATTTATTCTGTAGCTTAGAGGACTCGGCTCTCTCAGACTTTAGTTCCGCCTCGTGCTTCCTCAGCCTGTCCATCAAACCCTGGTTTCCTTTCTCCAGCTTGTGGATTTCATCCTATTGAAAATAAAAATGTGTGTGTGTGTGTGTGTGGGGGGGGGGGGCAATCACAATGTTCAGTTTGTAGGCTGCATTTGTTTGAATCAGATACTCCTGATACTGGTGTCCTAAACAATATAGAGGTGGTGGGTTGCAGAATCGCCACCCTACAAAACAAGTTGCACATCAGAGACCGCATATATCACAATTCATATTCAGCAAAAACGCTGTGATTTTTTTGTCACCATGCTGCAGCCCTAACATAGTTTCATCTCATCTAACCTACTCACAATATAGCTGCTATGGTTAGTTATCATAGGTGAGTGTGAGTACCTACCTCGAGCCCCAACATGGTTTCATCGAACGCTCTCAGGTATTCAGCTTGCTTTTCCTGACGAGCGCACATCTCCTTTTGGGCCTCCGTCTTGGCTTCATCTTCTGTAAGTTTCTCCAAAACCAGTCTGGCTTTCACATCATCAGCTTTCCTCACTTTTTCCTTTAAAGTAAAGGGGAGTGTTACCAACTCAGAAAGAATACAGGAGACGAAACATATCTTTATGTTTCAGGGTTTGGATTAGAAACAGTCAGATGGTGTAACTATTCATTGCAAAAACGTATACTATATATTTGTATCCTACCTTCCACTCCTCCAGCTCCTTCTTGGCCTCGGCAAGACCACCGTATTCCTCAGGACTACCCTTCATCTGACGAGGACAAGGAAAATTGACATGCGTCCGTTATCGGACAGCTACCTGCTAAACATCCATTATCGGACACGTCCCAGTCTGACGTGCTTCTTTGCTTTTTACCGCATCATTTGCACGACGACGTCCCTCAAATAGTCAGTCCACAATATTTAAACAGGTTTAACGATATATATGCTAGTTATTTGTAGTGATCTAAACATATTTTTGAATGTTCAGTCAGTTTTATCTCTGCTTACCCAAGTTAAATTTTACATATGTCTTTGGCTACGGCCGAAGTGTGATTCCTTCGGTTAAATCAGCAGTGTCCGATAATGGAACTAGGGGCTCAATTCTGAGGTTAAGTAAGTGATAAGTGAGCTGCGTCAGTAATCGTCCATCACACGAAAACTAGACGTGGGTTCCATACACGACCAATATATACATGTTTTACAACTACTTCGACATTGTTAAGCAGTAGTTTGCGATTGTACTCGCAAAATTGCGGAAGTCACTGGAAAGGCTTAAGAAGCAGCAGAAGTGTGTCCGATAATGGACCTCTTTACGTTAAACCGAAGATTCAACTTGTGAAATAATGCTACGAGTGAAATAACGGCTACACTTTAAAATAACGATAGTTTAGTACAACATATTTCTTACCTTGCCACTCATCGTGCTGTCGTTGCGCGAGGCATCCATGGGCTGTTCCAGGAAGACGAAACTTAAAGAGGTTTCAGACATGAAACGAGCAACAGCCACGTTTTAACTATTAAATAGAACTCTGTATTTGTATTTTGTTGTTGTTTGGCCTATTTGCCCAACAAATATGCTTTCCAATAAAAAAAAAAACTCAAATTAAAGCACGTAAATTGTTTTGGAGCGCAACTACCGCTTAAAATCAAAAGTGAAAGTATAGTAGGTAACCGGGGTTTTCCTGACCAGGGAAACGACAGTGTGCTTTCTGTGATACTTGGGTACACGTTAAATGTCAGGTAGTGGTGGCAGGGGTCTCGCACCACAATGTCTAGAAAAACTATAGTTTTAGAGGGTCTGCCGGACGACCTGGACCGGGTTAAATCAAAGTTAGTGTTGTATTTCCAAAACAAACGGCGGTCCGGAGGACAGGTCTTCGAGTTGCAGAGCGACCCGGCGGATAAAAGAAGAGCTTTGCTTGTTTATCTCGACGAGCCAGGTAATTACTGACACTGACACATGAAAATATATTATCATTTATTATATATCGTCAAAATATGGCTACGTGGAGGCCTACAAAAGGATTCATGACTTGCATTCATAAACGAAACTAAAATCTAATAACTGTGGTAGTAACGTTAAATAGTGAGTATAAATTGACCTGAATACACTTTTATCTGCTATAGTATCACCGTAATAATCCTATGGGAACGTATCGTGTCTGCGGTGCTCAATAGAGAGTTTACAGTGACTTTATTGCACTTCATGCCGTGTTGTTGTTATATGATCATGTGCTTTTGCCTGAGGCATCGAGGTTGACAGATTGTGCATTTCCTCCCTAGATCTGCAAAAGGTTTTGTCAAAAAAGCATGTCATTGATTTCAAAAAGCCGTTCGGGTTGGTGGAGCTTCGAGTGAAACTGGCTGAGGATGTCAAAGAAGAGGTGAAAGAGGTGAAAGAGGTGAAGGAAAAACCACCAGTTTTGCCTCGCCCTAGTAAAGAGAAGCTCAACCTCTTGGCATCCGCAGACAGCAGGCCCACGGGGGAAGAGGTTATTATTTCACTTTCTGTCGCATCACATTTTTTTTTTATGATGTGCTGAATGCAATGACTAATCAACCTATTTTTTCATTGGTGTTACAGCCACTCATATCCTGTCAAGCAGGTGAGATAGATTTTCACTGATTGTTCTCACTCACATAGCAATGCCAGCTTGGAGAACATGCATTGCAGTGATTGTGTAACCTTGTTTTCAGATGCAGTCAGTGGTGAGGACAAACATGCAGAGGCACTCTCATTGCTTGTCACCAGTGAGCACAACAAAGAATTCCTTCAGATGTATTTCGAACAGTTTGCCTCAGAGCCTTTCTGCCTTTCTAAACATGGAAAGCATACCTGGCTCCTCCAGCTGTCCAATAAGTCAGGTACATACAAATGTAACAGTTGATTAACGCTTTCTTTTACAAGTGTATTAACCTGTGCATGAATCTGTACGTAATGTACTTTCCAGGGTGCAACAACACACATTATATAGATATGTATAATTTATTTTAAACATCAAATCTGTTTTGCACCATGTCACCCAGTGTTAAAATACTGGGTTTCTTGGGATTTGACAAATTTGATGGAGATTAAGATGCCACAACAAAAAACATTTTGTAAACCAGAATCAATTTCTACAGCTTTTTAAGGCTTTTTGTCATGTAATTTTGAACTATATAAAGCTTATTTACCATTTAATTTAAAAGGTCATAATTCTTTCTGTGAATTATAATTGAATTTGACATTTTGGTCATCACACTCTCCCTTTTCTTGATTTAAGTCTATTACATACGACAAGATACAGAGATGACACGAGTCTAGCACGGCACAACTTATCACTTAGCTGCAGAATTAATTCATAAGGAAATATTTAGTCTGTAGTTATTAGAAACCTTTTCATGATTTAATGTTTTTAATTTCTTCCTGCATGAAAGTACTTGTAGCATTTACATAGCAGTATAGTACGTATAGTAAGTTGAACATTTGGGTATACAATTCATCCTGTGAAAATGATCCTTTTCTGTTTGCTCATATCACTAGCGACTCAAACGCAAAAATTACATGATCTTCCATTCTTACACCAGAGACTAAATAGTCACATGTCGTTTTCCCTTTAGACATGGAGAAAGTCTGTGCCAAGAAGGTGCATGACCACGGGATATCAGTGGCGGTCCACAGTCTAAGGGATCTGGACCCCAAACGGTTCGTCCTGAGCGGGTTTGATGACGACTGCATCTGCAGCTTTGTCTCTGTGTACATCGGCAGCTGCAGCCAAGGGGCCAAGCACACCTGGGAGACTCTGAATGACGGAGACAGAATAGTGGTCACCTTCCAAGAGGACATCGGTGGGTACATTACATTACAGTCATTTAGCAGACGCTTTTATCCAAAATGACTTACAATAAGTGCATTCAACATAGATAGGCAAGAGAACTACTAGTCACCAGAAATCAGAAGTGCATCTCCTTCCTAAACAAGCATCTAAAAGCAGAACCAGTGCTGAGGTAGAAGTGCAATCAGTTATCTACCTAATTTTTATGTAAACAAATGCGTCATGAGTACATGTACATACAATTTCTAATATAAATGAACATACATTTTTAAAAAAGCATTTTGTGAAGTATATGTTATGGGAATTTCAATATAATCATAGTTTTGTACCAAGGGTGATTTCATTTTAAAAAGCGACACCCAGTCCTCCAAGATGACGGAATATCGGATTACCTAACATTTGTTAGAATAGTATTATATGTGTTATATGTGTATATGTGTTCTAATATTGAGATGTGAATTTTCAGTAACATTTTCAAACGGAAATATTCATTTCATGTCACCAGATATAAGCCACTTCCTGAAGAGGTGCTCCACCAAGAAGTTTCAGAACAAAGAGATTGGCGCTCATGGTTTGGAGCTGACTGACTCTGTTCTTGTCCAAGGAGACATGAGTCAAGTCACAGAGGAGATCCTCAACCTGTACTTCTCTAGTAAAAGAAGCAAAGGGGGTGATATCAAGTCCATTTTGTGGGTCTGCAAAGACAAGAGCGTCGTCATAATGTTTGAAGAATGGCAGGGTAAGCTGTTTAAAAGGTTATGTTGTTGTAGAAACAAAAGTATTGGTTGGTAGTGATGCAGTAAAAGTTTCACTAAACCTTCTCAAATACAGAAAAATGTCCTACTGTATGTGCTTACTTATGTCTTTGTGACGATATATACTTTGTGACGATATATACTTTGTGTCACTCATCATGCTATTTTGTTCCACAATAACTCAAGAAGGTCGGTATTATTTACTAATTGGTCATAACCAATCAAATTATTGGAGCTTTCTGAAGTATTCTATGACTAACTTGATTCAACATAACTTGTTTGCTTATACTCAATTAGGAATTGTTTCTATCCATTTATAAAACCACTAAAGTTGGATATATTTATGTGATTTACTACAGCACAACAGTCACTGTACATAGTGGTTATACATATTTTCTTCCTCTTGCAGTTGCATACAGGGTGGCAGAGCACAAGCAAGCTGTGGCTGGGAAGCAGCTCACTGTTCAGCTCTTCTACTCTAGTCTGCAGAAGGCTTTGACGGGTCAAACATCCTTACAGCCAAATATCACAACTAATACAGTCATTCCTGTCAGCGCAGAACTCCTCAGGTTTATCAGTCACAATGACATCTACAAACAGGAGTTCATCTCCACACTTAAAAAGGTCCATGCAAGCGTTGCCTTAAAGATGGACACCAAACCCCCACAGATGGAACTGAACATGTCCATGGACAAGGAGTCCTTGGGCATGCTGGGACACGGCCATACCTGGGAGGGTAACGCTCGGAGAGAGGCTCAGGCCCAGTTAGATAGATATATGGAAAACCATTTATCTGTTGAGGAAGAGGTTTGGCAGGGAATTGAGAGGAGTTGCCTTGAGCTCAACACGGCTAATGCCTGCATCTCTTTTAAGAGCAGCACTTCTGAGATAGTGGTGGTTGGGGTGCAAGCTGAAGTGAAGCCACTTGCAGAAAAGGTTGAAAACATGGCGAAAAAGGCCAACAATGACCTCCAAAAAAAGAGAGATACAATAGAGAAAAAAATCTGCCTGGACTCAAAGGAAGAACTGGACCTCATCTGGGATATTGTATCTGACAAATTAATAGATGATGTGGGACCACACAAAGATGACGAAAGCTTTACTATATATCTCAAAGGCATGGGGAATATAGTGAACACAGCAGAAGGGATCATCAAAGAAGTCCAGGATAATGTAGTTTCTACACAGCTTGATCTGTCCCTTCATCTGATGAAGTTCCTGAAGTCACTTGACTTGAAGAAACTACAAAGTGATCACTTTATTCAAAACGGCATAAAGGCTGTATTGGTACCTGGTGAGGAGTCCTTCAAAATCCTCGCTGACAAGGCTGTCATCCATAAAGCTGAAGAAAAATTTAATGAGATCATCAAAGATGAAGTCATTGAAATTTCTAAAGAACAAGTCAGTGTAACCAGGGGTGTACAATGGGAACAGCTTTTGGCTGCGCTCAAACAAGATCTTGAATCCAGCCAAAACTGTCAAAATGTTAGCATCACACTACTAGGGGAAAGGATTGCTGTATGTGGATTCACTAATGTGGTGGTGGATGTGCTGAACAAGATAAGGGGATACCTGGAAAACAAGAAGTCTATTACAGTAGTAGTCCCTTTGAAATCTGTGCAGGAAGTGGAGTTTGTTGAGTTCTGCATGAAGCTGTCAGAGGACGCTGAAATCAAGGCCTTGTGTGACACTGCATTTCCCTGCAAAACCCCACCCTGCATAAAAGTCACAGCCACAAGTGACAAAATCAAAGAAGCCACAGATGCAGTGACTCGCCGCGCAAGTACAATAGTAACAGAGAAGCACATGTACTCCAAAGCTGGAGAGGCCAAAGTCCTGGAGAAGAATCAATTCATCCTCATGGCTAAAGCCAAATTGTTGGCTTGCGACCTCCAGCTATCACAGTCAGCAACTATCAACAATCAGCAATACAGCTATGATATAGGAGGGAGTGTCACGTTGACCCTTGGACAGGGTTGTATTGCCCAGCAAGCTGCAGATGCTTTGATTTGCCCACTGAGCAGCCTGGCCTTCGACAACCCCATTGCACAACAGTTCCTCCAGTTTGGAGGGCCACAGATTAAGAAGGTGATTGACAAGTTCCTGAAGGAGAAGCAGAGTCTGATGGCAGGAGATGTGGTCTTGACCAACCCAGGCAACCTAAATTCCAAGAATCTTATATATGCAGTAATCCCAGTTTGGGGGAAGGGCTCCCCAGATCTTAACACAACCTACTTAGAGACAGCGGTCCATCAGAGTCTTGTCAATGCGGCCAACAACCAGTGTGCCTCCATAGGCATGCTAGCAATGGGATGTGACACCTTTGGGTTTCCTGTAAAGGAAAGCTGCAAAGCAATTCTGATGGGAATCCAGACATTTATCACTTTGGGCCACGGAGGCTTGACAGACATTTATGTGATAGACTCTGATGCCAAAGTAGTAGCAGAATTGAAGTCAGCTGTTGAAGGCCTGGTAAGTTGATCTTCTGCATCGATCCAGTTTCACACGTTTTTTGTTTACAGCCAGTGCACCAACTTTTACTTTTGATTTGCATGCCTAGGCCTGTGCTTTCAAAGACGATTTTAATTATCCTGATAATGGTGAAAAAGGTGTTACTACTCAATTTTAGCTCCTCCTGCCTGCCTAACCATAACCCTAACCCTATCATACAGGGGTATCATCAAACCATTCTGCCAAATACATCAGCAACTCCTTCCTCACCTGGTGCCTCAGCTGCACTGCTGCCACCTAATCTGCAAGGCTCAAACATCAAAGGTAATTTCTTGAACCAGAATTGAAAAATGACTAGAATGGAGAGCTAGTGAGGTGAGCTCAAATATGACTTAACCTGTTTTCTTTTTTCAATATCAGTGATTGGTGGAGTCTCTGTGATTCTGAAGAAGGGAGACATCACGAGGGAGAAGGTGGATATCATAGTGAACTCTAACAACCAGAATCTAGATCTGAACTCTGGTAAATATCTTTTTACTTATCTCCATTAAGTTGGGTGTTGTAAGTGTTCTTGGTTCTGAGTTAGCATTTGTGTTCATTTGTTTCTCCCCCTTGGATTTAATTCATTTGAGAAGGTAGATTTAATTTCTCACATTGTTTCTTGCAGGTGTATCTGGAGCCATCCTGAAAGCAGCAGGGACATCTGTTGTGGATGAATGCAAGAAACATGGTAGAGATACTAGCTCCAACTGACATGTAGTAATCCACAGCAAGCCTTACGATTCCACATTTCTGTTCAGTTGAATTTAGTTGATTTTCCTCGAGGGGCACTCAGTGTCCAGTGGATTAACATTGAATAACATGCATTTCATGACAAAACAAGCAATCTGGCTATATTATATTATATTATATACAGAATAATTCAACATTCTGGTCCAGATGAAAAGACAACCATGCAGGCAAATAGCTCCCTTCAAATGCAAGCACCAAGGCTGTCACCCTTGCTGAAGGGCCAGACTCTTTACACCATCTTGCTAATATGCACTCAATAATTTGGAGGAATTGGTGTCAGGGAATTGGGTGCAATCTCCCTACAAATGAACATTATGACAGCAAAAAAATGTGATTTACATGGAAGTTTCATATGCATGACCATGACCGGCACAAAGAGGCTTTATTTCTTGACCAGCAGTATTAGGCAGATTTCCACTGATTGCACACGGTTCATTCAGGCACACAGGGATTCAGATTTGGTCATTTTGATTTGGTGCACATTTTGTAGTGAATCTGAGCATCTGTATCTGTGTTCCTCTAACACTGTGTTTCCCAGGTTCCCTGAAGGCTGATGGTGGTGTGCTCACCGGCTGTGGCAGACTGAACTGCAAACTCATAGCTCAGATGGTTGGACCTAACGCCGCCACTGACGTCACTGCTTTCACAGAGAGAGCCCTTCAGTTGTGCGAGAGTGAAATGGCTACCACAGTGGCTATTCCTACTATTGGCACTGGTAATATACGCCATTTGATGGAAGGTTTTATCCAAATCACTTTACTGATGAAGATAAACGTGCACATTTTAGCCTTTATTAGGTAGCGAAAGTAGAGAGAGACAGGAAAGAATGGGGGAGCGACAAAGGCCCCCGGTCCCAAACAAATGAAAATGAAAAGATAAACCTGAGCATTTTTTCCTAGTAATTTTAATCATATAAAATAATAATATTTGTTACACAACACTTTTCCTTCTTTGGTATTTTTTTTTTTTTTTGTATAACATGACAGGAAGAGGTGGCATTGACCCCAAGACTTCAATGAAGGCCATTTTAAAGGGAGTAGAAAGCCATACAGCACAGACTGCCTCCTCCAGCCTTCAAACAATCTTCATCGTGGCCTTTGAAGACAGGATCTTTGACGCTGTGAAGATCTTTTTCAGGAAGAGGAAAAGCTCACAGGAAAATCAGGTAAAGTCACCTTCATAATACTACATTCACCATTAAACATGGACTTTAACTTGATGATTTAAAAAAAGTGAATGTGGGAATATCCACCATACTATACATTTATTAGTTTATTTAGTTTATTACTTCTTTATTCTTCTTCTGCCCAAAACTTCAGCACTCAACTACTTTCACACCATTTAAGCTATCAACACCGTTCACGCTTTGAAAGATTCAGCATAGTCTGGCAGGAGCTGATTACACTTCCATTGTGCTTTGACAAGTACAGACCACTAGATGGAGACTGTCAAACAGTCATGACATGAAGTGTCCCTCCCCCTCCCTCCCTCTCTGTTTGAAATGTTCAGACATTGTGTATTGTTCAGACTTGAAGAAAAGATGTTATCCTCCCAGATGTTCTTTTCCTTTCGGTGTGAGGCCAAACATCCTGAAATAGAGGCAGGGGAGGCTGGGCAACTGGTTTGGGCCAGTAATTAGTTTGTGAACGTCCAGTAACTAAAGGTCTCCAGTTATCTTTTGGGAAGTGAGATCCCATTGGTAGAAAACCAAAGAAGGATGTATCTTAATAATGTCTATATAACCTGTGTGCATATTGATTAGTTTTTAGGCTTGTACTCTGCAGAGACAAAACTCAGGTCCTTTTGTGTTAATAAAAGGCTCTTGAACCAAAGACTTCTTCTTCTTGGTGATTTTTCCCACCACGCTCTCTATTTATCTCTCCCTCCCCCTCTCTCTCTTTCTCTTTCTCTCCCTTCTCCCTCTCTCTCTCTTTCCCTCTTCACCATTTCTAGTTTTATTTATGCCCTTGTGTCATTTGTCATGATCTGCTTCAGGTGTTTCTTCATGCCTACATACTGTAAACACATGATATTCTCATCCATTTGTCTAGGCAATGGCGGCATCAGCACGCCCCCAGTCTGTTCTACCGCCACATCAAGGTTGGATTCATTTTTGATCATTTTGATCTAACCCTTTTTTTTTTCAAAAAGACCATCCTCCTGATTTACCCATGAATGTGTTGTGGTGAATTACTCCTCTCTGTTTTATATTTACCGTTCTAGTTAAGATCCAGGGTGTCAGGGTCGAAGTGAGGAAAGGTGACATTACTAATGAAACGGTCAGAGGCATTGTGAATTCTACCAACGCCGATGTCAACTTAAAAAGCGGTTGGTGCACTACATTCTACCCAAAGCAACTTTTCGCCTGAATAAATGTAGTTGATCCTGGCATGATTTCCCTCTAGCTTGATATTTAACACACAATAACACGTACAATAAATCTGACTGAAATGACATGGTGTTTGTCTCCTCAGGTGTCTCTGGGGCCATCTTCAGGGCAGCCGGGGATGCAGTCGAAAAAGAATGTGCAAACATCCGTGAGTGTCTTTACATTAGCGATGTGTAAAAAGGTTTGCTTGCTATGGATAGTTTTCCAGGGGTACGTCAGCCTAACCCACGATGCATGTCTGGTGTGTCCTTTGCTACACTTTGATGGGTTTTATGGGAAATATGGTTGTAATGTTGAGAAACGCTAGCACTAACAATACCACTGGCATGAGATAGACAGATTTACAGTAAGTAATTTGACACTGATAACAAAGCGACTTTACTAATGTACTCAGAAAATGTTGCTGTGTAAAATGCACTTTGAGTAAATTTGTGGTCGGTGCCCTCTGGTTATCCAAAGGGCCTCTGAAGGGCCAACAGGCAGCATTGACTGGTGGTGGAGACCTGCAGTGCAACTACATCATCCATATCGTGGCGCCACACTCTGCAGCAGACGCCACGGCACGGGTGACCAACGTGCTGCAACGCTGCGAGGAGAAAATCATCACCACACTGTCATTCCCTGCTATTGGAACCGGTAGGGAAACAACACCTCCATTCGCAGCATTAATGGTTATTTATGGTTATTGAAGTGTAAGCAGTAAAGTAGTTAATGTAGTGTAAAACTAGTTGGTTTTGTACTGCGATCAAGGAGGAACCTGCGTCACACTGACAGTGAACCACATGACTGATATCTCACATTATAGATGATCTCTTATTTATTGGGAGAACGATATATTGGTCTAACCCTGATACAGATATTTCAGAAATGTTGAAAGACATTCCACTCACAGATCCCGCCCCCTCCTCTTACAGGTGGTGGAGGCCTGTCAGGCGTCAATTCGAGTTGTGCCATACTGCAGGGCATCGAAGACCATTTATCTCACTGTGCCTCTACCGTCCTGAAGCTGATCTACATAGTTGTCGACAAGGACGCAATCCTGCAGGGCTTTCTGCAGGGCTTCAGCCAGTGGAAGTCAAATGATGGATGGGTGGATGTATGCTTACATTTACTTTTCCACATTTTAGGAATAGTGAAGGCTCATGTATTAAACAAACATTGCAAAGATGGTAGAATAAAAAAAATGATGTTCTGAGTCACACGGGATATTCATGTGTCATCAGCAAAGAAAGTGGGGCACAAATACACCATGACATGATCTCTACCCTCCCTGCTCCTGAAACTCAAACCCAAATGTGTTTCTTTCGTCAATGCTGTCCAACCCAGGCGTCGGACAATGAGGATGATGATAGTGATGGTGATGAAGAGGACAGCAGCAGTGATGCAGGGTCCCTCAGCTCAGACGAGGAAGAGGACAGCAGTGGCCAGACACGTCAGTTCTGTTCTTCTTCATACACCCAAAATGTCCACGTATGCCTGTTGTTCCGTCCTCACGTTGTCTCTCCGTCATCCCAGCGGCCACCATCGAAGCCATGATCGATGCGGTGAAAGTCAAGGTGTTTTGCGATGATATCACCAAGGAGAAAACAGACGCCATCGTCAGCAGCACCAACACAAGCCTCGATCTCGGTTCAGGTAAACACCTTCTTACCCCTCTCATAACGGCTGGGTAAGCCCTTAGGAGTGGATTCTCCTCTCCTTGTTTTTTTTGTTTTTCTTTCAAGTAAAACTGTTAAATACATCTGATGAAAAATGACAAAATTGCACATAGTGTATTTTTTAGATTCAAATATGCTATTGATTTTAAAAATACATGTGTTTGTGTGGACCTGTAAACTAATAATCCATGACATCAAATCAATTAATGTGAGTCTTGCTACTCTATCATCGTTTGATGTAACACAATAGTGATTTAACCTGGTGGTGAGTGATACGACCTGAATGTTAGAACACAGTACACTTTACGCTTTGAAAGGTAACAGTAGAGATCACGGTGTGGTTGTTTTTCTGGTTTGAAAAACAAGAACTCTGTGGGAATGTTTTTGTCTCGAGTTTCAATAGTGCAGTTACATTTTAGTAATTCAAGTGCAGGCAGGACACAAAGGAGCCCCTGAATTAATGGTGAAAAAAAATCCAAAGTTTCTCATGAACCCAAGCAAGTTCCTTGTACGCACGAGAAACCATTTCCGGTAGTTTTGCTTACAGATGACCAATGACTTCCTGTCTCTACTTCATCGCTCTGCGTAGAGATGACAATACATGAGTAGCTTACACCGTTATATTATCTCAGACTGTTTCACCACAAGGAACTTTAACATACAGATACCAGATGATACTAATACCTTTAGCAGTACTAAGGGTATAATATCTGCAGGAAATCAATGAGTGAACGCCAGAAAAGATGAATGACTTTTTCCTTGTTTCTGTGCAGGTGTCTCAGGGGCCATCCTAAAAGCAGCTGGACAAACAGTAGTGGATGAATGCAGCAATCTGGGTATGAAATGAAACGTTTTATTAAAAAATATATATATATATATATATATATGCTCAATGCTCAATATTTCAGCTGGTCAGGTAGTGAGAAGTTGATGAAAGGCTTTTTCTCCTCCGATCCAAAGGAACTCAACCCGGTGACGGTGTCGTCATCACCAAACCTGGCAACCTCCCTACCAAGCACATCATTCACATGGTGGGCCAGACCACAGAGAAGGACATCACCAGCTCCACGCTCAAAGTCTTGAAATTGTGTGAAGACCATAAAATCCAGTCCGTCTCCTTCCCAGCCCTGGGCACAGGTAGGCGGGCCAGCATTACTCATCCCACGACTGATATTAAATCATTCTTTAAAGGTTCAATCTATAATACAGTGCAATGGTACCATTGCCACTCTACTTCTGGTTTCATTTACCTTTTCTTTTCTATTGAGTTCACTCTCTAAATTGACTAACGGAGCTTGAGATTAAAGTATGTGGCAGCTAAACATCAGTTTTAAATGTATTTTGAAGATGTAAAAGATGTTTCTTCACATTTGTATTGCTTGTAAATATTGCAGCAATATGGACCCGAGTTATGGGATCTGATCCTTTACAGCAGTAAATAATTTATTTCAAGAATTTGCTGGCATTATCTTAAAATGTGGGAAATGTGCACTGTGTATATAGAAATATTGAAGTTTAGAGTTAAAAAGTTGTAAAAAAAAATAAATCACTAATCCAGTGAAAACTCCTTTTGCAGGGGCTGGAAACCTGGGGGCGTTGCAGGTTGGGAATGCGATGCTCACTGCAATTGAAGATCTCTTGAAAACGATCAAAACACCATCACTTACAACTATTCACATTGTGATATTCCAAAGCAAGATGATGAAGGACTTTCAGGAGGTCTTGAAGAAATTCAAGAAAGTGAGGCCCAAGCCAGCTGGTAAGCATGAAGTCAGACTGAGGCTGCTGCTCTCTGCTCATCAATCTTGCGTTAAAGGCAAAATCTACCTTCAGATACTTCAGATATCACCAATTTGTGAAGTCATTTATTTTCATTGACATACTGGCAATGTGTTCGGGTGTCTCCCTGCCTTGCATTATTGAAAATGTTGATATCCCACTGCCCCCACAGCCAGCAGTAAGCCTCCCAAAAAAGCCCAGAGCGCCTCTACCACACCCGCCCAGAAGCCCTGCCTGTGCCTAGCCAGCGCCTGCAGAGCAGTATCCTTCCCTACCATGGAGGCTGTGGTATTTGGGTGCTCTGCTGCCAGCCTGGCCAAAGTGAAGAAGCAGGTGGATGACCTTGTGGCTGAAGAGTGCTACAGTCAAGACCTGACCTCCAGCCCGCTGTCCCTCCTCCAGGAGGCAGAAAAGCGGGCCATTGTGGATCTGAGCCAGAAGGACCAGGTCTGCGTCCTGGTGTCGGCCCAGGACAGGGCCACCATCTCCGGGAAGAGAGAAGACGTTTTGGCCGCGACCCTCCTCATCAGGGACTTCCTACAAAAGGCCAAGGACAGGGAGAGTCGGGAGGGAGACGAGAGGAGGCTGCGGGAGACGGTCCGATGGGAGGTTGGAGAGGACGAGGCCTGGGGAGAGCTGGACCAGAGCATCAGTTTAGACCTGGAGTGCGCCTGGCATGATAAACGGCAGAGCGTCAGCTACAGCCAGCAGGGGGAGACGTACACCGTGGATCTGAAGGACTTCCAGCAGAAGGACCGTAAAGGAACCATCAGAATGGTGAAGAGGACCTTAAGGGCTGATTCTGACACAGGTACGGCCCACTGGAGTCAACAGACTGGCTACGTTTCCATGCACAGGGTATGCTAGCTATTGATCATACTCTGGTCATGGCCCTGTATCAAAGGTTCACGCAAACCAGGTTACTTGGGCAATCGGGTTATGAAGGGAAATCTCTGTGCATGGAAATGTAGCCAGTGTTTGGTTGCTGCAAGACAAAGAATTGAACAGTGTGATCTGACAGACACTGATAGTAGGGTTATACGTTTTTCTGCTCTTCTGTATTCTTAGCGGTTATACAGCCTCCATCAAGCTGGACGAGAATGAACAAGGATATGGACATAGTTGACTTGGCTCCAACCTCAGCAGAATACAAGAAAATTGAGGCAGACTTCATTCAAACATCAACAAAAAAAGGACAACCACCAACCACCCCCCAACAAACATTTAAAGTGGTCAAGGTAAAGAAAAACAGATTCTGTAGATAGATAAATAGATCCTATTTTTTGTCATTCTGCTCTACATTTCAGTTATTCAGAGTCATACAGTTCTTCTCACTCTGTCAATGTTTACAGATCCAGAGGATTCAGAATAAAGACCAGTGGCAGAGGTACGCGGTGAGGAAGCAAGCAGTGGTTAAGAAGTATCCCACCAACAACAACAACGAGATGAACGTCTACCACGGCACCACTGCAGACATCTGCCAGAAAATCAACACCAGCGGCTTCAACAGGAGCTTCTGTGGGAGAAACGGTATGGAGGCGTACACACACACACTGTCGATTCTCACAAAAAAACGGCAGATTTATCCAGACGCGTAGAGCCAAAGATCTGCTACGTGTATTATTTCTTAACATCAATGTATCATTGTCAAATTAATTGTGAACTTTCATTTAATTGACCTGTCTTTTCATTTATTTCCTTCATTTCTCTTTATTTATTTTACCATCATGCCTTGTTTTCATGGTTTCCTGAAATGCACTTTGTAGTCCATTCCTGTCCTGACTAATGTCCTTTTGGATTGGTTTTCTCAGCCACTGTATATGGCGACGGCACCTACTTCGCCAAAGAATCATGGTACTCCTGCCACGACACCTACTCTAAACCCGACGCCAACGGGGTGAAGTACATGTATCGGGCGAAGATCCTGGTGGGCAAACCCTGCAAAGGGGATGAAGGCATGAAGGAGCCGAGCCCTCTGAACCCCAACAACTTACAGGACGGCCTGCATGACTGCGCCGTGGACAACCTACAGCAGCCCTTCGTCTTCGTGGTGTTCTGTGATGCTGGAGCTTACCCAGAATACCTCATCAGCTTCAAAAAATCATGAGACGGGAATGCGATCAAAGCACTGTAAAACAACGATGACGTTCACTTCCTGGTATGGCAATATGATAGGGTTGGGATGTGGTTTGAGTCATGTTTACACTGGCAGACACTCTTATCGACGTACAGTGAGTGAAGTGAATCACATGTACAATGGCGTTATGGTTATACAATAGTGGAAATAAATGGTTTTGCCTCAGCCACAGGTTTTATTGCCACTTTGACATAAATTTCTATTGCGAATAGTAAGCTTTAGAGAAATCATGCTATGCTTGCTAATATTGATGACATACTACACACTGAACAACTTGCAATGAGATTAATGTCGTATACAGGGTTGTAATGGGGTACAATGCAGCATGATTGCATCAATACGGGGGTCTAATGACCATGGAAATATGATTTGCTCAATGTTATATTTGTTTAGAATAGGCCTTAAATTGATGGACCATTTTAACAAAACAATGCTCTTAATGTTGTTTGAAGATATAAAAATGACCCAATTTTTCAATGCATATATGCAACTTCTGTATGATGGACCGATAACTGAGATGATGTTAAATCACAATGTGCCTTCTTGATTTTTCGCCCTAAATTAAATTGCTGCCTAAAATTTTCCTCAATTTTTTCTTAATATTCTTTTTCTATTTTATTAAATTTTTTTGACCTTGAACTGTGGATGAATTCTTCATTACATTCTGGTAAAACTCCAAAACCACCAATTTGTGAATACACCTCCCAGGCTAAAGCTTATAGGAAGACATAACTCAAGTTGGGTTTATTGAAAAACCGGTCACTTTTATTCTCATTAGATGAGAGCAGTACAGTGGTTGCCCATTTTCAACTAGTAGAAACACATTCTACTGCCAAGGGTTTGCCGGGATTTCTACTCCTTGGTAGAAAACCAACAGTTACACAGACACACACCCCTCTGCCGGAGCCCTCATATAGTTTCATTTAAGATCATTTCATACATCAGGGGGTTACTGCTATTAAATAAAACACACACATCTCTTCTTTCCAATGTAAAGTAATATCTGGATGAGTCGCTGGCCATCCGAGCCTCTTGAAACTCACATTTCCAATATACAAACCGCTTCGGGAACAAAAGTGCAGCAACCCCTGGCCACAGTCTACGAGACAGAATCAAGTATAATCAACACAAAGGAGACTCTCAGTTCAAGCCCAAAGGAGGCTATGTTGATTATTATTATCTACCCATGCAGGCGAGGAGCAGAAGTATAGGCTTGGACAAGAGAGACAAACAGAAAACGAAAACATAGCCCTAAATTCAGCATAATCCTCATTACACTGTCCGCACTCGACAAAACTCAACACCGTGTCCGAGAGCGATAGGAGGGGAGGGAACAGTGGAGGAGAGACAAGAGTGAGTAGGGGCGGGATGGAGAGCAGGACTGCTGTTATTGCACTACATCTGCTGGGTGGAGTTGCCGTTCCAGGTGTTGTTGTCGTCCTCGCTGTCCTCCTGGGTCCGCAGCCTGTAGATTTTGCCGTCTTTTTTGAAGTCCTCCGGCCGCTTTTCCAGAGTGCGCTTGCGAAGGGTTTCTCTGAGAAGGGAGAGGGAGCGATTGATTACAAGTGGGTGAAGTTTGCAATGGACAAAGATGGCATCAAAACTATATGAGAAAGGATGACTTTCCCCAAGTATGACGGAAAATGATGGGGAAATAGTGTCCAGGTCAAAAATGCTTTATTCATTGCGGCTACATGTAGGATTTTCTTGTTACCGTTGTGCCATTAGTCATGATGACACACTGTCACCGCTGTCTCTGTTCAAGTAGCTGCATTGTTTCATGCTGTAATTTTGTCCAATATCAGAGGGTTCAACTGCAGTAATCGGTAGAAGGGTAAGTTTTACATTAAAGGGGAATTCCGGTATTTTTAAACCTGGGCTCTATTTGTACATATTAGTAATTTATACCCCAAAATAGGTATAAAAAGTTTTGGAATTGCTCCAGTAGATCCCCTCAGCCGGCAGTCGTGAAACGGGCTGCTATGGCTGCAACGTAATCTGCAGGGGCAAAGTGCGCCGATCAAAGTACGTCTAAAAGTGCTTGTTTTTGCCACGATCTAACGTTGGTGAATTGGAGGAAACCGCGCAGCTCTAGGTTGAACCCTCACCTCTTTGGTTCGTTGGAGGAAGCGGATGCCGAGCTGGGGAAAGAGTTGGGCCGCTGGGCGGGGCCTCTGGACGCCGCAGCGGGGGGAGGAGGGCTGGCGAACAGGAAGCCGCTGAGGAACCTCCATACAGCCAGCAGAGGGTAGAGGATGGTGCCCAGCACGGCCCAGATCCCCCCCTCAGAAGACTGGACCACTGTGTTGGCAGGCCGGCTCGACTGCTACAGGAGAGAACGCAGAAACGGTGTTTCACAGACGTTAAAACCACATTTGAGACACACATTTGATACAAGTGAAAAAAATAACGTTCAATGAAAACAGAAGTTGTGGTTAAAAAACTCTCAGTGACATTTAATAAGATATATTAGCACTTGGTCTCTACTACACTACAGTGGTCTAAACCGAAGTATGGCAGCACTGGACAGTTGACAGGTGTGATGAGGGGAACATCTATCATCTACTCACGGGCAGAAGCACAATGGAGGCGCTGGGAACCAGTTCCAGCTCCAGTAGAGTCTTGTTCAGGTCCTCACTGGTGAACTCCCTCCGAGGGAACATGGTGGCCAGGGAAAAGTTACCGTAGCGGTTTCCCACTTCCTGACAGAGGACAAATCCATTTCAAGCTGACACAGTGGTTACAACAAAGAGATCCTACGGTAAATGATCGTGTATCACAGTACAATACTGTGTACTGTATTCAGGGTTGTGATCAGGGACGCAACCCTGTACAAATGTAACCGAGAGAGAGAACCTGTACTAAGATTCTGCCAAGTAGAAAAATACAAGATGCTAACGATACATTTTCACCTCCAACAGTGAACCCTCACCTCTTTGCCCCCCCCATGGAAATGGTTTGTTCTGGCATCTCTGTAGGTACAGACTATTTCTACTGCTGTCTTGAACATCACCCAGCTTTTATCCAACTAGTTGTTTAATCTGGATAGCATCATTTTATTCTCCCCCAGTGAATCCAACAGTGATGAAAAATTCAAACTATCCAAAATGAGTGTTATATAAACAGATGCATTGTAGGACGTGCCGCTAAATTCAGTCTGACTCTGATTCTGTTAGCAAAAACATTCAAGGGATTTATAAATGTACAATTTATTTACAATCAGACACTTAAACTAATAAACCTGCAGATTAAAGGGGTGGTGGTGGGGGGGGGGGGGTATAGGTAACACTATTTGTTTTCAGATGCCACTTAGCTTTCCTGAATTAACAACAGCATTTAAATTGGATCATGTTCACCGCAGTTCTGTCACGACGTTTGACTAGCAAGCTCCTAACGATCAGTTGTTGAGAAATTGTGAGTGTGGTGGTGTATTGACTTTCGAGGGAGACTCTGACCTGAACAGCAAACTGCCGAGCCTCCTGCAGCCGGCTCTCTGAGGGAAACTGGTTGGTGAAGGATGAGCCGTCGGGGAGGCGGAACTGTATCCTCGCTACGGCACTGAGTGATCACACACACACACACACACACAAGTAAACATTAAACAAAAGCTGACATCGTCTAGACTATGTGATACAACAAGTCTTTGACAGAAACTAATATTTGATCAGGTGCAGTATCTCTCCCTGACAAATCAAACTACATGTTACAAACTAGAAACCGCTACAAAGACAACTGTGTTTCCCAAGGTAAGAAATGCTTTGGATGGATAATTGGCTCAATCACTCCACATTTTCTCCAGGTGAAGTGCTGTCTATGTACCAGTATGGCCCCGTCCATATGTCTACATGTGCTCCGTACCTCCTCTCCTTGGCTAAGGCCTCCTTCCTGGCCTCCTGCTCCGCCTGCTTGGCCTGCAGCGCGGCCTGCTTGGCAGCCTGCACCTCCTCCTGGTTCCTGGCATAGCGGGCTGCTCTGTCAGCTCGGTCCTGCGGAACGGAAAAGAGAAACACCTTGCATCAGACACCGAGCGAGACTTGCATTTCTCCTCCCAGCCACAAAGGCGGGTAGTTTCGCTTCACCTCTGTGTTTGTGTTAGAAGGGCAGCACTCCGGTTGTGCATCAACTTAAAAGGGCAATAAGTAACATTTTTACTGCCCCATGTGTGCTGCAGAAATTCCATTGATTTTGATGCAATTCCTACTGGTCACAGATAGAGGTCGATAAAGTCATTTATTACTTAATGTCCCTTTAAGTCACATGGAGCATGGCTCTCACTCCTCTTCCTTGTGAACTGCATTGCGGTTTGACAGAAGTGAGAATACAAACACAAGAAAAAGCCCAAAACAAAGGTATATAGGTATAGGTTGATGGTATAAAAAGACAGATGTTGACATCTGATAGGCAGCAGTTTCTCATGCTTGGAAATCGTAGTATAACAAAATGAACCGAGGGAAGGCCGTGGTCTGGACTGATATTCAGCTATTTCTTCATGTATTCTGAACTGGTACGAACACTAGAGACGGTTAACTACAAGACAAAGGTTAACAACAACAAAGATAACCGACAAGTCCATGATGCTCAGCTGAAGTAAGAGGAAGTGGAATCAGATTTGTTCTCTGACCTGGCAGCACGACAGGTCACCAACACACCAACACATAAACAAGCTACTTGTGACTCCATGTGACTTTTGTTAACGAGCCTTGGTTCACTAGTAATTGCACACTGTGAACCTAACAAACCAAATACAATAATGCAGCAAACTCAACTTTTCCACTATGGTTCAGTAGGTGTGATCGAACCCTTACAGTATCACTCTCAGCCTAAATGTCTATTATATTGAACGCATATCATCTTCAATGTGTTTTATACAAACATTCACCTGCTTTCATCATACAGGAGGAGAGAGAGATAGAAATACAGAGATGAGGGTGAAGGTGTGGTTACCAAGGCGATCTGCTGTTTGACCCGATCCCTGGCAGCCTTCTCCTCGGCCTTCTCCCTGTTCCTCTCCTCCAGGAGGCGCTTGGTCTTATCCTCCTCCTGTTTCCTCTTGAAGTCCACCATGTCCTTCCCCAGCTTCCTCCGCTCAAGCTCCTTCTTGAGATCACTCTGAGTCACAGCCCAAAGACAGGTTGGCATGGTTACTCTCACACCGCGACTCGCAATGACTTTGTCGTCAAAATCCATAGAAAATGCAGTTTCATTTTACAGATTAATACCATCTATCTATCTATCTATCTATCTATCTATCTATCTATCTATCTATCTATCTATCTATCTATCTATCTATCTATCTATCTATCCATCCATCCATCCCCTTTACTTCAAGATGTATAACATCATCTGATCAATGAATAAAAAAAACAAGACCTTGTTGTAATCAGATTACTGTCATCTCATTACATGTAATCTACTCCTCATCCCTGGTCATGGGTGACTAACAGACATTTGGCATGTGGTGCAGTAGACTGCATTTCAAAAAGACCTAAATAATAACTTGATCAATGCAGTGAAGAGAAAGTTAAGATGAAGAGAATCAGGTTTCCTCACCTCATCCTCTCCTTTCTTCTTCTGCTCTCGTCTCTCCTCCAGTTTCTTTGTCAACCTGAAGAGAATGGTGATGTTTCATAACTTCAGTCAGTGTTCAGACTAAGTGTTCAGACTAAGTGTTCAGAGAGTGACACACTGTCTGACATTCTGGCCCCTACTCATTTTGGATGTGAAGCAACAGAAAGACTTAAGTGCACACTGTCTGCTTTGATTTCAGGTAAAGAACAGCAGCTCTTTCAGTGCACGGTACTCAACTTATTTCAATGGGCAGATCAAGGTTATATCCATCATTGTGTGCATTGAGCTTTAGCAGTTCGTGCCTCATATAATTTGATAATTTGTCGCTGTCCAAATACATAAAGGATGGGAAAATCCTTGAAAGTTTGTGGATTTGAGAAAAAATAGATGATGATGGCCTTGAAAGTCTTCCAGGCCTCTATGATGACTTATTTTTTTACCTAAAAACATAACTCAGACCTAGAATTCCACCATCAGGACCTTGGAGGTCGTTGAGTGTGGGAACCCTGTTAGAGCTCAGTGTGTGTGTGTGTGTGTGTGTTCCTACCTTTCCACCTTAGCATCCAGGTTTTCATCAGACTGGGAACTGTGAGAGGCGTCGTCTGATGATGCACTCCTGTCCTCTCCGGGGATCACGGCACTGCTGTCGTCTGCTGTCCTGGAGAGGGACTCTGGTCAGAATAGAATAGAATAGAATATCATCAACCAACAACTCAGCCGATTGCTTGCCACTTAAGTCACTAAGTACAAATCCATTCCGGTCAAACAGGAATGAGGAAGAGGCAATAACATCTTCAGACCCTCGCTCTACCCGGGCAACTGCAGGTTTCAGAAAGCCAACTTTAAGACTTCTTAAGATCGTTGTCACGCTGCAGGACACTTCCGGGGTCACTGACCTTTCGATGTGCCCGGTGCTGCTGCAGCCTCGGCGGCGGCCAGTGGGGTCTCAGTGGGCTCCGGTGGGGATGTAGGGGGCGCTGCCGGGGCCGAGGCCGCCTCTGTGGGTACGCTGAAAGGTGGCCTGGCCTCTGTAGGAACCTCTGCCTCTGGTGGTGATACCTCCCCCCCGCCACAGATCTGCTGAGCATGCATCTGTCAGGAGAGTGCGAGTGATATAGTGAGAAGAGACGGGACACCTATAGGTCTTGGTGCTGGGCAGGGTTAGACCGATTTAACGTCTTGCCAATACTGGCCTTTCAATAAACCCGGTCAATGTTGCCCACTGCTGATATCAGGGGGGTTATCTGCCTTAAGGAGCTGCTAACCCATTGGAAAGAATTTCATTCGTCTGGGTTTCAATGGACAGTTTTAGTCCCATGACAGTCTAAAAGCTGTTTCAGAGGCTTGACAAGAGGAAAGGGCGAAACACTGAAGGCGCTGGGATGGAAAAAAAAAATCTCAAAGAAAAAGGAAAGAGCCGAGTTTGACCCGACGAAGACCCTTTGTGCCTTTTATCCCCGTAATCATTTCTTTAGCCATAAAACCGCGGTGACCCACCTGTTTGACTTTGTTGATTCTTTTCATGAGTTCTTCAGCAGACACGCTGCCGGCGATAACCTCCAGAGGAATCCCATTCTCTCCGATGAAGAAGCTGGACGGTATGCACACCACTGGGTCTTCAGGCGGAGGGACGTTAAGGGACGACCTCACATACGCTCACATTTAGCCTTGTTGGAGACTTAATGGTCGACGGATAAAATGCTTTACTAGTCAAATACATGATGTACGACTGCTAGGGGGAAGCTGCCGATGGAGGGAATCAATATGAGCCGTTTTCTTGACACTGACAAATTTGGCTATGCTATTACATTCAATAGTCATTGTGGGAAAACAAGTGTTTATACAGATGGTGACATTTTTAAGACTTCGTGTGTCTTTAAAAGACTGCATCCCTAACTAAGTAAACTCGTCCCCATTTAATTCTGCACCGTGATTAAGATCTTGGCATCTTGAAATAGCAACTACCCCATCGCTCATGTCTCGCTATCTGTGATTTCCACCATTGCCAAGTAAGAGTACTTCAGTGCCAACACCGCAGATGCCTCACTACAGCTTAGAGAACATGCAAACTGCCTGATAACCACAAGTGATAACAAACCTTCACACGGAGAAATTGTCAATATTCAGCACGTAGAAAAGGATACAGATTTGGGAGAACTGCACACATGTATCGCTGTGAAAAAATATTGCAATGTCAGAAGGTGAAATCATAACTTGTATAGCCACCGTCATATTCCACTTCATACACACGCACACATCCGCAGTTATTACCACATTTTTAGTGAACTAAATGAATCGCTGATGTCATCAAGATGTGAAGCCTTAGGTTGCTTCTTTAGCGCAGAATTCATCCAATTGGGTTTAATTTTGTAGTACTTATATGCACTTACACCGATCGGCCACAACATTAAACCCACTGACAGGTGAAGTGAATAACATCAATTATCGTGTTACAATGGCACCTGTGAAGGGGTGGGATATATTGGGAAGCAAGTGAACAGTCAGTTCTTGAAGTTGATGTGTTGGAAGCGTAAGGATCTGAGCGACTTTGACAAGGGCCAAATTGTGACGGCTAGACGACTGGGTCAGAGCATCTCCACGACGGCAGATCTTGTGGGGTGTTCCCGGTATGCAAGTGGTTAGTACCTACCAAAAGTGGTCCAAGGAAGGACAACCGATGAACCGGCGACAGGGTCATGGGTGCCCAAGGCTCATTGATGCGCGTGGGGAGCGAAGGCTACTGTAATTACTGTAGCACAAATGGCTGAAGAAGTTAACGCTGGCTATGATAGAAAAGGTGTCAGAACACACAGTGCATCGCAGCTTGATGTGTACGGGGCTGCGTATGCCCATGCTGACCCCTGTCCACCACTGAAAGCGCCTACAACGGGCACGTGAGCATCAGAACTGGACCATGCAACAACGGAAGAAGGCGGCCTGGTCTGATGCGTTGTTTACCTGGGGAAGAGACGGCACCAGGATGCACTATGGGAAGAAGGCAAGCCGGCGGAGGCAGCGTGATGCTCTGGGCACTGTTCTGCTGGGAAACCTTGGGTCCTGGCATTCATGTGGATGTTACTTTGACAAGTACCACCTGCCTAAACATAGTTGCAGACCAAGTACACCCCTTTTGGCAACGGTATTCCCTGATGGCAGTGGCCTCTGTCAGCGGGATAATGCGCCCTGCCACACTGCAAACATTGCTCAGGAATGGTTTGCGGAACATGACAAAGAAAAACAAGTCCGATCCATGGAGGCCCCCACCTCGCAACTTACAGGACTTAAAGGATCTGCTGCTAACATCTTGGTGCCAGAGACCACAGGACACCTTCAGAGGTCTTGTGGAGTCCATGCCTCGACGGGTCAGGGCTGTTTTGGCGGAACAAGGGGGAGCTACACAATATTAGGCAGGTGGTTTTAATGTTACGGCTGATCGGGGTATATATTGTACTATCAACGGAGGTTTAAACCTGTGGGACATTAGAGGAATCACTCAGGTAACAGGAAACTGTGGCGAGTGCTCATTTACACCAACTTAACATCTCAATGACATAGTCCTCACTTATGGAGGCTGGAGTTCAGTAGCCTTTCCCTTTAACTGCACACATCCATACCTCTTGCCATCCACTTTGATCGCCACACAACAATTCTGTGCTGCTTCGGAGACGTTGTCATCCTCCCAGCTGGACATCAACTGTTCCGACTGTTCATCTTCGCCTTGGGGGGGGGGGGGTGAGAAAGTTGCAGTGATGAGTCATTTGGTCATGTCCCTCTGCCCACACGCTTCACCATAATGTCAGGCATTGTATTAGTTTCTAACTACGGTGATCCACTGTTACACTGAGGCCCGGGGGCTTAACAAAGTCATAGGTACACTGATGTTAATGACACTGGTGTGGATGACCAACATTTCCACAAGTTGGTACAGCTAGCTAACATTAGCTTGACAGCAGAGTGAACGCTGTTCGTTCAGCCGGCTGAGCAGTTTACACAAACTAGCTGGTAGATGTCTGACACAAATTGGCCAATAACAGTATTAAGACTGGAAAAGACCAGGCTGACATCCAGGAAATTGGGCGACAAACAGTAACAACCTCTGTCCTTTCTAATGTTATTTAATTCTGTTTATGAAAGACACTGGTGACGCCATCTGAATCGCAAAGACGTTGTCATTAGTTTTCACTACACATATTAATAAGCACAATATCATCTTGCGTCATTTGAATATGTCGATGTCTATTTGTTTTTGACGTGTCCGATTTCTCAAATGTGTTTGTGTAAGTTACTCAGCAGATCGGTGACAGTTAGTTAGCTAAGCTAGCTGGCTAATGGCTAATACGTTAACTGACGCGACCAACCATCGCCGCTTGCTATCGTTATTCTTGCACCTATGCTAGCTACCTTTTAGCTAGCTGGCTAATCTACACAAATACCTGTAATAACAACGACAAAGATGAAGCTCTGTTGTTTGGCGGAGGTGATGGCAGCCGGAATTGAGCCTTCAAACCAAAGCATCTTTCTAGAATGTGTTGTCTGCCTCTGTTTTTGTAATGCTGCTGACCAGTTGCATCAATCCTTAAGGCCAAGTCAGCTTGTTACTACTGCTGGGAGCCTGGAACCTTCATCAGCGTCAAGTCAGCAGAAGAAGCATCAATACTTCCGGTAAAAAAGTGAAATATTTCCAGAATAAACAAACAACTGCCATGACAGCAGCCATGACAAACAGTTGCAAAGTTAGGGTTAGAAATACAAATAAATACGTACCATAGTTAAAAGAGAGACATCATGGAAGCATGCCTTTTATCAGAAAAAATTGAGTTTAATTGCAATTCAGCATAACAGTTCTGTATTTACTATGCTTCTTTTCTACTGCAGCTGGTGGTTACCAAAACAGTCTAGTTAAACTTTTTTTTTCTGTCTGTAGAGGTCCTTTCAAGTTGTTTAGTTTGCATTTCTCGTATATCCTAGCAGGTCCTTTACCAAATTTTCCCACGTGGGTCATTAAAGTTTCATCTAATTTTGTGTTTTAGTTTAGTTTATTTTGATATTTTGGTAATGTTACTATCAATGTGACAACAAGAAGCGTGGCACTAATTCTAACTGTCATCCAGTGGAAATAAGGTAGAATGTTTAGTATGTGCTTTGTTTTTCAGTTATTAAATAATCGTTCCTTATTTGGCCCGAAATGTGGCCTTAATTAATCAGAGAACACCATTCACCATGATATCAAATAATTTATTTTCTAAGTATTCTACAGCTCGATTTCTGCTCAATTTTAAGATTTAAGATTCCCTCGGGGGTTTTGCCATGTATTCTGTTGTGATATGCGCCACAATACTTAGCGTTCCAAAATGTGGTTTTATTTTGAAGGGAAAATTGTTAAACAGGAAGTGTTATTTCTGCTCCTCCTGTGAGTACTTCACAACTTTTCACCGCGATCACGGAAGCATCTGTAAGGGAAATGTTTGTTCTGTTGTTGAGAGTTGTAGTTCTGAAGTTATTTGTAGTTCATCAAAACACAAAGGTAGTACTGACGTTGTTTGGTTGGTTGATTGTTTTTTAGAGTTAGGGTTTTCATACCATACAAACCAAAAACGGAAAAAGTTGAGAAGATATTAAAAAAAAAAATATATATATATACTGTATATCTTTTTAGAGTTTTACATTTTGTGACTTCCAGTAGTCAACAGTAGAATGAGCCTCACTTCCTTGATCACCAACATTACAAACAACCAATAGTAAGGAGGTCCAGGACCAGAGGTCACAGCACCTTGGTAGTAGATGGACAAGTATTCCTGTGTCCCTAGAATGATTAGATCTATGGGATCACACTGAGGCCCAGATTCATGGAAGAGCGAGCTATATCATCAAAATGACCAAATCAGGAAGCCATGCTACTCACTGAACATGCACAATGAATGGAAAGCTGCCGAATAGTGCTGGTCAAAAAATAAAGCCTCTTTGCGCCTGTCATTGACATGCACATGTAAACTATATATAAATCTCTATTTCGCCCACATATTTGTAGACGAGGCCATGCAAACCAACACTTTGCAATGCAAGCTCCTCCAAATTACTGTAGTGCATATGAGATCCTTAATAATGAGACTTAAGAGTTTGTCCATTGTCACCAGCAAGTCAGGCAAGCAAGGGAGAGGAATCAGATCAGATATATTATATATATTATTGTATATAATATTATTGTTTCTATGTAACTTTTTCTTTTTTCACACTTTTCCATTTCTTTACTTGTTTATTGTATTATGTTGCTTAGTTGAGTCAATTAAAATTTAAATACCAATAAATATATCCTTGAAAAAAAAAAGATCCAATTATAAAAGCGCTTTAGGATGCAAGGGTCTTGGTAGGTGAATCTTATAGCTGAAGCAATTTGCACTTGCAATTGGTGATGAAGGGGCTGTTAGCTCGGGCAGTGCTTTTTTTTTTTTTAGAGGGCTTGTTTGTGCCACAACTTGTTTTGCATGATGTTTTAGTGATAAAGACGAAACCGAAACCCAGATGTAAGAAATGTGCAGATTTCCCTCGCAACTTATCTACCAGAGGTTCTTCGCTGTCTGGGCTGAGTCACTTCCGGTGTTTATTTATTTATCATGGTGAGAGAGAGAGAGAGAGAGAGAGAGAGAGAGAGAGAGAGAGAGAGAGAGAGAGAGAGAGAGAGAGAGAGAGAGAGAGAGAGAGAGAGAGAGAGAGAGAGAGAGAGAGAGAGAGAGAGAGAGAGAGAGAGAGAGAGAGAGAGAGAGAGAGAGAGAGAGAGAGAGAGAGAGAGGACTTGCAGCCACTCAGTCTGGTCAAAGTGGAGCTTTCCAAGAACGGAGAGACCCAGAGATTCACAGGTCAGCGACGGTGGCGACAAGCATCTGGTGGTTGACAGTGTCGTCCACAGGGAACACAGCAGGTTTAACAAGGTGAGGACCGACGGGACAGAAGCAGCTCTACTGGTGTGGAGTGCTTCAGTATATGAGTCTCGGTAGAAAGGGACCCCGGAGCCAGCAGGCAGAAACACGACAGAGGCTATTTCTGACTTTCGAAAGTGCTCGGTGGTGGTTTCAGTGTCCCCTCAGCAATGTCAAGACAGGATGTTCCCCGCTCATTTAATCAAATCACGATCCTGTGATGTCAGTGCAAGAAAAGTTGAAAATACAAATCTTTATTTCTACAGTTAAAGGTGCAGTGAGTCATTTTTTTACTGCCCCGTGGCACCACAGTGACCTACGGTGCATCTGCAGGAGGTTGACAGGATTGATCGCTCTCCATCCTGTACTCTGTTTTGGAACAAAAACTCCCCACCCACTGGACTTCAAGGACTTTGAGGTGAATCGTATTAGTAGTTTTGCTACTTCTTCTGTTCCTGACAGGCCACAAGGGTGTTGACATCGATTTGCCCACCCTCGTCCCAGATGAAGACAAATAGAAAACAACAGTCTAATCATTTGAAGGGCCATGTAGACAATTTATTACTTTTATTTCATCTTGTTGTTAAGAAGTGGTGTGAGGGTTACTTTTTAAAATGTAGTGTCCTGTATTTAGGTATAATATAGATATAAATATAGGTATAAATAGATAGGTATAGATATTTATCCACATTAATCCTTTTTAAGAGGGAGACTTGAACCTGCTTGGGAGAAAAAAGTAAGAACACTTGATGATAATAATAAAGAGCGACTGAACCAGAGAGAGTCACATTTCTCTGGAATACAAATACAGAAATACCAGGGAAGCTTTTTCACCACGTCCTTATAAGTCAGTGGATACCGATGATTGCCACAATGAAGTTAAACAGATTTTGTTTTTTTCCAATTTAAAAACTGATTTGAGATTACTATCTACCATTTTCACACCGCGCAGCTCAAAATTGCGTGTATACTCTTGCAATCAAAATGTCTCTTTTCCCTCCAAACCTGCTGGCTGAGCGCTGCAAAGTAATCACAAAGTATCAGCGATGCCCCCCCCCCCCCCCCCCCCCCAGTACAGAATACAGTTATCAATTGTGTGCAGCTAGATTACCGTAATCCAATTACATGTAATCTGTTTATCTTCCAGGTTGATGAATGTAATGCATAGGCACAGCCGGGTCATGGTGGGTGTTGGTGGACACAACCATGACCACCAGTCCTGAATCTACACTGTCCGTACTGTTAATTCACTTGCCTCCTGTTGCCTTTCTCCTTTCCGTGTTTCATCTAATCCAGAAAAGTCTGAAGCCGTTGTCAAGGCAGAAAATGTACTTCTTTCTTGTATCTCTTCACCATCGTCTTCTGTCTACAAGAGCTTTTGTTTGCCTTTGTTGATTCATGTCATGAAAGATGACGAACTACGTGGGATTTCTATTATCCGCTCCTCACTGGGTAATAAGACTTGTTATTTTGAGGTGCTTTTTTTATTCATCTATTCACATCGATTCAAACCTTCAGATGTGCAGACGTAGAAAAATAGTACGAGCGAGTTAAAGAGAGTGATGTTTTTTTTCTTTTCGATACATGCCTGTGGTGAAGGAAGAGCCCAGCTGGTACCTGAACATCATCTCTGCTACCTGCTGTCAGTTAACTCTCTCTATAGCGGGTAGGTCTAATATTGGGTCTGATCTGCAGGTGGAGATGTAATATCAGCAGAGAACCACAGGATGGCACTGTGGTAGCGAATCTGCAGGCACCTGATGCCATTTTTTTTTTACCACGAGGCCTTGTGAAGATTATATGATCAGTGAAGAAATGTATACAGATTTGATGTCAGAAGTGGGGCTTTGGCGGATGACCCACCAAGCTGTAATTGTTCTCTACGCAGCGCCTCCTCTTCGTTACAACAGTTACCATCTGTTCGGTTTGATTACCTCCCTCCCTCGTTCAGGTGAGGGAGTCTGAAAGATTTTCGGCCACTAAAAAAAATCTTCTTGTATCAGTCCACTCGCTAAATACTGAACACAGCGTGGACGTCTAGCACACGTTCAAAAGAGGATGAGAGGCCCTGTGCAGCGTCAGAGCCCCCCCATCCATCCATCCATCCATCCATCCATCCATCCACATATGGCGGATGTGTGGACGAGTGAAGACGGAAAGATGGAGATGAAGAAAACACTTCTCTGCGTGAGAGGAGGCTGGAGGCAAAGAGGAAGAGCTGGGAGGAGAGATGGAGAGAAAGGAGGCAGATCAGAAGACAAAGGAATGAAAAGATGAGGAGACTGGAGGGGGTGGAGGAGGGGTGACATAAAGGAAGAAGAAAAAAAAAAAAAAAGAGCCCGGGTACAAGAAATAGGGATGCCAAATAAAGAGGGTCGGACAGATGGTAGGCTCCCATAGTCAGCCTTTTCATTACTGTGAGGAGGGAGGAGGAGGAGAGAGACGTTCTAGCGATGCCAAGGACGGAGAATAGGAAGGCCTGGGTAGAAATTCAACCATTCCCTCTGCAGGGTGAAGGTTACGAGAATAAAGCTAGAAAAAACAAAAAAACATTTCTGCAAATGGCAATGGAAATAAATGCTGAGGCGTAAGAGGAAAAACTGAAAGTAAAAATCCCGTTAAAATAAAAACCCATTATTGTATTATTTATCATTGTACTATAATAGTGCCAGGAGTGCTGGCAGTAGCAGGTTGTAGTATCTGTATCAGTAGTAGTAGTAGTAGTGTTGATTTAACACATACTATAGCTACTTCACACATACAGGGGCGGGAAAAAGTTTGTGAACCCTTTTGGATTACCTACTCCCAGAATATAATCTGATCATGAAAACAGATAAATGCAATGTGATTGAACAAATAACACACAGTTTTATGTCTTTGAACATAGTTTTTATTTTTTTATTGTTAAACATTACCATCTTGGATTGTAAAAAGTATGTGAACCATGAGATTTAGTACCTGGTGGAACCTCCTTCAGCAGCAAGAACCTCAACCAGACCTCAACCAGACCTGCTCAACCGGTAGGAGGTACTCTGGACCGTTCCTCCTGACTGAGCTGGTTCAGTTCATTGATATTATGGGATGTCTTGCATCAGGTCATGGACAACATTTAATAGGGTTCAGGTCAGGATGCTGAATTTTCCCTTTTTAAGCCGTTCGGTTGTAGTTTTGCGTTTGTGTTTGTGCTGATCTGAAGCTTAACAGAGGTTGGGTCATGCAGCGTGACAAGCATGACCCAACCTCTGTTCAGATCCAGATCACAGATACCCTGATACTGTAGAATTTCCCTGATAGTTATTACCTGATACCTTTGCAAACGTCCTTAGGGTACCTCCTTCACCACAGCGTGCTCCTGCTGTGGTCCTTGCTGCACGCCCACTCCTGCAGAGAGCAGCAATCAACTGAATTTGCTCATTCGTACGCAATCTGTCTGGATGTAGATTGATGGAGGTCCAAGTCTTTGGAAATGCTTTTCCAGCCTTATGAGTCTCAACAACTCTTCTCCGGAGGTCCTCTGAAATCTCTTGTGACCGGGGCATATTCCACTTCAACAGATCTCTGTTGGTTTGTGGGGTTTTTATGACAGGAAACCTCCAACCCAAACCGTCATCTCATTGATTGGCTCACTTCAATAACTGCTTTTCATTATCTGAAGTCATACGACTTCCAGCTTAGGCTGTTGATGTTTCTACATGTTCTATAAAAACATGTGTTATTAGTTAAATCACAGTGTGTTTATTGTTGTGATGATTAGATCAGATTTTAGTTTTCTTTGGTTTATGTAGGAAGGCCTGTCATTCAAAAGGGTTCATGCTTTTTCTCACAACTGTATTTTGCTTGACTCTGTTGAAATGTTTGTGTATATATATATATATATATATATATATATATATATAGTCTAAGAGAAAAATAACTTGAACAAGAACTTTCTGAGAAAACTAGGAAACCTCATGTGAAATGGGGTCTGAAACTCAAATGTCAAAATTGACTCTAAAATCAAAGCCAAACATAAAGTGATTCCTTCCCTGTGCAGGGCCAAGAAAGTAAAGTATCCCTTTCTCCTTTAAACAAGTCTTTGGGGTTAACCTTGTTACTTCTAGAAACAGTGTTATGGATGTTATTCTGGGCCCTGCAGTAGCAGCCAGGCTCCAGAGGAACCCAGCAGCACACCGGCTCGTCTGGCTTCTCGGAGATGAAACGCAGCAGCAGGGAGGCGAAGCCTCGTGAAGAGAGCTAAGTGAAATATAACCATACTGTGTGTGTTGCATAGCCTTGGGTCGGTCAGTGCATTTGTCCAGCTGGACCTCCAGCTTTATTCACTGTGATAGCAGCTTTGTGAGCGCGGACGCCCTGCTGCCTCCACGCTCCCTCCTACCTGTGCTGAATTGCAGGAATTCAGCCTAATTGGCATCAACATCTTAACTAACCAGCTCATGGTCTACCTCCGATGGAAAGTTTTCTATCCTGGCCTCATTCCCCCCCCCCCCCCCCCCCCCACTGTGTGTGTGTGTGTGTCTGAGTCATACGAGGACAGGGGAAGCTGTGGCCTTCATCAAAAAGACCCAAGGATCGTCATCGCCCAGCATGAGGGCAGCCGTCCTAAACACTGTGCAGCCGATCTGCTGAAGGAACAAAGACGCGGTTGAAGCAGCTCCGGGCTCTGCCACGATGTCATTTATCTTCTCCTGTCAGAGAGCAGCATCTAACTTATTGTGTCAGTGCTTTGGGGCACATATTTCCTTCATAATAAGCCAAGGAAGTAGAGGCGCGGCATCCTCTCATATTGTCTGTTTTGTACTTACCATCAATCCTCCGTGGGCTCCTGAGCCTCCATTAATTCCACGGCAACATTTAATATTAAAATTTCTACTTTGCTTAAAATAACCTGACAACGCACAAGCAGCCTTAATACTCTCTCCCGTGTAACAACAGGGCCTTTAGGGTGAAGTGGAAGAAGGAAAATAACGGCACCGCAAATGATAACCATAACAAAACAACAACCCAAGGGTAATTTATTGCTGAGAGGAAAAAAAATTCTTCAATTACGAAAAGCTCAATTTCACCAAAGCGGCAGCGCAGCGGTGTGGTCCTCCAGATGTTGGCTTAATTACGCGTTAATAATCTCCCTGTCAGGACGGAGATCCTTAACGCCGCGGCCGGACACGGGACAGCCTCCTCCCAGATAACGGGGGGGAGAGGGGGAGAGGGGGAGGAGGGCCTGGGAGATAATGTCATCCATTTTCAACCGTTCCTGGCACCAGCGACTCCCCCCAGGCTTCATATGAGACACGGGGGCAGGTGCTTGGATTTTTTTTCCCCTGCAGTAAATTGCTTTGACGTTATTAGAGAGAGAAAATATTCCGGCGGAGGAACTGTGAGGCATTTCAAGAGATGAGGTTGGTGGGAGGTTAATGTAGCAGACAAATGGCCCTATAAACTGTGAATTGAGATGAATAGCACCGATGACTAAATTAGATACGACTTGCATAGGTCCCGCATTACACCGACAAAACCGCCCCGCTGCTGCTGTGCCAACATCCGAGGTGTCTCGCGCGCCGATAAAAAAAAAAACCATACATCTTAAATCGTCGGTTCGGACGTAAAAAAAAAGAGGAAGAGCTCGTGCGGACGGAGAGATAGTCGGACCTCTCACCAGAGACTCCCGAAGCGTTTTTGGTGTAAACATTTATTGGTTTTCAAACTGAAATAAAAATGACTTGCACCAGCATTGAACAGCCTTTCAGAATCCACACATTTTCTGAGAGAAATTAAAAGGAAAAATATAGATATAATATATATTCAGTTGTATAAATGTGCAAACGTTTTTTTTTTTTCCAGTGACCCAGTAGGTTTAATTTAAGAAGACCTTCTGATGACAGACTTGATACGGTTGGCCTTTCACCGGGAAGAGTTGTGGAAAGTGTGGAGAGAGAGAGAGAGAGACAAAGAGATTGAAAGCTGAGGATTGCTAAAATACATCGTCAGTGGAGGAGTGTCATTTTTTTTTTCTTTTTATTCGCTCAATGTTTTAAATTAAGTTAAAAACCAGGGATGTCAAAACAAAAAGCCTTTGTCATTCTCGCTTGTGCCTGTGACCAACACATACTGTTCACTGTGAAAAGAGAACTGATTGAATTCTTTAGCTATTATATAAATTATTTACAATAAGCGGGTCTTTTTCCATACAAGGTAGACACTGGCGCGTCTTCATTTTGTGTTTGTTGGAGAATAAAGCAGTAGACTCTGGAGAGAAGGCACAACAAGAGACCCACTGTGTAGCAGAGGGAGGGAGGGAGGGAGGGAGGGAGGTTCTGACCACAATATGGGGCTGGTGGGAGGACGGGCTGTACCAAGATGCCCTGGTGGGGGTGGAGGAGGGGGCTTTGGTGGAGTTCAGCTGAGACAGAGCAGACACTCCGATACAGGGCAGCTGCTCAGCAGGAGAACTGAGCTTGGGATCAAACTCAAAATTTCACAACTCATAAAAAACAAAAACAAAAAAAAAAATCTTTAAAAAAAAGGGAGTAAAGGCTGCCCTTTGATATAATCTGCCCCTTTCTGAGAGTGAGAGCAGACAGGTGACCGTTTGGAAACTGAATCTTATGTTTTGGGGATTTTAATATCCTAAAAGTTATTGTTACTTTTTGTTCTGGTTTTTCCCCACAAATTCGCTCAAACTTACAAAGACAAAACATTCCCCAAGAGTCTCTACAAATCAAGTGTAAAAACAACCCTTCTACATCAAACCAACTTAGAACGCAACAGGAGGGAGGGAGGGAGGGGGGGGGAGGGAGGGAGGAGCTAGGACGTGACGGCATCAGGAGGTGGCTGGAGGTGCTGGTGGGGGGCCGTTGAAAGGGGCTGGGCTCAAGCCAGAGGTTCTTTGCTGTTGCGTCTGCTGCAACAACAGCGCCCCCTATAGGGAGCTGGCCCGCTCCAGACCGGGGGGCTGGCTGGGATCCTTGCTCGTAGCGAGTCTGAAGGTGGCGCAGGAACCGTTGCGGTGGTGGGGGGGGCGCCGTGGGCGGTGAGGTTTCTGGAGGGGAGGGCAGCCAGGAGGGCGCAAGTGGAGGCATGGTTGGCAGGGACCAGGAAAGTGGGTTTGGCGTGGCAGTGGTGGTGGTGGCGGTGGTGGTGGTCACCACTGGCTCCTGGCTGACATTCCTGGTGGTGGCGGTGTCCAGGGGGCTGCTGGATGTTGGCCCCCACCCTGGATAACTCACCCGACACGGGGTCGCCCTGGCGCCGGCTCCAACCGGTCCTTTCTGGCAGCTCAGTAACCTCCGGGACCCGCCCACTCACTGCCTCCAAGAGGGAGAGAGAAGGCATCGTCAACCCCCCCGGCATCACACAAGCAGTCACAGGCATGAAATCAACGACCGGAGAACGTCATGGACTGTAATACAAAACACTGGTAACGCACGCCAGAGTTTCCCTGCTCATCTCTGCCGTACAGCTGACAGAGTTTGTCCCTACGTTTACCTGCTTCACCTACACTGAGATCTGTAGACAACGCTTTCCTGGGCTGTTTCCTCCCCCGGCCGCCACCGTGCCTCATGCCCATGGGTACCTGGGGAGAGACAAGACAAGGTCTAACTCCGTCCCGAGTCGACCTCGGGGGCCACGGATGCGTTCGTTCCGGTACAGAACAGAACACGTTGAGAGGCGTGGGTGGTATTTTTAAAAAAAGAAGAGGCAGACACCAGCTCTGATTTTGCCTGGAGTGGTTTTGTTCAGCAACCTTTATTAGTACAGTGAACGACGGTCACCTTGGAAGCAGCTCAGACTAGTTTGACTCACCTGGTGACTGGGGACCATCGGCGGTGCATGGAGAAGAGGGGGACGGAGCTGAGGGTTATACTGCAGGGGCTGTCCGAGCAGGGGATACCGCAGCTCTCCTAGGAACACACACACACACACACACACACACACACACACACACACACACACACACACACACACACACACACACACACACACACACACACACACACACACTTAGGAAAACTCCCCCCTTGGATCCTCTTACACCGTTAGATATCATCCATCGGTGATGTTCAATTCCAGGGGTTATTTTGTGATTTTGTGTTTACTTTTCCATCTACTTCAGTTAGCGACTTCCTACATTTCCCAGAATGCCTTTCAGCAACCCACAGCTGAGGGGTGAAAACTTGTTGCTTTCAATCCAAAAAGGTATGGACAGATGAACATCACTAACTAGCCACACTCAAACTGCAACATGTCTTGTGGCTGCATTGCATTCTGGTCTATTGAGGCTACTTTTTTTAATGTTGATGTTAAATGTAGTCGCTAAAAAATTGTTATTAAGCTCCAATGTAGGTGTGCTGGAAATATCTGTCGTCTACGGCCAATTACCAACAGAAATGAGAAGCATGTATGTGTGGGTCAGCGGTTCTTCGTGACGCCTACCTTGCCCCGGCACAAAGGGTCGGGAGAACTGTGGCATGATGGGAGCAGAGGCCAGGCCTGGACGGATGTTCTTCACATTGGTCAGGTGAGTAGGTGTAGGAGACTGGGCCGGGGAGGGGGAGGGGCTGCCAAGCTGAGGACTGCTCTGTAGGCACACAGACAGAAAGCTAGCTGAGACGGAGCAGCAACACCATCTACATCGACTCCATACAAAAATAACTAGAGATAATCAGGATTTAAGGCTCTATCATTAGGAAATAAACTGCAATTTAAATGTACATTTTGGATAAACTGAACTGAAAGTGAACCCAATCCGGGTCGACAGTCTTTTGTGTCATCTTTTGAGTCTTCTCACTCCAAGGAAGAAGACGTTTCACGAGAGAACTCAATAAAAACATGACAGACCGGGAGATCAGCTGACAGTCCGTTTCAGTGCTGCCCTAGCTTGGCCCCTGCAGGCTCCCGTACCTGTGAGGTGTCTATGGAGGAGAGCTCTGTGGACTTGGGCCCTCTCTGGTGGTCCAGGCTGTAGTACTTGTGGTGTTTCCACTGCGGGGGGGAGTGTGGCCGGGGCTGCTGGCTCGGCGGCAACGTCAGCTGCATCATCACCATACCGCCACCTGGTGGGGGAGGGACACCTGCAAGCACACGCAGTTTTATTTTGAATTAAAAGTAATATTAAAAGCATAAAGTGTTTTATTTCTCAACAGCGTGTTACAGACAGTAGTATGCTGTTGACACGTTTACTGGCAGCAGCGTTGAAGAACCTACGTTTCCATCTCCCATCCTTTAGCGCCGTCATGTCACCTCTCTGCAGCGAGCCAGTTATTACCTTCAGTCACTGCGGTGCATTATTAAATTAAACAAAGTGTTTGTTGTTGATGTGAGACTTCCAGACGGTGCTTCAAGGACAGCTAATGCATTAATACTTAATAATCACAACAGAGAGCGTTGCGCTGTCAAGCATCCAATTAAATTTGTTTGCCCAACAGTGAAGGTTGGGGAGTTTTCTGAATCCATGGCTGGCCTTCTTACAGAGAGCTTGAACTGCTCTTAGCTCAACTGTAAATATTGTTTTTTTTGTTGCTTTTTTTCTCCTGTTGGCAAACATTTCCTTAAAGCTCTTATCCTCCTTCTGTTCTCAGCTCGGAGATGTAAAGCCTCCTTTTGAATTTGCCTTATTGATGTTTTAGAGTAAAAAGCAGGCATACAGAATAAAACTTCCAACAAGGAGCTTTTTCTTTTTAAAAGTGAAATTTCAGATAAGTAGAATCACTAAAAACCCAAAATATTACAGGAACAAAAAAGGAACGTGAGGCGTTTCAGTAATCCTCTTGTAACACGGGAAATTCAAACTAACTCTGATTTCGCATTGAATCGAATGAGTGACGACAAAAAGCGAAGTGAGGGCAACCAGTCCGTTGTTTCACATTCAATATCCAAAAGAGAACGTGGCAATTACTTCCACTTGGTAATCCCTGCCCTACATCTTCAAACATTTTGACCACCTGCTTTCGGAGAGCAATCTAATTTTGGAGAGACCATCTGAGAGAACGCTTTCCTTCCCACTATAATTGGTTATTGAAGGAGAAAAAAGGAGATGAGGGGGGGAGATGGCCGGGAATGATCACAGGGGCTCGCCACCGGAGGAAAACCACATTAACTGAGGCAACATAAAATAGCAAATTACGACGAGAGAAGCAGGAAGGGTCTTTTTTCTCCGAGATAGCCATAACTGGGAACAAAGCAGCAGAGGAATTACTTTTTAATTACCACCCCATATCTGTTCAATAATTAGATCGTTAAGGCTGGAGAGTGTAATTTCAATTAGCACCTTAAAGCCCCTCGGCACACACAGGCTGAATGAAACGGGGGGCGGTGGCGGGCTGGCTGGCGTTCAGACGTCAACACGACTAGCTCCCTTTTGTTTGAACCTCGCATTATGTGGGCTTTCGCCTACGAGATGAAAATGCACCACCCTCTTCCCCCTCCCGATATCCCGGCTTTGAATCGATTCAATCCATTTTGATTTGCCGGAGAATCCAGTGGGAAGTAATTTCTTCTGATGACACCCTTCTTTTGTCTAGCGCAATCTAATTCCAGGGTTAGGGGAAGGATCTTCCACTTTTGAGGCCAGGAACAGGGAGAGGTGGATCCAATAAGCGGGTAGAATTAGACGTTAGTATTAGGAGGGGAAATGGAAGCGAGGAAGAAAGGGAAACGTGGCACCATGAAAGGAATGTATTATCAGAGCAACGGATATACGTGTTTGCAAGTGTTGGATTCATTAATCAAGTATTTTGCTTGGTTCTCTTAAACTGTAACAAAGAAAATACGCTGGGAAAAAAAAAAAAAAATCATGATACAGAACTTTCTTCTGGTATTGCCCTGCAATCGTTTTTACAGCGCGGATCTTTACCGCGACTGACCGAAGACCAGCTGGCCGGCTCTGCTTGACTAGCCTATTAATAGCCATTGATTTTGACTTCCTCGTTGAAACCTTGTATTAATGGACTGTGGCGGTGTACCTGAGCACTGCTGTGCGGGGATCTGCTGGGAGCTACAGGGGGAGGACGGTCGCGGGAACTGCATCTGCTCCGACCCTGGAGGGGGCAGGAACCCCACCGATGAGCTGCACGGAGGAAGTAATGGTGAGAGGATTAGACGAGGCCGGGCAGCACATGCACAGCCTCGCCGTGTGATCAGAATTCAGCTCATTGGCCTAAAAATGTGCTAAATTAGCCAAGTGGAACACAGCGTACACTGGGGATCAATAGCCCGTATTACATTAGAACCACGATAAATTTCCTCATCAAACAGTAGTGAGGTTCCTACGCCGGGGAAAATAAATGAATAAATAAAATAAAATCGCTGTGGACCTCATTTTCAACCAAATCAAAACAAATCAAGGGCAATAAGCATTTATCATCCGGCGTCGGTAACCAAATTGCAGGCGTGCCACTTTCAGTTTTCTGCTTTCGAGGCTCCTCCATCCTGATTTAATAAGGATATAAGCAAAGCGAAGGGTGATGCGTCAGCCCAAAGCACAGAGGCAGCTGCTGGAGACAGGCAGGCACCCTGAGGAATAGTGTGCATCTGCACAGCGGCCAACATGAAGGATGATGTAGAGAGAGCCGCTCACCACACGGGACCGGCGCTGTTATATTAAGACTCACTGGATATCTGGCCTTATAAATCATCTTGAGCTTGGCCTACTAAAAAAGAAGTCCCTAAAGGGGTGGGAGGGCTTTCAAAGTGACCCCTTCCTCCCCCGCAGCACAGCGGCATCAAAAGCAGGAGCGGACCTTTAAAGTTTACAGTCAGAACCTCACAAACCCGCGAAGCCTAATTGGTGACGCTCGTCGTTTGTTACCGTACCTCATTGAGTTCTGTTGGTTCGGTGTGATAACACTGTAGTAAACCTGGACCCCGGAGGCTGGCATGGGCCCCTGGTTAGACTGGTTGGGGATGAGGATTGGCTGCTGATATGTCTGCTGTGGTACACCCTGCGACCCTTGGGCCATGGATACCTGGTAAGAGAAGAGACACACACAAGCTTTACGTTGAAGTCCCGCAGATGTGATGGTTTTCACGATATTAATTGTTTATATGTATGAGAAAAACTAGAAAAAAACACACTCAACTTTCAATCAAATTGGATTCAATTAGTTTACTTGAGACCAGCTGAGTTGTTTTTATATATATAAGAATTAAATCTTTTGAAGAAAAAAAACCACACACCTGATAAGATGGCATGGAGGGATACTGGACCATCAGCCCTTGCATCTGACTTGCCATATTGCTATGCTGGCCACTGACCAGGCTCTGATTTTGTGGCTGTTGAACTCCTATCATACTCTGATAGCTCTGCGGTTGATTTGGCATCACAGTTTGGTAACCTAGAGCAATAAGAGGAGAAGAAACAAAGGTTTGTTTTGTGAGGTAGCAGGAGTAAAGTCACATATGACTTCAGAGGGTAATATTGGACATTGGCAAAGATGGGAGCGAAGACGGTTTTATTTCCTTTGGCGCAGTCAATGATTACATCAAAGCAGCTACCTTTACACTTTGGCAAGACAGGAAATAAACATTTCATGGAAATAATGTTATGGGGGAGGATCCTCTGAAACTAATAACAGGCACTTTTCTTCCACTGGGTAAAATACATCAGTGTCAAGGTTACCAGAAAACGATTGCAGCCGTATGAGCGGCCGCAGAATAAAAAAACCAAACACGTCTGCAATGCATCGCACTCAGACACTGAAAACAGCAGGAAGCAAAAGAGGGGAGGAGTGGGGGGGTGTGGGGGGGGGGAGCCGGGCAATTTTCAATTTCTCCTGGCTTTTGGCCGGGGCGACAGCAATCAATTTGACCAAGATGAGACGAGAAGTGGGACAAAAGGAACGGTTGGCCTCTGGCAGGAAGGTGACGAGGATGGCTATTTATAGTGCCATTTTCTCACCTCCACTTAGAAACCGAGCGTGAAGCGAATATAGAATTAAACATTCGGTCTCCGCAGCGCTCGGCGGAGGGAGAGTCAGCGGACGCCTTTCACCGACCACCTCGTAAAACGCTCAATACGTTGTTTGCGATGTCGGCCGCTTATAGCTGGTAAGATTAAACAGGCTTGCTAACCCACTCCTTATTAAAGCAGATATACTGGCGCTTCTGCTGGCTTACACTTGAGAGAGAAAAAAAAAGTATATCTTTTATTAGGAGAGGAAATGGGATTTTTCCATTCACTACTGATGTCCTTCACTCACACTATCCACTTCAAGTTTTTCTCAACAAAGTCCTGTCTATTCAGTTTTATCTGACGTGCAGGACTAAATGAATCCAGACACCGTAACAAAAAACAATGACACATCAACCTTTTACATACTTAAATAAACACTCAAGTCCTTATTGAAGCAGCTTCACAATGTATTTGTCTCTTGGCAGACGCTGAGCATCAATAACCTGAGTAATTAAGCAGCACAGATATTGATCAATAACACTTTTATTATGGTGGCGGATCACAGAGAAAAGAAGAGCTGGAATCAAAGAGTACAAAAAAAAAAACGTTGACAGTCAGTGACAGAAGACAAATCTGAAGGTGTTTGACAGATAGGAGACCTCATTCTTTGACAGTCCGCCCTGAAGGAGGCTGGAAACTAGGTGGCTTGAGAGGAGCAGACATTTTTTCCCCCCTCCAGTAGATGAAATATGAGGAGGAGGAGGAGGAGGAGTGAGGGGCAGGAAAAGAGACCGGTTCACTGTGAGAATCATAGGCCTCTCAGACAGCGCCCCGGCCCCGTCTCCAGACCCTCTTGTTCCCGTGACGACCCGGCGCTGGACCCAGGACGACTCGTAGGCGTACTAAAAAAAACACAATGCTTTCATAAGGTGCCAGGAGACATCTTCCACTCAGCTGCCACAGCCTTTTCTCCATTCACCACCATGATGACTGACGCGTGTACAATGGCAGCCAGGTTAAAAGAAAAAAAAACATCCCAGAAGCGTTTCACTTTTTCCTGATGCTGGCGGTGCGGTTGCTTCCTCCTCCCCAGACAAGGCTGGCGCATAATAGTGCAGCTAGCAGAGCATCGCCGAGGAGGAAACAATGCTAATCATGTATTTGATTGGGGATGGGTATTGTGTGGGCTAGAAGCGCAATACAATGGCCAACCCAGGAAGAAAAGCTCTCTACACTGTAATTAGCTCTTTGCTCTGCTCCTCTGCCCCGGGGGCGCCGCCTAATTTCCCCGCTGCAGTTTGCTCAAGACGAGCCTATTGTGGGCCCGCCATAAGAACGGATAACCGGAGAAAACAAAGTGCTGAGAGTGACAGAAAAGACGGGCGGGGGAGAGGGCGAGCCAAAAGGGGAGAGTGAAGAAGCAGTTACGTGCTCTCTACCCCACAATGTGCTGTGAACATGTGGAGTGTGAACAGATTTAGGGGGTCTTAGCCTCCCGTCTCAAAACAGAAAACACACTGGGAGAAGAACACGCCAACACCAGCTGGACTTTGAACGAGTGCGAGCGTCTGAGAGCGTCTGAGGAGGCTTTCGTTACCTGTCTGCTGTGTGGGAGGGGGTATTGGCTGGCTCTGCGGGGCGCTGTACTGCACCGTGCCCACTGCCCGGTACTGCTGGCTGGAGAGGGGGTACTGGCCTGGCGCACAGTAACAGGCTGGCATCTGCAGACACACACAGAGAGAGAGAGGCGGAGGGAGGTGTGAAGGTCCGAAGAGGTGCACATTAACACCGGCACTGTTGTACAGCCAGAGGCTCTCAGCCTGCAGTGCCTCTCATTTGGTCCACTGTTAAAACGCTCGTGCAGATACAGCAGGACAATAAGAACAATGTCTAGATGATGCTGCTAAGAAAACAACATGAATCCATAAAAAAATTAATGAAAAAAAAGAAAGTAAAATGAGAAAAACACACTAACCAACATAAATCAGAATGCTTGTCTAGTATTAAGCCATACAAAGTGTCTAGTGAAACTATAGTACTGCTGGTACAGAAGTGGACTGTGTACCATTTTATAGCATTTATGAACTAAGAATTGTTGTTGATATGAAATCTAAACCCGAGCCTTGACCTTTGGCTTTTAAAACACACAAACTAGTTACCAGTTCTGGGCCCTTTTCACGTTCACAGTGCCCAGTACATACCTGCTGCATGGGTTGTTGCATGTAGCCCTGCTGCTGCATGACCGGCTGGTTGACAGGCGGGGCCGGGGTGGAGTAGGCTGGGGCGGGCTGACCTGGTGGAGGCACCATGTAGCCAGCCTGCTGCGGGGGGGCCTGGAGCACCACTGAAGAGGGGTACATGGCAGTATGGGCGTCCCGGCTTTCACCCGAGGCCTGCCGGCCCAGGCTCATGTGGCTGAACTGGGCTCCTAGGTTGTCTTGCTGCAGAATGACAACAAGGGGAAAAAAAATATTTAAAAAAATAAAAGAGGAAACCCTTAAAATACCAATTTAAACTTCAGCCGTGCAACAGGCGGTTAAAAAGTTTCCTCCGTGACCCGTTTTGAAGCGTGGTTTACTTCAGCTACTGGGCGCTGGGGGTGAAGAGGGACTATCAACCACTTCTATTCATAGAAAATCAAATCCAACATCTGCTGCTGTATTAATTATTCAGAGCCGCCTTCTACAAATTTAAAACTTTAATCATTAAGGGAATATTTATCAGGAGATGGGAGGTCAAAAAAGAGGTTAGCAGAACACTACATTTGCATCAATGGAGGGGGACTAGGGTGGCGAAACAACACGTGAAACTTAAAACGACTCCATTGATCATTGACACTTTAATTAAATGTGACTAAGAGGAAACACTTCACTCTCAACACAACTGAATTTCATTTGACTCCACATGTAGACAATTAAATAAACTTAAAGGTCTCTAAAAAAATCTGATTTCTGTTAATACATTTACCATCATCCTGCACCACAGACACTAAGACGTATTCAGAGGTCCAATGGGCAGAAACCTAAAATAGAATTTGCTCCATTCATTTTGCCAGTGAGACTTCCACATTCCTTATTCATAAGCCATCCATCACTGTCTGTGTCAAATTATGCTCTAATACTCCCATTTCTACATCTGGAGATCCAACACCGCTTGGAGAATACACCCCGACTCCCACGACAATCTCTCACAGTGGGAGACGCTGATTACAAACAAATAACTCAAATGATTTCACCCTAATGAGGCTGTCAAGAATAATCAGTCATTGTTGATAAATGATATCTACGGCGAACCAACCGTAACTATCATGTTTCAGAGAAATGCCACTTTGTAAATTGTTTCATCCCTTTAAAGTTCCTCTTTTAAACTCAGACACTTTGGGGGCCCGCTGCAAGGTTGAGGTTGAGGCAGGTTTTATTTGCCTTCAGAGAAGTGCCATACAAATAAAGTTAACTAGGGAGGTGAGAGGACACGAGGAGGGAAGCCGGCCAAGTGATATGAGACAGGACAGACGGAGAGGAAGACTGGATGGGGGGGAGGAGGAGGTGAAGAAGAGAAGAGGCAGGTACCACAGTGTATTGTTGGTTAGGGGAGACGGAGAGGAGCTGCGGTGGGTAAGAGACCGTTGAGTACTGGAGAGGCTGAGTGGAGGGCTGGAGGGGCCGGACCGGCTGAGACAGGTCACACACACACACACACACACACACCAACACACACACACACACACACACACACACACCGCAGGAGAGAAAACAAAAAAGAGGAGGAGGAGAAGAAGAGGTAGAGGGCAATGGGTTTAGTCAGACAGAAGTTACACAGCATAGCAAGAGAGGAGCTGAAAAGTTTGTCCCCTATAAACAAGAAGAAGAGGCTATTAGTTTCTGGGTAGACAGAGAGAGGGGAGCGAGAGCGCCCGGGGAACAGGTCTCAACAGGAACAGTGTTAATTAAGACAAAGGCCTTAGTCGATAGGTGACCACGATACTCCTCCATCAAGGTCGACCGGTGGAAATCATTTAACAGGCGGTAATACAGCGACCGCGGGGCTCCGGGTTCCCAACAAAATATTTCTAATCTGTAAAGCTCTCATCAACCCGCGGCCCCCCGTTATCCCCGACGGCGTCCACCCTCCGATATTAGGATGGGACGTCGCGCTCCCATCGGGGCGGGGAGCGGCTTCCTTCCCTTTCAACCCCGCGGTTGGCGCGCCGTCACCGCAGAGGTCAACTCAATTTCCAGTCCCGGCTATTCTCGTTAATGAAGCTCAACCCCTTACGGCTGCCTCTGTTTTCAAAAAAAAAAAAGCGAGGGGGGGGGGCTCTGGATGACAGCTCGTGACGGGGAGGCCTCAGAGATTGCCATCGCCGACGCCGCGGACCTTGTGTGAATGCTAATGATTAGCGGTCGGGCTTTTCCAATGCGCCGGGGACCGCGGTGTTTAGATGACACTTGAACTCAATTCATTTACTCTGACAAGGTGGCGACTAAGGAGAGCTGCAGGTCGCGAAAAGTTTCCCTCAACAAATTACATTTTGTGAATGTCAAGCGTCACCGCCACCTATGACATGATTGGGAATGGACCTCGCCACATGAACAGGTGAACGAAAATCCTCCGAACTCTGATGGAAAGGCAGCAACTTTTCTACTTTCACCGATATTTACACTTATCTGTACTTTCCTTTTCTGCTTATCGACAAATATGGTGTTTCTGCGGTGCAGTGACTCCTGATGGTCCTGTATGGGTGCGTGGGTGTACCTGGGAGAGGACGTGATTGGCTGGCTGGTGCTGGTGAGGGCCAGGCGGGGGGCGGCGGCGGCGGTGGCGGGGGCATGGGCTGCTGGGTCCTGCCCTGCTGGGGGGCCAAGCTGGGGTTGTACACCACCGCACTGCCGTCTGGGTTCACAAAGGGCTGGCCTGTTGGGGGGGGGGGGAGACACGAGGACAAGGCTGAGGCAGCGATAATGAGCAAAGACAAAAAAAAAAAATCAGCAAATATAATCCATGATAACCATAATCAATACAGTACCTCCTAAAATATCACCATTTCAAACCATCATAATCACCCAATATGAACCCATAACCTCCTTTTATAAGCTGAAACCATTTTCAATTTCATCACGTTGCCAAATTGGTACAAACCGGAGGACTGCCTTCGCTCAGATTGTCCTGAAGCAGATGGAAACATGGAACAAAGCATCAATCTGCTTTTTCCTCCATCCACAGTTCTCGACAAACCTTCATAATAGATACTGTATGTACCTTTGACTAAACCGGGAGAAGTCGGAGCGTATATTGTGGAGGCTCATTATGTGCGGAGAATCTGTAACATCTAACATGGTCTAGATAATAAATGTAATATATCTGCCCTCATATTTTTTTTTTCTTCTTCTTTCCGAGGCTTCGTTTCCGAACCGCTGATGAAAGAAATGCCTGATGCTCTCGCGGATTTTCCTGCGCCGATACTTTATGAATTCATTTATGTATGAATGCATTTCTCAGAAGTTGAGTGTGAAATAGGCTCCGAACGCTGATCCTTCTCAAAAAGGTATTTTTCCAAAACAAAAAAACAAACAATTTCTGCCGAGGAGCAATTCAGACACTTTGGCTCCAGCGTTTGACTTATCCATCACTCGCCTCTCCACTATTGGTATTCAAGGCATCTATGCGGAGTACATCGGCTAACACACATGACCTCAAGACGGATGGTTGCCGGAATAGGACGGGCGAGCTTTACCGTGCAGGCGTTCTGCTCGTGATAGCGCTTCTTGAATCCAATATCAAAGATTTAGGGGTCGGATATTTCCTGCCTGCGGTACGTAAGCCCCCAAATATATTACATAGCGGAGAAAAAAAAATCTATGTTTGCACTTGGGCTCATTTCTGCAGAGGTGCAAAAGGTTCTCTTCAATTTATGTTCGGTGTTCAGTCCCCATGACTGTCCAATGACCCTGAAAAATAACTCCTTTCCATTTTTCAGCTAGCAGGAAGCAAAATTAATTCCCGGGGCTTCGGCGCTTCATAAGACTCCTGAATAAAAAGGTCAATAGTTTCTGGTTGACACGAGAAAACATTACGGCCCTCGTGCGTATCCGAGACGAGCGCGGCGAAGGAGGCGTACGCTTGGACGTCCGAGGCCAAACTGCACATTTTTCCTCCGTATTCAATTACATGTGCAGCACGGCTTCATTATCAGCGTCTCAGCGACACTTTGGGGAGTTTGTTTTGACCGACGGTGGCTGTATTGATCTGGGGAGACAGCCACCGTTTTTCAAAGCGCCTTGGAAGCTGTGGGAGGCAAGGAGAAAAAAAAAACAACCTCATCTGCATGCAAGCCGCATCATTAGACGTCGACTCCCGTGTCAATTCAGAGTGATTCTGGGAAAATTATGTGCTTTCTGTAGGCTCGGTTTACTTTTTAAAACGGAGGCAATCAAAGCAACGAGCCAACTTCTAATTATCGTCCTCCAAGAAATACTCGACTTACATCTCAGAACTTAAACACACATTAATAATGCATGATGCCTCGGCGTTCTGCTGTTTTCCTGTCCCGCCGATTTGGTGGAGACAGAACTGCCTCCCCCCACCACCCTCCCACCCTCCACCCAACACTCAAGACTTACTACTGAAGGGAGAGCTCCTACTCTCCCGTTTCTCTACACAGGAACAAAGAAGTGGTCGGCCAAGAGGCTAAAGAGCGTAGCTGTGTGAGTCGTGTTAGTTTGAAGGTAAGATTTAAGGAAACAGGAAACAGACAAACACGTGACATGTATGCAATTGCTCATGGGCCATGGGCGGATTTACGTGACTGCCTTCTGGTCAGGGGGGGTGGGGGGGGGGGGGGGGGTACCAACCTGTGTGTGGGTTGACCAGGATACTCCCTGGCGGTATCCCTGTGGCTTCCAGTGGAAGCAAATAGTAGCTAGTGTTAGTCGTGGAGGTTGGTGGTGGCGGAGGCGGAGGGGGTGGTGGCTGCAGCGCCGGGCCACTCCTGCCCACCTCATAAGACACAGAACTACTAGTGCAGACGACCGGGTAGGCCACGGGCGGCGCAGCATGGCCTGCCTGGGTTAGAGCCGGAACGGGGAGGGGTGGCTGGGAGCGAGAGAGCGAACCAGTGGAGGAACCTACGCTACTAGACGACTCTGAACCTGGGGAGGGGAAGGGAGCAGGAATAAGAAGGAAAGCCTTAACCTTTACGCACAATCACAGACGTCAGGCCTCAGTAGAAAGGAAATGGGACAGTCACAGGCATGCAATGATGGGGGTTAAGGTGGCACGGCAATGTTAGCGGTGGGAGAGGCTTGAACTCATTGGCTATTAACAGCCATCAATGAAAATAAGTGAATGAGACCATCGTTGACATGGCTTTGTCGCCAACTACAGTCAAAAAGTACGACTTTGGGAAATGTGTACTACTTTGAGAGGTCAAATATTACATTCCAAATGTATATAACCAATTATCTAATCTAATTACCTGTGGGAGAGATGCTGCCATAAACTGGGAGAAAGATAATGATATCACGAGCTCTACATGACATCTTAATTAATTTCTTGATTAATGTCTTCATTTAGCTTTGCACGTTTTAACATATATGCCACAACTGCTGCGATGAGGACACCATGACTCTTAATTTAACTTAATTTATTCTTTAAATTATGGTGATCTAAAAGGAAAACATGATTGAACAAACGATCAGAAAAAGGCCCCTCAGTATTTTTTTTTTTTAAAGGTAAAAACATTTGCTCAGGATCATGCCCAACTTCTCCTGGAGTAGAAAAACTGCTACCTGCCAGTTAAACTCACTTGAGAAAGCCATCTCATATAGCATCACATCATGATTATATACTAAATCATATAACAACAGATGGTTCTCTTCTTTCATTGATAGGATAACCAATGAACACATACCAAAATGCAGGAAGGATGTTATAAAATGAAGGGCAGGAGGATACACAGAACAGGGTGGAGGCATGCCAGGGCCGCAAGCCTTCGATAGTACATTGTCAAAAATAGACAGTCGAGGAGAGACAAGCGAGTGGTTGAGTAATCTACAGTACACAGCCACTGTAGGTATGAAGACCTCAGTCTGTTGCTGCCAAGTAGCAAAAGGAAAGCACTCTGTCAATGTCATCAACTTCAGTGGAACTGAAATCAAATCAAATCGACGGAGACAGAGGAGATCAAAAAATGCATGGCTTGGTTTTCCTCTCGCCTGCCTGCACCCGGTTTCACAGGTACTTGTGACCATGCACAGTGAAGCACCAGTTTTAATAGTTACGCCGAAAATTTGGGCATCATATTCCGTGTCTCACTAAGTCAGCTCTTACCTTACATAGCTCAAACACATTAGAGCAATGACACGAGACTGGTTTTATTAGACGTTTATTAGAATGACTGGCTCACAGGCAGGTCATAAGCTGTGACGGGTGCTACTGACTAGCCACTGGATGGATGAGTGGGTTGCTGGGTGGAGAGTCAAACACTGACAGCGGTGGCAGATGATGGATGGTTATCTACAGGGCATGAAACTAACTATTTCATCAACCAGCCACTCTAGCAAGTGGATTCAGAATTCCTCCAGCCAATTTAATTTCTTAGCTGTCGTCAAGTAAATCAAGTCATTTTTAGACAGCAAAAGACTGATTGATGGCAGCCTGGCTACATGCCAAAGTGGCTCGTGGAATGATTCACCAACCTTAACCAAATATGACCAGGGGTTTTGCTTGTGGCCAGTGTTAATTTCAAGCCCCAGTGCTGTGTGTGTCCTTACCAGTCTTAGAGAGCCGGCCCATGCTCTTGCTGCTGCCTGAGCTGTCTCCTCTGATGAGGACGGAGATGCCGCTGAAGCTGCTGGCCTTTGTCATGGCTGGCCTCAGGTTGCGGTTGGAGCTGTCTGAGTCGGTGCTGCTCCACGGCCGAGGGTCCGAGTACTTTGGTTCATTCTCAGAACTGCTCTGGCGGCTGTTGGCTGAGCGTCCATCTTTTAACCTGAACGACATCATTTATCGCCATGGTGAGTAAATCTATTGTTCAGCCGAGTACCATTTATAAATGAATCAAGACCCCTACATGAGGCGGAGGCTCCTTCTACATTTTCACGCTTTTTTATTTTTCATCAAACATTTGACAAGAAATATTGAATTTTTTTAATAATTGTATTACAACCAAAGTAATTTACAAGCTTCTGCCAAAAAATAGCTCAGCAGAACTGTGACCATAGAAACATCTGTAGCTAGCATTTAGCAAAAGTAGCAGAAGTGTAACCACAGCAATGTAAACATATCCAATAATACTGCTCTTCAGCCTGTAACCAGACTTCAAATGTTATGTGTTCTCTGAATAAAACAAAAAAGCAATACTGGAAAAATCTTCCATGTTTCTGGCCTTGGTTAGCGGAGTGTTTGTTCTACAGTAACTTTGGGTTATTTGCGTGACCGCTGTTCTCTGAACGCCTCCAGCGTGACCTCATCAGAAGCTCCATAATGCAAGCCAGGACCGGCCGGCCCCAAAGACATGCGGGTCAGGGAGGAACAGGACTCTCTTCCCTACATAATGGGCCGACACTGAGTCACTTATTCAAAACACCTCTCGCTTTGTATGAGCAAGGAGTGTGGTCCGGTGAGACACTCCATCATGCCAATCAGAGAACTGTTTCTTAGCATTCGTTTTGTGTCTCACATTGGGAAATGCTGACTCCCGGATGGCTAGACAGACCTATCCTGAAGACCAACTGTCCGGAGTGAAGCATCAGCACTGAATAAGCCAGAAATGGTGCTGTGACATCCTATTATAACACCTTCAAAAAAAGTGTGCGGCGAATAGAGACCCCTCTGAAAAGGGGCCATGAGGTGGTGACACCCTTTGCTACTGTAGGCCAAGGCGATTGCCCCTACAATCCCACTTTGAGAGATGCTGCTTCGAGACAGTCTTGCCCATGTGAGGTTATGGCCCAGGACACAAACAGATGGGCGCTTGTCCTAAAACACGTCGACCCGCAAGGCCTGCACTGGACAAAGCATAGGCAACTGCTGAGGTTTCTGAGAAGAGAATGGTGGAGGGTAAAAGGACACCAAATCAATTGCTCACCCTTGCATTCCAAGGGGCAAACATGTGCGTGATGGACTGAAAGGGCATGAATTTCATGAATTTTTCTGAGGCAAGAGTAAGCAACACCATCTTTAAAAGAGACCATTCAAATCCACCTGCTCCAGTGTCTCAAAAGGTGGAAGAGGAAGGGCATTTAGCAGTGGGGAGGTCCCAGGACGAGGCCAGCGGCTTAGACATGAAACGCTTATCTTGTGCTCCTTTCATGAACAGACACAAAAGAGGGTGTTGACCCAAAGTCTTTCCCTCAAAACCAACAAGCTGGGCCTAGATAACACTGAGGTAGACCTTAATGGTGAAAAAATCCTTCCCTTTTTCAATGAAGTCCTGAAAAATGACAGGATTACTGTTAGAGAGCACTGAAAAAAAGACTGTCTGCAACGCAGTGCACCACTCCTCAAATAGACGCCACTTATGCCCAAGCCCAAAGAGCTGGGTGAGGATAAAATCTCCCCGTATGCCTGAGGCCACGGCTCGTTGCACAGGAGCCGGGTTATCTCTGCCAGTGCCAATGTGGATGAGAATCAGTGATAAAGGAAATCAGAGTAATTGAGGGATATGCATAAAGAAAGACACAAGGCCTCTTGTGTGCCTGTGCATCTCTACCAGAAGATTCTGATTGTTTAGGGAGAAGAACAGAGTACACTGGGCGTTCTCCCAAGTTGAATGAAGGTCCACAGTCGGTTGGCCATAGCGTTTTCAAATCACCACCACCAGGAGGCATTTCCAGTCTGCATAAAGCAGAAGTCCTCTGGACAGTAGAGCAGCTCTGCAATTCATGATACATGGGACATGCCTGCTGCCCGGGACAATGAGTCTGCAAGTGATCACCAAATGATCTGTGAGGAACTTTGTGTGGTGAGGATCCTCCTGGCATGAGGAAGCTGCAATAAGCCAATCATCGCACATGGCAGACCCCGGACTACCCTGCTCTCTGAGCGATCCCACTGCAATCCTCATCTTCATTGGAGAGGAGTGGCTCCAAACCACCATCCGACTCACCCTCATCCTTATCATCCTCACCTTACTCAAGGAAAGCCAGTGGGTTGGCCGTGAGGCTGCTCTCGTCCTTTCCTTTCCTAGTCAGGACATAACATTGGTCCCCCAGTGGCATATGAATTGACTGTGTTGAAAGCCATTGGCTCCTGCGAGGCAGCAGCAGACCGCAGCAGCCAGTCACCTCCCGACAAGTTAGCCTGACGTACTAGCTGGCGGCAAAGGACTTTGAAGGAGAGCCAAGAACAGTGGATACACACCCAACAAGGCCAGAGCAACCTGGGTTTGCTTGAGTCCAAGGCATGCTGAGCACACAGGGTTGATATCTTATTGCCACAGGGACAGGCTCGCACCTGACCAATACTGGTGGTGGTAGTATTACTACTCATCGCTATGAGTATTGCTACTCACTTGACTAGCCCAGCGAAAAGTATTAGCACTCCTCCTCAACAGCTAGAAGGTGATAAGCGATAGGAGACTTCTGTGAGAAGAGGTTTCTGAATGATAAGTGATGTGGTGTCAGCCCAATATGGGGAGAGAGGCCTGTTCCTCATGTCATGTCTTCGGGGGAAGCCAATACTGGCTGGCATGGTGTAATTGGAGCTCTTGATGAGGACACACAGGAGACGTTCCCGATGAGACATAAAACAAATGCCAAGAAAGACAACAAAGGAGTAACGTCTTTTGCTGCGAGGTGTCGCTAGTTCATTTGATTAGAAATCACAGAATCAGTCAGACTTCTATGGAGTGGATTAGATGTGATACAGTGGTCTGTAAATAACAGACCTCAGATTGCATTCATTGGCCAATCATAACAGAGCATTCATGGAATATATGAGCAAAATACTGTGCAAATATGTTGATATACTGATATGTCAATAGGCAGATGGATGGATATGTCGATGCTGCAGATGTGTTTCATGCAAATATGTTGATAAGATTGACATGGTGATGCTTGGTTTATGCAGTTTCCCACACGTAGGCTTTACTTGGGCGCCGCCCAGGGAGATTAGTGGCCGCCCGCGCATTTTCACCGTTCATTGTTGAGAAATCGATTGAATGTGAGGGGAAAGGGGATCAATGAAATCACCAGCAATCCCCTATGGGGTAAGTAGTTCATTGTCTTTTTTGGTCACGATTCATCTCATAGCTGCTTGATACGGTTCATGACTCAAAATTCTCTATATAGGGATTTTCTGAATGAATGGGAAATTTACTTCAGAATCAGGGCCTCTAAAAAAGATTCAGCTCTATTGAGAAATTAAAACAAATTGTTAGTTAAGCTATTGTAAAAAAAAATCTAAAATAAGAAGCATTCTGTAAATAGTTGTTCAGTGTTATTGTTCATTATTATTACAATCCAAACCTGTGGGAAACACTAGATATTAATTTGTATGTTGGGTGTGTGTTTGCCTCCTGATATTGTTTTAATTGCTGCTGATAACACCCCCTGGTAATAATAAAGTACCAACCATCTATTGCTGCAATACACAATTAGAATAAAATGTAATAGTCCTGGCATTGAAAAAGATAAAATTACCTAAATATTTGCCGCCTTTGTTGAGTGCTGTTGCAGGCATCATCTTCGTGTATCCTGGAGATAGGGAGAAAATATTCTACTCAAATATGGGTTTGAAATTGTAGTCTTGTAAGTTATGATCCAAATGAGCGGTTCATCTTCAATGTGCTTAGGAGGCGTACCTCTTTTCAAGAGCAAAGCCATCTGGACCCTGTAATATAAAATCATATATTAATAATATTACTTTCCAGGCAGTAACACAAACATACATTTACATAACAATGGCACAAAAAAAAGGGAAACATTCTCACATCTTGAGCGAATATCCTGTCTCTGGCCCGCTGGTACTCCTCCTCTCGCTCCTCTATTGACTTGCTCCTTCTGTCATCCTTCAGCCGCATCCGCATCTGAAACACAACCAGCAGGTCTTAAAGGGATACTCATCTTTCTTCACTTGGGATAACAGACACAAGCAATTTAACGTGATTGGATAGAGAAAACTGTCAAATGTCAAAGAATCCCGTTAAGACCCCATTAACTCAGTGATTGTACAAAGTGTTTCTCCCTTCATTCCAATCACCATTTGGCTCAGAAAGGTGTTGTGGCATATAGTTCATCTCTGTTACAAGATAAGCAGTTCATTATTTCCCTCTACAGCCAGCAGCAGAGAGACATCTGGGGAGGTTGGCATCAAAAAGGGGCCTCACCATGTTGTCATCTTTGTCTGAGCTCGAGTTGTCCCTTTTGAGAATGTACCGCTTTTGAAAGTCATCAGTCTTGTCATCTTTGATGTGTTCTGAAAACTTCTGATCAGGTCTGCAGAGGGGAAGAGAGCGGGGGGAGACAGAGTGAAATGAAAAAACTAGAGCTGTCAAGAGGGCACACTGGGGGGAAAAAAAAACCCAAAAAAAAATCCTGGGATGTTTACAGCAAACCTCCTTTACAACTCATAAACCCTCCTCCCCTCTACCACTGCAACCGCCTGCAATATTGAAAAATGCAGATAATTAAGTTTGCCCCAAAAAACTCATTTCGGGGGGCCGCACAGGAAAATCTGTTTTGCCTCTGTGGAAGATACGGAGTCTGTAATTTCTGCAAGCCTAAGCCGTTTGAATTAAAGCAGGTTGAGAAATTCAATTCTTGCACCCAGTACGAGAGGATGGGAGGCTGTGTGTGTGTGTGTGTGTGTGTGTGTGTGTGTGTGTGTGTGTGTGTGTGTGTGTGTGAGAGCAGGAGATTACTCACATTCTTGTATTGCTAGTTTTGTTGATGATTACAGATTTCCCGGTTTGATCGACGTTATGGTCTAGGCCAAAGTAGGCAGCAACTCTGTGCAGCAGCATTCTGTGGTAGGAGGTCATTGGGGGAAACTTTCTCTTCTGGCTTCTGAGAAAACGATGAGAGGGGGATGGGGGGGTATCAAGGACCAAATCAATAATTCAGTAGTGACTAAGAGAGGACAATTAGAAACACGATTTTAAACAGCGCTGCGCCAGCATAGCCCGGAGTCAAATCTCATTAGCGCTCCCCAGGGCGACGCTGGAACACATCATATAAAATTATGCACGGTTTAATAGAAATGACAAGGAAGAGCTTCATCAGTTAAAACGTAACCCAAAAATACCAGGGGAAGGGCTCAACACTCACTCGTTATTAGTGATAAAGTCGAGGATGTCCTGTTCCAGCTTCAGCAGCATCATTCTGTCCCTGGGATGGATTTAAGCACACAGAATTGCACTACGGTCTATTCAGTCATTCGAGCACTCGTCTCATTACTGGGGGGGGGGGGGGGGGACATTAACTGCAATTAGTACATCGACTGACTAAGACGTCGAGCGTTCAAAAGGTAACATTTTGGAGAGGCCGTCTTTTGCTTTGAACGACAGCTGGACAGCAGAAGCAAACAAAAGACCTTTGGAAGCGGCTGCCTTGTCTACACACCTAGGGTTGTTTTTCAGCGTGTTTACTAGGAACTCGTGGAGATCAATCCCAGTGGAGTCGGTGTATTCCTGACTGGAATCTGAGGAAAGGAAACAAAACAAGGATTGCTAAGGGAGCCAAAAATGCTTTACGGTGTCTCATTTCTCTTAAGAAGGTTTGCTATAGATTAACAAACTATCCGAGCCGGCGATCTACCTCGGGATAACATCTTCCGCGATATTTTCTCAGGCTTCTCCAGCTTTTCTCCGCCCTTGTCCTTGTCTTCCTCATTCTTGATCAGCGTCGGCAGCTCCTCTTTGTCAAACGACTGGTGGAGCTGGTTTTCGTCCTGCAAAAGTCAAGATGGGGGAGAAAAAAACAACAAAAAAAAAAAAGTTTGCCAATGTTCCACTCTGCAACCAATTAAATAGGATCATTTAATTTAGTTCGCACAAAGCTAACTAACCTGCTTTCCTTTTACAAATGACAAATGATTTGGATTAACTGACATATGGCACCAAGAGGCAGACGCGCTGAGCTGTAATGGCACACAGACGGTCCAATCTACTACCAAAAACCCCCGAGTATGACTCTAAGATGGCTGCAGCGCCAGAAGGCCCCCTGCTGTGTTCGCTTGCTGGTTCTGTTATTTACCACTCTGCCTCATAACAGCGACGGCCACGGGGTGTTCTGGTGGACGCGGCGTGAATGACGACCCGAGGGTGGATACAAAACAAACTTAGAACTGGATGAAATAAAGCCATAGCTCCACATTACCGACTGCCTGGAGGGAGGCAGAAAACGACTGCAACAGATGAGCTCTTCTGGAACAACTTAGAGAGCTGACCCGTAACTGCAGCACTTCAAAATCAGAACGAAGGGTCTAAAAGGTACTTCCTAAACCGGGTTTAAGTTTTGGTCTTCTGTTAACACCTCCTCTAGCTGCCCATGTGGATCTTCAGTGGCCGGTTTAAAGCTTTGTGTCCCCACTGGTCTAGACAATGCAGATTTTCCCTTCAACTCCCTTCTTTGATTAAGAATTTGGAGACAAGAAAGCCTCCTATTTTGCCTTTCAGTGTCAATACAAAAAGTAGAGCAAAGAAGAACACGCACACAACGTGACGCCAAGGGACTTTTTTTTAAAGGGAAGCTGTAATGTTTACATTAGAAAAATGGTGGACTCGTTGCTGCTCCCCTGTGAAAAGCAGCTTGGGAGAGCGGCAGCTTTAGAGGCAACGTGAAAGCTGGAGGAGAAAAGAGGGGAAAACAACCGGAGAGGAAATCTCATTCAGTCTTTTAAAAACACTGACTGAGGGAGTCCTTTTCCTTTTTGCATTAGTTCACTCAAACTGCCATGTTCTTGATTGAGGAAGGAAATCTTGACTTAAAAACAACTGCTAGGTTAAACACCAGCTTGTCTTCAATCCACCACATCTGACCAACAAAATCTGAATTTAAATTTGATTTTGTGGCATGTCTTTCCGCTATTTGTAGATTTTACAACATTAAATTTAATTGACTTGTAGCAAATCAAAGTCTACACACTCTGAGTATGAAATTATGAGTGACTTATAAGATGTGTGAACTGAATGACAATTTCACCGTTTTAAAAAACTAAATCAGTTCAGGACGTAAAAACAGGGTTTTACGGGGCTCAGGAATTCTTTCTGCACCTTTTTCTCGGCTGTTTGACTGTAAAGGGAATAATACATTCCAGGTGCATGAATATGCAGTGAAATGAGGGTGGCACACCAGCTGATGGGTGGGGGTGGTGTGTTGTAGGGGGGGTAGTGCAGTTATAGGGGGAGAGGGGGGGTTTACCTGGTGTTCTCGAGGCAGATCAGAGGTAATAGGGGGAGGAGAGGACTCTTCGCAAACAGCCAGGCTCCGAACTAACTTTAACTTTGAGTTAGACTGGGGGAGAGTGGTGAGGGTTAAGAAGAGAGTCAGGATGGGACAGACAGAGTTACAACACCACAAACCAAGTGCCAAGGAGGGACTTATCACGCGGTAAAACAAAAAGAAATCAACTAAAAGAAAAGGAGAACCCAAATCCCCGTGCAACGCAAGCACAAAAACACACTGCCAACAGACTATGGATAAGGTTGTTTTTTTATTATCCCCAGAGTTCAAGACTTGATCATGCACTCTGTCATCGATGTTGCATTGTTTAAAGTTGTTAAAGTGAATAGTTAAGTCACTAAAAAAAAAAATCTGATCAAATGATGCACTGGAACATCCGAAAGCCACGTGCTTGAAAACAAGACAAAAAAAGCATACACTGTTACAAAAACCTCCTTCAAAAAACAAACAAAAAAAAAATTGAATGCAAAGTAAAACAATAAGACTTTCAAAATAAAACCAATGAACCCGTAAATTACACGGGTCCTTCCAAGCAAGCAGTAGTCACAGACATGCCTCTTGCCACTGTACCTTGGCCCGTTTTCCTGACTGTCCAGGCGTTGGCCGCTGTACGGTAGGCAATGAGACAAAATGGATCAGGTGAGACATGAGTCCAGCATTGTGCGCAACAAATCCAAGCCTTCCATTGAAATGCCTCGACCAGTCAGTCAACGATCCGGCAGAGTGAAATGACACAAATCTACAAAAAACAGGAGTTTGCTCTAAAAACAATTTCCTCTCACATCTACAAAATAAGATCGATTCAGCAAATTTTTTTTGTAGACAGAAATTGGTTTTACGATCCAAACTTGTCCTCACCGCCGCCTTCACATGCAACGATCAGTCACAGATAGATAGATTTCATTAAGCGCAGTATTTTGTATGCTTTTTTTCTTGCATGCACGTCTATAAAAATGAGGTCTTTGTTCCAATTCCACATGACAACATCCGATGGGCAAGCTAAACCAAGACGCCCCGAAGCTGTCATTCCTCCACCCCGCCCCCCCCCGTCTCGATGTGTGTTTCTATTATTTGCGGGCTTCCAAATGTCCACGTTCGTTGCATCACAAGGCTCGACATCCCTCGCTGAAGAGAAACTTGAGCGTGCCTTAAATGCTTCTCTGAATTGGGAGGGATTGCCGCGGGGGAACGGTCGCAATTCCTTCCTCGCACCTTGTGTGCAGCGAGGCACCACAAACTGCAAAGTGGAGGAGACAGATGGTGGCAAAGACATTCGTGCCCCTTCCCCCCTTCCCCCATCCCTCCCTCCCTCCCTCGTCTCAGTTCCTCTACGGCTGACATGGGAGAAGTTGGTGGATAAACTGGGATTTGAGATGGAGATTATGTGCCTTCTCCTCATCGGAAGACGGTAAGGCTGTTGGCCGTGCCCCCGTCCCCCTCCTCGGCTCCGTCTTCAAAACGGGACGGCGTTTAAAAGAAGTGGGGCCGTCTCAGAAGGAGAGAACAAGCCAACATCAGAAGGCTCAGGGCTCTTTAAAAAAAAAAAAAGGCTTGAGGGAAATGTCACAACATCAAGGGAGGACTAGCTGTTCACGCGCTATCTGTCAACGAAAGGGGGGAAGAAATCTCGACGCCGCACACTCTCGACACCCCTCCCCTCCCCCTCCCTCCCCCTCCAGCCCACCCCGCCGCCGCAATCTTAACCTTCAAGCATACAATAACTGAGTCGTGGTTTTAAGGTACTGCCTCTGCAGGTTCTCATAACTCAATTATCTGACAATTGATTGGTTGTGCTTTGCCCGGAGACTCCCCAGGGCCCCTCAGCCTCGCGCTGTATCGGAAAGCAATTATTTCTCCTGCACTGCTCTGCTCTGCTCGCCATTACAAAGCCCAATAATGTCCCCCCCCCCCCCACCGACCCCCCGTCTCCTAGCACATATACCTTTAGCTCATTCCAAAAGGCACACACCAAGCCCCTTCAACTGACACGGCGCACTCGAATAAGGAAATTGGAGTGGCTGAAGGTTGATTGAGGAGAGTTATAGTAGAGAGACGGGCGGGTGAGGCAAACGTCGACGGAAACGGGCCCGACGTGGGACCGCGGGAAGAAAAAAAATACTGTAAGGGGCCAACCATGAAACCATGAGGTTTACCTGAGTTTCGTTCTTGTCTTGGCAGCAGCTGGCATCTCGGTTGGGCTGTGGCTGGGGCGGAGGTTGCTCTTGCGGCGGCGGCGGCGGCTGCAACTGTTGAGTGTCGGCCTGTTGTTTGGCTTGTTGCTCCCTGCTGTCGCTGTCGGTCGGGCTAACGTCGGTGGCAGCTGGCGTGGCGTGGTTCTCCTCTGTCTCCAGGCCTCTCATCGTGTCACTAGTCTCTTTTACGGTGACAGTTTCAGACATCCTCATCAGAGAAGGCTACTTGGAGTGTCTACCAAGAGCTGGAGACCTACGGGGGGGAAAATGTGCGTGGGTGTCGTCAACGAGAGATTGCTTATTTGGCGGTTTAGCCCAGCGGCAACGGATACACAGATACACAGACTGATGAAGTTTCCTCCACGATAAATCACCCAACATTATACTTAACCGTCTTAATAATGCACCCTCCTAGACTCTTAACCTCCACACCTCTCTTCAATACTCTCCACCCTCCACTCTTGAAATGATGAAAACTAAGTGCCTGATAGCACGAGCAGCACCTGGCACCCGGGGGGGGGAGGGGGGGGGAGCGAGACCGAGCTCCGAAGTGCTAATGAGAAGCGGGGGCGTCTAAAAACCTTCCATTAACACGTTACAGGGTGAGATATATGCACGGGTGACATTTCCTGATCGCGCCAGCTCTGACGGTGTCTGGTGCCACGTCAGCGGAGCCAGATGGCAATTCTGTGACGGCGCTGCCAGGCTGCCTTCTCCGCAAGATGCTGACAACTCCCATATGCGGGCTTCTGCTGTGGTGGGGCCAGGTGGCCTCTGGGGACCCGTCTCCTCCTTACTGCCAGGAAGGAACATGAGAAACAATCCTCTCCGTGTTACCTCCTTATCTGGCACCCTGCACTCAACTCCCCTTCTTTGTGCTACTATTGCGGTGCAGCCTGCCTCTCTAAAAAAGGTAAAAACAAATCACTGGACTCTTAATGCTTCGTATAAGATCTGGCGCATCTACGACACGGAACTAAGCCGCCCGACCGATGTTACTGGAGTGTCTGCGAGTGTGTTTACCGGCTGTGCTGCTGCTGCTGGGTGCTGGGCCTGCGGTGGCGTGGCGCCAGAGAGAAGGCTGATGCCCGCGGGGTCCCTTTGAATGCTGCTGCTGCCGTTGCGGTGTGTGTGGCGGTCACCCGGGTGGCGTTTTGTCGTGTTGAGCGTGCTGGAAGCCCTGAGGAAGAGGCCCATGTCCCCGTCAACAGCGCTGGGTCCAGCTCACAACAGCGGTGGCCTCTGACAAGCCTCTCATGCCACTTAGTGACCTGAAAAGAAGGGGAAGTGGAGAAGGAGGCAACAATTTAAAAAACACATGAGAAACTTATTTTTTTTTAAAAGAACCGTGCACACCTTGAGCGGGAAAACAAAAAAGGTAGCGGTTGAATACTGGGGATTGAAGTCAACCTGAACTGGCAACCCTATCTAGATGACTGCGGTCAACTGAGTCGCCCTATGCACCGTCTCACCGAGAAGTGAGCTGATGATGCCGCCTCTCTCGCCTTTGATTCCCTTTCATCTCCCAGGGTCCCAGGGCTGCCTCCAGGGCAAGGAAGCTGTCAATGGGAGCAAATGTTTCCGTTTCCCTGCACCTCTAACCCTCATAAGCCGCGTGCTCTTCTAACCCAAGAAGACCGTCAGCCGTTGGAAGGCTGTGCTCTCCGTGAGCCGCTTGCCCGGGGCCTGATCGAGCGTTCAAAGAGTAAGTTCCCCCGTCGGAGAGGTCAGTCAGAAGGTCAAGTAGATCTCCAGCTAGTGCAATAATCCGGTTAAAAGTGGCTGCTCACAGCTGGGCACACCACCTCCTCATGCTCAGATGTTTCCATGGGCACCGACGCCGCTTTCACACAGCGAGCAACATGATCACCGGCTCACCGGGAAGGCCGTTCACTCATCAAGAAAGTCGGCCGCTGGGCGGAAGGTCAAGCTCGTCGGCCGAGAAAAGTTGGCAACTGCTGAACTTGAAAGTCATTTTATTGATTTTTTTTCTGTTAAGTTTGATTAATGCTACCTAATTAGCATTTGCCGGCTCACTGGGTTAACTTGGTAAAACAACATAACACTGTGACAGGCAATACGAGCCCACTACATAGACGCACCACCCACAATCGGTCGGAATAGAGCGAACCATCAGCTTTTCCTGATGGGTTGTTGATGGATTCATTTCAGGGGAAAATGGAGTCAACGGCAGCGGATGAGGCCAGCTAGTTGTTGGAGAGTCTGTTCAGAGAACACACTCGGCCGGCTTTCGCTGGAGGCTCGACATCATGGAGGATGTGTCGGGAACGGCCGGGAACAGCTAAGCAAACACTTGCCGGGCCCCGACTCTGACAACGTGCCACATTTATCACGCTAATGGAGGCAACGCGAGGGGCTGCTGCATTATTTAAGCTGCTGATGGCCTCGGCTGATTACGATTCATGAGACTGGGGGAGTAGGACGGGTAGGTGCCGTCACTGGAAAGGCCAGGTGTGGGGGTGGGGGGGTGGGGGGGGGCTACAATCTCAACAACATGCACAGGGTACTGACATTGCCGCTGAACTGATTCGGTGCACAGATACACACTTATCTTCCTTGTTCTCATCTTCTTTGTCTCACATATTCACAGGGAGCACAGAACAATGTCGCCTCCCTTATCGGACGCACAAATCCATTTAATTCCTCGTGTTCTCCGGCTTATCTTTTCCCAGCACTTCGCTTTTCCACGATCATCCCCCGGTCAAAAGGAACAGCGTAAGGACGTCAGGCTTTTTTCTGCTATTGCACTAATTGTACGCCATGCTGGTTGAGAGTGGCAGCTAATTGCCTGAAATGTAAACACACACACACACACAGACAGACACACTCCTACAGAGCCAAGGTGCTCCTGTCCGTCAGGGCCATGTGGAATCTGTCAAATTCCCCTTCATCTGTCTCTCGTCTCCCGTCGTCTCCCCCCCCCCCCCTCCCTGCCTGCCTCTGTGTGGGAGTGACAAGTTGCCAGAAGCCCACATCGCTCACGTCTTGATTCCTTAACTCTGCCGTCCCTGGGTGGGTGGGGTTAACGGCGGAGCGGTGGGCAGGAGGGCAGTACCTCCTCTCTAAGCGGACTACTCAAGGACAATTATGCTTTTAATGCACCCGGAGAAGAGCTGCTCTAGAATTGATGAGAGCTCACTCTCACTCGTTCCCTCTCTCTCTCATCCTCGCTCACTACCACCACCCACCCCTCCGGGTTCCAGGCAACAGGGAGAGAGAGAGAGAGAGAGAGAGAGAGAGAGAGAGAGAGAGAGAGAGAGAGAGAGAGAGAGAGAGAGAGAGAGAGAGAGAGAGAGAGAGAGAGAGAGAGAGAGAGAGAGAGAGAGAGAGAGAGAGAGAGAGAGAGAGAGAGAGAGAGAGAGAGAGAGAGAGAGAGAGAGAGAGAGAGAGAGAGAGAGAGAGAGAGAGAGAGAGAGAGAGAGAGAAAACGCCCACGCCTGGTCGACCTTTTCCCTCCAACACCCCCGCAGTGAAACCTCCACAGATGGAGCCTCTCTGGGATGGAGTGGGGGGGAGGGAGGGAGGGAGGGAGGGAGGGAGGGCTGAGCACTGACAGAAAGCTGGTGGTAAAGAGCAGAGTGCTGTGAAGCACTACTGGGAAGCCTCCTCTCAGAAAGAAAAAAAAAAGAAAAAAAAAAAAAGGTCTCTTTACAGCCTCAGGAATACACCTCTGCAGCAGGCTGGCACACCGATGACCTTTGACATTAGCCTTGAAGTTACATGACAGGACAGTAGGCTACAGGTGGCGCGCTGAAGAGACGGACATCGACTCGATCGGCTGAACGAAGGGCGTTGCGTTGGGGAATGCGTTCGGAGCAGATGCATCGCAAAAAAAGGAGGACTTGGTTAACACAATGAATTCATCGCTGGCAGATGGAGCGCTGTTGCCTCGGCATAAGAGAGAAGGACATTTTCTTTTCAAGCACAAAAAAAAAAAAACGGCAGAAGTCTGCATGGGGCTCTTGTTTTCCTCCAGGGGCTTTCCTCACTCTTTTCTCCCCCTCTTCTCTCCTCCTTCAATTGCATAGTGAGGGTGGGTGGGGGGTGGGGGGGAGGAGGGAGGAGCTGCCAATTCTTTTCTGGCTGCCGTCTGAGCAGCTGCAGGCTCTGCTGAACAGGCGAGGAGGATCCGTGTCCACATTTAGCGCTAATTGGGCAATGTGCTCCAGCCACAGGCGGACAGCGGCGCACCGACCTCTCACAACTCAACAGATAGAGCAGCGCCGCTCAAGCAACCGGCGCCACCGAGGGGAAAGGGAGGGGTGGAGAGAAACTCCACCGACCCAACTGGGTGGGAAATACGCGATTTGTCATGCGAGCGGATGGACATGGAGGTTCGTAACCCTGTGTGTGTCTGCAAAGCGTGTGTGCGCTCGTTTTGTCCGTCGAATGCTTGGCACAGACTCCCGACGGTCACCCGAGTGCAAATAGATCTTGGGAGATACAAATGAGCTATCTGCGCTGGTGTCAGCGGGTGACAGCAGAGCGTAGAGGAGTTATTGATTTTGTCGGGGTGGATAAATAAGCTGTTGGCCCTTCTGCCGTCTGTAAAGTGAGACCGGGGGGAGAGGCGTCTCGGCGCCACGCCACGCTCGCTATTAACGGCTAGAGCCCGGGAGAGTGGAGGGCCACTACGGTGTCGGGGTAGTCAGCACGCACTACAGTCGTGCTACAAAACATCAATGAAAAAAAAAAAAAACTCAATTCAATAATATTCTCTTTCAACACAGAATAACTTACACAGATCAGGAGGAAAAAAACATTGATTTATATTTACTGTTTAAAATAAGACAATCATGACCAATTGATTTGAACAGACAAAAGATTGTTCTGATTCGCTAGTGCCTCAGCGTGCACACGCACACACACACACGCACACACACACACACACAGGGGGTAGCACCCTTATTAATATAATCCCCATCAGCACTGGGTGAACTATTATTATTTCACAGCCAATTATATTTACGGATGATTGGCAGTTGGCCGGCGTCAGAGAGGAATACAAATTACAGGAGGGAGTTGTGATTTGATGCCCGACTGCCACACACAGAGGAGGAGACAAGAAAAAAAAAAAAAAAAAAAGAGACAAAAACACAAACGCCATGTGCACCCCGTTCAGAGCCACGCTCCCTCCGCCGCCTGAAATATGTCAAGTCCGTTCGTTTTGGATGTGGGCTGAGATCGCACACTGGTCCATTCACAGGCTAAGATTCCACTGCATATACACACACACACACACACAGACACACACAGACACACACAGACACACACAGACACACACACACACACACCTCGAGCTGAGGCATGGTCGTTAATAATGCTCGTGAATTGAGAGATAAAATGGCCCTGAGGTAAGGGGGTTTTGCCTACCCGGACTACCAATGTCCATTTCCATCTGCTGCTACACAAAGCCATGATCAAAAGGCGCCCCTCTTGGCAGGGCTCGGCTCGTCAGATGCGGAAATTTCCATGTCCACAGACGAACATTAAACCGGGCCGCCGTAGCGAGGTAATGACTACGGTAATCATCTCGTAACCACATCCCCTCACAACCCGCCGTCCTCTGGAGATCTTTTGAGGCCGCTGCCCAGCAGGTAAAAGCCCAGTAACGCAGGGGCCGGTTGACCCCCGGGGGCCGTGCCGGGGTTACCGCGAGCCTTCCTTTCAATTACCGACAGAGCGATCGTGAGGGAAATTTAATGAAAGTATATGATCGAGATCAAACAGCCCGCACGTTTTTCCCCCTTTCAGTGGAAGGCGCCTGCCACTCAACACACAAGAGGAGTGCTGTCTGCTAATGAGGACTTCTTGTGGAGGTTAACCGTGCGCCCCGGCTACATCCATATAGCAATTATACCACTTAATTGCCTTCATGAGCGCCAATATTCCCTTGCCTTTACCCCTAATCTTAATGCAATTACGCCTGTTCCTGGCTAATGTTAAATGCTATCTGGGGTACATCTCTTGGGCTTGCGCCGGGTGCGTTGTTCGATCCCCCCCCCCCCCACACCACACACACACACGCACACACACACGCACACACACACACACACACACAACCAACCCCCAACCCCTCACCCATCCCCCCCTTGTAGTGAAGCTAGGCGGATGATTATTAGACTGGCACTGTTGATAAAGACCAACACCCTCGGCTCTGACACCGCCAAACCGGAGAGTGCAGCAGGGACATTTTCACGCCAACGTTAAGAAATGGACTTATATAAATAAGCTGCCCTTCGTTTGACAAACAATTACTGAACATTAAAAAGGACACGAGCAGGCACAGGGGGACTGAACGCACTGCCATGGACGGGAGCCATTAAGTCTGAAACCAACTTAATTTCTAATCTCGTCCCCCCCTTTTTCCAGGGACATAATTGCCCCATTTAACCAGAAAATATAGGCAGACATTGTAGAAACTGAATCCAAGTGGTCCCGCACTGCCAATTATGCCACGATTCAGGCGTACTTAGCATAAAAAATAATTTGCTAATGGTCCCCTAAGGTATCATACAAGAAATGGAATCACTGCAATTACCGGTAAACTATTAGCATCAATAACACTGAGCTCGTAAAAAACAAGGGCACCTACAGCAGGGTGTTGGAGCCTGGTGATGCCAAGCAAAAGGTTTTGAGGAAAAAAACACAAATACAAACAGTAAAAAGCAAACACTTTCTGAATGACTTATAATCAGAATTGCACGATAAAAAAGTGAACTGCACAATTAAAAAAAAATAAAAAATAAAAATCTCACCAATAACAGTGCTAGCCCGGTCGTTCAGAGCACCGGTGACCTGTTAAATGGGACCTTTCCTTGCAAGAGCCACTTCATCCGAGAGCCTGCCTCGCATGACCGCGGGCGACCTGACTCGATTCGCCATTCAAAGGAATGAAGAATGAGCATAACGTTAGACTGTTTCACGCATTTCCCATTGCTGTCCAAGCATGGCACAGCGGGTGGGGTGGGGTGGTGGTGGAGGGACAGATTTATAAATGCACGGAGCAGCTTGGGTCCGAGAACTGTCGCGCTATTCACAGCACATCAAAAGATCTCGACGGGGAAAGAAAGCACTCAGTTTTTTGTGGGTTTTTTTGCCCCTTTATGGCCCCTCTTCCTTCCCCCGCTAATCTAGCAGGAAAAAGCCCTTGGGAAAGTAACACTTCACAGTGCGAATGACATTTTTTTTCTCCAAATATTAGTAAAAAAAAAAAAAAGTACCACAATTTCAGACGGAGACCCTGTGAACTCAAGTACTAAAAAATGCATCAACACTCAAAAATCACTTGCAGAAAATATACAGTAGCAAACACGTCTTTCACAAAACCGAGGTACGGATATTGTTGCGCTACCTGAGTCTGTTTGCACATACCTGCCACATCGTAGCCTCCATTATTTCCATTGGTCAGGGGTTTAGTTTCCATAGTACCAGAGGCTGCATTGGCTGCGAAAGTTGCTGCTCAGAGAAAAGGTCCCCGAGTCAGCCCCCCTTTCTTTCTGTCTCCCTTCCCTTCTCCCTCTCTCTCTCTCTCTCTCTCACACACACACACACACACTCGCTCGTTCTCTCTCTCTCTCTCTCTCTCTAGCTGTGACCGTCTCTGCTGGCTGCTCTCTCTGTCTGAGCCTAAGTACCAGAGCCCATGGTTGAGACTCTCGCTCGAAGCCTCGGAGACAGCGCCAAATCAACGGCTGGGCGGTGTGATGTCAGCGCCGGGCTCAGCCACTCAGGAAGCGCGGCTGGGCTGGTGGCGCGTCACTGGCTAAATTGAGCTCTTCATTAGCGGTGCGCTCGCAAAGCCGTGGAGCCGTGGGAGGTTCACCTATACCTACCCACCCGAACCACCCCCCCCCCACCCCCTCAACCCTCCCACCCTCCCAACATAGACCTCCCTCCCTCCATATTCAACATCAGCACCAAGAAACCCTCCAAAAAAAAAAACTGGATGAGTGACTGTTTGGTCGGTAAGTGGTAAAAAGCCAATACTGGGTTACAGAGTCTTGTAACAAATTAGACTGATTCAATAAAGATCCAGCTCTAACAGATTGGACTAATTCATTAAAATCCCGATCAACTTGCAAGTGGCTTTAACTTCTTCTACTTGGATCTGGCCGGTGGACCAACTCCCGCTGGTTTTGCCTTCAACTCCTCACCTCACCTCCCTCACCTTGGGTTCTTTAACCTCCCATGTGGCTGCAACAACAAGCTTAGCTAGCTCTCAGGGCCACGTCCCCATTAATCCTTCAGTTTACGCCTCATCTGGAATCACTGTGATTGGCTGAAAGAAACACGAAAATCTAAAGAGCCACTCACGGGAGATTTTTTCCCCCCCTCAAAACGGAGAGACAGAGTTTCGAGGTCGTCTTTTATCATGTTGCTCAACAGCACTGACGTTGGTGGGAAACACACTTTCCTCCAGTAAGGTGATAGCTTGGTTTAGTGTACTACAGTGGAATTGGGACAACTGCAAATACCACCGCCATGCATACAAACTGTCCAAAACAAAAAGGAATAAAAGGAAAGAGAGAAACAGGATGTAGACCAAGCCATCGATGAAGCAACAACATGGACTCTGCTGAGCCTCCTGATATTTAAAATGGCGATGTAGTGGTGGAGAAACCAAACTGCACTGATACTCAAACCACCACAGCATGCAGGAAGGAAATTAACGCCCAAACCGAGCAGTGTGAAGTGTGGCGCTCGGAAAACTAGCATGTCTTCAGTCAAGCAATGCACATCAAACAAACACTGACAGCTTCATGTATCAAAAAGGAAACCGGGGTGCTGCGTGCAAGCAGCCTCTCCTAAACTACTAACTAAAATATTAAATATCAAAATAAACAAGCAGAACTGAAGAACACGGCCACGGCCAAGTCCGCTGGCTGTCGGTGGCGACGAGGTCTTCACAAACCCCTCGAGCAAACACCTCAAAAAACAAAAAGCAATCCAAGCCACAAGACAATTACGGCACATGGCGCGGCACCCTGCGCTGTAAACAAATGTAATTTCCACACCTTCTGAATTACAGTTCCGGGGTGTGCTTCCTCCCCCCCTCACCCGTAATATATTACAGATGCCTGACAAGGAACCATCAGGAGCTGGTGTGTTCATTAAATTTGCTTACATTATTCCGCGCCGACATGGGGAGTAGCGTGTGAAGAGAGATGATGTTTGGCAATAACAGCAGCATTGAAAGCCTCAGTAACAAGCAGATGATGAGAAAGTTGGGAGACTCAATTGAAGAGAGAAGAGTGAACGGGCAAAAAAGAAAAAAAACACAAGCGTTTGGTTTTTTTGGAAGCCTGGCCTGAAATACTACTGTTGCATTAACTCAGCATACAGCTCTAGATTAAAACCTTCGCCTCAGTGTCCCTGACCATTAATATTTGATGACGACTCCTTGAAACGACTCACACTGCATGAGCACACACCTTGCTTTTGCTACGTGTAGGTAGGGGCTGTACTTCTGCCCTCTGCATCTACCAAAAGACCAAATTCATACTAATGAAATCCATATCTGATACACGTCTATACGTGCGCGAGTTTGACGCCCGAGCAGTCAATGGAAAATGTTCTTAATTAAAACAAAATTCAATTAAAAACAGTGTGGAATATGGCAGGTTTTGTGAATGCCAGTCACAAAGTAGGGGTGCAAGGTTTCACTGACACCTTATTTTAGGGATCACAGGAGATTTGATGGTGTGAAAAAGGTGTCTGAAGGTGCCGTTACCCAAGAGAGATCGGACAGGTCTCCCGGGGGCGATGGCGGCGGGGGGGTGGGGGGATGGGCACACTTTCTCCCGGCTGACAACAGACAGATATTTTTTAATTACTTAACGCTCGTTTAACCAAGCAAGTCAATTAAGAGCCAACAGGAGGGGACGGGGAGAAATCTGAAATGTAAACAAAGAAGACTTGCACAGACATATAACATGGAAAGGACATGCAGCAAGATGGAAAACCCAACAAAACCCAAACACAACGTAGCATAATGACAAACATCAGGCAGGACAGCAAACATAGGAGCTATTTTAAAACTGATATTGGTAGCAGCAGCAACTACAGAGTGAACAAGCCACAAATGGTGGTGTTAAAATATTAAAGGGCAACACATAACAGGGTAGTAGGGCCCTGTACTTTCCCTTTAGCAGAAATTGCAGAAAGGGTTTAAAAATTGCATTCCAATATAAAACGCCAATACCGAGGAGTTGTGAGGTTATGGGAAAACAGTAGCAGAGCATTTGTGATTTGGGGTGAATTTGCAATAGGGATGCACTAATCTCACTGATCACTGGTCACTGAAGATCGACCACCGCATTCGCTCAATAGGCCTCCATTTTTTTGTATATATGCTCATGTACCATTTGAAAGTAATTGAATACTGTTTTATTAGAGCGTCTCCATCCATTATTTAAGTGACCTTTGAGTTTTTCATTTCAGAGACTGTCATTTCATTTCACTCCTTTCTGAACAATTTGAGTATTGCATTAATTCGCCATTTTCAACTGTAAAGATTAACAGGTCATGTATATTTATTTTCCGATGTGTTATGAACTTAATAACCTACATGATTGGAAACAGTTTAATGAATTGACAGGAAGCAAAGCCAATGTTGCCTCAATGAAAACCTTTTTCATTCACTACCAGCAGCAAGAGGTTAGTGAGCAGCTGAATCGACAAGGCCATACAAACATGTAATAGGTTTGGATAAAAAGTATGATTTATTTACACATGGCTAGGCAATGGAACTATTAAACACAAAGTAGCAGAAAGTCTGGTGAAAAAGCATCATTTCAAAATGGTGACCAGATCAGCCCCAAGCATCTCAAATTTTTAGCAGTATTTTTTTTTTTTTTATATATAATTTTAGCTGTGCAAAGTGGGACAGGATGTACAGCAAGCCTCCGCTTCACGTTGAGGTCTTGAGACACCCTGCTAGGGCTTCTTTCGTGATCATGACCGGCTCACTATACATTCTCCCTTACATGTAAAAAAGCCAGATAATGTCTGGTCTCCTCTAAAAGCCACCTTGGAAGGTAACTAACCTAAAACGTAGCTGGCTGGTTAAACAGTGAAAGCGAATTCGGCAAATTGTGAGACACATCAGCCACCGTAGCCAGGTGACAAAATACTCAAAAGTACAGTTAGCTCCTGTGCTTCTTGTTAATCTCTCAGACAGGTAGTTTGAGAACCAGACTAAAGGGTGTGCAGTAACACTACCAGAACAGATCCATATTCTGGTGTGATGCTCTACATTATCAAAACATCTTTGCTAAATCATTCATATTAGTAACTACTCAGGTTCTTGTGTCAAGGACAGTGGTAGTATCACTGAGAACAAAAACATCACCAGAATGGACGCCAGGCTGCATACATGAAAATACCATATGAAGAATATCAATCGGTTGTCTGTGTCCAAGTTTATCAATGGGTTTGGAGACACAGGGCAGAACAGAGCGGCCTTTAACAGATTTAGCTTCATGATCTCCTATATATTGATTATATTTGGGCAGCCCAACAAGATGTATTAACCACCACCCAGGTACATTTACATTTTAGACTTCATGCGCCATGATGATGCATTCAAACTTGGTGTTTCTCATTGTACTTTAGGAAAAAACTATTTAATACAGTTACACAGTGACTAAGCATGTTAGAGGACTACTACAACCATAAGTCATTGTGCCTCTAGAGTGATGCATGGCCTTTGGTCGAGCAGTCGGTGCTCCTTCGTGTAGCAGTGTCACTATGCCAACACAAACTGAATAGAGGCAGAGTTAGAAACACAGCCCGGTGTTTCCCATACAATGTTAACATCCAGGCAGCCCGCCCAGGTACGTCAACAGCTTGCCAAGTCCATTTTTGTTTTGGATTTGCCGTCGCGACGCATGAAGCCGCCGATTCCCACCGATTTAGGTTTTCAAAGAATCAACATTTAATGCTGCCAAGCACCGAGAGCATGTTTGTGAACTAGAATGACCCTAAGTCACAGCATCCATGACGCATCCCACCTGTGCTTTGAGTCGTGATGCATTCATGCTGATGAATGATGACTTTGAAATGTAGCCTTGAGAATCAAATGGACGGATAATAGTCAGCTAACGTTGCAATGCAGCGTTTGCCGTTGCTCAGAACGTTATTTGTGATCGCGGGGGGGGGGGGGGTATATTGAACATCATACACTAATGTTTTTGTCACTTGCCAGGCCGCCATTGGAAATGATCTAATGACCTACGTTCTGAGGTTAAATAAAGAATAAATAAATAAAAACATTAGTAGCCAAAACCTTCACAAGGGCCTCTACGTGTCAAACAGAAAATCTTAGGGAACAAATCTTCAATGCACCAGAGAAATTTTATTTTCCACTGACTGATGTACGATTAAGTGTCTAGTTGAATAAAACAGACTCCGCTAGCAGCTGGGGTAATGTCACTTCTCGGACGGTAACAAGTTCAATATTGGAGAAAAACTGTTAACAATTACGAGTCGAGTCAATCTCAGCTTTTTGTCAGACAGCTTTTTTTTTTTCAAGCGGATGAGGAAAAAAGGTGTGTGCATGCGGTGTGTTTACAAGCCTCGCGAGATCAGTCTCTGGTGTGACTGAACTGAACGTGACGTGCCACGCTCTCAGACGCAGCGTTGGAGATCAATTTAGATCAACAATGACCAACTTTATATTTTGTGGCGGCCGTGCTGATATTGTGGCGCAGAAGAGCCTATGTATGGGAAACACTGCAATGCCATTAGCTTATACTAGATTGAGAGACTTTAGTGTCACTAAACTGACAACCTGTGGGCAAACACTGGAGCCAAATGTTGTTTTATCTTGAGGAGGCAACCGTTTTGTAATTAACTGAGTATTTATTCACTGCACATCAGTGCACCTTCAGGCTGTGGTGTGTCTGTACCGGCACCAACTTAATAGAAAGACACTTTCAAAATAATAGACAACTAAAGTTGCAATGCCATTACCTTATGCTAGATTGAGAGAATTTAGTGCCTGAACCCCAACCCCCTCCCCTCCATGTAATAAATTGATGTAATTTGATGTGGTACTTGTTGCATTCAGCTGTGGGTTACACATGAAGGCGGGGAGAGCAACAGCAAATAAAGAGCAAGAGCTTTTCCAGTTGAGAAAAACTGAGTCATGTCTCTTACTCAAAATGCAACATGTCTTGTGGCTGCATTGCATTACGGTCTGTTGAAGCTACTGGCTGTGAGGAAATTGATATCACTGCCTCTTCTACGATTGGTTTCTCCCTGTATGATTGTAGGAGATCGGTGAAAAACGGTGAGTCTTGAAAGAAGCCCCTTGCTCTTTGATTCTGAGGGACTGACACCAAAACCTGATGTTGACCGTTGATGTTTTAGATGGATGAACATTTCTCTGTTATCAAACTTCATTGTACAAGGAAAAATACAAATAGTCCAAACAACAAAAAGAGCCCAGAAATGCAAGGTAAGTTGCCAATAGCGTTTAAGTGTTTTGGGGTGTTTTGTTCCTTTAATAGAGTAAGACATTTTAGTGCCTGAACAATAAGATACTGAGCTAGCTAAATGAAATGTCAATAAAAATGCAGTAAAAATATAGCCTAGTAAAGCCCATGATGATGCTTTTAATGAAGAAGCTATGGAAAGGAGCTGGGAAAGCAAAGTGGAAAGTCATGATCGGCATCAACAGAGCGGGCTAGAGCTGGGAGAGTTGGGGGGTTAAAAGGATTACGGTTCATACAGGGGCTTTTCAGAGACGCGCTTCTTCATCTGCCACCTACGGTGTTCTCCAAATTAAGCCAAACGGGCAGTTTAGGAGAGGATCATCTCAGACTTCCAGAATCTTCTCGGGGTCTGAGCTACAGAGGGAGCTGGTCTTTCAAACTTGAGCGTGTTTTGGCCGTCTGTGTCTCCACTACAGCCACGGATAAGGATAACCAGAGCAAGAATCTACCACCGCTGCTACAGAAAAGTGTTAGGAAAAGACCATCATGATTTAACCCATGAACAGAAACAAGCACAGCTCTATTGCCGAAAAAATGTTTTAATCATAATAAAATCCTCCTTTTAAGAGCAGCTTCTGTACTGCAACGTACTCAACAGGACCAAAAGTGGGCCGGACATAGCCATGTAGTAAAGGTTTGAAGGGCCGGGCTGGCACACACACATACACACACATACACACAGTGGGGATGTGAAGCAAGCGTCTGTGCAGACAGATGCCCTCCCAGCGTTGCACACCTCGTTGAGCTGACTGATCAGTTATCAGAATACCAGTGGAATATAGATGGAAGATTAAACCTGGTACACACCCCTGGCGAACGGGGCTGCTGCACACGTAACTGGGGAATACTCATTCATACTAATTAATCAAACGCAGAAGCAAGCTGGCAAGAAAATTGATTCCAATTAGCAGCAGTTTGTGCAGAGCCCTCAAGAAAGAAGGTATGGAACGCCAATAATATTAGTTCGCAAGCACATCCCAGATTTCCTGATATTCTGTGTAATCTGTGTATGACGACAATTCTGCTAGCCACACGCGATATCTAGCCAAAACAGTATTGCTCAAGTTCCTGGGCAAGCACGTAATAATGATACATCGCACACACACACCGAGATGTGAGCACAATGATATTGGAGCAGAGGACACACAATGGTATTGCATTAAGGGTGATGTATTGTGTACAAATACCTGGTGCAACCCTTTGTCTTAAATACTGTGAACACGCTTTGTGGTCAGTGCTAATGAAAATCAAGTACCAACAATAGTCCTCAGTCCATCACTGACCAGAAACTTTTGGGCACCAGACTAATGACATGACCATGTAATTGCCCTTGCCTGGTCCCAGAAGAATATGATTCGTGCCATTATTCAATTACAAAGAACATGTGTCAAGAGCAGCTCCGCGTACACGAATTATAACCCTATATTGACTATAAATCAAGAATTGTGTCACTCCTCTGCTAATTACACACAGTCCCGAGTTCAGAGACGAACCACAACGTGCAGCTCTACAGGAAAAAATAATGAATGGACAGACATTGTACCAATTAAAATCCTGGTTAATAAAGAACAAAAGAAAACAAGGGTGGTGAGGAGGGGAGGGGGGGGATCAAATTGTCTGTTAATCTGACAAAGGTTGCAGAGATTGGCTCACTGAATATTCCCAGTCCCATCAAACATTTCCCCGTGACACCTCCACAGAGATAAACGTGCGCCTTCCCAATCCCAAAACTCAACACGCTGGCGCAACCGAGATATTCATTGCATCGGAAATTTAATAACTGCTTTAAATTGAAAACCGCTTAGGTAGTCAGTCACACCTAACCAGGCCGATGTGGGAGAGGGAAGTGACTGAATCCTAAACAGCCCCGCCTATCTTCAAAAGACCTGGCCTATATCACCGCTTCTCAAAAAGGAGACATTCATGTCTTTGATGGTTATTCCAACTCCAGGCAAAACAGCCTGCATTACTCTGCAGTGACTTACAATGTAAAAGAACACCTGGTGACAGTACATCCCTTCTTTATACCAATTCAGACTGGGGCCAGATAATATGATGAAAATATTATCAACAATATGGTTTATCATGTTGATCGATATATAGATTTATCATCATATACATTTAATAAAGCTCCATTTGAAAGGTCGAAGAGTATTCTGCTTTGCTCTAAACCCCAAAGAAAGTGAGAATGTACCGTACATATTAAATGATCAGAAACAGGTTAAAATATATGTAGACACTTAATAGTACCAACATGGCTTTACATTCAGGTTGCCTCAACAGAGCAATAGAAGCCAACCTAGAACATATGCTCTTATATTAGTCAACAAAAATTGGCATTAAAGTGAAACAAAGGGAGGAAACTAACTGCACCAGTGTGACTCCTGTCACAGCAAATTGCCTTGATTTCAAACATCTGTCACATGTCTGTTGGTGGAATACTGAAGACAAAATGAACTACAGGGCACTTGGAGTGCAAACCTCCACCAACGCAACAAACCTCCAACTTGTTACACCCCAAAACATCCTTCCTATCACTTACAATTTAAGTTAAATTGATTTGATTGATTGAGTTAAACTGACCCTGTAAACACACCCTTAGCACATGGAATCAAGTCTCCATCACCATTAGTTAGATAGTTGTCTGTTAGCTGAAATCCCAGCTCCGAATCACCACCAATATCTGTTCACCAAATTTCATGGACATCAGTTCATAGGTTTTTGAGATATCGTGCTGACAGACAAACTAACGGGTGAAAACATAACCTCCTTGGCGGAGGTAACAACCATAAATTAAAAATCAACATGCTGTGGCTCTTAGACTAGCGATCTGCTATTGCACAAAGACACTGGGTTTTCTGTTTCTCTTAAACCATCCCACATGACTGACTGCTTAGGTCGAGCTCCTGCATCGCTGGCAGTCCAAGGACCACTAGCAGGTTGGCTGCAGTTCAAGGATGACTGAGGCTCGCACGATACCGCAAACTCATACTTTGTGCGCTCTGTGGGACGGTACTTTTTCAGTACGTGGAAAAGGTTGGTGGTGTTTCCAGTCTTGATTAACACAGGCAGTCAACATATCTTAGAGCAACACTCCATGTAGGCTGTGTTTTGCTGGCCTTGAGGTAGCCACAGGTAGCCTGTGTGATATCTCTTTCAAAATGTCTTTGCGGCTACTCGTTTCTTCGTGGCCGCCGTCACTGTTGCTTTCCTCCTCCAGCCTGCTCATTTTTACATATTGCTAAACGAGAACAATTGAGCACCACTTTACCTTGTACAGGAGCTCAACTAAAGTGGTCACTGTGTGCTGTGTTTTTGCTATGAATGGGTGTGTCCCTCAGCAACGTCCAAGCTTATTTTGTCATTATTTTGGGTGCATTGCAGGTTTCTGTGAAGATTGAGAAAAACAGACCCTGACAATTATTCTATTGAAATGAATCCCAAACGTTTATTAGCGTTAGCACATTTTATCATGATAATTATTAACATAGTTTTATCGCCCAGCTCCAACTCAGACATTGTTAGAAAATGGACTGTTCATTGTCATCTTAAATACAGCCATTAGGCTACAGCAGTGTTTCTAAAATGGAGATATGCATAGTCCTAGGGGTACATCTGAGCACTGCAACTGTACCCGAGATTTCTCAAAAAAGTAGAAATGTATCAAGGTAGAATCATGCATACTTTCTTATAAATTATTATAGTAATGTAAAAACTAAATTGCTGTAATCTGACAGACTTATTGATGCCATGTTATAGACTGTTATCTAACCCAGGCTCAAAGAACGTTACACAACTGCAGAAACATCTATCTTGCTTGTCCTGTGAACGCAGGAGGTGGTAAATATGAATTGCGAGTCCCAGTTAAAAGGGCTTTCAGAATAACACTGTTGATGTGCAACCGCAGGAGGAAGCAGCAGAGGTATGAAGGTCATGAAGCAATCAACTGCAACTCAATTACATCTTCAAATCGCAGCCCATACATTAACCACTGGCTACAACCTGCCTAATAATAAATAATAAATAAACATGGTTACTCTGGCAAAAAGCTTCAACATGTGTCAATGCATTGTATTAGGATGGTCAAACAAGGTATGTGCAACCTTTCAAGTTAATGCTGGTTGAGGGGGAACTTGGGTGGAAATAAAAATTCAAAACTGGGTTATACTCACCCAAAAAGTTTGGACACCACAGGACAACACTGTACATCTCCAAATAGAAACCAGGTCAGAAATAGAGATGGGTCCATAACAGGGGAGGGGGGAATCCAAATGGCCATCGGCATCAATCCCAATACCAGGAGGGAGGGGCAGAGAAAGAGGTCTTAAAACATCAAATGATTGTAAAGTTTGGTTTTCTGGAACGAGCAGCTTCAAACTACGCACTTTCAGTGACTTGGCAGCAGAAAATGTGCTGGCTCAGCTTGGGAGGAGAGAAACTGAGGGGCAGATCTAACCAGGCATGTTGTCACACCCACTTTCCTCTGTCTGCTCTCGCAGATTTGGAGATTGAGCCATTAACAGATGGTAGTCTTACCAAAAAGAAAAAAGCATGAAATCAAACAGCAGCCATTTGACTCCATCCAAAACATTTAATGAGAACTGAGGCCACCAGCCAAAGACTCTCCAGTCTTCTGTAAGTGCCGATGTTCTGATCCATCCCTGCGCCACAATGGATTCGCCATTAGATGCGGCTATGGCTGGGATTTGTGGGGGTTTGGAGGGAGGATCATTAGAAAAAGGGGTGCCAGAGGACTATAATAAGAAACCAGGATCCCAAGCAAAACAACATCCAAGAACCCTTAATACCACGATGACAAAACAGGTTTTCGATCTCAATAGAATGACTACACCCTTGGGCCATTTCCCCTCCCTATTTGAGGTACAGCACTTGAATTTGTGAGTGTCAATTTCCATGTTTGGCATAGACAGCTTCTTAAGGAAAAGGTAGAAAAGGTGTCTGAATAACTGAATGCTGAGCAGCACAGCCCCTCCACTCGACAGGCACTACATTCTGAAAAATCACTGCAAACACCGTGTTGAGGTACACCGATACCACTTTCTCACTGCCAACACAGAATCCAGGTGCTCAACTCACAGCATCCACCAATATCTGGTACCAATAGGATTGATTCGATTGCTTATACAGACCAACTTCAGCCCTATTTGAAGAGAATTACTATCTGTGTATTTCATCCAATGTGAATCTGCTGTTTCTGTCATTTTAATTCTAGAAAGTAAAATAAAATCCGGAGCAAATTTCCTGCTGTTTTTGGCAAACAAAGCTCTATTGGCACAGGACTAATATTACCTGGAGATGTCCAACGATTTGTAAAACTGCAACGACTGTCAGTGATGTTAATCCTGTTCAAATCTGTCATTTGTGAAGTAAAAGTGCAAGCCAAATCCTGTGCAAACCAAACCAAACAAAACTTATTTGTTCATGGTGTGAGATCTTTATTTTTCTTCTACACACATAATTTCCATCTTCCTTGTGTCATACAAATTGCAGACAGTCCTGGAATGTAGAGAGGAAGGCATTTTCAATGCAATCTTCAAAATCAGGAGTGACAAATTGTAAAATTCTGACCTTAGAAATTACCCAGGAAACTGGATTCAGCAGATGTATTTCTTATTAGGGAGTTAGGGTAATTCATTAATTAAAAACGAGATGTAAATGTAAAACTAGTCCTGTGAAAAATATGCCATTAATAGGCTATGTGATAACATTACATTGTGGAGATGTCAAGTCAAACTGGATTGCTGTGGCAGCCTGTCATACCACATTAGTGGACTAGTGGACACCCTATCGGTGAAGATTTTTGACTTTGGTGCAAATGTACCAACCAAGAAGCAATCACATCATGGAGACACATACAAAAGGAGAAATTAAATAAATAAAATCCTTTTGGTGATCAAAATCACACAACTTGATGGGATTTATCCTTTGTATGCGAGCATAAAAACTCCTTAATCTGAAGTCTAGTGTCCGACAACGGAACATTTATTTCTGCAAAGGAAAATGCTTGTTGGTGATATTAAATTGCTTGTTTTCCATGCAGGCTACGGTCTTTAATCTGAGCAAAACTGCAAACTCCAATGTAAATCTTAAATGGAATTATAACCACAGTGCATAACAATTACATTACAGGACATCCCCTAATAAACTACTCCTGTTCCAACGGGGCTGTAAGACTAGGGATGCACCGATGATTTGAGGCCGATACTGAGATCTGTTTTTCCCCACCCATATCGATAACGATACCGATATTTCTAAGAATGTTAGTCCAAATACAGGTACAAAACAGGTTAAGCTTTTCAGACGTGCCTATCTTCAAATAATCAAGCGATATCCTGAGTGTAGGAGGGGTACAACAAATAAAAAGGACACAACCATGTAAATTAAAAGGAGAAATTAAGTGAAATGTATCTTATATATCTTTAAAGTAATTTAACCCTCATTGGTCATCGCATTATATGCTTTGTACTCTTCACAACATTAGATACCATTATTATTCTAAACTAAACTTATTTTTCCATACTTCAATTTTTTTCAATTTTTAATTCATTTTCTACATTTTAAGATTTTACAGACCCATATAGCAACCCTGTCTTTAGAAAGAAAAAAAAAACATTTAACACATTGTAACTGGAAAAAAGGTCAAGTCTAGTCAGCATACCTTCTTCTTCTTCTGTCATTGCCGCGCCCCTGCATGCCCCTATGTCTTGGTGAAGCTTCGAGACGTGGTACTATCTTGCATGAGCTCGTATATATACACACGTTGATATTATATCATACACTTCAGGGAGGCAAACGTCAGAGAAATAGTGTCTGGTAGGCAGGGGTGTAGCGGGGTTCAATGTATGCCAGGAGAACTGTGCTCTGTACGGTGACGTGAATATTATTACAGTTTTTAAATTCTACTTCCTGCCCCACGTGTCACAAATTGCTGTTTTGCCATACCATCCCATCCCTCGGACATGTTGTTACACTTGAACTGCACTCTCCTCAAGCAGTGACCGCCCCCTCAAGGAAGTGGCTCAGTGAAACAAGCATCGCCACCAGCATTTAAACACACACACACACACACACACACACACACACACACACACACACACACACACACACACACACACACACACACACACACACACACACACACACACACACACACACACACACACACACACACACACACACACACACACACACACACACACACACACACACACACACACACACACACACACACACACACACACACACAGCGCTTCCAGGCTACAAACAAATCAGTGCTAAAAATATAATCAGACCTCGGTATCGAAGCACGTTCAGCCAATATATCGGTGCATCCCTAACCATTTGGGGTCATTAGATAAAATGTTAGTTTCCATTCTCTTCACTACAGATCTACTTGTATTTAAAAAGTGGAAAAGGTGAATAGTGAAGTTGCTTTGATTTCTGACATGGCACCGACATCGGTAAACCCCTTGAACTATTCATTGAAGCCGCAACAAAGGAAATGAAAGAGTTCGCATCACTCATGTCTTTCCAGCACTACAGCAGGGAAAGAAAGGGGGGGGGGGGGGGTAAAAAGAAAAAAAGAAATCCAGTCAAGTAATTATAGCTTGTCCTACGATTTCACTGTGCAGTTGTCTTTCTTTCACATGCAAAAAAAAAACAAAAAAAAAAAACATGGCCAGCATTCAGATTGGAAACACCTGGCGAGGGGCTTGTGAGACAACACTTGCAAAGCGCTCAACCAATTCATTTGCATAATAAAGAAAGCGTAATGGCAGCATTTACTAATTAAACCTCGAACTGCAATTTGCTTACAGGAAGGAAAAGAAGAAGAAAAAAATGGAGGACAGAGAGAGAGAAAGTGACAAATACGTTTATTTACATTTTTCCCCAAGGACATAGCGATTCCTGCACATTCTCTCAGAAAAAGGGGGGGGGGAGGGAAAAAAAAAAAAGCGTCCTAATGAGGTCCCTTGGGGTGTTGGAGAGCCTCCTCTGTTTGGTGCAGAACGTGACAGAACTCCTGTGGACACGGTTCCATCCTCATTAGACGACAGGCAGCATCCACTCCGGGTTCTGCATGTGTCACCGAGCAGTGACACTGCTGCTCTACACTGCGACACCCATGCTGAGACAGAGGACAGGTGGGGTGGGGGCGGGAGCAAGTAATGCATTCTGACAGCCAAATGTTGTGGCTTGCATTTGATTTCCCCTCCACTTGAGCGCAAGAATAATATTTGGTGTAAATGCTGCCCGTTGGTTGGGCTCGAACGTGTCGGCGGGCAAATATTACGCAGCGATGACAAACATCCCGCCAAAAGTAAAGCCTTTACATGGTGACATATATACACACACACACACACACACCGCGTACAGATGACAGATCTGAGGTGAACTCCAAAAAACGACCTCTGATAAACCATATCTATTGATCCGCAGATCACTTTCTCTCCCCTGGGCTTTAAATAGTAACCCGTTCCTTAGCAACGGTTCTATGCGATTTCATAAAACCGACTTGCATATTCACACAGGAAGAGACAGGTCACTGCTCACAGTATTGTAGTGCACACCCCTGGATTGGCAGCCTCCGATACACCTCTGTGAAGTACGAGGCTTTACTCGACGGTGGCGTCGAGCAATATTTTCCATGCAAAATTCCTGAAGGAGACTGACCTTTCGGTGAATAGGTACAAAGCAGAGTATCCTCTCAAGAGAAAGGGCAACAGTGGAGTGCTTTGAAGCCCTATAAGGACCGGCGTGTTCTACCACTCCGCAGATCTACTAATGTGTGCAGGAGAAAGTGCTCGGGGAGAAGAAACTAATTAGAAACACATGGGAGAGATCCGGAGCAATTAGAGGGAGGCTCATCAGCCATGAACCTCTACCTGCAACAATGGCTCCACGGTGCATGATGCACAAGACAGGCTGAGTCCTCAGCACAACTGCTACCCCATGCTCGCCCCCCCCCCCCCTCCGTCCCTGCACCGTGAAATATATGCAGGAATAGGGCCGAACACTTCTGCGGGACCCCGGAGAGCAGATAGCGGGGTTTTGCCAGCACATATTCAAATTGGGTCAAGTCTTGTCCTAGCGCTCGACCTCTACCTTGATTTGACAGAACCTGGTAGACCCCCTGCCTGCTTGGCAGACTGTAGAGAGAGGAGGGGAGGGGGAGGCTTAGTAAAGGGAAACAAGATTTCATTCAAGCTGTGGCGAAGGACAGGCAGCAAAACAAATATACAACTTCATGTGGCGGTAGACAGCCAGCACAATTCAAAAGGCTGCATTCCCCCCCGCCCCACCACGACTTTTGTTATTGCCATCTTGGAGATGGTGCACCTTCTCTTTCAGCGCTCTGGCAGCAGTTGCATGCGGTGCTAAATGATATCTGCAAGGGTCACTGCAGGTTATTCCTCAATATTGTTGAAATTTAATTGGCGGTGTGACCCTTTTCTGATGATGGATGGTGTGGATTCAGAGAGCTTTCATACATGCCGTGAAAGAGTGATGGGGGTGAGTGTCTAATAGTTTTACAGCCCACAGTTGGTCAGTGCAGAGGTGCACGGATGGAAGAGCTCAAAAGGGGAAGCCATATTCAGTGTCAGATTTCTTACACTGCCAATGGAAAGCTAGGAAACGAGTGGAGATTAAGGGTAATAAGACTGTGGCCCTGCCTTAACATCCAAAAAGTGCAGCAAGGGGAGGAAGCACAGTGCAGGTGAAATCAAATCGCGAGAGTTCAGTTGAAAAGTTCACAGGGAAACCAAAACGACTACAAGGCTGCTAATAATTTAACGTACAACATTCAATTCAAGATGTGGAGAAAAAGAATGGAGACAAACCAGATGACAGAGGCAATGTAATAATTGCAGAGGTAGACACTGGTTCCATTTCTCATTCCTCGGGGGAACGCAGGCCTACAGCCTCTCTGCAATGCACCAACTCCGCCAGGATCAAAAAACTTTCAGAAGTGAACATGCCAACTTCCACTGACCCAGAAAAAAAAAAACACACATTGCCTGCAGCTTTAGCATTTACTAAACTAGCAATCCTATACCAGCAAACACTTTACAAGGCAAACACTGGGCCATGTTTGGGATTAATGCACGAGTGCAAATGAGGAAATATGATTATGGCCATACCCTCCGATGACACCGCCAACGAGTCGTAATCCCCGTCCTAACAGTAACGGTGTTTTATTACTGGGAGGATGGAGAGTGATCTTCCTTCACAGGGGATGCTGGCATCTCTGCTTCCTCATCACAGCAGGAATTCTCATTTACCTGCTGCACCATTACGATTCACACAGAGCAAGAGGGACTCAAAAGGGCAGAGTCCAAACATATAAGTCTCGACTGACGGGGAACACTCCCGTGCCTCAGGTGCATTTTTCCAATTCATCACCAGACAGCTCCTGTGGACACTGCTGCGCAACACAACTCAACATATGGACAAGACTAGCCTTAAAACAGATTCATCTACAAAGTGTGTAGTGACATTAAGCATAAGTATCATTAGAAACACAATGTTTCTTACCTCAGCACTGGTTCTGCTCTTAGATGCTTGTTTAGGAAGGAAATGCACTTGTGACTAGTGTGACTAGCAGTTATCTTGCCTACCTATGTTGAATGCACTTATTCTAAGTCGCTTTGGATAAAAGAGTCTGCTAAATGCCTGTAATGTCATGTAAGCGTACCTGAATTACATTATTCTATGGATGTATGGATTAAAAAGGTGCAACAAGTAAGGTTTTTATTGCCCCACAGCACAAAATGACCACACTATCTGTGGGGGGGTTGTTGATCAATACCAATGACTCAATGATTACTTGGCCAAGTGCTGAGACTTCTGTCTTTCAAACTTCACTTCCCAGCCAACACTCAGTTTTGGAACAAAACCTGAGTGTTAAGACACTCCGAATGCCCCCACCCCCTATACGCTAGCTTCTCAACACATGTCGTTCTCAAGTACAGCTGGGTATAAGTCAATATTAATCAGTATCTTTCAAGAGATGCGATGAAATAATGATGGAGCTATAGTGATAGACAATTCTGTTGTCTAAATAAGAAATACATCTCACAAAATGAGATCTGAAACAAACTAGGGAATATTATTTGAACGTTGTATCGTACATTACCATGCAGTTCAATGCAATTAAGTTATTATAAATTATTTACCATGGGATTTTTGAAGTTAGCAGATATTGTTTTGTCGATAATGAAATAATTTATGATCATATTAATTTTCTCCATGTGGCCCAGCCCTATTATCAAGCCACATCTGTCCTTGTGCTGCATTCTGGTCTATTGAGGCGACTGTTGGAGAAATTGGTGTCTCTTCCTCGTCTATAATGGATTTCTCCCTGTAGGATTGTTGAACGTCAGTGCAAACTTGCTAGTCTAGAAAGAAGAATTTCAGAGTCTGGGACTGACACCAAAACTATTTACCGTTAATATTTTAGATTGTTGAAATTTTTACTCCTATTAAACTCCATTGTAGCTGCGCTGGAAAATATTTCAAAGTAAAGTCACATCATCAACGTTTGGCCAATTTATCACGGGAATATGAAAAATACACCACCAAACCACATAATGGACCCAGAAATACAAGATACATCATCAGTAGCTGTATTTAATAGAGTTAACATGTTTTAGGGTGATTTTTTTCCTTTAATGCCCCTCAATTCAAGTCTAAGCATAATCATTCTCACCATGAAAGCCTACTACAACAGGCCAGTCCATCAACAGAAAGCAAAATGAGAGCAGAACAGCCAAAAATGCTGACTGCCCGGGCTTGCTGTTCCCAAAGATGCTACAGCTTAAATCCAAGTGAAGGATGTATGTGTGCTTGGAGTAAGGGGGCCCCTGGCGAACAGAGCAGGAGATGTTGTTGCTGTGTTTGCAAGCAGGATCAGGCCACATTGCTCTGGCAAACACCACTTGGGGACGGTGGGGAGATGGACATTAGTTCACCTTGCACTATAGCTTGTGTATTACCACAGCACCATTGATAGTCGCGTGACCGATACAGTCCAGGGAGAGAAGACCCTATCGGCAAACTATACTGAGGCCCAGATTAGTCCTAATGCGATTAGACAGCCTTCAAACCCTGGGCAGGAGAATATTAGAGGAAGCTATATGGAGAGAGCAACACCACAGTTCAATGTGGCTTATTGAACCCTCCATGTAGATAATTACGTTTCCTCTCTGGGATAGAGCAAAACAACTGAACCACCGGGCGCTGTGTGTTCAGACCTCCTTCGACTGCCAGCACAGAGGGAAGAGACTGAGCTCCTTTGAACACCTTGCCTTGTGGAGTGCTTTGCAAATTGGCTTAATGCCCTTGAGTGTATGTGTTGACCTGATAGATTAGTGACTAACACCTGACCCTGGGAGGCAGGAGAATGGACTGCCAGCTCCTTGACCATCTCCTGCTGTTACTGAAAACCTCACATGTAGGCCATCATTAGTCACTGAATTCAGACAGAAGGCCTCTTTCATCACGGAGATGCCATGGCACAGGGGACTGTCACTGACTGAAAGAACCACAGCTGATCAACTATTTATTGCTTTCGGAGCATGTACTGTTGTTATCCATCATATCAGAGACAGCAGCAACAATAAGGGGCCCAAGACAGCAATACACAGCATGTGGGGGTTTTCTTTTTTACACTGATATACAACACAGAAGATAAATAAATTCCAAATAGCTTTCATCACTAAGGTTCACCACTGGAACAATGCACAACATTTGCTACTAACCCCTTTCACACATGCAGCTTTTTTCCGTAAATGTTATAAACACGTTTCCGTCATGTCAAAGTCAAAGCTGAAGTCAAAAATGGAGAAAAATCACCTCTGAGAATTGGTTATGTTATGTTGCATAGTGATATATGAGAGCAAAACCGTTAGATAAATGGATCAAGCACATCAAGACACACCACACGTGAGTATTAAAATGTTGTATGCGTTCGCAAAAACCTAGAATAAGAAAACACTTCAGCAACTGGGAATAGGAAATTTGTCAGCAGCTGTCAGGAACAGGTAACGGTTAAACTATGACAAAATAACTGCCCTCCTTATAAATTATAATAGTTAGATATGAATTAATTTAATATAATAAATGTTATATTTATTATTATAATGATAGTTGAGTGCACTGGGGATACTCAAAAATCCAGATACACTTACTCAATAGCTATATTTATAAAGCCCTTGGGAATCAGAAAGCAGAGTTAAATTCATGACAAGTGGCTGTGATTAAAAAAGGAAATATTCTGGATTTATACAAGCTGAAAATTGAGGCAAATGAAGCAAGTGATTAAACAGTATTGAAACAGATTTTATCATCATACTCCTAACATTGTTTTTTTTTTTTAAACCACCAACATGATGAATAATGATGAACTAACAAAATGCTGTACATACATTTCCTTGGAAACCTGCCACGAGCACAGGACCTCGAGCTTGGCACACAAGCTCAATTGAAATGTTAGACTCTTCGCATGCCAGTTGAGGTCGGTTCCCTTTGCAGGCCCTTAGAGAGAGAATTTTTGGGCCTGTGTCATCTCCTTCATGTGTCATCAACTCTATGATGAGGCCATTTAATAGGAATTTATAGATAAACATGTCACCATTACAAAAAATTACAGAATAAGCTGTTGCAATTTTACTGGAAACGCTAATTGAGCAATCTTTTATAGGATGTGTTAAAAGGGTTACTGAGTTCTGCTGAGAGTCTTCACCTATTGACAATGAGAAGGTCACAGAACGCAGGTCATGGGATAGTCTTTATATTATTACAAAGTTTTGTTAATAAATTTACAATGTGTCAAAAAACTATACTAAACATAAATGTGGCATTCACCAACTAGCAGACAGAACTTCTGAACTTCACTAAGTGTGAACATGATAGTCAGGCAGTTACAGTGGCTTAATAATAAGTGGCAAGTATTAATAATAAGAATAATGTTGAACAGATTAGAAAAGGGTAGGATTTATAATGTTTCTCGAGTCTACTATTGACCCCCAATGAAAAATATTCAATTGGTGTCATGCCAGCCAACAAAAATGCAAACACTGAGCAGATTACAATGGTCTACTAGCTTGTTCAGTTCAAATTTGCCAATGTTAGTGGTGAAAACAGATGTCTAGCTAGCCAACTTGTGAAGGCCAGCATTGGAAGTTGTGCGGCTAATGCTGAAAAATGTGTACAGCTCAAAACATGGAGAAACATGGAGCACCGGAGGACATATTTCGGTTCCAGAGAATAGTCTGAACCCTGCTGGGAGCTGTGGCAGGCCTCACATGCTCCCACACACTGTTAGCCTTGCAAGCTAGCAACCTATAGATCTAATAACGTTGGCCAACAAGCGGTGGGAGGCCACATAAACCCCGGAACATGCAGTTAGTCCACACACAAACAAAGCTTCAAATGAAAGGGGATTGACAACTTAAGTCTACGAAGAATTGTCTGTGCATATTTTCAACACACGTGTCAGTTTGACAGCTGCTTTGTTTTCATTTTGACTGGCCACTGGCTAGCAAGCTAACCACCGTTAGCTAATAGAAGGCCTCAAAGACACTCAAGATACCAAAATCGTTTATATGCGGTGTCCCTTAAATTACCAATTTCCTCCCTCCTCACTATCACGGGTAGTATTTAGTGGACTCGGCCATTCTGTGTATTTACGAAATAGGCGGAAAAAAATCTACTTTTAATCCCAACATAGCGACACCGGGAACTCCTAAGACTCCACATGAAGTTAGCCAACAGGCTCTTTAGCTAACGGCGAAGTTATCAACACTACTCCTGTAGCAATATTTCTAACTGGTATCAGTTTTTCCGGACTGGGCATGTTAGGGCATGTTAGTGCACGTTGAATGCACGAGGTTATTCAACGTGAATGCGGTACCACTATTACTGCAGAAGATCCTTAATCTTATAGCCATTTAAATGCTAACCAACTGGACAGTCAACTTAGCCAGCAACAATGCAGTTAGCTTAGCTGCTAACGTTAGCAAGCTAGTTAGGCTAACTTAGCCACAAGCGCAGATAATGTTCACGATTACAAAATATTTCCCTGAAAGTGACATTCGCCGTCTTCATAAAAGTGTGAAATTGTCCTTACCTTTATTATTTGTCTGTGCTATATGTTAGTTATGTGCCGCTTTCTATTGATTTTTTTCTCTGTCCAGGCTGAATCGGCAGCATTAGAGCATAGCGAAGGGCAGGCAGAGCGTCTGCCTGCAGCTGACTGACAGAGGGCGGAGGGGAAGAGTGAAACATATGGAATGACATCTTGTCTGTCCAATCACTCAACATGCCACCCAGTTAAGTTCACAATATTGAAAAAATATTTCTGTTCGCCACGAAAGAACTTTCATAGCCACAAAACTTTTGCATGAGGACAACCTGCAGATAAAATAAACTAAATAATTTAAATTTCTGACTGTGTGTGTGTGTGTGTGTGTGTGTGTGTGTGTGTGCGTGTGAGACGGAAGGGGAGGGGGCATATGTCTGTCTGTCTGTCTCTCTGCTCATCTGCCTCCATACTATGTGGTGTGTAGCTGTCCCCAAAAGCTTAATTGGTTGATTTGGAAAGTGGTGGGGACAAAGATTGGCAGGGGGTCTGGGGTCCTCCTGTACCCATGTACTTTTGAATCATGTCATTTATAATATTTGTCAGGACTATTTAACATTCTAAAATAAGATAAAGGCTGAGAAATTAAAGGCAGTTTAGCAAAAAAGGTGGCTGCCTGGGTGGGAGAGGTCAGTCGAGATCTTCCAAGCTCTGCTGACTAAATGTCCTGAATGGAGATGTGTCCATCTCAGTGCTCATAGCAATATACATAGCAATTCCATCAGTGGAGTTATCCACATGGGGGTCTATTGTCAATTTGATCAATGTTAAGCTGCAGAAATGGCATCCAGTGGCCATCATTTGGATGAAGCCTTATCCTGGAACAGCTGGGAAATAGGACATCATGAGCAACCTTGTCCTCCTTGTTTATGCAGATACTACATGCTGGACAAAAGTTCAAATTCTTATCCTCTAAAAAAGCAGCAGAGGATGGAAATCAGAGAGCACAGTGGGGTGGCTACTGTAAATCACGAGGACTTTGGTCGCGAACATGACATTAGGATGTATACTGACCTTAGAAATCATGGGTATGGAGGGAGAACGTATGAAAGCTATAAAGGCACCTTGTGGCGGCCAGGAAACAACAAAGTCATATCATAGAACAAGGACTTACAGGGGGGCAACACAGAAAAACATCTAATTTAGCAGGTTCATAGGCAAATGTCAGTGTCAGTGTTCCCGATTGGAAATGCCAACTCTGCTCAGGTATTTTGTTTCTTAAGTCAGGGTTTCAGGATTGCGTCATGAATCCTAGTACAGGGATTTTGAAAACTGTTGGGATGGGTTTCTGTTGGCTCCCAGCCTCTCCCCTTCTGGGGCAGGGCTGTTTTGTGTGCAAAATAGCATAGAAATGTGGTTGTTAGCTAGTGAACTCTGCTTATTTCCAAAAGATGATTTAACTGTGGCTGCAGAGAGGAATGCTTGTTTGAAACCTAAGGAACAGCATTTTCAGCCACATTTTATGAGCCACATTTTATCCACACTTGAGCCATTCTTGTATGAACCACAATACACTGCTGACTGAGGGGACTCAGTAAAGGAGGCAAGAACAAGCTGCTGCCGCCAGTCACGCAGCCTGGGTAAGAGTTGCAGGGTTGGACACACGGGCTGGAGAGGCTCGGGGCCAACAGTGACTGGTAGCGGATGTGCCAATATTGCACAGCCATGTACACAGAGAGTGGACCATGGAGGAACTGGTTGGAAGTCAACGTGATTTGACATTCCCGTCACAGGCACAGTGTAGAGATCAAATCTAGGCCCAATCAGCCATCTCCACAGCAGGCAGTGACCCCCAGCAGTAGTCCGTCAGCTCCAGAACTGTCAACTTCCACTGGATCCTTCAGCACTTCCAACGTGAATCCAGCCAGCCACCACAGGAAGAAAAACAGCGAGGGGCAACAGGATCAACGCTGGCTGCAAGCCAGAGATGCCACACAAAGAGAACACACAACAAATGGTTGCAACAAATGCAAGAACACACAACAAATGGTTGCATCTCAGAAGTCTTTTGAAAGCCTAATGCATGCAGTAAAGCCTATATCTGCATATGTTGATACAAATATAGTATTGATGGATATACCAGTATAGGTAAAAGTCTTCTTTGTAGATGTTTTATGCGTACCTTGTATAAACCAACGTCTATAGGCCATGGTGCCTCATTGGTAAGATTATTTATATATAAGAAAATTCTGCATGTTTATCTTTACAAATAGGTGATAAGGAATATCCCCTGACGGAGTGGCTAGTAACTCCCTGGTAAGGCAACACTGTCAACACTGTGGCTCGTCCAGCACACAAGAGCTAGCCAAATCTGACCTGAATCTCAGGTTCTAGGTGGTAATGTCATTCACAAAATGCAATGCATACAAAAAGTCATCTACTTTGGTACACATCTTTTAATTTCTTGAAGATTATTGCTGATTTCTTTCGAAGACATGTTCATCTCAGTCATTAATTGACATATTTTCTCCTGATTTTGCAGGACGTCCTCTGTCGGCGCTGCCCTGGGCCTTTTGGGTTGTAGCCTGGCTACAAATGGCTTAACTCACTGCCTCTCCAGCTGCCTAGGGGGGGACACAGGGAGGCGGCTGGGGCCCGGTTCAGGCTTACCTGAAATAAAAATATCAAATTATGTTGTGCCTTCATTTTAGTAAATATTGTATTTTGAAGTGGTCCTTCTAGTTTATTGGGTCAGAGGCAGCTTCAGATTCGTCCAAGACCACTGGCATGTGGCCAAGGTCCTTGCTGTCACCACTGCCACTGCACTTTACCCCAAACAGTGAGACCGTACCACTTATGGCTGCAATTTTCTCACCCGTGGCAGACTGGCTGGGGGTAATTTGACCACCTCAGGTCTTATAAATGCTGTCAGTTTTTTTGGTGTTAGAGCAGACAAATGACAAAACTTGTCACTTCCAACGCTGTTAACCGATGAGGCGATTTTTTTTTTTTTTCACCTCCCTTGAATTTTGATCTCTGCAATTTCTTTTCTTTCGAATTTTTGCTTGTGGAGCTTCACTCTATGACAGGGCTTTTCTTTCACAGGTCAATACATAGTTTTTAATGTCAATTGGTAATTATATTCACACTGGTCTAATAAACGAAGCGCAGGAAACGCATTGTCAAGAAAGAAATGATCTGCGTATGAAATGTGTATTTCCACCCATTTTCTATATGGCGCGGGGGAAGAACTCAATCAACAAAAGACCCACCACACAGTCAAGAGCATTCACCTGGCCCTGAGAGAGATAGATCACCCGGTATTGTTCATCATCCATTCAACATTCAACAACATGGGCTCTGTTGGCCGGTATGCTTTGCTCCCGTGTGATTGGTGGATGCCGTCGTCAGCTCACCGATGAGACACACCTGGGCCCACGTTGTCTCCTCTTTAGAAGCTGCTCCATCCAGTTGCCTTGCTCTCCCTCTCTCCCCGCATGCACCCATTGTTTGGTTTTGTTTAGCGTATTGGGCGTTCTTTTGTTTTCCGCCCTCCAACATCCCCTCACCACACTTACACAAAACCACTCCACCTACACCATTGATATAACTGACCATCACCCACATCTACTTTCTCTTTTGTCTAGTTGTAAATAAATTCATTACCTATTTATTCAGTTGTGTGTGCGTCTCCCTTTTTGTCCGACCACATGAAACCGGGTCTTGACACCCCAGAAAAGCAATGTTTGTATGTGTATATATACAGTACATGTGTGTTTGTGTGTCTATCCACCACTATGTGGACAGCTATGCCTCTCGAAACAAAACGTAGACGTTGTCATCCTCAGGTCTTTGGCTTCCATAGGGATGTTCTTCACAGGGATTGGACATACCAGTACACAGATAATGCAAAGTGCAGGCTACCACAATGATTTTGACCAAAAAATGTCCAGCCTAGTGTTCTGAAGGTCATAACTAGCCTCAAGAAGGTGGTGTCCTTTCCTTCTTCATGATGGTAAGTTGATGAAGCCCAACCCAGGGATCATGGCTCACCACACAGGGTTTGACTTCCAGTGATGTGCGGTGAAGGCGTTACATCCTGAGAGAGGCCTGTTATTTTGCACGAAGAGCAAGTTTACTGCAACCAATTAAAAGTTGTAGGCTCGAAATACTGATGCCTCATGCAGATAGCACCCCAATGGACCCCAAAGTGCTTGCAAAATTAATTAAAAACATTGTCCGCGAGGAAGTCTCCTTGTCACCGGATAGTAAATTAAAACGTATTCAGACGACCCTGAAACGCCTTGAAACTACGGTCAAAGATTGTGTCACCAAAGTTGGGGCATTGGAGGAGTTGGCTAAGGGGACTGATATACACACTTGGCCCAGCTGCAAGATTCTCCAAAGCAAGAATGAACAGCTGATATGGAAAACTGGGATATCACAACAGGAAATTAGGAAAAACCTAAGTATCCCTGGCCTCAAAGAAGGAACTGAAGAGGAAGAACCGACTGGCTTTCATTGATAAACTTTTCTATGAGTTATTTGGGCATGAAAAGCTAGGCCCCCCCCCGCCTCTCATGAATATTGTGCATCGTGTTGGACCTGTAAGGGACTGAGGCAACCGCTGATAACCAGGCTACATCAAAAATGACAATTCAGCACTTGGGCCATGTGGGAGGCAAGCTACAGCACCAAGGCCCGAGGCTGAGTAGCTACCCCGATACTATGAGTGCAGAACTACGTCAGCTGGAATCAGAAGCCTGAAATATGGAGTGGTTGACCCAGCCAACTTGTTGATTACCTTCAATGAGGTAAGTGATGGAAAGCAGATGTTAGTGGGCCTTGTTGATTAGGCCGGTTGCAGATGGGAAGAAACTATACAATACAGGTGGACTGATACCTAGCCAGGCCTACATCAGGACAGGCTGCCAGGACAATCTTTAATCCATAATTTAATTTCATCACCATATCTATTTGGTCCTAGATTTGGTCTACCATGATTGGTCAACCTTTTATGATCTTATTTCCGACCCAATTTCATCTATGTCTTCAGTGGATTAATTCATGTTAATTAATGATACAAATTGGCTTGGGACCGAAATTGGATCTTGTTTTCCTTTGTTACCTTTTTTGTTTTCTTGTGTTTTTTGTGTTTTGAAACGAACCATAATTGCCCGTGATATGAATTATTCATTTACAGGATGTTCATCAGGCTTAATCTATATGTTCTGTCAACTGACCTTTTCAGTTGAGTTGTAGGTATGAGTTATTTGTTCTTGCTGTCACAGCTCTACCAGATGGTGTTGGGTTACGGTTAGAGGGTCCTTACCTAGAATGTGGATGGATTACTGTGACCATTTTCCTCCCTCTCTGTAGTTGGGAAGTGGTTGTGACCCGGAGTAAGAATGGAGACAGGTTCCACTTTGACATATTAAATACACAAGATAATGAAATGACAAAATAAAAATAGAATCATGCATATATTTAGCGATAGCTAATTTAGTCACTATATCATCGAATGAACAAGGCCTCAACACTAAAAGATTAAAAGATTGCTAGCTGCTTTTATTATAGGCAGAAATGGAGCTGATAATGAAATAGCTTCCTCGTCTCTCCCTTAATGAAGTGAAGTCTTTTCTCCCATAACCCACAAGGAATTATATGATGCTCTGATGGGATGGCATCCCTTATGACAAGTACTTGGCCCTTTGGTCTGACCTTGGCCCAATTATGTTAGAAATGATTCAAACAGCTATAAAAGGGAGTTTCTCAGAGATGTCAATACAGCTAATTATTTCATTGTAGTATAAGAAGGGGAAAGATACCAACGTCTGTGCAAGTAATTGAGCTTTATCTTTGAAATGTAGCTTGAGACAGTCCTTCCCTCATTGGTGCACCCTGACTAAACAGCTTTTATTAAGCACAGGTTAGCATCCAATAATATAGGCTGTCTGCTACACATCATCCACCAAGTATATCATCACCATGTTTATTATCAGTCGATGCTGACAAAGCCTTTGTCAGCACCTCGCCGTTTTAATTTGCAAAGCAATAGTGGTAAGGAATAAATCACATAAAATCAAATTTTATGCAGATGATCTGTTGCTGTACAAGTATTTCTCAAAGGATCAAAAAGTTTTGATTGAGGCAGGCAGACTGTTCCAGAGATAGGGAGCCCGGTATAAAAGGCTTTGCTTTGCAGTTTTCTTTTTGACAGCTGGGATAGACAGGTAGCCAGCGTCCTGAGATTGGAGGGTGAGTGGCGGTTTATGTGGTTTGATCAGATCTGATAAGGAGGACGGTGCCATGCCATGTAATGAATTATATGTTAGTAGAAGCACCTTGAAGTCTTACCTGGCCTGAATTGGGAACCAGTGTAGTGAAGACGGGATAGGAGTTATGTGGTCGAATTATGTATATATATATATTATAATGTTAGATTACAATAATACAGTAGCATATGATTTATGACAGCATAATTATATTAGTTTGTACAAACAGCAAGCAACCTAACACTGCAGGGTATGATTATTTGTTTTGGTCTCAGTTATGAGGAAGCAATTAAATGTGTAACTGCAGATGAAGTTTGTATGCAGGGGAAAAAGACAACTTGTGCGACTGACTGACTGTTGGTGATATCTCCCTTTTCTCAGATTATAGTGGTGGTTGTGTGTTGTTAGAGATTGAATCGGTGGGTTGGAATCGCCCTTCAGTATCCTACTGTATTCCTTGTGTAGTGCCTCTGCTCTCCTGGACTCCACAAGAGGGAGAGAGTCATAAGGGATCCCTATAATTTGGCAGCCCCTTTTCTGCAAGCTCTCCAGATCCAGGATCAAGTGTTTAGGGAGGCCAGACCAGACAGGGGAAGCTTAGTCCCTGACAGGCCTGATGAATGTCACATATATCCATCAGACCTGTCCTGGACTATGCCACAACCACATGCACAACCATGAGTTTAGGTTTCATTGGGACAGGGTGGATGTGTCTCCTCCACCTTTGGAAATTATAAATTTAAACTTGAACTTAGTATTAAACCTAGGTTATGTAGCAGAGCGGTCACTGAGATCAGAGAAGCAAACCACAAAGTGCTGTATAGAGCTGTACTATTTTTTTATTTCCCGTGGATGTTGCCTACTCATGACATGTGTGCCTGTTGTTCTTGTCTGAATCCAACATAGTAGTAAAGTGATATTTTATATTAATGAGAAAGAAAAAAAAAAGACCACCAAGCAAAACAGAAGAAAAAACACATTGGACAAATTATGAAAAGAGAGGTGGCTGAATAATAATGGAAGAAAGGTCTCATTACAAAACACACAGAAGAATTGAAGTTGAAAGGATGAATGGAAGGATGGAGATTGAAAAAAGGAGAGCAGGATGGGATGGGAACTGTTTTAAGAAGGCTGATTTTAAAACAGCCTGAATATTACAAGTTGGAAGGAAAGAAGAAGTATGGAGGATTTGCACTACATGGCCAAAAGCATGTGGACACCCCTTCTAATTAGTGGATTAAGCAATTTCAGCCACACCCATTGCTGACAGGTGTATAAAATCAAGCACACAGCCATGCAATGTCCATAGACGAACATTGTCAGTAGAATGGGCCTTACTGAAGACCTCAATGACTTTAAACGTGGTACGGTCATAGGATGCCACCTTTCCACCAAGTCAAAAAAAAAAAGTTTGTCACATTTCTGCCCTGCTAGAGCTGCCCCAGTCAACTCTTAGTGCTGTTATTGTGGAGTGGAAACATCTAGGAGCAAGTGGAAGCACAAGCTCACAGAACAAGACCGCCGAGTGCTGAAGCATGCAGCGCGTAAACATCGGCTGTCCTCGGTTGCAACACTCACTACCGACTTCCAAACTGCCTCTGGAAGCAACGGCAGCACAAGAACCGTTTGTGTGGGTTTCCAGAGCGAGCAGCTGCACACAAGCCTAAGATCAACATGCGTAATGCCAAGCGTCGTCTGGAGTGGTGTAAAGCTTGCCGTTATTGGAGTCTGGAGCGGTGGAAATGCTTTCTCTGGAGTGATGAATTACGCTTCACCATCTGCCAGTCCGACGGATGAATCTCGGTTTGGAGGATGCCAGGAGAGCACTACCTGCCGAATGGTGGCTAGGTCCCTTAGTTGCAGTAAAAGGAAATCTTAACGCTACAGCATAAAATGACATGGTAGATTATTCTGTGCTTCCAACTCTGTGGCAGCAGTTTGTTGAAGGACTTTTCCTGTTTCAGCACGACAACGCCCCTGTCCCCAAAGCCGGGTCCATATATGAAATTGTATGGTGAGATCGGTGCAGAAGAACTTCACTGGCCTGTACAGAAACTTGACCTTGGATTGAAACATTAGGGACAGATGGCAGATAGATTGTTGTACAAGCTGAATAGGAGGGGCCCTAGTATTGATCCCTGTGGGACACCTGTACATCAGTTGAGAGAAGAGGATTGTTGGTTCTGTACTCCTACACATTGGGTTCTCTCTGCTAAATAGGATTTCACTCATTTGAGGGTTTTATAAGAGAAATTGAACGTAGACATCTTAGATAGAAGAACCTTGTGATTGATTGATTGTCAAAAGCCTTTCTCAAATCTAGGAACACAGCCCCAACACCACCACCTCTATCCAGCATTGATTTCACTTTTTCCAAGAAGAAGCAGCTGGTGGTTTTTGTAGAGTGGTTTGACATAAATCCAAACTGCATAGGATGGTAGGCGCTGTTGTTCAGGTGAGATATGAGCCGCTCTGATACCGACTTCTCCACTATCTTAGACACCACTGGGAGAATAGTAATGTGCCTATTGTCACCACTGCCAACTTACAGACATGAAGAAAGAGCCCTTCCAAAACTGAAAGGCTGAGATCCTTTGTGATGATAGGGGCTAAGTTTTCTTTAAGAGACTTTAGCATATACAGTAGGCTACTGTGCAAAAATCTCAGGCACCCTAGATTTATTTTATATAAATTTGGTCTTAGATGTTTATTTATAGTTTTATAGTTATTTATAGTGTTTTACATGTGTTTTACATTTCTCTTTATAGTAAATTGTTTGATATTTAGAAACTTTTCATTTCATTACTTTTGAAAGCATTACAGACTTTTGCACAGTACTGTAGATCCTCCTAATATAGAAAAAAGTCAGTAGTTGAATTCCACACACCATAACCGAGTCCTATACTAACTCAAGAACAATAATACTTTAATACCCAATTTCAGCAAAACCTTAATTTCTCTTGATGGACTATTGGCAGTGTAAAATATGTCTAGTTATTTTGACGCAATTTCTTGACTCTGTTGTTATGAATCTAATGTCCTCCAAAATGATTGGCTCTTTTGAAAGAAAAAATCCAAATGGCTGTAGAAAGTAAATAATGATCTACATTATGTGCTTTGAAAAACAGTTCTATTATATCAATTAGTGGCAAATGATCAATTAATCAAGAACCCTCCCTTTGAGGGGACATCCAAATATTTTAATAAGGATTGGGGATTGTAGAGAAAAACAATTATCCCCAAAGGGGAATTTGTCTTCCAGTCAGTGGCCACAGGATAAAAACAGCACATACATAAGTCCCATTATTTAAAGATTCATGAGGTATTTTTACACACACAATGTTTACATATTTCTCCAAGCAGGGAAGAGACCCTTTGATAGGGAGTGTCACACATTGTGTTTCAAGTGCAATGAAAGAGGAAATTGGAAGAAATAAACATAGTGAGAATCACAAATCAATCAATGAGAAAACATTGATGTGCACCATAATACAAGAGATTAAACTAGTATTTATAGGTCTGAAATGTGGACTGTGTTGACTTTATTTAAAAATAATGCTGACAAGCAGGTATGCCATGGTTAATTTGCTTTTCATGTGGGGATATTTCTTTGTATTTGTATTTTTGTATTGTGAATTTGTATCTTGGGTCATGCCAATTAAGTTTTGTAGCTCGCTCTAAATAAAAACAATACTTGAAAAAAAGGTTTGATTTTACTTCACCAAAAGGCTTCCATGGTATTGGCTAGTGTCTAGTGTCTATAGTGTGACATGTGTAACATGTTGACTGATGGCTTTTAACATCTGTTAATAGGATGTTTCTCTGAAACTTTCTCTGAAATAAGCATTTGGTTTCATCTCTGATTTCCATCTGTTTTTAAACTCTCATGGGAAGTCCTTACACTGTTTATATTGTAAAGACATTCATGTACATGAGCGCTGTCACAGGCTTTTTAAAACCCTGCAGCAGTTCAGGAGGCCATTTTACAAATTAATTTAGTTGAAGATAAATTTGCAGAAAGAACACTACATTGATTCTCATGAGAGTCATTTTGATCCTTATGCATTTTCTTCAGTCCTTGAGCCCATGCATCCTGAACTGAAGCTGCCTAACGCCCTGCCATAATCATGATGTATTAAATATAACCAGCTAATGAGGTTATGAATTAAGCTAATTAATGCACGAATAAGCAAATATTTCTGTCAACATACTTCTTCACAAAACACATGGGTAGTATTAATATGAAGGAGTTATACTCATTTACTAATTTCAAGAAAATCCATTTGTCCTCAATTTATATGCAAATCTATGCAGTAAAGTGCTCCAAATCTAATCAGATCATCTACTCTCTAGGGGGTACCTGTAGTGTAAGTATGAAATTTCTATCATGTATTGTTCTTGAGTTATTGTGCAGTTACCATGGCGGCAGCACATAACATCGAGACTATTAAAAGTTGGAGGGACAGAAGAAATGAAACAAGGAATAAAGGTGAAATAGATGGAAAAAAGGTGCATATAGTAACATACACAATATACATTTTTGCCTAGATTTGCAGCTTTAAAAAGGACAGGCATGTAGTAGTCTGAGCCATGTGACATTATGGAGAAATGGAAAAAACCTATATCATAATGTCATCATGCGACGTCCGTGTCATGTCATATTTTTTTCAATACAACCTGCTGACTGGGAGAAACAGTTCACATCAGGCTCCTACTGGTAATTACATCAAATACATTGGGATTTTTTTTTGTTGGCCCTGAGATCTTCCACTTAATGTCCCAAATTGTGGAAGCATGTCAACACAAGTGAACACTGCAGTGAATTCAAGAAAACTGTGTTCAAGAAAACCCACCAAATCAAGATTCAACCTCATGAGCCAAACCCGAGCGTCCATCACTTCAGGGGTGGAATTTCTGGCCACAGCAGATCTGGGGACAGCAGATTGGGTAATGCCATGATTGGTTATTCTTGTATGAGGATGAAGGATAAAATGTGCCACCTCACTTTATCCAAAGTGGTGGGGATGTGAAAGCATCTCTGATCACAGGTGAACCAGCACATCCACACCTTGAGGGGTGGTAAGATCTCTCCGCCAAAACAACAGATGGCAATGTATTTTGTCTTGCAACCTAAAGAGATCGATGACATCTGTGCCATAACAGCTGCACATCTCCTTGACGACTTTGGGATGAAGCCAAGTGGAGGACAAATGGGCCTGACACAGTCACTGATGCCAAGAGCTTTAGCAGGCTCAGGCACATCCAGCATCTTATTGTGAAATTTGGTCTGTGGGTTCGCGAGGGGAAGCACTGAGTTGCAGAGCACGGTGCAAATCCTGGACTTAAAAAAAAAAAAAAAATGTTAGTGTCTATTTTGTCAAGATATCCTCTAAAAGGTTTTAGATTTACTGCGTTTGGACTGAAGATGGAAGTAAATGAAGATCAATTGCAGCGACATCTTGTGGCTGTTTGGGCTATTGTGCAAAAGCACATGACTGTTGGTACAGTGCAGCTTCTGAACTGGTGAGCTGGAGCTTTAAGAAAGAAAGTTCTGCTGTCCCTATATATAATATCATATAATATAATATAATAATGTAAAAAAAGAAATTAGCCTCATTTAAACAAAGGGTGTGTCCTTTGTTTAAATCAGGATCCTAGCACTTTATTGGTTTAATGCCATTAGGCTCCACATCAGTGATAAATGAACAATGTGTGATTTTAAGCAACGTTAAAGAGTTCAAAACGGTGTACCATGGCTACTCAAAACACAGCTACAAACTGCTGTAACGGGCAGCTAGAGAGGAGGATGTCAACACACTGCCCACCTCCCCCAGTGGCGGCACAGTCAGTTAGAGCCTGACTGTGAACATGCCATTGTGTCCTTAAACTAACAGAAATGCATCAGAGGGCAACTTCTGACGCGTTCACTTCTGTGAAGAGAAAAGGCAATCTAGTGTCCTGTTATTTTTACATAACGTCTGTGTGGGAAGCCAGTGTTGATCATGAGAGCCATAACCCATACAGTGCAGAGAGCTCTCTTTGAGCTGTGGAGATGTGTAGGCAGTCACCAACCAAACAGAATTTGGCTCAGCGTAGCATGTAAAAGGAAATCACAAAAAAAAAATCATATTATACATTGAACTGAGATAAACTCGTGTGGCAAAATGGAAATTAAAATGTCTCAAAAACAGGGATTGGATTTGCATCAGAATGGAGTATACCAAAATACGGTTGTGCATTTTGATTCCCATTTTACTAGGATGTGCCAGCTCTTTATTCTACTGCGCCAAATAAACCAATATTTCAGAAAACCTTTGAGAACGTTAATTATGCAATAACTATAAAAATAGTGAGTAGTAAAACATATTTGCTGATATATCAGTATCTCAAATAATCTTTTGAGTGCGTTGCAATTGTGAAGAGACTTTATCGATCCGTTGTGGCTAAGAGAGAGTGAAATTCAATTCGGGTAGTGTTGCCTCACTGCGAGAGTGGTGAACACTGAACATTGGCTATTCAATGAATTAAAAAAAATCCCCTTTGTGCCCAGAACAATACAGTCATCAACAGGATATGACAGCTTTTGGCTTATCTCCGTGGGCCATGTTGATGGCTCGGCTGGCTTTACAGCTGCAGACCAATAGACTGACACCCCACATACAGTTATTTCCCCCTGATCCTGCACTGACAGTGCAAATCCATGTCTGGGCTGTCACCTCCCTGGGCTCTCGCAACAAAACCAGACAGAGCGGATTTCAGATGCTCCATCTCCTTAAATATGGCTTGTCCCTCGGGGTTCGGTGTGTCACATTTCTCCTTTTCTTACTGTGGGCAGACTGTAACCCTCTCCCAGCGCTGGTTATTTATCTGTAAATTGATCGGCAACCCATTCCTGGGAGGTGCCTGCCCGCCGCCTCTCTCCCTTAAATTGGGGGGTAGGCTTTAGCCTGCTCTTATTTAGCACGGCTTTAGGCTCATATAATGGAGCAATCTCCTCCCCTCTGAGTGTTCATGGACCCCCAGATGGCTCTTGCAGTGGTTTTCATTGCTGAAATTTCCTAGCCTATTGGTTCCCTGAAATCAGCTCGTACTGGGCAGTTGACCCCACTCATTCATATTCATCTCAGTGTTGACAGGCTCCTATATCATCCCTTACTGCCTGAGGGATTCTGATTTTGCTCTAATACCAGCCTCAACTCTGGTTTGTTTTTTCTATATTCGGAGGGTAAGGTGTTTTATTGAAGACTTAAGATTGGGTTTATGCAGCTTGATGATCCATTTAGTCTTGAATGATGCTTTAAATATGTGTGGGTTTGGGCAGGTTTTGTTGCTCATGCTAATCAGCATCTCTCCTGCACATTTAATCATCATTATTGGAACTAGTTGCATGATGGTTTGTATCTCAGAACACACAGTAGGAACTGATGACAGACCGTGGAAAGGGATTTGCAAGAAAATACATCAGATGACGTTGCCAAGCTGTGTTGGTCCTTTGGCAAAGTCGGATCTTAACAATGCGTGCGTCATTTGATAAAACCGAGCGGAGCAGCAGCCCTAGCATTAGGAAGGAAGAAGATGGGCCCATGCAGGAGGAGTTTGTGGAAGAAAGGTGGCTCTGTTTTTGGCTGAGTGGGAGTGTGGTAGCGGTGTGTGCTCTACATCAAGCCCCTCTGTGATTCACCCTGGTAGGCGCGGGCCAGGAGAACATCAGGACACCCACGGCCTCAGCCCACTCTCCCCATAGCTATGAACTGCCCCGCAGGCTGAGTTGATGCACATACAAGGAGGGGGAAGAACTCGCACACAGGAAAAAGAAATCTCTTCACAGCCTATTTCTGTGTCCATGGGTCACCGGTGCCGTCTTTCACCGAAAGCTGAAGACTTCACAGGTCAGCGGTCTTGAACTGAAAGTCATTAGCCGAGCTTGAATGGATCAGTTTCTGGATTAGACGAGGGTTTCCTGGTCATGAAACGACATCTCGTTGCATCACGTATCAGAAAATAAATTAAAACTACATCCTGTGCTTGTCGGTCTACTGCTGTCCACTGAATCACCACGGATACAGACAGGATGAGTTGCAGTACACGTTGGTGGGGGTTATGTGTTTTGAAAAGTTGCTGGTTGTCAGCCCCCACCCACACCTCTACCCCTTTTCACATTCAGTCCAAAATAGACATCTCAGCCCGCATGGATGCAATTCATGTGATGGTGCAGGCTGTGCCCGGGAGTGCTGTGCCAAGGAATTGAATGTGACTTTTTCAGCAATACAACCCCCAAGCTTCTTTTTAAACCAAGCATTGCACCAAGCACACAAGTGCTTGGCTTCTTTCATCAGACATTGATTTTGTTTCCAGAGATATAGCTAGCAAGCACCCCCTAGGGGGTTGTGTTTTGAAAGGCCATTACAAGAAGGAGAGAAGTCCCCAATGCTCTATTCTGTGGCCTTTTACTTTCTCTGAATGAGGCAATGTCAAGCCTCAGACACAAAGGCTCACAGTCTCACTCAAATTTCCGCCTCACACTTCACAACAAAGTCCAGCATTTCTGACACACAACGCCCCGCCCTACCAAATGAACCGGCAGCACAAACAATGATAAGACAGATGTAATGAGCATGACATGAACACCACTGAACCTGAAAGGGAAAGGTGTATTGAAGGGGAGGTGAAATGCAGCTGTGCACAATGGAGAGATGAAATTACATTTATGGAGGCCAAGCCAAGTGGAAATGGAGCTACTTGCCTAGCAATTACAGAGAAATGTACAAATTACAGCGCGCAAAGTTGATGAAATGGACGTAGAATGCAAATAAGCAGAGTGTATAGACGGCGGCAGAACTGTACTGCAGACGGATGGCGGACCCAGGGGGTCAGTAACAATTAAGGGAGATAATTAGCCCGAGTCGTGAGCTTGAGTTGCTGTGGCATTGATGGTTATCTTCAGTACGAAGCTAATGGATTGTAACACTTCATGTTAAGATATCACAGACAGGCTCACGGACTGAGCTTCGTGCATGCTGAATTGTGTTTTTATCTTATTTCCCTGTCCTCGGCCTGTCAGCGGCGTCGGCGTGCTGCACCTGATCCTTCGCAAAAGACTAATAAAGAAGCTAGGAGTGGCACCGGGGGCAGACCCGAGTTGATGTCGGTGCCAGATTTCATTTAGCACCATTACTCTGCTGCCAGCTGAAGCACTCTCAGGCTGAGCCCCCGTATCAGGAATGAGTTTACTACCACAAACACTCCACCATGTTTCATTTATCATTTCTTCTAGTGGGAGAAATAAATCATAAGAAGACAAACAGCACCGAGTGCCCATTCAACAATTGATCTGTCACGGTGGACCAAAGCACGCTGTCGCAGGAATTAAAGTGTATCATATAGACCGGTACAACGGATGAATTATAGGCCAGTGCCTTAATGAATTGTCTTCCCACAGGGGGTGCGATTATCTTGTAGAGTTCAATGAGTGGCTGTCACCAGATGGGACCCTGCATGCTGTGGCTTCTGTGAATTCTGGCCCTCGTGTCTTTGGAAGATAACATTTAGAAGTTCTGCATGCTGTTGTCAGGCAACCGCAACTCGGGACGCCTGCTGTTTGGGGGCATGAGGCGGCACATCCTGGGCAGACAGAGATGATTAATGCTCAGGGAGGCAAGAGACACCTGACTGAGGCTTACTCATTGTTGGCTCGCCGTCCAGCGGGGACACCTCTCAGCAATTAAGCAAAAAAAAAAAAGGGGACACCACTGGCAGAGATGGCATTACCAAAAAAAAGCTGCAACGAACAGAGATGAGAAAATGCATTTTGTCTCAAAAGATTATTGTGGCCGAGCATGCGGTAGAAAGCCTTTTGTTCTGGCGCTTTTATTGAAGGCAAAGGATGCAGATGAGGAAAGCAGAAAGAAACAAGCTGCGGTAATAACCCAGGCAATGAAGGTAATAAAACCATCAGCTTTGATTTGCAGATCATTGCCAAACAGATAATTGCAGAGCGGTGAAAAGAGAAAAACAATAGGTGGTACAAAATACTGATGGAAATCATAATCTACAGTTTGCAGAGAGATTTTGTGAATGTCACCGGCTCAAGCGTTTAGTTTTTTAATTCTACCCCCTTCAACCTGTTGAATGTGAGGCAGCTGCACATCCGAGCCGAGCGCTTTAATGACGGTTGTGTGAGAATTTAAATTGACGCGGGGCTCGAGGTGTGTTTGATGTTGGAGCCGAACAAGAAGTGATAATGAACAAATCCTTTCACATGAGATGTCAGCGTGCAATCTGGATGGGAAAGAAGATGAGGTGTTTGAGAGCAAACTCTATTTATAACGCCTGTCGTTTGGTACGGTATCAGAGTTGAGGCTGTGCTGCATCCTCGCTTGGTTGCGTTGAGGTAAGTGTTTTTGATGGAGGCACATCACTGATCTAATACAGACCGGGAGAGACCCTCACACCTTTCATCTCATCTGACTTTCAAAGTGGTCTTATGACTTATTCTCAACTCTAAAAATAAAACCTTACGTTAGGGGATTAAGAATAATGAACATTTATGAAATCTCTTTGATAAGATGTACTGCAAATCTGTTAATATAATACAATAATATATGGATTGTGGTAGGCGGTTTTAGCCAGAGAGTCTTCCGCGAGTACATACAGTACAGTTTTAGTATCATCGGCCCCATTAAGCAGAGCTCAAATGTTAAAAACCAATACCCCGATTAGGTTATTACAACTGAAAAGCATTGAACATCAAAGCTTCATCTGTTGTTCTCCGAGAGTAGCTGACTGACGTCGTGTTTTCACTTCACTCTGATTCATTCACTTCGGTGGAGCTGCTACAGTTTTCTCTTCCCTTTTTGAACTTACTGCAACCGGACCGCAGACGTGAGATGACGGCTGGCAAACGCTGAGCTCCGGCACTGTGCAGGCTGAATCCCTTTTCAAACTTCTTTCAAATTTCAGTCAACTTTGTAATGAAGAAATAAAACTCAATGGTACATCATTACAACATACTTAGAAAAGTAGCGCTCCTTCCCTCCTCCGGCTCACGTTGTCCTGCTGTTGTTTAGGCTTGATTAATTGCAGGTTCATCGCTCGCGACTCCAGCTTCCAGAAATACTTGTTATTAACACAACCCCGTGTAAACTACTCACAATCCAAATTGATTAATCTCCATTTGACAGGTTGCTGCAATTAAGTGAAATCATTACGTTGAAATTCTCTCCCCGTTGCGACGTGATTCTCATGAACACGGACACGCGTGGCTGTCATCGCTGCCATATCTTATTAGTGGAGGGAAACTGAGATAATAAAGGGATTCACTTTGATTTACTTCAAGCAACTTGTGGCGGAGCATAAGGAGGAGGCACATTGCCCGACATTATTATTATGATTTTTTTTTTCTTTTCTTTTTTGTAGATTTCCTCATTTAGAAGACATCTGGGTTCACGTTCTGCCAAGAGACGAGGCTGTTGCTATGCTGTGCTCGGCGGCTGCTGCATGAATCTCACTTTGTACATTGTGTCAGCTTTGGAGACGCTGAGGACGAACCGAGTTGAGATGACTTTAGACTCGGCTGCACTGTCAATATTGATGAAGAGACGTAGAAAAACTAGGTACAGCGGGAACGGGGGGCGGGGGGGGCGGGGCTTCTCCCGGGGCTGATGTAAGAAAACACACTTGAACCGGGTGACATCATCAGAAAAAGACGACGTGTCGAATCCTGCGGCGCTCACACAGAATCAAAGTCAAGTTTAAACTTTTTGAGTTTTGTTTTAAATAGAGATGGAGAACAAGTGTTTCTCATTAAGGGCTATGTGAAATGTCAGGGACTACGCAGGAGGGAGACAAGCAAGGTGACATTTATTCTCACTGGCACGGGCTTCAAGAGCTCTGTAACAAAGCCATCCTTGACACCGTCTCCTTGCTGTCATGTAATTAACCTTTCCGTAGATTAAAATGTTATCTGGCATTATCTGAAGGCAGAGAGGGGCGAGGAACGGCCCTCTTACCTCTTAACACATTTGGCAGTAAGATGTTCTGCTGTTCTTGCCCCTTCACACGAGGACCGGAGCTTTGATATTTTTGGTGGAGTTATAAGCGAGCGGGCTTGCCAGTCTGGTGCAGAAGCCCACTGCTTAGCTTGGCAGCTCCGTGACAAATCACTGGATCTCGATTATGAAGCTCAGCTGCCGGTGCTAGGCCACCTCCTGTTGCTAGCGTCTTGCTCCCCATCGCCCGGCCCATGCAGCATTCTGCCATTTCTGAATGGGCCAGTTTGTCACCACCACAAACACAGGAGGGGATGTCTGTGTGTGTGTGTGTGTGTGTGTGTGTGTGTGTGTGTGTGTGTGTGTGTGTTGAGGAGAAATCCCACAGGATGAGAAAAATCAATAAAACAATGCTTAGCTGTCATGCTGGGGCTTCACATTCAGATCCAAAATGGACGTATTAAAGCGATGCTCTAATGCTCTCATATGCATGAGCAGAATGTTCCAGTGGAAATTGCTCCAGCTTCTTAAAGACCCCATGTGGTGAACGTGTCTAATTCTGTAATAAGTAAGTGTGATTGCCACGGCACTATTAGACGTCGGGTCTGTGCTGACAAAGGCTACGATTTGTTTCGACTCTGACTGTCTGATTCAGGCTTCGAAGTTTTTCATTCACTTCATTTCATTCTCAAGTTTGTCTGAAAGCTACGTTCAAAGCAACAAAAGTGCTCCCAGACATGACGCGTTTAAGGACGGTCGGAGAGAAGAGTGTTAGTGGAGGTAAAAGTACTCTTACTACCGGGGATATCGCGGCTACAGACACTGCAGTCAGCTTCTCACCCCAAACACCACAGGGATACGACCACTGAGAGCGTTACAATACATACATCCCTTCAAATTTTTGTTAATAGCAGCTTTACGCTAAAAAGAGTAGTGGTTGCATTAACAACCAGAGTTCAAGTTACCGGGGGCGTCGGTTTCAACTACAGAAAACTGGGAAAATCACACAGTCTGACCCGGCTTCACAGGGGAAGTGTCTGATCTAAATGTAGTTGTAGTGGTGTGCTGGGTCGTGCTCTGCCAAATGTCTGTGATTTGTATTTTTTTTGCACTTTTTAATTGGAGCATAGTCACATAATTAAAGATGAATTGTAACAAATAGGCTGCTTTGCAAGTCTAGTTTATTAAAAGCTTGCATCTTCCAAATCCTGTTAATTCATTAAATATAATGTAAAATAGAGCATGCCCCCCTGCAGTTTCACTCTAATTCAAACCCTGATAACAACTCCCGTGTGCAGATTCTTCACCAGTCATCTACAAAAACCTGTCATAGTGTATGCTCTACAAATGCCACCAAAACAATACCACAAGTATGACGAAGCAAAATGGACACGGACGATGACCAGTGACATATTTCACTCATGATTTATGAAGCATTTACAAAGCGAGGTTTAATAAATTGGAGTACCTCTGACAGTGAACCTTCAATCACCGCGCGAGTGATGCAACGAAACCTGCTTTCATTAGGAACGACTCAAACAATTCATCTCGTATCGTTCACGTTTACCACACAGGCTGCCTGCTGTGGAAATGAGGCACCAAGATTCAGAAGCAATAAAGGGGATTTACTGTGATTTGTGTACCTACATATCACCTGGTATCATGATTACCTGGGTGTCTTTGTCTCGAAAAGGCACGTCTGTCTGCGGCGGTTTAAGACGGCGAAACCATTCAGCTAACAGGCTTTCATCGGTCCAAGCAGAATTGTGCAAAAAGGTGAGGGGGAAAATGGACGCTTTCTCGTACCTCATCGCTGTCCTTTCCCTCCTGCAAACCGACGCCTATGAGCTCACGTTGTCGGGGAGTTAAAAACAGTAGCGGCGTTGAAACCGCTGACACTCGGCTTTATGAAAGATTGATGTGATGCCTGCCCTGCTCCCACACTTTCTGTGTTGTTTGTCTGAGGAAACAAGCAGGTATAATCCCTGTGTGCTATCCAACACGCTGAATGTTTTATGACTGTTGAGTGCAGCGGGACAGAGGTGCTGCAACGTTTGGCTACTTCAGGAAATTGTGTTGCGCGGCCCCCATGGGGGAAAAAAAAAAAAAAAAGAGGAGCAATCGTGAAAAGAGACTTGACAGTAAAAAAAAAAAAAAAAAAGAGAGACAGCTTTCATTTGTGCTCGTCCTCTCTTTTCATCTCTGCAACACAATCATCTTGGCTGTACTGCAATCCGGAGTCTTATGTCTTTTTTGGAGGGAAAATGAATAAAATTAATGATCGTCACCGCGACACAAATTGAAGCCAAACTGAAGTGACGCATCTGCGAACCTAAATTGGCATCTAGAAATATAACATTAAACGATGCTACATTTTGGCTTAATAAGAGAGCGATAATAAAACAATACAGTCGGTTTGTCAATGGGGAGTCAAAATGTAAACACGTGCTTTTTTGTCTTGTTTGTTCAGAGAGGATGACGCTTTAAAAAGACGTCGTTCACACAGAAACCTTTGTGGAGAATGTCAACACCATAGGAGGCTGACCCGTCTGGAGCTGCCATGGCAGCTTTAAAAATAAACGTGATGCCACCACCTGTTCTCGCGTTCCCGCCGATCGCTTGTTCGCTGTTCATTACTCACGTTACCAACTTATTACCAACTCCAGTTAGAAAAACAACTCAACCGTTTCCGTGGACTCAACGTCAACATTTCTTATCTCCACTCAGGAATAGGGAAAAGACTTGCACATCAACGTTGAGGCGGGGAGTGTTTCTTCTGATGGTGAAATATGTTTACAGCACAAACAGCATCTCCCTGACATGTTTTTGGCGATGTCGTTTCTGTTCTACCGTTTTCAACTTTTCTGCACATTCTGGTACAACAGCAGGAAATGGAGCCATTTTGTTTTTGAGCTGCTCAGGGAATGAATCCCGTATTCACGCTATCACACATTTTTCCACTGGTGAGTCCAAGAGATGTTCTGGTTCATTTCCAGGGATTTTATATGTTGTCATTTCTTATTATATGTATTTTTCAAGAGTTTTGCGTTCAATAACAAAAAAAATATCTACATTTTATCTACGTAACACACAACATTCAGTACTAGAGTCTCTTGGGGAAATAACACAAGCCTTTACTCAATGTTTTTTTTCCTTTTCCATATTTATTGGTTATGCTTATTGCTACCCAGTGTTTTTTTTCTTCTAATTAACAGTGCATATGTGATGCTTTAATTACAAAGACAAACTTTGCACATACACAACAACTAATTAGAAAGTCTAATGACCCTTGGTTCTCATAAGCGTTGTTCCAGTGTGTGGGATAGCACACTTCTTATTTGAAACATCCACAAAGGCTGTTGTCTATAAATTAAAACAATAGCACCTCTAAAAGTCTTCGCTGACAGCTTTGAAGTAACTCCCACACTTAGCAGCAGTGCAAGCTTCTCAGATGAATTCTGCCTTATGTTCGCCTGACACCACACAAACTGAGCAAATCATCACATGTATTCGTTTATACATCCTTTCACACCTTGTCTTTGCAAAGTTTTGGCGGCGGGGAATTTAAGTAACTAAGTTCTCTGAATCGATCCTGGCAACGTGCACCGCAGCATCACGGACCGCAACGAGCTTTTTCAGCTGATGCGTTCAAAAAAAGAATCAGAGCCCGCCAGATCCACCTGGAAAGAGACGTGCACTCGCTCGCTCCTGCAGCCTGCCGAGCACCGCTAGTAGTTGGATATTAGCGGCGGTAGGTGTTTTCAGTGTGTGACGCTGTGCGTTTGATGAGTGCAATCAGGTCCCTCTGTTCTGCACGTGGGCAGCTCCAGAGTGCCGTTCCAGTAATTGCTAGTTATTAAAGCTGATAAACAGCCCTGGTGTGCAATGAAGTATGACGAGCACGGCTGATGGACCGATCTCAGAGGATTTGAAAAGCTCTCATACGGGGGTGAATACACCGGGACCAGGCAGTGTGAGAATTAAAAAAAACGTCTCCGTTCTGAGAGAGACGAGCATGTTGTGATGGACTGTCATTTGCTCCAGAGGGGCATTTCCCATCGGGATCTCAACAAGATTAAAGAAGTAGCTTAGAAATCCCCGCATCTTGATCTATTCTTTTCAAATCCCCCACATTGCAATTCTGTGCTGCCTGAAGACATACATATGCACACATTACCACCCACACATATGCAACTGAGTGTCTTTTGTTCTGTGCTGTCAGTTAAAATGGCATGTATTATTATTCTCACAGGAGTTTTGTGCTGGGGTATAATAGTGATCAATCATAACTGAAAATGAAAATCTTCCTTTAACTCATGCACCAAACTGTGTATTCATTTCCTGTGAATGCATGATAGCGAGGATGCTGAAGTGCTTCGGCAGCTTTGTAGTGGGATGGGTTTGTACTGAAGCCGGTGAAACGTCTCCTGCCTCGCCGTGTCCGGGTCACTTTCAGTTGAGCAGCATTCATTCTCAAGTTTCAATTTCAAAGTTTTCAATGGCGCGTCACTCTTTTCAGTCCAGGTCTGAGAAAAGTTCACCTTTTCGTCCAATACTTTCCTTTCAAACTAGGATTGGGTTGATGAGAGTGATGACCAATCCAGGCTTCGTGTTGATGGTCCTGGAAAAAAAAAAAAGCGTTCCCAGCAAATCTATGAGCAACATCAATCAAAACCTTGTGGCATTTCAGAGCGTCCCCTCTCTGGTCCTCCTCTGGTAGTATTCATGCAATGTGACATTATATTCCACCATAGAGATTTGACACTGTTAGTATGAGGTTACTAATTGATTGATTACATATCGCAGCATTATGGTCTCTCTGTTCTGCATTATTTCAATGATTTGAGGGAATGTCAGACTGAAATTAAAGCTGTGAAAAAAATACTGAAAAGTATTTTGAAAGATTTTGTAATAATGTGCACCACAATGTGCACATGGAAGTTGTGTGTTATATATTACCACTCAGACACTCAGGAAAACGTGTCCCCCTGTCCCTGATGTGGTGCTGCAGACCTTATTTAGCTAGCAACGGTTCGGGTGAATGGAAAAGCAAGACACTCTCCTGACTGAAATATTTATTTGTGTATGAAATAACAACACAACTGACAACTATTTTAAATATAAATATACTTTAAAAGGTATTTAAATACGTGGTTGCATCGTGTGCATGCTGACAGGAAGCGAGCGTAGCGGCTCAGACCGAGCCAGCCAATGCTAATGGCTCCCTTATTCCACCTGACCCAATCGACACATCACGCTCAGGCGCCGCCGTATTAATGAATGTGATTCGTCATGTGTGATTAAATTGGGGAGCTTTATGATTCATCAGCACATTTTGGCAGAGATTACAGCCCTCGGAGGAATTGACCACTTTTAATTGCAGGTATACGCGCGGCAAACAAAGAATGTGGGGGCCGTTCACCAAAAAAAAAAAAAAAAAAAATCATACGTGCATCAGCGTTTTAACAATGCCTCGGCGCACAGACTTTGCAGAAAAAGCGACAGCATGAGATTATTTTCTAACGGTGCCACCACAGCACTCGATATCAGCATAATTACGGGGCCCACGAAGGGTTCTTCAAAGCTGTTCTTGAAGTAGGCATGCACGGGGAGCGGGAGAACCGATCTGTTTTGTTCCTCTAAGTGCTTTAATGGCTCTTTAAACAAGCACACATGCTTCCTAATGCAATCTCTGTGGAAATGGAGAGCGCTGCATGTTGGAGTGTGTAACGCTCCTCTGCCTTAACATGCGATTGATGAAAGCAGCTGTCTATAAGCTAAAAAATTAAGAAACGATAATCCCCCGGCCCCCGGAGTGTGTTTTCTTAATAAACCGGTGTGGATTACATATTAGCAAGCCATGTTAGTGACATTAACGGCAAGCCTTTTTTTTTTTTTTTTTTTTTGTGGTTTCCCGCCTCCTTTCTTCTCGCCTCCGATCGCTTATGGATCTGCACGCACCGCGGCTGCTGCTGACATCAAGCTTTCCAAACCACAATATGGCAATGCTTTTGTGAGGGAACAAAAATGTTTCCGAGTCCATAAAAATTCTTTTGATGTGATAATGTGGCGTTTGGAGGGAAATATATAAATAAGTGGCTGCGTGTATTTCCACCCCCCCTTCAGAGTGAGATCTGAGGCAGCGCTGCCACCCCGGCCTCTCCCAGCGTCTTCCTTCAGGGACAATGTTAGGTGCATTATATCAGCTGGCAAGTGACTGGCACCTCTTCCTCCCATCCCTCCCTCCCTCCCTCCCTCTTCCATTTCCTCCTTTTGATCATCGTTCTCTTCTTCACCATCTGCAGATCGCTTCACTTATAGTATAGGAGATCTACGGAGATCCTAATGAGTGGTCAAGAAAAAAAAAGAAGAACCGGTGTGGTGAAGCTGAAGGTCTGTGGCTGGCATATGCCTGGTGTTCAGCTCATCACACACACACACACACACACACACACACACTCACACACACTCACACACACACACACGCGCAGGGGAGGACAAGTGATCCTCCCTCCCCAGGCTCCCAGGGTGGGGGCGGACAGAGACGTTGGAAATAAAAATAGAGTTCATTACTCCGTTATTGCCGCCCATCTTCTGTTGCTAGGCGATGGTATCAGATTAACACTAATTATCATTTTATCACACTTTTTTTCCCCTCCGCTGTCAGTTTTTCTTTTCCTTCTCACTCCGTCTCTCACTCCCTTTCCCATCTCTCTCTCTCTCTCTCTCTCTGTCTTCGCTCTCCGCAGACGAGAGTTTGAACCGCGAGTTTGATCGCGTGCATCGAGGACTCATCCGCAGGCCAAAAAAAAATCACTTTTTGAGACATTAACGTTGGAAGGCATTTCATCTTGTCTGATATCGTGAGACGGCCGCGTAACGAATCAGAACGGTCCGGGGGTCGATATATATAACCAATGCCTCTCCAAAATATCAGTCCCGTGGCACATCACGTTACAGAAACCCACGGTGTTTTTTTTCCCCCAGAGAGGACACAAGTGAAATGTTGAGTGTAATGAGAGAATAAGAGAAGACCCGAATCTATTCATCTTTAAAAGGCCCATTTCAAGGTAAGAGACCAATTTTCCGATTAGCATCAATGAGTTTCCTCCGGGCTAATGACGGAGCGAGGCTGAGTGCGCCGGGCTCCTCACTTAGGAGAAATTCAGACGAGAGAGAATTTTCAAATCCCCCATCTAAGCGAGGCCGTCTGAAAATGAGTCTCCCCCCCCCACCCCCCTTACCTCCCCTTACCTCCCCCCCCGCCTCCTCCTCCTCCTAATGAACAGGAATGGGAGTGGTAATGTAAGCTTTTTTGTGTTAAGTATGGCAGAACAGCATCCGCAGCTTGCTTCCCACCCCCCCCACCCTCCCCCCCCTCCCCCAGCCCAGTCAGAGTGATTTATTCCTGTGGAAGTCTGGCACCGGTGTCGGCCACAGCTCGGGGGCATGCACACATTGTTCCAAACCTGCCCATTGTTTCTCTATGCTGGCAGTAATGAGAGCCTCCACAGGAACACAGCCCATCTCTCCTGTCAGGGTGAAGAATGCGGAGTGTGGAGCTGCTGCTGCTGCACACACACACACACACACACACACACACATGAAAAAAAAAAAAAGACAGCATGCACGCGCACACACATGCATGCATGCACACACACACACACACACACACACACAAAAAAATCTCACACACTCGCAGATGCACAGCTCTCCTCTCTGCACTCACCTCGCTCGCACAACAAAAGCAGAAGCAGGAAGAAAAAAAAACACAGAGATTCACATACAAACACATCTGTCTGTCCCCTTTCCATGGAAAAAGGGGACAGACACCTCCCCTCCCTGCCGCCACACACACACACACACACACACACACACACTCGCACATGCACCAGCAGCACAGACACTGCTCACATACCTCAACAGCCCATAAATCATACAGTGTCATTTTGTACAAGTCTCCTGCAGTTCTGGCAATTAGCACCGGGAAAATGCATTTCACCCAATCTAGCGTGTGGGAACACATTGGACGTGTGTGTGTGTGTGTGTGTGTGTGTGTGTGTGTGTGTGTATTTCTATATATTCACAAAGGGCTCTACACACTTTCTGATGTAAATTGGTAGATAGCATCTGAACGCATCTCCTAACGAGAAGGGCAACATTTGTCTCCAAAAGGGATATTGTTATTCCAATCCGGGGGAGCGGTGTACGAGTAGAACAACCTCTATGGGTGATTTATAAGCTCACGGTGGTGTGAGCGCCTCCAAATTACAATACAATATGGACACAATACAAATGATTATGATTCAGACTGCCGGCCTCTGTTCACCGGCGGGTGCTGGGGAGGAGAGCGAGCCCGGCGTAAACTCCTATCCGCTCATCGACCGGAGAAATACCGCTCTTTGTTCCCCCCCACCCCACCCCCCCGCCTGGCCCTACATCCTTGTTCTCCGTAATGTAATTTCTGACTTTCTAACTTCGCTAAATGTGGCCGGCTCTTCACCTTGAGAGTGAACTATCCGTCTTTGATTTATTATGGTGGTGCGCTGAGTTTCCATCTTCGCCCCTGGGTTGTCACTGCCATGCTATAATTGGGCGAGCCGCGTGACCGACCTAGCCACTGTTGACGTTTGCAGCCGAGCGCGGTACCCAGCACCGCTTGTCTTTGGGAGGAATATCCTCCCCCCTCTCTCTCTCTCTCTCTCTCTCTCTCTCTTTCTCTCTCCTACTCCCCCTCAACCCACCAATCTTTTTTTTTTTTTTTTTGCCAAGTGAGAGAAAGTAGGACGCCATTTGCGTCTCCATTAATTGCTCTGCCCTTTCTAGCTCAAACACCAGACAAGATGTGAGAAGTAAGAAAAAAACAAAAAAAAAACAAAGGCATGAAGTTAAGACAAAAAAAGTAGCAAACAGAACAGCGAGAACAATAAAGAAAGAGCTTCTATTATACCCTCCCCACCACACACACACACACACACACACACACACACACACACAGACTCAGCTCAGCTCAGAAGAATTGGTCTATAGGGTGGGGGGGATTAATGAGGTTGTGTTGGACTGGAAGCGACACGCTAGGAGCCCAACGCCCTTTGAGGAAGTCATTATGGTGGTGCTCTTCCCTCCATACAGTTCACCAGGATGGTATGTTTGTGTGTGTGTGTGTGTGTGTGTGTGTGTGGTGTGTGTGTGTGGAGGTGGTGGGGGGGTGGGGGGGGTGTTGTGTACAGGATTGACCCGACCCCATATGAGTGGCCTCAAAGTGTCACTTGGCCTCCTTGACCCCGTTGGGTCTCCTCTACATCCTCCACGCCGCCTCATTGCGTCGTCTCCTCGTCACCTGAGAGAGGAGCTTTCTGGAAGGCAGGGGCCGGCTGCCATCCATCTCCTCCCCCTATAGCTCAGTCTCAGGGGGGGGGGAGGGAGGGGGGAGATGGAAGAGTGGAGGAGGGGGGGGGGGGCAGCTTCCAGCCAGGCAGCTTCGGTTCATTTGTCCCTTCGCTCCTTCATCTTCCTCTTGTCTCCGCGAGAAAGTCAACATATAGGTTATTTAAAGCGACGTTCACCTTGCCTTCTGCGTTTGCACTGGGAAGAATTAAGGCGCCATTTTACCCATTATGCACCTGCACTCTCTTTTATCAGGTCTAGGGTAAACCCGGCGTTCACTTGTTTACCCATCTTGTTATTTGTGGAATGGAGTTAATCACCTTTGTAGGCTGGCATAAATCTTCATGAGATTAGCTCCTGGAATACATCATATTCACTATTTTACCACCTGGCGAAGACATTTTTCACTGACTGCAGGAATACACATCAATTAAAAGAAAACACATACAGTATATATTTGTTTTTACACACGCTAAACTTTACCAAACATACATTTTTCTCCTCATTTCAGAGTCATTACATTACACATTGGGGACGTCTTCCGCAGCTTTAGGGACAACTAAACTATTTCTCCCGTGCAATTTCCCGGCGGTTGTCCCCGGGCGTTCTTGCCTGTAATTTGTCCTAATACCCTTGCGGTCTCCGTACAGTCATTCATCCGGTTCGGTTGCCACTCTCTCTTCAGGGGGTTATGTGAAGATGGGGGTCTTTAACGGGAGAAATAAAAACTGAAAATAGATATTTTTGTTCGTATCGGTGGTTGTCCTCCCCGTGATGGCCACGGTGGACCGAGCCTCCGATACGGGACACGTCTCACAACAACGTTTCATACCTCAGCTACGCGGTGGTACTTTTGAATTCCTAACACTAGTGTCCAACAGCGTCTCTCTCTCTCTCTCTCTCTACGAGGCTACAGGTCATGTTATTTTTCATTGTCCTCACTTCACTGAGCTGCGTTGAACCCTAAATCGAAGCGAGCGTCCTCCCGGCGACATCGCGGGACAAAACCCAAACTCATTACCTCTGAATAACTCTCAAACCAAATGAATTTAGGGTTAGGGTTAGGGTTTTGGGATTTCGCGTGACATTAAGTGCACGACGAAATCAGATTTGTGTTTTTTTTTTCTTTCGATGAAGTGCCCCTCTGCGGCGGCGAGCTGGGGTGGAAGCCATCCCGGGTCAGCTCCGGCTCTCTGGGGGGACGCTGAGCGCAATTAGCCGAGGAGAGAGAGAGAGAACGCATCGCTGTTAATTACTCGTGTTTCTTTTCTGTCCGAACAAGAAAATCAATAAGGGAGGTGGGGCCAGGAGGGCCGGGGAAAGACAACACTGATATAGCAAAAGACTCCCCCGAGTTCAGGTCTGGCTGTTTTCCACAACAGATGTTGTAAGGAAGTGCTGCTGCTCCACTCAGGAGCCTCTTTATTAGGTCCTGTACACCTCGCTAGCAGCAGATAGGACCCCCTTTTTTTTTTCCTCCTCCAGCAGCCTGAGTTCTCCAAGGCCTGGATTTCAGCCAAGTGGCCCCGTTCAAACAATCACGTGGAGAGGTTGTTTCGTGTCCTCCAAGAGGCAATGAATTTCCAGTCCGTACAGTGAAGACACAAAGCAATACCCATGAGGCGCACACGTCACGCCTCACATTTACATACATACATACAGTACATGTCCTTCAACGTTGAGGGCCGATATGGCAGAGGGAACAAAGCGTGGCTCTTCCAAATGAAGCATCCTCTGTATGTCTGTATAAATGTGACCGGATGAGAGCAGAGTGAAGAATGGCTTGTTATACGTTACAGCAAGCGCTTCGTGTATGATGGCTTTGTTGTTGAGGTCTGAGAGGTTTTGGGGGGGGGTGGGAGGGGGGGGGGGGTGGTTGCGGGGTTGTTAACAAGGTGAAGAAGCAGAGAGGAGCGGCGGAGTAGGACGGGTTCAACTCTACTTCTGCAGAGCAGCAAGAGAAGGTGCTTCGAGTCCGCGGACGGAGCCGGCGGCGTTTATGGATGTCAGCGGTGCGCGTCGATCGAAATTGAGTTTACCGTCCAGAGATATTTGCACCTCTCCACCACCTCAACGCTCTCAACGCTGATGGAGGTGAGGTTGTGGGCTGTGCGGTGAAGGTCTGCAGGTCGTTTATCTGTTATCTGTATTTAGGGGAACAGCAACTCAACCTCTCCACCTTGTCTGCATGCTGGAGCTAGTGAGCTGCTTGCGTCAGTGGACTTGTGGACTTGTGTGCTAAAGGAGAAGCTAAACATTATTATTAGTATGATTGTTATGAACTCTGCTGCTAGCTCACCTTTGGGTGCAGCACCTTCGCAGCACCATATGGTGTCGAGGTGCTAGACGGCCTCTGTCGACCCTTTTTGCGCTCCGTTCACTTTCCTCAATGGGTTTTCTCTCTTCCCGCCGACCCGCAGCAGCATAGCAGCATCACTCTGCAGCCCTACCGGCATCGCCATGGCAACCCAGACGAGCTCTCAAACTTTCCTCTCTTTCCTCTTTTTCTCTTTTCCCACTTTCAAGAGAGAAACGTTTAATAAATGATCTGTAACAGAGGGTGCAGCACGGCAGCCACCTATACAGTTTACACTCAGGTGTGTGTGTATTTGGCGATAGGATTTTGCATAGCAGTCGCTGTTATCTGCTTTCATTTCAATATCCCCCCACTGCTGTGCACCAACACCGTTCCATGCCTCAACGCCTTTCTTCCGCCTTGAAAGAGACACATTGCTGGTTAAGCAGCGGGGTGAAATCCGAGCACAGCAGCAGTAACGCCCGTGGGTGCCCCCCCCCCCCCACCACCCTGCTACTTGCTCTGTCAGAGTACAGACAGACTTTGTCACAGAGCTTACGTAATTTACCTGACTCCAGTGTTTCTGTCTGGTTTACAAAGAGCTCAACATCCCAATTACGGCGCATCAAGAGGCAGACTCAGGTGACGAAGAGGAAGAGAGGTTTTTTTTTTGCTTTTAAGTCTTTGGCGTCACGTCACCAGACTTCAAAAAGAAACGGAAAAAGAGCAGGGGAGTTTTTTTTTCTTTCGTCCACCCAAAGTCTAGCTGGTGAGCGGTGTCAGTATGCTTTTTCCCAAGGCCAGCTGTGATGTGATGTATCGCAGGATGTATTGTTGGTGAACAAACACGGAGAGAGAGAAAGGCAGCGAAGCCCGCGTTGCATACTCGGTGAAGCAACCCGCTGTGAAATGCTTTGAGTGTAATCCTGAGTTGTCACTAGTTCAGATTCTTCAAACTGAACAGATGTCAGTCACCGGGGGGGCAACCGGTGGTGTCTGAGGGAAAAGGGAACAGGGTTAACACCGAAAAAGTGCCATGTTGCCCCCTGTCACTTTGAACGTTGTGAAGGTACAGGTTTTATATGATGGGAGGGGTGGAGGGGGGTTGTGTTGGTTGGTACTAAAAAGTTTTCCAGCTAATAAAAGTAATGGGATTGTGATATAAAAATACAATAAAGTAAAAATTGTGTAATTTTTTTTGCCATTTTTGCTAAACGTGTGTATATTATGATATGGAGACAATTAACAAGGTGAAAAAGTCATTTTTCATTGACTTGCCATTCACTGCCCCCTCAGGGATGTAAGTTCCTCACAAGTATTGTACACACACACACACACACAGGTGCACATACACAAACAAACAAACAGACACAAACAGATCCGCCCACCCCCTCCAGACACGCTCGCACTCAAACACAAAAGCTCCCAGTCGTTCTGCCCTCACCTGTCAGCCCACCAGCAGCCTCTGCAGGCCTTCCCACTGGCCGCGAACAATCCGCAACTACCTGCAATTACTTTCACCTGCAATTACTGCCGCCTTTTCCTCTGCAGGCTGACTGTCACGTCGGGCTGATTACTTCGGGGTGGATGGCGAGAGGTGGATGGATGGATGCCGCAGAGCACAGATGTTCATCACCAAGTATCACCTGTCAGGTTTTGTCACGCCGGCCTTCCCCCCCCCTCTCTCCTCTCCGGCTCCTTACACTCCTGCAATTACGACCCTCAGACGGGTCCGGGTGCAGGAAGGAGAGCCCCCGGCGCCGCATGCCCATGATCGTGCTTTCCGTGTTGGCTTTGACACGCTCGAGCTCTGTGTGTGAACGTAGACGCGGCGTCCGTAGACATCTGTCCCTTTCATTAGGAGCGCTGACGGAAAATTCAGCTCGACGCACACACCCCCCCCCCCCCCCCCCCCCGAAACGAGAAAAAAAAGACTTGGCCGGTGGTTGCGGTTCCTGTGTGGTCAGCCAGTCTCCCAGCACGACTCTCAAATGTGGCCAGTCCTTTTCCGGCCGCAGCTATGTCATTTTGACCCCCGTACTCCACGACATCAGCAGCAACAACAACCTCTGATCTGCAGCAACAGGAGGGTCTGGACTATCAATCATTTTCAATTTGATCAATTTCAGGAATAATATTACATTACCAATACAAAAATAACACTTTTTTTTTAGCACTCTACCTACATATCAGATTGAAAATAAGGTGACTTTCTGTGGGTGGAAGTGTTCCTCTGACAAATGTTCAGCCTGTTCTCATGTCAAGTCTGTAGTTATAGTTACATAAAGTGAGGCGCTGTAATGTCATATGAAATCGTACAAAATTGAGTGGAACAGGAGGCGGAGGTCACGTGAGTAAAACCGACTTAGTTTGACTCTGAAATACCACGGTGGAAAGTAAGGGCGTGTGAGTAAGTTTTTGTTTCTGTTTGGAAGACGATGAAGAGAGAGGAATCGACTTTTTGCCAATTTTTGGGGGTGTAATGGAGAAGTAATGTACGGTAACAAATCACTGTTCCCAGGGAGTAATAATAAGTAATAATATGACTTTTTAAATGAACAAGTTATGTATTACTTTCATTTCAGTAACAAACCCGACACTGTTGAAGCCAGAGAGTAATGATGTGAGACAGGACAAAGGGGTGGCAAGGTTAGCACAGTGGTGCATCTTTGGCATGGAGAGTTCCCATGAAGCCTTGGGGGGGTTGTAATCACTGACATTGCAGAGAGGGAAAGAACGATTATTGAGCCAAGCGGTTGAAAGACGAACAAACTCCCCAACTTTGCCAACCTCTGACCTATGTGTCACTGAACTACAGAAATATCAACCAGTGTTTTGCTATAGTAGTAGTAGTATTATAGTAGATCACCAGAAGGCAATAACCGCTGTTCAGAAATCATTTGCTGCTATACAATGACTTCAAATAATAACGATTTATATTGGCTTGGAAGCTCACCGAACTGTACAAATGTCGTCCTCCATGAATGATGCAGGCACCCCTTGGACCAATCAGCAACAAGATGCATCATCCCTCCACGTTTCATCAAAATCAGACTGTAACAAACACGATGCCAATATGCATCCTCCCCTCATGTTTCATCAACATTGACCAATGCTGTCTGAGACGTCACCTTTGAGTTAGAAACCTTGACCTTTAGTTAGAGCGCCCTCATCAGGCCAATCAGTGTATGTCTGACGCATCATCCCTCCAATTTTGTCAAAATCAGACCAGCGGCGTTAGATACCACCCGAGATAAAACACTAAAACACACAGCCTCATCCATACTCCACCCAACCTCCCATTTGGGGGTGGGGGGGGGGGGGGAAACTCAACCTACGCCTGTGTAAGCTGCTGCATCGTGGCATCGCGGTGAGTTGGATTACGCATACAGTACGAGTCCCGTTGAGCGAACCCCTTTTGATGCGAGCCAAAAGCTCTTTGCCATTTAAACGAGACTCTTGTCAAATGATGGATCGGAACGAGATGCTTGCGCACGCGTGGCGCTGCTGAGTGGGAGTGTTTGCGGATCAAGCCGGGTTAAAGGGTGAAGTGCTGAACGTCTGCCAGTGACCAATAATAACCCAACCAAGAGGCCATTGTGCACAGCGGCGCCCGACAGCTACAGCAGCCTGGCCGGGATAGATATATAAATGTATAATTCTCTATTTGTCAAGTGTCAGCTCCATCTTTAATCGCTGTACCGGTCGCTGTCCTCTAATTGCCCCTCATGCACTTCCCATCTATATGGAAATTGAGGTGTTAACAATTTTGTGGGCCGAGAAAGGTGACTCTGATGCTGATATAGTCCATTATCTTCAAAGTCTGGTTGAATACTTCTGCCGCCGCTGTCCGTTCAGAACCACCAAAAGAGGGTTTGAGAGATTCAGCACCTTGGAAAGCGCTTCTGTATTTCCTCTGCGCTCAAGAGAGCTTGTTTCTATCATATTTGTTGGAGCATTTTTGTTCCAAATAAAAAGAAAAATGCAAGGTAAAGGTTAGAAAACAGCTCTGAGGCCCACAAAAAGCATAGCCTGTGCACTATACCCTATAATATACACCTTTTAGGCTTCCAAACATGTAGGAAACAGGCGGAGATACAAGAGCTATTCCGTCGTCTTTTAACCAACTTTAGATACCGATGTTTTGTTGTTCCATTTTTCTTTTCATAAGCCATTGCCTGCGTGCCCCGCGTGCTTCCAGGGGAGTTGGGGTGATGGAAAAGCAGGAGTCTTAAAATAAGCAGAAAATGAGATGTTTTATTGGCGTTGTGTGCGCTCGCCCCTCCGAGAGACAGCTCTCCACAACTCAGGAAACTAATCTCCCCGACACGCCGTTAATAGCATGCCGGGAAGGTGTGAAGAAGCAAAAAAAAAAAAAAAAAGGGGGACGAGAAAACGACAGCAGGAAAAGAAACGCCGACTGCAAAGTATGCAATTTCACCTCCCCGTGCGAACATTTTCACACTTCCAGATTCCTCACCTCCAATTAGCGTGGGGAAAGGGGAGCTCGGAGTTCGGAGCTCCTCTGAACACGCTAAAATTTGATCGGGAACACATGGCGAGAGACCCGGGGGCAAGGCAACGTGATTAGAGGCAGGCTGGCGTGATGAAGCCCCCCCCGGTGGAAAAAAAAAAGAAAAAAAAAAGGGGTTGTAAACTTGGTTAGCTGGAAGAGAGCGCACCCCCGCTGCGCGTCCAGCCGCTCCCCTCCCATCGATCTCATCCACCGGCTCACCGTGGGAGTCAATCAGAGGCGGCTTCGGAAGCACTTTGCGACAGAGAATGCGGATATGATTAACCGTCGTGCTGTTGACAATTGCGCGCCGCCGGCAGAATTGATCGTTGCGGTGTGTGTCTTCTGTAAAGAATACAATACATCATATCAGCGGTTCCCAGAGTGGGGTCCGGGGACCGCCGGGGGTCCTCCAGGAGATTCCGCCGGAGTCCTCAGAAAAAAATGAGGAATAGTTTGATTTGGCTTTTATTTTCCCTCCCTAGAAGAAGGCACAATGAGCCAATCTATAAAGGTGATTATTTTGTGTATGGCTTTCATTGTCTCCACGGTTACCCCCCCCGACCTGCAGTGCAGACAGTTGGGTAATTGCGTAGGAAGTCATATCTAACAACAAACATCTTCCTCAGGACAAAACATTTATTAAACGTGTGATCCATAGTCTGGAGCGTATCTATTTCGGGTCCTGGACATGAAAAAAGCCTGAGTTCTATTATATTACAACGTTTCGCTTTCGATTCCTTCAGCAGGAAGAGAATCCAGTGGCTCTGAACGAGCAGACGGGTTGTTTTGCATGTGAGGATCCTCCCTTTATTGGAAAGGAGGCTTTCCAAGGTTTACTGACTGGGATAATTCCACCCCTAAATGTGAAAAGGTTGTTGCACTTCACATTATCAGTATCTCCAGTGCCTCCGTGTACCGCTAATGACCCTTCCTGACTACAAGAAACGTCCACCGACTCTCCGCCGTTTCACCATGTAGCCCTGTTTTCCAAATAGCAGAACTGTGCTTTGATCATATTAGTAGCCTATCAGGTATCATTTTGCACAAAGTACACCACATATAACTCCGGCATTAAGAGACACCACTCAGACTTTTCCTCGCAAATGACTTGGCCGACCGTCTGCAGCCCCTCATGAGTAAAGGTCAATTTGAGAGGCAGTGAGGCATCTTATTGGACTCCTGGATAGAATGGGTGGAGGAGGAGGGGTGGAGGAGGAGGGGTGGAGGGTATGCACAGGCTCGCACAGACACACAGACCCTGGGGGCGCTGATGTTACCCCGGGACCGACTGGATGCACGAAGACGGAACAGCCGCGGTGCCGCAGGACCCGGTCAAGACATTACCGCCATCGACGGCTAATGGGGGCCAATCTCCCATAATGCCCTTCAGTAATAAAGTCCTGCACCAGGCTCTCCAGACTCCTACTGGTCATACATCTCAATCTAAAACACACACACACCCCGTGGGCCAGGCCCGTGTGTGTAACCCCATCTCTCTCTCGCAGCCCATGGGTATGCAGGGCCCCCCCCCACCCCCCCCATCACATTACATCAGGAGGCAACTAAATCACCTCGCCCATTTCTCCCAGTGCCTTCCCCAATGTGGGAGACTGGGAGTGGTACAGTAATTAAGAAGTGAACTGAGCCTCGGAGGCCCCAAAGTGTTTCAGTGTGTGTGTGTGTGTGCGTGGGGCAGGTGTGTATCTGTGTCAGGAAATAAGTGTGAATGTGTGGATGTGTGTGTGTGTGTGTGTGTGTGTGTGTGTGTGTGTGTGTGTGTGTGTGTGTGTGTGTGTGTGTGTGCATGCTAGTGTCTTTCCTCCAGTCAACCATTAGCAGCCAACCAGGGCAGGTGGAGCCTGCAGGAGAAAATGTCCTTACCATGTTCAAGGTGACTAATCCAGGTTGTTCCTCTAGAGGGATTGGGCGGGAGATCACGTGGTTGCCTTGCGGTAGGAGGTGGACGATGAAGGTGGGAAGATGAAGACGGAAAGGGGGAGTGTGTGTGTGTGTGTGTGTGTGTGTGTGTGTGTAGCTGTAGGACGTTTTAATTGCAGACAGGAAAAAAATGGGTGAACAGAAAACAGGAGAGAATAGGTGAGAAAAAAATAGGTGAGATGCTGCATGGGAGAATTGTACATGAACACGTGCATGAAAAAAAAAAAAAAAGAAAGGTGGTGCGACACGACAAGGAGGAGACACAAGAAATAACAGGGGGGACACAATGTGAGCTGACCCGCGGAGACACCTCTCTGCTTCCTCTGCACACACTGACCTTATTGGTCCACTGATGCACATTGTGATTTTCTTTTTTTTTTCCCCGTATGTCTGGCAAACTGAAATCAGAGGTTTCATCCCCCCCCCCCGACCCTGGTAACTAAATCAGTGAGAGAGTGCCCGGGCCGGTGTAGTGTAAATGTCAGCGCCATGTAAGTCTAGTGAAGGTGAGTGTTAGTGTGCGATCCGTGCTGAAGGGTTACTGACCAGGTTGGTTCTGGGATGCCACAATTTTTTCTGGAGTACCTGATGACATTAATAATACAGACGGGTTTTTTTGTAGTCGCACACCGGGACTGTGCGGGATTTTATTCCGACCCGATCACTACAGCGGCCGATTTCGGTGATTTTGCGGCAACTAACCGGTGAAATCAGCCGCTGAAAACGCAGCGGCGCGTGACGGAGAGCCGCCTGAGATCCCGCGCGCCGGTACAGGAGCTCGTTCTGGCGCGATTGCTATCCTGTCACCGGATGCTGCCGAGACTCTAATAAGAGCCGACATCCCCGTCTGTGTCCCGGTGTCACTGGTCCGTGTTCTGTCAGGCGGGTGACAAGCCTTGTCCTCGAACCGTCGTCCCTCACCCCCGCTGACCCTGCCAGGTTCCCCCGCCGGGCGAGGGCACCGCGGCCCCTCGCCCCACCGGTGAGAGGACATCTGCCCGCCCTGCCAGTCTCCGGGCTGCCCGCCAGTCACTCCCTCACCTCCGCGGTGGAGGAGGGGGAAAAAAAAACCACAAAAAAAAGCTGCTTCCTGAAACACAACCAGAGGAGTACCTGCCACAACAATGAGAGCATTTAGAGATACATTAGAAACGCTTTGGGTGTCATTAGGATGCAGCACCCTGATGAAGCACAATCAACACCAGGCATGTTCTTCATATGCATCATATATTATTTATTGAAACTATCGATGTTGAATCATATTCCTAATTCAAACGCGTGGGGCTTTGTACCAGCGGCGGTCATATCTGACCCCGAGTTAGTGTTTACATATAGATTCAAGCAATCAGCGCAGACGTGAGGAATTGGCCGTCTGCCATGAATTTAATCAATCGCACCATCCACTGAAATCCTCCCCAAAAAAAACTGGAAACCTAGCAACAGCGGGAGCCCGGCTTGCGCGGCTTTAACGATTTCACTCCATCGGTGTGTCTTTCTTAATTGGCAGCTTTTCCAAACACGGCCCGTGTGTTATTTCACAAAACAAAGAGGCTGAGCTTTGGGTTTTATGGGCATCGCACACCCAAACCCTCTCCCATCAACCTTTTATCCTTTTATTTTTAGACTAATGGTGCTGTGATGAAACTATCAGTGGGCATTATTTCAGTAGTAGAGGCAATGTGATCATTAGGAGACGAGGAGCCGGGATTTCTGCTATCGCATAGCTTCTGATTTCCCACTGGAGAAAGCAGACTAGCTATAATGTCATAAAAATGCAGATTCTGACATTCTGCGGCTGCTACTGCTAAAGAACTGACGACACAGATGTTACCGCGCCGGGCTCTCGTCCGCCACGCAATTAGCAAAGGCTTGTGCTCCTGCTTTAACCATAATAACAGAGCTATAAAAATCAAATGTGTCTGTGTCTACCGAGTTAAGCCGCCATCTGAGGATCTGCGTCTGGCTTTTTACACTTCCATTAACACGATTTTGGTAGATTTTCTATTGGAAAAAGTCTAAATCTTTTTCTGGAAGCTGAATAAAATAGAGCACTTTCTTTTGAAACGTTCTTCCGTGGCTTGTATTTTGAAGGCCTTTCGTTCTCTCAGGTCCAATGCTGGGTACAACATCTAACGGTGTAGACCAGGGGTTGTTCAATAGGCGGCCCGTGGGCCGGTCAACTGGCCGGTGAACGCTCCACACAAAAAAAACGCAGGCGGAAGTTAATAAAATATTTCTTCACCGCGGACTTTAATCATGAAATAACAAACAGTACGCTGAATACGTTTCTAGAACTTTTATTATGAAAAGAAGAGAACATTTCCGAGCAAATCACCATGGTAACAGTCAACTGATAACTGTTGGGCTAGTTTCCAGTGAGCCGAACACAGACACGTCTCTTCACGTCTGTTATCTTTAAAACAAGAAGTTGTTCAGTATAGTTCAGTTAGGACAGCAAGTCAGTCACGTCTGGTGTATACGGTGTATTTCTCAACACCGCGGAGGAAAAGCATCACATGAATTGGCACTATACTGCACACACCACGGCTAGATATATATAGTCACTGTGTCAGAGAGACCAACAGCTCCTGACAACCCAAAGCCAGTAACTCACTTTTGTTCAAGGTTTCATAAGAAAGCCTTCATACTTTATTTTGTTTTGTATCTACCGGTGGTCCGTGTTTGAAAATACATGGAACTCTGTATTCAAAATGATGATGATGGTTGGTCATTTACAATCATGAACATGGACATGCATAACCCCTGGGGTGGACAGTGACACACTCACCAAAGATGACTCCATCCCATAAACTGGTAAAACCAACAGCATACAGTGTCTGAAAGCTTCGGCGTGGCCCTGACTCATATTATCCCTGGCTGCTGGGTTGGTCTGTGTTTACTCCCAGAATGCCCCTGGAGCCCTCTTCGCAGCAGAGGGGGGCAGCGATGTCAGTGTCCAGTGTCTCACAATTCGATTAAACACAGCGGAGGTGCGCTCCGTCACTTCCACCTCACATTAGCGACCTCGGTCACCCGATCAAAAAGAAAGCCCGTTCATTCAGAGCGGGTCCTCCGGTGAACGTGGACCGTAGCTGAGTGCCCTGCGACTAAAGCCCGCTAGCAAGCGTGAGCGACGCTAGTTCAGATCTCTCCGCGCCGAGCAGCGTCGACCCCTGTCCCCCGTCTTAATGAAAACGAACACACTCCACACAACTTCACCGCACAAAAGGAATGCAAAATGGGCGATTATTTTTTTCAGGTGGCACAATTACAGTGCCCTGATGCAGGCATTTCTTTAGTTCTCTCCATAAAGGAGTGCATTACTAAACGCTGCCCATTAGAGGTAGTCTTTGTGCTAGAAACTAGAAAGCATCTCTCTCAGTATGGGTTTCGTATTGTTCCTTGGTGGAAACATATGCAGGCTGATTGTTTCAAAGGGACTCATTTTATGCAGTTTTTCCCATTCATCTTTGTTTTAATGTAATATTTCAACGGCATTAAAACACCAATCTGGTATACGGGCTTGGGGGGAGGGGGGGAGAAACTTTTATTTAACTTTGCGAGTGCAAGAGGACATGCAATTAAAGTGCAAGAGTATGAAATTTGAAAAGTTTATTCTAACATTTTATAATAGAGGAAAAAACAAGTTCTTCCCAAAGAGTGACTCACGGTGAGGCATCCATGGCAGCGAGCCACATTAGAAAAAGTTGGGCACACAGTTTTTTATTTTTTTTTCCTCCCCTTTTTTTTTGGCCCCGCTAAGCTTCTCATGTGTTTCTTAACAAGATGGCAGCTGAGAGACACGCCGGATTGGATGGTGTCGTTGCTGTGGCGACTCTGTATTTTTAACCATGTGGAGACAACGGAGCCCACATGCGTGTCAGTCAGAAAGTTTCCCCCCCCCCCACCCAGACGGAGGGTGATGAGTTCGTCTCAGCCGCGCGTAAAAGCCGGCAATGTGTCTCGTCTCTGTCAAGCCAACGGGCCTTACTGTGACGTGGCTCTAATGAGACTCGCCTGGCGCTGAAGGCTTCCCATCCTTTCCCCCCCCATCCTCCCCTCCGCCTCTGCTCTTCAGTTGTACCGGGGGAGGCAGATATACTTCACCTGAGTTTACCCCTTGTCATGGCGAAACCCCCCCCGTGTCTAAACACTACAGAGGCATCATCATCATCATCACAACAACCACCACCGGTTTGAACCATTAGCACTGGTGAGTGTCCTGCAGTGTCACTGATTAAAAAAAAAAAAAACCCAAGCCTGTCACGTCACAAGTCACACACAAGTGCTGCAGTCCCAAATTTAAAGCGTGGCGAGGCAAAAAAAAAAAAAGTTTCCGAGAGCACTTCCTCTCAAAACTCTCTTGAACAATATTAATCTGTGATACAACCTAGGTTAGAAATGCCCCGAAGCACAACTGCCAACAGAAAATGGCGTGACGGATTTAGATATAATATAAAGTGAGGGAGAGGCGAGGATGGAGTCGGCGAGCGCTGTACATACATTACATGTTCCCTCAGCCAGGATCATGCCAATAACAGTAAAAATAGAAGGGGCTTTATGGAGAGGGGAAGCGCGTCCCAAAAATGAAGCCAAGTAAGTCACCTTGGCTTAGGAGGAACGGCTAAGGGAATGAATAATGTAATGGAAACCCGGCTGCCCTAGTTAGAGCCTTATCTTAGCGAGGGGGGAATGATGATGGTGGTGATGAAGATGGGGACGTCTCCAGCTTAGAGCCAGACCTCCTGGGTGCTTTATGAAGGATTGCGAGCGTGAGCTTACATACCTCACGTCTCTTATTGCTTGACATCTCACGTTAAAATCTGTGTTACTGGGCGTGAAAAACATTTAACAAAGACGGTCATAGTCGTGCCAGATCTTTTGCGGTACGGAAATGTCATTGAAAAATGTTTGCACCTTTTGTTGCAGCAGTTATAATTCTCCCAAAATCAGAATGAACGGGCTTAAAACACAAAAAACACACAGGAAAAAAACAGGTCAAGTCTTTGGAAACGTGTTTTATGGTACGGACATGAACACATCTCGCTGGAAGGGTGTGTACGTTTTTGTTGCAGTATCACACGTCAGTAGATGTTATCAATCAGAAAGCATGGGCCTTGAACATGCGAACCAAAACTTCTACCTAATCAATAAAACATATAAAACACTAATGCATCATTTATGCTAATATGATTTTCATAAACACAATAGGAATAAATGTTGCTCCATTTATTATTTCATGAATAAATCATCACATGAATTATTAACTTGTTTCCATAGTGTGTTAATGTACTGTTGGAACATGAGATGAGGATTATGTGGATACGACTACAGTTGATCTAAAACAGTTTTCTAAGTTGGTAACTATAAACGTAAAATACATATTTGTGTAATCCAAGAAAAAAACAGCTGGAAAATATTCATTATAGTTCATATAATAATAATAACAATAATAATACAACAATACTAATTCTTGTATTATACAAATAATGGAATTGCAATCTACTGTAATTTCTAATAGAAGCATCATAAACCTAAAGCTGTAGTTGCTCTAGCTGACTAGTTTAGTGAATTCCTTGTGGGCGTGAAGCGCTTCATGAAGGCAGCATCGTCGCACCCTGTCTAATTTACTGCGTTTCTCACTGACGCTCCACTCGTTTGCTTTTTCACACAAGACTGCGCTGGAGGACAAGCGTTCATTTTCACTCTCTCAACACATGGACGTGTTGAGGTGCTGCAGATGTGGGCTGAAGAGCTGCGATGCCTGTCAGCCGGCTGCTGTGGCGCTTACACCACCATGCGGTGCAAACACCAACCCCCCCCACCACCACCACCACCACCACCACCACCACCCGCCACACCAAACACGGGGGTCAGCGGGGGTTGAATGGATGGTGAATGGATGCCACAACACTGACCGAGGACTGACTGAGCGCTGCAACACACCAGAGCCCCCGCAGACAAACTGTCATAGCTGGGCTGGTTGAGTTCGGGTAGGAAAGGGAAACACGAGTGATAACGATAGTGGAGTTTTGCTTTATATCAAAAGCTAGACATATTGTTGCTGTATTACAGAGGGCTTTCAGGTGATGTAACGCCCACACCGCAGGTCCTCGTCTCTCTGTGTTGCTAAATGGCTGTCTCAACACAATTCAATAGACATGGTTCACCTCTGTCCTGCTTTTGACTGGAAAATGATGATTTTCCCTCCGATTTTGCCTTTAGATTGTCAGCTTGTTAAATAGCGAACCGTAGTATCTGGTCAGCTAACCGACACGACACGAGGGCCCGGCACCAGGATGAAGGGACTGAGGGGGCTTTTAAAAATTGCGAGGAGGCATTTTTATAAATAAAATAAAATAAAATATATGATTTAACCAAGCAATAGCCTCAGAAAGGCTAAATAACAACAACATAAGGCTATAAGGCTCTCTCTCTCTCGCGCTCTCTCTCTCTCTCTCTCTCTCTCTCTCTCTCTCTCTCTCTCTCTCTTTTCTGTCTGAGTTGCCATGGGTGGAAAATGGAATCGGGGCTGAAAGTTTTATTTACAACAACGAGAAGCAAGCAGGCTAAGAAACCGAACTCAGTGACGTGTCTGTCCGTCTGTCGCCGGGTCTCGTAAACACCTGATTTGCACGCTAGCTAAAACAACCTAGCAGAAACTAGCGTTCGTGGCTAATAGGACATTTCGGTCGCTTTGCTAAATTAGCCTGCTGGCTAGTGGCTAGCTAACAGTTTGTTCAGGTTAACTGAGCCGACTCTTCTCTACAACTCTCAGTAACCTTGGTAACAGATCTACCATATCAGTCGATTCACTCTATTTTTACAGCCCGACCACACAGTTTTCCTCGCCCAGTTATTTATCAGAATTCGACATCACATCCTGCCGGTGTGCTCCGATGGATGTAGCGATGAATGTCAGTCCCTATTACATACATCCATCAGTAGATTTCCTTACAGTGTGTCCATTAAGTTCCCAACGGCTATTTCAGTCCATGTAATGGAACTGCCCTGAGTGGTGTGATTTCTGTTGACTGTTCTTTCCCCTCTTCGTGTTTCCCAGACTGTGACCTTTAGGTTTGAAATCCTGTGTAATTATGTACATCTATGCAGCAGCAAACTACATGCCAAGCGCTGCGGTGGAAATAGAGCCATTTCATGAGTCACAAAGGCTTTTAATTGCTTGAGAGCAAATCTATATCAAACTCTGAATTCAATAACTTGATAAAAAGGCACATCTTTTGAGATCTGACCAACCGCGATCTGGAGAAATTCCTCCAATAATGAGTCCTTTTGTCAGCGGCGAATATAAATATATAAATTTCCACAAGGCCAAGAGCATCGGTGAGAGCTGGCGGACACCAGGGAGCGAGAGGACGGGGGCCCAAAACTCAGATGACATTTGAGAAAATCCATACAAGGCCCTGGCCTTTTGAGAGGCAGCTTCTCAGGGTGGAGAAGACAATTAGTCACATCGCCGAGGCGCGGCGCGAGAGAAGAAAAGCACAGCGAGCGTCTTTTGTTTTAGCGACGACCTCCGGAGACAAACGTCCACGGCTACTTAAAAAGGAGGATGGGGAGCGGTTAAAAGATGTGGGCCATTAGGGTTTGCTTTCAGCCGGGGCCGGTCGGTTTTCTAGCATCCGCATCCCACCGAGGGGCCGCTCGCCTGCTTCGTAAAAATCACCTCATGTTGAATGAATTCATACATTTGTACAGTGTAATCTCGGGCTAACACGAGAGCCACAGGCAATTGAAGGGCTAACGCTACTGTATAATTCAGATAACTCTGCAGCTGTGGAGGCCAAGACCAGAATGCATTATGTATATGCTGGTAATAATGTGGCTTAATGCTGCACGTCACATGACGCAGTAATGATTGGCTGCATTTCCTGTTATTTTTACCCCATAGCCTCAATCATCTGGCTGGACGCCTATCAACTGAGAGCTATTAAGTATTTTCTTGTGTTACGCTGCACACTAATAATGTGTGTGTGTGTGTGTGTGAATACATACGCATGTGCAGAAGGAGATGCCTTTAATTATGGATTTATTCAGGGTCCCTCTTTATTGTCTGTGTCCAATATCCCCTTTCATTGCATTTTTCTATTACTGTGAGGTTTCAGCACAGTGACAAGGGCAGTCTGATAAAATTGGACATCCAGATTGTCAGTGCTCAGCTGCCATAAATCTCTTTGATGTATTTCATTCAATCAGCTGCTGCTCCAAAAAGAGCCAGCTGTTTTTCTTTTTTTGTTGTTTGTTTTTTATCATGGACATTGACATCCAGAGACATCTTGATGGCTTTATAGATCGGAGCCAGACCACTGTTTAATTCACCGCCACACCTCCACAGGTATATTTCTTTCCTTAATTACTTTTCCCTTTCGCACCCTGCAGATTGAGAGACTGCAAATGACACAATTTATTACGCCTGTTTATTTCCTTCACAAGGGAGGGCACTCTTGATTTTTCCATTAACTTGCACACGCAGGGAAAAAAAATAATTTGCTGCCCTGCGTGGTTATCCTATGAAAATTGCAACAGATCTATCAGCCGATACGACTCATCAATACTGAGGTAGCGGCAGTAAAACGTGTGTGTGTGTGCGAGGAATGGAATCTAACACTTATACTTATACAATATAAAAACAGATATTGGTGATCCATGTTGTTGTCCGGTGGTGTATTCTTCTTAGTACCGTGGATCATTTGTTCAAGACGAGAACAAAAATCACTACCAAACTAACTGAACTATGAAGAACAGCCCCATTACTCCATTATACACATTAGAAGGGGTATCCACATACTTTTGGCCGTGTAGTGTACTCCAGTTACAGCTACATGGTACAAGTTCACACCAATACAGCTCAACAGTGTGGTCCCGGAAGTGCAAATCCCATTCATATTCTGAATCGGGATTTTGATTATTATCCATAATGTCGTAACCATCCAATGTAGACTCACCGCAAGCTAGTAGGTTGTGAAACGATGGTGTATGCTCCTGTAGAAGCCACAAGTCTGTATGATATCAACCTTGTTTTGAGAAAAACATGTTTTATTACTACACTACCCACAATCCTAAAGTGTAACAGCGACGTCTCTGATTGGTGGAGCTCGCTGTTACCATGGAAATGTTTACCGCACCCGCGAACGTCTTGTCAGCTAACGTTAACGTTAGCTACTAGCGTAACCTAGCTAGCTGCTTATCCTATGCAGCTGGAACGAATCACTGTACCATGTCGATGACAACACTTTACACTATACTGTATGAAACACTATATATATGCTCACAAAACATATACAATTATAAAAACACTATACTATTGACACATGTTAAATTCAAGAAGAAGTGCGCTAAACTATCGTTAGTTTGGAAGTTTTTGGAAAAGTATCATTCGCAATGGTTTATGGGATGAGTAGTTCCTTCACTTCATGAAATAATGATGTACACAGTCTTGTACCTTTGCCTTTTCTTCCGTTTTCAGATCTTTTTTTTGCTCAGAATCAAATGTTTTATGGTCTCGATTCATCGTCTAGCTGGCTGGCTTGGTTCCAGCCTTAAAACTCTTTATAGAAGGATTTTCTGAAACGTCTCTGGAGTAAATGAATGGGAAATTTACTTAGGGAACCAGAGCCGTAAAAAAAGTGGACGGTCACTGTTGCGCTCTATTCTCCGGGGGGGGGGGGGTCTTGTTAAAAAAAGCATTCTGGGAAATGTAGGAAATCACTAACAGTTGGTGAGGGGAGTTGCGGGATGGGTGCGATAAAAAAAAAGGTAAATCACAACACCTCGTCACAGAAAAATAACCCCCCGCGGAAAGCATCGAACACCGCAGAGTGATGATACATAACGAGAGCATCTGAGGGTGGGAGTGTCCCTTTAACTCCCACATGGAAAAGGAGCTGGACACAAATAAAGGAAAGAGGGCTGGAAAGGCTGAGCGGAGGAGCGTGGAGGGGAAGGGAACCATATGCTCCCCACATCACAGCGGCTCCAGGTCAGTGAAGGTCACAGAAAATGAGCTGGCAGGCAACCAGCGCCAGCCTCGCCCGTACCGCAGGCCATCACAGAGCCAGCCTCAACCAAAGGAATACACAAAGCAAGCAAGGCGGTGAGAGAGAGATAGGATTATTTCTCGTTTTTTTATTGTCTGTGTAGTGTGTACTAGGGTTTGGCCGATACCGATACCAATATCTGGACTGAAGTGTTCAGTATTTCCCACATGTATTGAATCCTTATCAGGGTGGAAAAGCCTCTGAAACAGCATTCAGACCCCGGGACACTTAACACACTGAAGGCAGGCAGGTTTCATTGCAGGTCTCACAAACCAAAAGCCGTTCAGTGAAATCACATCCATATCGGTCTAACCCTAGTGTGTACTGTACGTATGAGTGTGTGTGAGGGTGTGCCAACAGAGAGAGAGAGAGAGAGAGAGAGAGAGAGAGAGAGAGAGGAATCACACGGAGACGGAAAATGAGATTAGTGTCAGTAAACAGGAAGATATCAGAATGAAGCAGCGATGCAGTGCATGGTGGGAGAGTTGGAGGTCTTGCAGCTAGCTTGGCTTACAGCGTCGCCCTCAAGGAGACACATAACACCCCGATTAACACCCTGATACCCTCTGAAACTGACTTGAGGAGGTCTACGGTTCCCCTTGGAAGAATAACGGCGCAGTCTGCAGTCAGAAAAGAGGGTTCAAACACCCTCGGACAACAAGTCTTATACGGACTTTTTGTGCGATCGTGGATCTCGTCACTTCTAAACCTTCCTCCCCCACTAAGCCCACAGCTTGGTACCCCTCCAAAAAAGTCAATGAGCAAAAGAAGAGCGGAAAAAAGAAAGTTTCTACCCTTCTACATACTTGGAAGGGCAGAGTACACGCGAAATATTTGAAACATCCTCCTAATACTGAGTTGCAGAGCAGCTCCTTTTGCGTAATCCATGTCTCAATTATGTCAAGGCTTCAAAAAATCTTCCTTCTCTAACTTATCTGCGACTCTTTTATCTAGTCGTCCTTCGTCAACTCGTCCTTCGTCAACACAGTCTTCCTAATGTTTTGTCCAGCCAGGGGTCATAGGGGTCCATTTCACCATGAAGGTATTTCAACCCAAGTCTTGCCTTTATGCTCGTTATGCTCTCCACACGGTAAAACACCTCGAAACCGAATCAGTCATGTTTTTTGTTTTGGGCTATTAAATGCAATCTTTTGTGTCTTCAACGTAAAGTTGTGTAAAGAGCAATAAACATCCAACACGGCGCATATTATAAATAACACGTCTCCATAACTAAAAACATGGATGCGTTGCAAATGACACATCCTATTTTTTTTTCACGGCTGTCTCGGCTTCCTTCCCCCTAACCTCCCTGGGAGAAATAAGTGCCTGTGCCTCCAGTGAGAGCTCCTAATGGTTTCTAATGGGGCTGCGTAGTCGCTGGAGCAATACTGATGCGCTGTGGGCTCTCTCTCTCTCTCTCTCTCTCTCTCTCTCTCTGCTGGTGGTTTGGTGGTGGTGGTGGTGGTGGTGTTGGGGTGGGGGGGGGGGTGGGGTTACAGCCGGTCACAGCAGTGGGCCGGTTAGACCTGACCCGCCGCAATCTGTGTGCCCTGGCAGCTTTGAGAAAACACCACTTTTACCTTGTAGCCCCCCCCTCCACCCCCCACCCCCCCCTTGCACTAACACTCTCCACGGCGAGAAAAAGAAAAAGCACTAGCAAGGCGCCTTCCATTTTAAGCCGCCTAACAACGCGTCGGCTCGCTCGCTCGAGGTGATGATTGGTCCCGAGGGGCCACCCGTTGTCTCCGCTAAGTCTCATGACATTTTCCAGCAGCAGTCATGAATTCTATAGAGGGAGAGGAGGGGGGAAAAAAATGGTTGTATAAGCCGCGTAATCACAGCCGGTCTGTCATTCAATACCAACCCGTGGGCGGCTGTGCCCGGGGTGTGTGCAGCTCAGAGGGGAGTGACCCTACATCTCTCACCGTTGCCTTCGTCACCTCCTCGCCTGTTTCCTTCTCCGTTATGGATGGAGGCTGTGACAGGCATTAATGAACAGGAGCCACATTCGATCGGCTTTACTTTCCATCCTCGCCTCGCCTTTGACAGAGGAGCCGAGGTAGCATTCTGCTGATGCCTCCCCTCCCCTCCCCTCCCTCCCCTCCCTTCCCTTCCCTCCCTCGGCCGACCCCCGAAGGCACCTCGACAGGCTCTGTCTACCGGCGTTGGAAGAGGAGAGGAGAGGAGAGGAGGGGAGGTGGCAAGCGAGGTGGTCGCTCTTGTCTGACTGCCGCTCACACATGCTGACACAAGAAATTTGTCACGGACGCAACGCAAAAAAAAAACCCCTGGTTGAACACACACAAAGACATGCTCGAACAAGCCCGAGATGACACACACACACACACACACACACACACACACACACATACACACACACACACACGCAGAGAGACAGACAGACATGTATCCCCGCGCAAATCCGTGATGGAGTGCGAGGCTTAGACGGGGCCGTGTTTGGAGAGCGGTGTTGAGCGGCGGAGGGTAAACAGGGCTGATTCTCGTGTCCTTATCTGACGCGCAGCAGCACAGAGGACATGGTCGTCCTGCTAAAGCACTTAGCTCCCTAAGCAGCTCGGCGGAGAGAGAGAACAGTGATTTACACTCTGTCAGATTAGCTTAATCCCAGGGGTATTGTTGGAGCCACCTCTTTTTCCGTGAGGGTTTATGTTTTTTCGTGGGGGGGGGGGGGGGGGAGATCCGTTTTCAATCTGTAATGAGATTAGCGGCGATGAATGGGGGCGCCGCGATCGAGGACCGGGGCGATGACACCAAGAAACAGGGGGGGGGGGCTATGAGGGGTTATCGATGCCTCTCCTCCCGCCATCGACCGTCGTTTAGATCAACCCCATTCTCGTTTCTCCCAACGCCTCCCCCCCCCCCCCCCCGCTCGCTGTCTCTCTTTGTTTTCGGCTTGGGCTTAAAAGATGCCAGGAAAAAAAAAAAAAAAGCGGTGGGTGGACGGGATGGGCGGTGAGTCAGTGGCACCCATCGATTGGCGATGTGTGAAGTGATGGGATGGGAGAATATCTTTTATTATCTGTCAGGACGGGATTGGTTTTAGCTGCGCGTGTGGGAGTGTGTGTGTCATTAGGGGGCTCACTCTTTCTCCAGGCCGCCCACACTCTGAGCAGGGCTTTCATCCCTGTGGAAGAGGAGGAGGAGGGAGAGATGGTGGGAGGATGGAGTGGATGGATGCATGGAGAGAGAGAGACAGAGAGAGAGAGAGAGAGAGAGAGAGAGAAACCACACTGGTGAAGAGGAAGCGCTTTGAAGAGGTGGGATGGGGGGGGGGGGGGTCGGGCCTCAATGAGCCCAGTTGCACATCAAGTGGAGGATGAGAGATGGCGGTAGGGTTGCGGCGTGTAAAAAGCCTCATGAAAGAGAGCGTTCGTGGCTTTCGGGGCGCGGTGGAGGTCGTAACTCCACCACGGGGCTGAGATGTAGTACAGGAATGCGCGGGGTTTAACTTGAGAGCATCCTTTAGAAGAAACAACAACAACAACGACGACGGCGGCGGGGAAAAAAAAAACCAACAACTGCAGGAAACATCCGAGGACCTCCGAACAAAGCGGAGACTCGGATGAGAACGCTGAACTTGGTGCTCCTGGCAGTTTCCAAGGATACCGAGCTTTTTTTTTTTTTCTCCGATGCAACGCGCTCACAACGCGCTCGCGCTTTAGTTCCAGCGCAGGTGACGGCGCTAGACGGTACGCCGTCGCGGGCCGAACCGATTTCACCGATCAGACCCCTCCCTCTCGGGGGGGAGTTGAAGACGCGTTAATCAGCGAAATCAGAAGCTGAAATCCCTCGGGCCTCCGTGTCACGATTCCGAAAAACACACCGACGTTTACCCGCGGGGGGTCAGCGGGGGTCAGCGGGGGTGAAAACCGCTTCACGCATGAAAAATCGCCCATTGTATAGCATCGCGTAAAAGTCACAACACGCCACGCCAGCGCAAAAAAAAAAAAAAAAAAACCCCACTGGACTTTCACACCAGTTCAACACCCTTATAGGTGTAGTGAAGTGGAGCGGGAGGCGCCGGTGTCAGCCTCACACCATTAGCGGCATCGTGGAGGAGGGGGAGGGGGAGGGGGGGGGGAGGGGAAATATGCCAATTAAAAGGTGAGAATCCTGCGGAGGTGCCGACACTGCAGGAAACGCTCCGGGGACGTACGCATCCGCAAGTTTCCCCCCCAAAATCAATTTGCACGTTGTCTGCACTTCCTTGCCCAAATGAATGCGCATTCATACGTGTGAGCGTGTACACACAAACTCGCTTACTTTCTTTTCTACACACACACACACACACACACACACACATAGAAACACACACACACTCCTCCTACCTGACCCGAAATCAAACCCTGTCATCCTGGTGGGACACACCTTTCATGTGGTGCTTTTTATCCTCCCGTTATACTGTTGTAGTGTATGTTGCAACCGCACACACACACACACACACACACACACACACACACACGTACACACACGTGCACGGTCCCCTTTGAAGACGAAGGCCTCTCTTTCATGCAGATGCATCGTGGAAAAACGATGTGAGCCGTCACTCTGTCACCCACCGCTTTGATGTTGCTTCCCTTTGGTTTTTTTCCTCCCCCCTTCCTCCCCTTTCCTCACCCCCCCCCCCCCCAGTTCCTATCGGCGTTCATCAAACCCCCGTTCACACACACACACACACACACACACACGTACGTTTCCACCGGGGAGCGTTACCATACGTCCCGCGGGCTGTCACCCTCATCACATCGTCACAGACGTGTTTACGTTTCGGTGTTCGACACGGCGGCGCGGCGTGACACTCCGGGAGCGCCGTGACACGGTGTCGAAAGCTGTTAGGGCGACTTGGCAAAGTGGCAGTGAGAGGGAGCTCAATACCCAGAATGCCACTGGGGTGACATCAGTGAGTGTGTGTGTGTGTGTGTGTGTGGCTTCCTCTGGACTGTTTAGGAGACACTTAAGTGGTTTCATTCTTAAATTCCGATTTGTCTCTGGAGACGAAAAATCGGGCGAATCTACAGCGTCTCAGTTAGGGGGGGGCGGGTGATAAGACGGTGGAGTCTGATTGGCTTGCAGCCCCCCCGATCTTGACCGCGGTCATTTTGTCTTTTTTTTTCCCCGTCCACTTATCCGGCTCAACCTTTCCGCTCCCGAGGTTCCTGAATCCGGAGCCAAAACGGGAGAGATAATTGAAGAGACTGTGAAGTCCACCCGCTCCTCACAGCACCTTACAGGATCTTGGGAGGATCTTTTCACCGGTGTTTTTGACGGGACAGGCGCGTGCGCGTAGCGACATAACGGCAACCGGCGCGTCTCCTCATCAGCGGCAAGATCACACGGGAAGAATCGGCGCTGTTTTTTGACGCGCGTCACCATCCCGGAAGAGCCGGGACGGTTTAAAAGACGGCTTTGAAATGATTGAAGCAGTCAACATATAAACTACTCCGCCGCGTCTGACAACAAGCGCCGCGTAGCTCACGGGGTTAGCGGCTTGTCACATCTGCGTATGTCGTCTCATAAAACACACCGAGGAGAGAGAGGGGGGGGGGGGGGGGGGGAGACACCGGGACGAATCTGTCTTCTCCGACTCTTCAGCGGGATCTTAAATCCCAAATGAGCGCAGGAACTCCAGGAAGTGCTCCCCAGCACCGCATTAATGCTGCAAGTGCTTAAGAGTTTCATTCAGAAATATTAGGATTGTTAAAATGACAGGTGGAAACCATTTTCAGAGCTACAATAACATTATTACTGAGGTGGGATGTGTTTTTTTTTGACTGGTTTCTTCATTTGAATGGTAGTCAGTACGCAGACCACTAAATCCCATAATAGAACCCAGTGGAGTCAGTTTGCTGGGTTTTAAACATGATAGTGTGTGTTTTGTGGTGTTTTTATATGGGCTTCTACTTTTTACCAACTCACATTTGGTTCTGATGCTAGACTAATATTTACTGATACTGATATTTACTGTTATCTGAATTTGATAACGCCAAAACGAGACAAAACAGGAAGTAAACTGTAAAACAACCAATAACTAAGCCAATATTACAACGGTATAATTACACTGTGATTTCAGAATGATTTTCTAAATGCTTTTGAAATGTTTACCGCTAGTGTTTGGGAGGATTTCTCATCATACATGACTTCCCCTGCGCTGCACCGTCGCAGCTCTATAGGGAAATACTGCTGGTCACACTGTCACAAAAAAAAAAAAAAAAAAGTCTATGGTCACATTACATCATCTTACCAAGCCACGAGAAACAGAATAAAAAATGAATGAACAATAAAGATAGAATGGATAAATATCGGTGACCTCCATCAGCAGGGATCAACCGCCTCTCTGCATGCAATCACAACAAAATCAAACACCCTTTCAATATCGGGAGGAGGAATACGACGGCGTCTCGTCGTAATGAAAAAAGAAGAAAAAAAAAACTCTCCGTTCAATATCGCTGTGTTTGCTGAAGCGCTGCGGCATATCTCCGGTTGCCTTTTCAGACCGGGGGCGGGGGGGGGGGGGGGGGGTGAGGGTGGGTGGCGGGGGGGATATGAGGTCAGCCGATGAGGACATTGCCCACAGACTGTTTGCTCTCCTGAGTCCCCACAGCGTCTAAAAAAAACAAAAAACAAAGAAACCCACCAGAGGCCAGTGGGTGTGCTGGGTGTTTAGCTCCAGAGAGATGAGGGTTTAATCCACCGTCTGAGAGGCAGCCAGTGTTACACTTGAGCATTTTGGATGCTTTTGTCGGTGTGGAAATGGGTGTTGGCCAATTCCCTCTATTCCTAAACAGATTCTCTTGAACGCTGCGTAGCTCGCGAGTCGTTTTCCCTCCACGCTCCTCTCTGGTGAGACGGGGGGGGGGGGGGAACGTGGACTTGGACGCTTCATGAACAGACTTGAATCAAACGGACTTCCTATACGTTAACGCTGCAAACAAATGTACAAAAAGGTAGACTGGAGCTCTACTTTTGACCCCGCCCTCTTGAAATCTCTCCGGCGTTCACCATCCTCCTCAAAACATCTGCGCCTGCTCTCATTCAGCTGAACAGGGACGGTCACCACGCCTGCAAACTTCACTGTTCAGTGGACATACGTGGCCAGAGAGGTCCTGCTGGAGGGTGGTGGTGTGGTGGTGGTGTGGTGGTGGTGGTGGTGGGGGTGGTGGGGTCAACTGGGACATAGCTGTTTCCCTCCACAGAGAAGCCGGTGCTCAAATTAGAGAGCTCTTTTGTTGTTGTGTTTGGCGTCAAACTTTGAAGCGCTCGAGTTTGGATGAGGTGTTGAGGCTGCAGGGGCGTCGAGTGTGTGTTGGAGTGTTGTGCCGTGAGAGTTTCAAACACAGCAACGGACGACACTGGAACCGCGCTCACGTGAAGTGGGGAGACGTCGGGTTCCCAGTTAGTGGCTCGCGACGGCGGATCCGAAAACGACCCTAGCTCGGTAGAGAGCGGTTCAAACCGGATCGGAGTCTCGCAGGTATCACGGCTGCTTTGTGATGAGCCACCTTCTTGCGGTGGGCCTGCTAGCTAGCAAGAGCTGCGTGCTGTGTCTTCAGCGTGTTGAGACCCAACACACCGCGAGGTTCGGTCTAAACGCCGGTCTTACCAACATTACACCCACATGCATCTTTGCACTGGTTACCTGTCAAATTTCATTGGTCGCTGTTAAGGCACCAAGGTACATTTTAACCTTTGAACCCCATAGGAGCCTGATCAGACGTCCCTATTGGCTGTTCCAGTCTGGATTATATAGACTATGTATTACTATCTAGATTATGGATTAGAGATGGGATCTTTACCCTCAGGGCTCAAGACTTTGGGTCGTCTTTGGGCTGCTACATCATCTTTTAAATCACTTCTTAAAATGCAGTTCTTATGAAACGATCTTTTATTAGTTGCCCTTGATCCCATTTTATGTTTTATTTTTATATTTTTTTGCTTTGCACACACTGGTTTTTACTTTCTGTTGTTTTAGATTTACTCCTCATGCTACACAAAGAGATCCTCATTCCTTTCATCTGTTGAACAATATTAGTATTAGTAGTAGTATTAGTATGTATGATGAAGTATTTTTTCGGATGCAGGTTTAGATTTTAAAAACAACGTAGGCCATAATCCAACCCAATCAATGTCTCTATCCACCTTCCCTTTGGCCAAACTGTAGTGCCGGATACAAAAAAGCGGGAGCAGGCAGAGTGAACGATGAAGAGGAAGTAATGGCGGCTGTGAAATATCAGACGGTTTTGAGTCGACGGCTGAACCGCTCCGGTCGCGTTCCTCTGAAGCCTCCACAGTCACCTCCAACCCAGCAGGGCTGAAGCAGAGAACACGCCGTACCTACTCGCGTCCTGGATGCTCACCGTCTGCATCCACTTCACCGTGAGACGGCAACCGAAAGAGAGAGGCTGGAAGGGGAGGGCGACACCGACTCTCTCTCTCTCTCTCTCTCTCTCTCTCTTCTCTCTCTCTCTCTCCCCTGTGATCTGCGGCTTTGTGCAGTGAGAAGATAAACGATTTGGAGCTGCGTGGGTTGTACTCCCCTTGGAAGCCGGCAACAATGCAAAGATGCCGACAGTGGGTTGGTGGGCGGGAGCGAGGGGTGAGGGGGTGGGGGGGTGGGGGGGGGGGGTGTTGGGGGGAGGAGGTGGGGTGTGAGGGTGGTGATAGGATGGGAGGGTGAGGTGGTTAAGAGATGCGCAGATGCCTGTGGGCCTCAGAGACGTTCAGAGGAAATGGAATCAGGGGGCCCCGGTGATACTGGCATCGATTCCCCTCCCCCCCCTCCCCCCCTCTCCCCCCACCCCCCCCCCCGCTGCCGGCCGGCCCCTCTGATACTGTTTGCCATTTTCCCACAAGAGCCCACAGAGACGCCCGCTCACAAATCAATGGCTGGCTTTTTTTTGGTTGGCAGATCTCTCCTGGCTCGCGGAGGAAATGGCCAAGATAATAAATGCTATCAGCAGCAAACATGATTAGCCCAATACGGTGTAGGGCCTGCCCCTGTGGAGATGATCCTCCAGCACTGTGTGTGTGTGTGTGTGTGTGTGTGTGTGTGTGTTTACGAGACGATGCCACTCCTAAGAGATACTTTAAGACGCTTTAGTAATTTTCAGCTGCTCCTCAGCCAAGATCAGTGTTATTGCACACTGAAATCAGGGATTGATTTCTGCAGCTAGGTCGGTCCCCGGAGCAGCTCGGCGTAAAGGGTCCTGAGGGTCTCGGTCCACGCTGCTTCACCACACCTCTGTCTTTCCCCCTCGCTCATTCCTCAACTCAACTCAACTCAACACGCAACCGCAGTTTCATTTCTTGTCATCTCGTCACTGAAATATGACATGTATTGAATACGATGTTAGCGAGCTGCCGCGTTGACCCGGTGTAGCGCCCGAGACTGTTCGGGGTTGGGAAGCAGACCGGCGTCAACACACATCGGGACAAATCAAGGCAGCCGTTACTACTGTTGTTGTACTACTGCTGTTTCTACCTGCAGCTGTTTTCGAGTAATAATCCACAACTTCTTCGTATCGTTTGATGTCCCCTTCTGCTCCTGTTGTGTCTCTCCAGGTTTCCACCGCAGCAGCAGAGGCTCTGCCTTCTGTCCGGTATGTTAAAGTGGGTCTAATCTGTGATCACGAAGTGTGAAATTCAAAACACGACGTCAGAAATGAACTGTCAATGGCAGATGGATGACACGCTCATGTTACTAACATTCTGCTGACTGCCGCAATCTGCCTCGTACTTTTCATGGTACGCATTCGACCGATTTCCTCACCCGGCAAGTGAAACGTTTTGTTTTGTTTTGCATCACACATGTACGAAGGAACATTCAAACACACACACATAGCCCGGCTACTATAGAAGCTCTTAATGTAACTAATCACATCATTTTAGAAAACATGTTTGATGTATTTACTTTATATTTACTTTATATTTAGTGACGTCAAAGTACTTGAGGCACCGTTGTGAAGTGATCGCTGGGAAACGCAGCTCTAAACACCCAAGCAATGCGATGCAAAGGTGTTACCAAAATCAGGAAAAACATGAAAAAAATCAGGAAAAATGTGAAAGAAAGAAAGAAAGAAAGACAGGAAGAAAGAAAGAGAAGGAAGGTTAGCCGAGGACAGAAAAGTTGTGCGAACACAGAGAAACTAAAGCCCCCCTGCATCGATTTCCCTGGCAGAAACAGAGATTATAGAGTGGTGATCATCCCGCGGATCACAGCCTGGCAGAAGCATCCCGGACCTCGCCGGTCGGCCTGCTAATAACACGCCGTCTGACATTTCAACACAACAACTTTGACGAGCGGCACTTGTGAGGCTGAAAGTGGCTGAAAGTGTCAACGTGGATGTTGTGAAAAGAGAGTTTCCAAAAATCCACCTTGTTCTGTCAGCAAATAAAACGTCAGGGCGGGAACGTTGTGAACCTCCTACCAGACGGGAACAAATGGCAGGTACATGATATCCAGCTCGGCTCTCTCTTCAGCTGAAAAAGAGATGTCCGTCTTCACAACTCACCTGGTCTCAGATTCAGTCTTGAAAGGTTTTGCTCTTTTTTTAAGTCTTTTTTAAAGTTTTTTAAAATCTCATTTGTTTCCAATGCAGTTTCCCTCGTTTCAAGGCAGAATAAGACCAAGCACACCACTAAGACTTGATTTTTTCTTGATTTGTTTCACTTTAAGATTAGAAGACTCAGTACTACGTTATATTTTCCATACATATATGTCTGTGTAACGTTTCACACTTTTTAAATGTTTACATGTTCTTGTGTCCTTTTATGAAGCTGATTATCTCCTTTCTGTTATTGGTCGACTTCTTCACGGTCCTGAAGCACTTTGGGTTACATGGTTGGATGAAATGTGGTATAAAAATCTAATTCCATTTGATTACAGGACTTCATGAGATGATTATTTTTTGCAGTGCAGCCGTCCTCCCTGTCTCCTTCGACTGCTCAATCACAGAAAGAAGAGGTCCTGATTGACCAGAATTAACCAACGTGCTTCTGGAAAGGATTTTCTTTTTTATTCCTGTACTTGTTGCCTTGTTTTAATCAGCGTAAAGAAGAGCGCCATTCAGACCGGTGCATCTCTTACTAGGAGTTGTGAATGAATTGGGATGGAAGATTTCACATTACAGCACGAATCCTACATGCCCCTTACATCTCTACTGGTCATATGTTATAACTAACAAGACATGTGACATTCCAGCTGCATAGAACTTGTCAAGTCACTGGCCTTTCAGAAAGACTTGGACATGAACGAGGAAAAAGTCTGAAGTTCAACACATCGCTCTCAATCAGAGGTTGTATAATGGTATCTTAAAAAAAAAAAAAGCAGTTGTGTAACAGGAAGATATTTTTTTTTTGCTCCATAGTTTGACGCATTTTTACATCGCTGGAGGTGTTGGAGCAAAATCCATAGCAGTGCTGAGCAGAAGGAGCATCCACCACCCACACTGTTTTATCTTCCTTCATTCAGGAAACACACTAATCCTGTTCAACCAGATACATACATGTGCCCCCAAAAGCACACGCACACACACACACACACACACACACACACACACACACACACTAATCTTTCCCTGTGTTCACTGTGTGACCGAATGACAGGCGAGCTGTAGAGTCGCTCCTTGATCTGAACAAGAATGATTGCTACCGGTTACCGGCTCTGGATATAAAGAACATTGGCCACCGACCAGAACACAACCGGGAGCCAACCACCACCTCACACCAGCCGTGTCTATTATTACCGCTCTAGTTGCTAAGCAAACATCTCTCCCGGTGAAGTGTCGCACCTTTTGCCCTGATTGTGATTGATACCTATAAAAGGCTACACTACAGATGACAGAGCTGGGAAGAGAGAGCGAGCTCGCGGCTTCAAAACCGATGCAGGTTCTCTGCTGTGTTGCAAACGCCTCAGTCCCAGTCAGGCAATACAAATAAATTCACACCGATCGGCCCAACGCAAGTCTTTATCTGAGATGTGACCAAATGCTTCTCTTTGCAAGTGGTAATCTGCGAGATCCTTTTTTTTTTTTTTTAAATCTATGAGATCCTGGTGTTTTTCATTGCACTATTTTTTTTCTGTTGATGTAGTTTGAGTTTCTGTAGGTGGCGCTCTTTCCTTTGTCTGTTCAGGCGCGGCGGCTATCGCTGCTCATGCTAACCACCCAGTTCTTCTGCTATTCATTCCAAACAAAACGGAAATGTAACACGCATCACTTCCTGTGCGCTTCCCTGGAAGATCTACCCGTCGCTGGATGTTTAATCCTGGATATAAATTGAGTAATGTGTCAATCAGCGACAGAGAAGCAAAATGGACATTCATTTATATGACAATGTTGAGGATTATTGATCTAACCGCTTGATTGAAACCTCGTGGCCATCTGAGACGTGGTGTCATGATTCTGTCCCAGCAGAGTGATGTGGCAAAAGAGAGTTCAGGGACGTGAAGAAATCCAAATTTATCACCCGTGTATTCAAGTCTAACACCCAGAACTCGCAGCGCAGAAGTTGAGTCAGGCTTGATTTATGACAGGTTTATCTGGATTTGGCAGGGAGGGGAGGGGAGGAGGAAGAATGGATGGGGAGGAGAGGTAAGGCGAGAGGAGGGGGTAACAGTTAAAAAGTGCCACAGCTATTTTAAGTGGTGTGAAACTTTGTGAAAAATAGCAGATGCAATGCCTCCTCGCTGCATATTCAAGTGCACTCTCAAGTTTCCCCAGGAAACTTCTGACATCTACTTGCCTGTTTAGCTTTGTCACATTTTGAGGAGGAACGGAGAAGCAACCGTCTCTTTCAACACACTGCAAAACTTCGGGCAATTCTTTTTCTGCTCCGGCGGATGTTTCTATCAGCAAGAATGTGAGAAAATCTGAACTTCACAGAGTCATAATTTCAGTGGCGTTTTTGCTTGATGCGCTACAGCTGCAGAACAACAGAGACATTCAATCGATAGGTTTGGGCTTCATCCTCACACGTTTATATCTATACATGCGGAGACGTTGTCATGGATAGAAGAGGAGACAACGTAGTCATGTACAGCAGGAACAATCTGCAAGTGGATATATTGACAAGGTGTACAGTCCACACACAAGACACTTTTCACACGTGCGTGGCCTTCTTCCTGCAGTAAATTCACATATTTGTATTTTGTGTGTACTTCATACTGACATTTTGTATATTTTTACAAGTGTGCTAGTGCTTTCGAGGTTATTTGGATGGAGGGATGACGAGGGGTATGCATGCTTGGAGAGAGTGAAACGACGTTGACTTCAAAAACATTACATTACATTACAGTCATTTAGCAGACGCTTTGATCCAAAGCGACTTACAATAAGTGCATTCAACATAGATAGGCAAGAGAACTACTAGTCACCAGAAATCATAAGTGCATTTCCTTCCTAAACAAGCAACTAAGAGCAGAACTAGCGCTGAGGTAAAAGTACAATAAGCTAGCTACCTACTTTTCTTAAACAAATGAGACAAATAAGAAAATCAAATGAACAAGAGCCAATGAGCTCATACAAATAATTGACGACAAATAGGCAAGGCTTAGAGGAAGGGTCAGGGTAGTGTTAAAAACCTCCTCCCCGTTGAGTTGGAGCTGAAACACTGATGGACTGGTCAGGTCAACGTTGTTAGCTGGAGGCTAGTTGCGTGCTTGTTGCTGCAGCCTGTTTAATGACAATGAGCCGGAAGACGCAACCTCCCGTACCTCGCACGTTTTCTCCCAGGGGACCGAAGGAGGAAAATAACCTTGAGACTGTCACAATAAAGCCTGCCGTACGTACACAGTATGTCCTCAGCAGGCTTGGGGCCTGGACCCTGTGGCTACGGGTGCCTACGAGCGCCTTCTTCAGGCCTCAGCCTTTACTACACCCCCCCCTCAACCCCGACAGCGAGGAGCTCCAGAGGTGCCGGCGGACCCCGAGGTTTTGACCGCTATGCAGAATGTAGCCATCTATTGCTTCCCTCGTAGTCTCTCCAGGTGAAGCTCGACGCTCACCCTGCAGGAGTCAGGTGCTGACTGCTGTGTACGAGCGGGTCGAGCTAGTCTGACGCCAGACCCCAGCTGCACTCACCCACCTGCTCGCCCAGGTGGCCCAGCGAGAGGGCCAGCGCTGTTCTGCCCCACAGCGTTCCCACTGGCTCGCTTCAGCAAAAATCGGTGGGTGAGCTCCACGCCTTGTCAGAAAGCCAGAGGTGGATACGATTTCTCACCAGTGTCCGTACTTGATACCGGATATCCACCGTCTCAAAGCCCGACTCGCAGCCTCGTTAGAGGTTCAGCTTATTTTGTCCGTCCCATTGAGACAGGTGGATAAAGGTGTGTTGGAGCCAGGGCCCCTCACCCCTGTGTGTCTTAGTACAGTGGCATGTTCAGTCATGGTGACCGGGCTTTTGCCGTCAGGGCTCCTAGACTCTGGAGCGACTTGCCTGAGGAGCTCAGACTGGAGTCAGAATCATCTTCACCTCTTAAAAATGACTTTTGTCAAAAGGCCTTTTTGTGATATTTGGTGTGATATGTGATACTTGTACTTGACCTGATATTTCTTTATTCTTTTTGTTTTATCCATTTGGCTTTTACAGTTTCATACCTCATTGTTCTTTCTGTCTTATTTATCCTATTGATCTTTGTCTTGGTTGTAACCATGTTTTAAGAAGTGCTATGTAGCCTCTCTGAAGGGCCCCATCCAGCTTTGGGGCCCCTTAATGTAGCCCCCCCCCCACACACCCACCAGCAGCACCCTCACTTACACAACACTCCCTCCTAACTTTACCTTTTCCCGTTTGCCTGTACAGTGCTCGAGCACCCGGGCCAGGTTGGGGGGGACGGAAGGGTTGAGGAAAGTGCCGGCACGTTGCCATGGAAACAGAGACGAGTGATAAGCTGCACTTGGGAGCGTTAAAGCGCTTTGCAGCCACATTTCTGTTTATGGAAACGCCACGGGACCAGCCAGCAGTCAGCGATCAAGCTGTGAACAGCTCTCCTGCTGAACAGATCTCATTGTGCAAAGGAAGACAATATCTCAAGCTGTCTCACATGCTCACAAATTTAGCAGAGCAAGAATGAAGAGGGGGGAGAGCGAGAGCAGGAGAGGGGGAGACACTGGCGTTTGATTGATAAACTGCTGAAAGAGAAAGTTGTGTTGCTTTCTCTTTCTGTGTTTGCGATTGACACTAAAACGCCTGTGAAGAGAGAGCTGTTTTTATCCGGGGCAGGAAGCAGAAACCTCTCAGAAATCCAGACCTGTTTTTAACTATATGCTCTTATATGGCCAGGCTAAATGCTCCGTGTGGTGGTTTACAGTATGTGTTGCCTTATACCAGCCTCTAGATCTAGTCAAACTATTCCATTTATCTGATTTCTACTATTTATTGTTCAGGCGTCGAGCTGAGTCTCTGTTGTTCCCTTATCAAAGAGACTTGAACTGGAGAATGTCGTCAAACAAGAACTTCAATTTAGTGAGAGGACAGTATATATGTGCCATATAGAAGACATGGCTGAAATGAACATCATATGGAAGTGCTGACTTTGGATAACTGCAGTATAAAGGAACGTGGTGACTGGTCAGTCCTATGTGGAATGATATTGATATCTTGTGCTGTAATAACAGATATAGTTTGAGATACAACGGGAGACATTCCCAAGTGCAGGTTTTAATTATGAAGTTATCAAATGGAAATTATTGATTTCTTGCCTCAGACCTGTGTGTGTGTGTGTGTGTGTGTGTGTGTGTGTGTGTGTGCAGACACTTTTTTTTTGGTTTTGCTGTAGGCCTGCTGCTCATCCTTGCTGATGTATTCTTTTTTATACCTAGAAATCCAGTCCTGACATTTTTCAACCACCACTATACTGGAATCTCAGTGGGAATGTGGTACTACTCATTCACACACACATTAAAAATACATGCAGCCATAGTTCTGTACAGTGCTTTGAATTCCATTGTACAGCACATACAGTGTACTGCCCACACGGTATACAGAAACATTATGTTCAGATGGTCGCAAACAAGGTGTCACTATTACATCAAGTCAATTGGAGACTTCAGTGTGGATCAAATACCAAACAACGAATCATTAAAACAGGCAAGCGTTGAATTAAAATGTTTATTCTTACCCATGTTAACAGTACAGACATTTAGGACCAACATTTAACATGTACAGACTTTGGCTAATTCCAGATGACTCCCATCCCTTTAGTCAAACACTGATAATACCACGTCTGCAATGGGTCGACTTTGTTAACAATTAATAGCACTTTTTAAAACTTTTTCATAGAAACTGCACCAACATTACCAACGATCACACTGGTCTCTACTGCTATAAATAAGGCTACATTTTTTACAATATAGAGTATGTAATTGCACTTTCGACCAGGAATCTACACGTCTTTGTGGGCAGGAACAGAATCAGTGATTGCATTAATGCATTATCAAGCATTCCTGCGCAAAATGCTTTTTTAGTTTTGGTAACCAACAACTGCATAATTATAACTGAGAGTATGTGAGTATATGAGCCTACACAACAAATGTACTGCACTGGGAGAACCTGCAGTGCACAAATGCCACCACTTGAGCAACAACTGGGAATCTGGAAAGCCCATTACAACACCGTAACGTAGCGAGGAAACGGACATGACATGCTAAGCAGCGCTGGCATGTTCACGTGTCACATTTACACATTTCCCTGGTTTTAAAGTGCAGCTATTTAGTGAAGCACAACGGGAATAAGGATGCTTTTCTGTGTAAGACAGGTCAGGTGGTCAGTACTGAGGCGATCACAGTCTACCCTTCATATAAAAAAGAAGATAAACAAAGTAGCCCAAATGAAATTCCTGTTTAGATACTTTAAACTGGGAAATGTACAAAGAAAAAGCTCAAGCCAGACAATTAACACAAAGGAATCCCTTGTGAAACGTTTTAGATCAAACAGGTCCTGACAAAACCTTCGATCACCCGGCTGAAGACACCCATCCCTTAAATAAAATGAAAGGTGGGGAAGTAGCCCTCCATGAACTGATGACATCACGTGTGGCCAGTGTGATGACATCATTATAAAGGGCCACTGCTCTTGGGTTTGTTTTTTTCCTCTGATGTTTCTGGGTGTACTGGAGGAGGTGAAAAAAACAAAAACAAATGAATAGTTCACAGCTCCACCTACGACGGACTGCACTGCTCCATCCGTCACCAAACCCCTACAGCTCTGGGTCTCAGAAGAAGGAGGTGTCCGAGGAGAAGGCGCCCCCCAGCCTGAACTCCTCCCTCATCAGCACGCAGAAGAGCCGTTGCGGCAGGGCTTTGGAGTACGCCGCCGGCCGCGGGACGCATGTACGCAGCAGGATCTCCCGCCCCGCCGCGGGAGGGAAGTCGGGCACGTTGTGGCCTCCTCCCGTTGGCTTTCTGTCCTCGGCTCCGCCCACGCGCCCCAAATCCTCGTCCAGCGGTGCCAGGAGGGCAGCCTGTGGGGAGACCAGGGGAAACGTGAGTTTTCATTGGCCTGGTACAGAAAAAGGTGGGGGTGGGGGGGGGGGTTGAAAAACTGCAGCCTGTTGCACCAGGTAAACTTGAGATGAGTCGTAGGCTAGTTTGAGTGTGAATTCTCACGAGGTCTAAGTTCACACATCGTTAAAATTGTAACAGTTGCACCAACTGAAACAGTTTTGACTAGATGTAAGTAACAGCTTACACCTACCCCCTGCTAGGTGTAAAGCATTGTGTAAAATAGCCGTTGGCATGGTGCTTCTGTTTGATAGATGGGAAAACTTGCTGGAGGAGCAAATACGGCGTTGTTTACATTAAAATATGAAATTAGATCAATGAACTCAGGAAAAAACAAACTACAATTTTAACTAGCTAACAATAAAACAAAATGTTCCACCCTATTACTGATAGGAGGAATTGCATTGGGCCCAACTGTAGAGCTTTTGCCCTGTTGAAATTAACAGTGAACCTTGATGTCACTAATGTTGTCTGTATTAGTTACATCATGTTGTGTACATTGTTAATCCTAATTAATCCCAATACTTTGTCCTGGGTAGCGTACCTCCAGTTCTGGACAAGATTATTGCCACCCTTTGCATTTTATGCATATGATATAACATATCTTCTGTAATAATTAGAAATTGAAATAATGTTCTGTTATAAAACACATGAACATGAGCAGATGACATTTGTTCACTTTCCAATTATTTCAGAAGATATTGTATATTATCTGCATAAAGTGCAACTGGTGCAACAGGCTGCTGAATGGTACTGGGCTATTCACTGAGTGGATAAAACATTATGACCCCCTGATCTGATCTTTCCATGAAGCAGACTGACCATGTGGATGCAGCTGAAAGATATCATCCCTTATTCATTTCATCTATTAAATCCACTTCAGTCAAGAAGGAGGATGTAAATCAGAGAGGGGAGGGCAGGTTAAAGGAGGACCTAAGCCTCGAGACAACTGAGACACGGATTGTGCAAAAGGTGATGCAACTCAACATAAAGACGTAGTCCTGTTTCATACACTGCATGTCTACCACAGTCCTGCTGCATCCCACTATGAGCATAACCAAGGAAGACAAGGTGACAGCTCAGATGGAGGGTGATATCCCTATACATCTCACTCCATGAATATTCTGTAGTGTAGAGAAAAAAAAAAAAAAAAAAGGTATTTGACACTGATGAGAGCTGGCACTAGCAAGAGAGTGGCTAGCAGGACCTGGAGAAGAGTGGAGAAGCAAATGACCCAATCTATTTTTACTCAGGAGGAACGAATTACAGAAATTAGGCAGGCTGAATACAAATTAACAAATGACTCCTCACATCTCTCCTAAATCTCATCTAAAGGCGAAGAAGCTTAGAGGGGGGTAGAGAAGCAACATTTAATGGATTTCAGTGATTTGGTTCTATATGCTTCCTGGATCAATGGATGCATTTGTTGCGGTAGGGGCACATTAACCTGGAGGGGTGCCAAGACGTAACAAAGCTAGGCTGGCTCTAAGAACTACAGCCAAGAGGGATCAAACGGAGCCCAGCAGCAGCTACCTCGTACGGCAACGCTGGAAAAACTGTAAAAAACTACAGTACATCATATTCTGCGGTACCAACCTCCACATCAACCAGAAAACCCTGTGTTCAAACCAGGTCGCATCGAGAGAGAGAGAGAGAGAGAGAGAGAGAGAGGGAAACATGAGAGCAAATGAACATACAACAGAAAGCAGACGATTAGGTCAAGAGGTTTGCGGTGTGGAACGTGGTGTGTTGGGTGTGTTGGGCTTTACGAAAGGTCTACGGGAAGGTTTAAGCTTTGCTAAGTGGTGTTGCTCCAGGAATCTCTTCTACCAGCGACGCCTGGCTCTGTCCTCCGAGCATTACAAGCCTGAAAAAGACTATAATCACCAGTTTCCCCTGCTTCAGCAACACAACGCTGAAGGTGGTGGAGAGGACTAAGTGTGTGTGTGTAGTCACTTGGTTGTGTGTGTTTGTATATGAGCTGTAGGGCGAAGGACTAGGGGAGGACTTAGGGGATTAAGTGAGAGGGTATAATACTTGAGTGTTTGTGCAAATATGTCTGCATGTGTAACATATATGTGCACCTATTTGTGTGAGCCTCTGTATGTGGAAGGAGGGGCGGCGTTATTGACAGGTGGAGTACGAGGGTGGTGGGGTGTGTGTGTGTGTGTGTGTGTGTCGGGTTGGGAAGAAAAATCTAGTTGCTAATGGTTACCTCGTCACTGGTGAAGTCAGCCAGCTTGACATGGGTAATAGGCAAGCAGCATTAGGAGAGAAACAAACACAAAAACAAACAGTAGGATGGAGAGAATGTAGAACAAAAAAAACGGCACAAATTCGTGATTAGGAAGAGGGCTTGAAGAACCGCTCGACTTCAAAACATAATACTGTCATTTCCTCACTCTCAATCCATGCGTACGTGCACGAGCAACGCATGCCAGAGAGCAACAAGCGACAGTCGGTTTCAGGGTGGAAATCAAACAGAGTTTAACTAGCCGTCAGCTGTCTACTCAATTTCACAGCTCGGGTCAGAGGAGACTCGTCTCTGCCCACCCCCCCCCCCCCCCCTCTTCACTCTGCCTGTCTTTTCTGAGAAACTCACCTCATTTGATGTGCTGATTTCACCTGATTTCCATATGCTTGGGATAATTGCTAGCTTGCTATTTAGAGCTTGGCAACACAGCCTATAATTTAACACTCAGACATCTTGCAGTCTAAGAAAAAAAAAGGGGTGATAGAGGAGGAGGAGGAGGAGGAGGAGGAGAGTGCTGCTCCAACTCTTCTCACCATTGTTCTAACTGCAAGGCACAAAAAAAGCAGAGGAACGCAGAAGGTGTCGAGCCAAGCATTCATTCTGTTTCTTGCATTTTCACAAGCAATTATTATGAGGATCTGGAGCCGGAGCCAGGAAATTAAACTGTTGATGAACTCGTCTCTAGGTGAAGAATTTATCAAGTTTAACACCGACTCCGACTGTTACCGGGGAAATAAAACGCACTTCAACACACTTCAGATGCGCCAGAGATCAGCCCCTGTATCCCACCTGTATCAAAGCACACGCATGTTACACCGACGTGGATGGACTCATCGTGAAGCGCTTTGAAACAACAACGCAGGGGGGTAAACTGTTGCAGACAGGCTGTTTTACATAACCAATAAGACATGCAGGCAGGATGTCCACTGGCTCCAGGTGTGTGTGTGTGTGTGTTTTCTTTTCTGTCATCTTAGATCACGCTAAATGAAACACACACATACACACACATCTGTTTTGCTCCCACTTCTGCTGATCGCAACAAAAAGAAAGCAGAAAACAGCTTTGCTTGTGTTTTGAGAGTGCAGCCTCTTGACGTCTCCAGACTCTTGAAGTCACACTCGCTAAGAAGTTTTAAGGTAAACTCAGCAATGTTACACCTTGACGTTATAAGGACCAGCCACACAACTGCTGGCAACACAAAATCAAGCCTACCTTAACAAAATAAAGACTTTATTTAGCTGGGGCCAAGTGAAAACTGCTATTTGCATTTGGTCAGCCTTCAATCTGTCACGAAATTGACAGACTTCACAATGCTTTCTGGTGCCGGGGGAATATCACCGGGCCTGTGCACTTAACTACAACAATCCAGCTGCACTGTTTTTGCAGGTGCCATGTCTGCATGTGTGTGTGTGTGTACATGTAGGTTGACCCCCCCCCCCCAGTGTGTGCGTGCATGCACACCCCCCCCAGTGACATTGTGTGTGCGAAGCCCTCAAGGCAGGGTGCTATCAGTGGGTGTTTTGCCTGGGCTGTTTGGCGGACAGCAGGTGAGCAGACATCCTGTGATGCAGCCATTTCAGAATGCTCCCCGGTGGACGGGCGAAGGGGCAATCAGGGAGCTGAGGGGCTGCTGGGAACTGCTAACTACCCCTACCCCGCCCAAGGGGGGTAACAGTGCCAGGGGGGATGGAGAGATGGAGAGACGGAGTGGTTGCCTTACCCTCTGAGAGCTGACAAACAGCCTGTGGATGATGCTGCCAGCCGGCCCTCGGCCAGCTCCCGTCACCGCCACCTCTGGTTCTTCCAGCAAGGAGCTGACAAACCTGGAGGGGGGCGGGAAGAGAGAGACTTCTAAATCTGGAAAACTTTATTGTCACATATCAAGCAGCGGTACAACCACTTAATAAAAACTTACCATATACACATTATACAAAAAGGAGAGGGAGTGAATGATGACTTTTTTTCACTTTTTTGATGAAGAGAGCTAAACAGAGCACACAAATGAATTGGGAATGAGTCCAATGAAACACAAAAGCATTGAACGACATAAAACAAATCTAACTTCAAGATAATAGAAGACTGAGCAAGAATCAACTGCCTCAGCTGATAATGACCTTGGTGACCTTGGATGGCCAGAACAAGGAAAAGGCAAGAAAAATAAAAGGCTTGGTGAGACCCTTATTTGGAAACCTGAAATGATTTCTCTTAAAATACAAAATATATAGAAAATATTCCCCTCTTTATAAACTTAAGAGCTGACAGTTGGCAGCATCAGTTACCATGGAAACCAGCACACACAACATAGTGAAGAGAAGCATCCGGCTAAATCTAAGAGTTCACAGGCCAAGAAAAAAACACAAAGAAAAAAAAACTCTTTAAGCAAGTCCTGAGTGCCTATATGCAGATTCGATCATACCCAAGGGCAGCAGAGAGAAAAACAACTTAATATTCCACACAGCACACACAGGGTTATGGAAGAAGGCACTGTGTAACAACCACCAGCACACCTTCAAAGAGGGAAGAGGCCGCAGTGGCTGAGTGACTATGTGTCAGGATGAGAGCCTAGTCACGGTGAACCCTGTGCTCACCATCATATATTAGAAAACAAAAGGAGCTGTGTTACTGCGGGGAAATTAGGCCAGCCTCCATTCACTCAAGGCGCTTTCTTTCCCCAGCTAAAAGCAGACCCAGCTCATCTGTGGACCCTGAAACAACGCCCCGGACACAGACGAGTCAGAACAAGAGGAAGACAGAAACATCTGAAAATAACAACAACCTGGACAGCACTATTCTTTCATCGCTGCCCAACCTGACCAAAAGACTAGGAGGTAGTCTGGCCTCTCTAGAGCTTCAGAGTTGAGAGAGCTGAAGAGGCTCACAGAGCTCAGCAGCATCCAGCAGCTGAGAGAAGATGAAGAGAGACAACCAGAGAACCATCGGTGACCTCAAGTGACAAGTGTCCCATCCACAGAGCTCAGTAAGCCGTTCAGTACGCTCAGTACATATAGATGGACCCAAAACAGCACTTAGTGCATTACCTGGAAGCAATAGCAATGAGATTAAATCACTACAGGTAGAACTGTAGAAGGCTATCCAAAACATTATTTACACTTACAAGAACAGCAACAGAAGAAAAGCAAAAGAAAACACCTAAATCTCAGGAAACAAGAGAAAATGATCAAATCTGAAATAGAGACTCAATTTAATGAGACACTAAAACATACAGAAATACAAAAGGAATCAATAATCACAGACAAAGCCTAACTGAAGCGAGTAGAGAATCAAACTAACGGTGGGACCAGTGGTACTGGTAATTCAGACCATTTCAGACACTATTTTGTTTTCACCATAAATGTGAATTTCCTCACAGAACACAACGTTCTCCACAAAAGCCAAATATGCTTTAATTAAAACAATGTACATACATAACAAATGTGCTATTAAAATCAGAAGCAAACGAGCTAGCTACAGCAAACAGAGGCATGGAGTGAGACAGGGCTGTAGTTTGAGCCCAACTCTCTTTAGCATCGACGAACTAGCAGAACACCTGCAGAAACCCTGCTGGTCTCAGTCTGTAAGACACAGAGGTCAAACACCTGATGTATGCCAATGACCTTGTTCTTCTGTCTCCCCCAAAGAGGGTTTACAGCAGCATCCTTTTCAGGCTCAGTAAAACATGGGCACCGACAGTGAATTTGAAAAAGACCAAAGACCTTCACCTTTCAAAGACATTATAATTAGCAGATTCAACCTAAGAAACACAGAAATTGAACATACAGAAATTATAGCCCTCAGCCAATTATCTCACATGAAAATTACGTCACAATCTGGAAAGAAAAAACAAAAATCACAAAGTAAACCAGACGTGTATTGACCCTAAACAGAGAGTACATAGCGGTGTAATATCTGACCGATAGAAAAGCGATGCAGACCCAGTAGACACAAGCTGGCCATAGAAACAGGCTGTCAGAGTCAGACCAGGCTACCCTGTGATCAGGGGGAGACAGAGGCATAATCTCACACAAGAGAGAAGATAAGTGTAATATACTTTCACGGACTTCAACCGTCTCTCTGATCCTCTAAAACTTCCCTAAAATTCAGTGTGCAATATTCGCTGCAAACTTAGCTGATCGTTGTCACACATTAAGGGAACGGGGCAACACTGCTGGATGATTCCTACCTGGTCTCTATTTTTAAAAGGTTAATTTTTATTTTGTTTATTTATACTCACAAACATGAGTTGCATAAACACAGAAATAGTCTGAGTATAGCAGCTGGATACGCAGCAACCCAGATCCTTCACACACACACACAATTTTGTGAAATGGTGATTAATTTTTATTTAAATATTGTTTTTTTGAACTATCATGCCAACAAACCATATTGAATTGAACTGAAATTGAAGAGAAAGAGAGAGAGAGAGAGAGAGAGAGAGAGAGAGAGAGAGAGAGAGAGAGAGAGAGAGAGAGAGAGAGAGAGAGAGAGAGAGAGAGAGAAGGAAAGGGTGGTCAAAATACAGGGAAAGAAGAACAGTGGAAAGAAAGAGGGGGATAGAGAGGAGAGAGAAGGAGTGGCTGACAGAGGAAAGGAGAGAGAGGGAGGGAGAGAGGGAGGGAGAGGAAAAAAGGGGATGAGAGGTGGAATAGGTCAGACCAACATGCCGTCATCTGAATCAGTGTTATTAGGAAAACACTGATTCAGGATGGAAAACACAAATACAGGAATCTTCATTTAGAAATCAATGACAGTTTTATCGCCACCAGAGCCGAAACACCACAACCTCGTAGCGGCGCCATATCTGGACCTCACCAGACAAATAGGAGAACGCTCTCCCTCGTCACATGATGATACTCTAGCTCTGTGCCCTCGTTACGTCAGCGGTGAAATGTAATAATGACTACAAGGTTAAAACGCAGATTGTAATCTTTGATGTGTGGGTATTTTCAGCCACATCTGATACACAGTTAAAGAGCTCCAGCCCCTTTTCTACACGGTCAGCCCATTTCAGGATGACAAAAACCTTGAGAGCCACTTGCAGGACCCTGCCAAAGCTGGATGTTTTTCTGGGGGTACTAACAACTGTTGTGCCCACTCTTCCCCAATGCTTCTTTTTTTTTTTACTCCTTAAAAGATTTGTTTTTAAAAAAAGAAAAAAAAAAAGAAAAAGTGTCACGCCTGTTTTCTACTCACTTGCTTGGAGAGTTAGGCAGTGCTGCACTTTAGTTTTTGTGGACTATAATCCTATTACTCTAGCAGCTATACATAGCCGGATTGGATAGAGGGTGATGGTGCTTCAGACACACACACACACAGCACAGATAAAGAGAGGGACGTCACCACTCGGGGAACCGAAAGAGAGAGTATATCCCCCCACATCACACCACAAATGGCCATGGACCTCTCAAAGATCTCACTATACATTTTGCACTTTGCACCACACAGAGGGAGTTGTTACCACTACCTTACTACACGTCTATTTCAATTCTAAATCAAAATCCTGAAATTCACATGATCACATTCAAAATGATAAATTCACGTAATATTACAGTTTTTGTCATCTACTTTTTAAAATCAATTTATCAATTTGTGCCACTGTAGGACAAATATTAGATGACTCACAAACCCATCAAGCTGCTCTATGCAACCTTTTTGTGCTCATGAGCTGTTTTCATCTTTTTCTGTTTTTCTTTTTTGTCTGAAATCTAAATAGATTATTCCAATCATTCAACAATGTCTGAGGTACCTCTTCAATCATAAAATGAAACTATTCTTAAGATATGTCATTAAATAAATAACAGATGTATCCACCTTCCTCGTTTCATTTGAGCATTTGAGTCTTTCTCGCTACTTTGATGCCGTCTTTCTTGCTATATTATCTAATGTCACTTCAATACAACGCTGTAATTTTAGGGTGTGAAGTGGATTGGAGTGGATTACTCGAGTGCAATATGTGGTTCATGAATAGATGAGATTAAGAAAAAAACAACAGTATTTTAAGTGTTTTCTGAATTCACCAGGTTTCTCCTACTTCAGCATCGTTTTAATTTTTAATACACTGTTTTCTTAAAGGAGCCTTTAGTTATCTATGCCTTTTATCGACCTCTATTGGCAACCGAGACTGGTCTCTGGCACAGCTTAAGGTGGCCTGTAATTGATATAAACACAAAATCCCATTTTCACAATAAAGATGATCAAGCTAGCTGATGAGAGCAGAGATCCAACAGAAACGTCTCGTGACGAGGTTACACACATATATTTATAGGTCAGGGAAATTCTGAGAAAACAGTTTCAATTTCGTCCTGTTTTCCAGGGAATGATTTCTGAGACAAAAAGTTTTAAAGTCATTTCAAGTATGTAAAATTTCAGGGAATTTGATAGTAGGAAATACTGCACACGAGTCCCCGCTGACAGAGCACCTTGGCTGGGATGCCTGCTCTGGAGAGGAGAGGCTGGTGCTCCAGGGCCAGCCCTGGGTGTGCTCTTAATGAGGCCAGCCGTGTGTGTGTGTGTGTGTGTGTGTGTGTGTGTGTGTGTGTGTGTCCCCTTAGACTAACAAACACTACAGGTCTACTCCAGATAAAATCTTCCTGTCTGTCTACACATTAAGCCGGTGTCCCATAGCTGTACTGTGGGAAGTAGTTTCTGTCCCTGCTTATGTGTAGAATTATATACGGTCCTATCTTAACAATCCGTAAAACAAGCACCCAGTAACAGACTCGACTTTCCTACTATTAAAAAGACCGGGCTGATTTTTAGAATTTTATTTCTATCGGTTTTAATGAGGTTTTTAAGTGTCAGGTGGTCCGTGTATTGCCAACAGCCTCTCCACCCCATCAAGATACATTTCTGGGGGAAACGCTTCATAACTTTAAACTTTGGGCCATCAAACCTAATGTTGTGTGTCAGTGTTTGCGCTCACACACACACACGCTCACACTCTCACACACACACACACACACACACAGCGTTCTCAAATTCACAGTTATTAAAGGCTGACATGGCCCGTATGGCTGGAGGAGATGATAGCGCTGGGTTGTTTGGGACTTTAATAAAAGTGAGCTGGCTACTGACGGAGGACGTAGGTGGTAGAGAGGGTACCATAACCCCCCCCCCCCCCCCACGGCCCATTCAAATGACTTCTCACACTGTGTCTGTTTGTCCAACATTTATTAGCACTTCCGCACAGCTCCCTTGGAGGAGCGGCGCTGATGAAATGAAAGTTGCCTGGTGATATTAATAAAGGAGAGAGACAAGTTGGGAAGGTACACATGAGGAGGCAGATGAGCAACAGAGGGATGAGAGAGAGGGGGCGTTGGAGAGGAGGGATGGGTACAATATGTCTGCCAGGAGGAGGGCCACCACATACAATTCCTGGGGAAATCTTATACACAACCTACTGTAAAACTCTACCAAGTCAAATTGAGATGAAAGTTCACCTTTTCATAAGCCTGGCTTCATGTTCAGCTTCCACAGGGTGAGGAGACTGAGACCTTATTCACTGTGCATAATGTATGAGCAGACCTCAAAGTATAAGGAGGCTGTGACAGGCCTCACACCGCACTTCTTTTATTTAAATGCAGATCTTTGGTCCAGAAAGGAACTAATGCAGTTTTTCATTCTCCTTCTCTGTCTAGAGGGATCTTTTTGTAAAGGGGAACACCTCTAAAATCAGGAGTGTACTTACTTCTCCAGTTCTTCCGGGTCCGCTCCCTTCTCTCCCTTGCCGATGCCAAACTTGGCCTTGAGCGAGCGAGCACAGGCGATGACCGTCTCTACAGCCATCAGCTGGCTAATGACATCCTGCCAATGGAGGAAGTCCACACACACACACACTGTCAGGACATGATAACACCTGATGACACACCTATGGTCCAACATATGTATGACCAAATAACTGCAAGACCCAAGGAATGAACACAGGAATAGCTCAATGAATAAATGACTCCTTGTCTATCCAATATTGAAAAATTATTGTGAAATTATATTTTTGGTAACTATGCTGTGCTACAGCTACAGCCTAACATATACACTGAAATAAATTGCTACATGCATCATTTATAACAATCTATACATCATCGTTAAATGAATAGTGATACCTTGGTGTAATTACTGGGCAGCAGGGCAGTAAACTTACATATTTGTCAGCTAGCCAAGTCCAAGCTTGTGGAGAATCTTCCCAGCTAATTTCATTTCTAACCAGTCACTGTAGTCGAATGGTAGCTGAACACAGGTCAGTTGATTTTAAGTCCTACTTGTCACTGACCTCTAGCTTCTTGTAGTCTGGACTGGGGTGGTGCAGCAGCTTGCTGGCGTGAGACGTAGCCTGCTGGATGGCCTTCTTTACTGAGGGAATGTCTTCCACTGACTCTGGAACCGGAGAGGGGATGTGGGGGGAGAAAGGAGAGACAAAGAAATTATAGAGATGGAAGGGAGGCGAGAGTGATAAAGAGAAAGCAGGTGGATGAATGAAGGAGGGAGAGAGTGAGACAGGAGGAATTTAGTATGAGTATCTCTTTAACGAGATAACACTTTCCTCCGAATGATAGTTGTTCAAATGTTGATTTTCTCTCTGCCAGGCGAGGACACAGTGTCCTGGGTCTGCATTGGGAGAGCCTCTGAGGAGAGGTGATGTGGGCCCTGGCCTCCAGCTACACTTTCAGAAATTGTACTTTTTGACAATATGCTATGGCAAAACCGAGCAGCAGCTGCAGACCCAAATACCGCTAATAGTATTTATCTCTTTCGGAGAAATAATGGCATGTCAATGAGGTTGGCACTCACCCTCCTCCTTCAATTTGAGAATTGCAGCGTGGAGTATGCAGGGCAGGAGATGGCGGGTCAGGTCTGCTGGTTTCTGCACCGACATGTAGTGCAGAACCTGAGGGGAGAAGCATCATAACAAAACTTTAGCTTCCCCGTGCCTCTTGCTTCTGCTTGCTTCTTGCGCCCTCCTCCCTCTTACACCTATTATGATTGCAGAAGCTGTCATGAACCCCAACAAGGTACTTGACATTTCAAAAGGCATTGTTCTTTTGAGTAAGTGGCTCATTCGCTCTTTCTTTTTTGAGTTATGGGGGCGCTGCCGCATAAACGCAATTGTAGCCAAGCCGAGGCTGCGCTGCATTTTAATGTGCCTCTTTATATGAATGAAGAGAGCAGAGGGTCATTTGTTACTCTTGGAGGGGTTTGGGGGGTGTGGAGGTGGGTGATGAGATTTGGGAGGGGCACCTGATCTGATTCCTCTGTCCCCTAATAACAGCACAAAGCCTTGAGGCACTTCTGTTCACAGAAAAAAAAAAAAAAACATTCACGTTGTACATCAGGAAAACGAAAGACTCTGGTTGCCAGGTGACCTCCTCGCTACGATGATGATCTTGACTGCAATCAGAGCACTGTGAATATATAAGCACTTCTGTCATCTCCGAGGACAACTTACTGGAGCAAGGAAAAGGGGGAGGGAGGAGGAGAGGGGGGGGTGGGCGGGGGGAGAAAATTAAACCAGCAAATTAATTCCAAACTAAATCCTGCACCTGGAGTTTCCCCAAAGAGAAGCTGTGGCATGGCTGGCAGACGGCTGAAGGACAAGTCTAGTGGAGTGGGTGGAGGGGACAGTGACTTTCAAGGCTGGCCAAGGTCTCCCTGAACTCTGTTTAAACTCTCCAAGAGGGGGGGTGGGGGTGGGGGAGGGGGGTTGCAGGGACCCTTGTCAGGGACACCTTGTGTTCTGACCCACTTAAACAAGCTGGCTGCACCGTGATAGGCTGAAATAGGGCCGAGCGGGCAGATTGCAGTGGCACCTGGGCGCTGGGCAGTATCGGACGATCCCTGCCAGTGCGGTTCATACTGTAATTTTAATATGCAGCTTCACACCTGTGGAAATCTCAACCACAAGAAAAGAGCATCGTCCGCCATCTCTTTCCCACCATTCCAATGTATGACAAAGAAACAGCAAGGACTGCTTTGGAGAACTTAAGAGAGAGGGAACACTCGATGCCACTTTGAAATGTCAGCACTGAAGGCTCAGGCCTATACTTTCATAGCCCCGTGAGCCTCCTAGACACAGATTCTCTGTTCAAAGTAGTACTTTTTCCAGGTTCGTACCAAGTGGAGTGCTTCACAATACCCTGCTGACTGCTCGAGGCCCAGCTTACTTTCTCAAACTCCTTGAAATATTTAGGCCCGTACAGGACATCCAGTACAGCCTACTCGACAGGACTTCAAATTGAAGTTCTGGGTTTACTCTCTAAACAAACCTTGTAGTCCAGGACAGGCCGACCTTTCCAGCTCCCCTTAAACCATGCCTGTCTACCAGCCTACTGAGTGTTCCTCAAGCCTACAAATAACTGCCTTCTCATCCTCTTTGGTGCCATTAAGCTGTCAGACAATTGCTCATGTTTGGGTCAGTGTCTTTCAAAAATATTGATAATAATCCGTAGCAGAGACCCTCATTCACACCTTTGTCACCTTCCTCTCCAGCCAGGCCTTTGGACCCAGCTGCTGAACTGTGGCCCTGTCCTTTTCTGTTTGTTCCTTTGTTAGTCTTATTGTCTTCCTACCTTTTAACCTAGTTGTTATTTTCCTAATTGTATCTATTTCTTCTCTTTTCCATTGTTAAGTGCCTTGGGTGCCATGAAAGGCGCTCTGAAATTTAAGTTATTATTATTTATTATTAGATGCCAGAACTGAGGAATTGATGGTCAAATGCAGCTATGCAAATGCAGCTACAGCTTAGATGCCCTCAAGGATAGAAATTTTTCCATTTCATGGGAGTGGGAGTTCTGTGGCTGCAGCTAGCTGATGGGTGAAGGGCAGATTCAGTGTTTCAGAGAATCTTCATCCAAACCTGGGTATTGTCATTGTACAGTCCAGTCTGCTTCTTGACTAAAAACATCAGACCTGGGCACATTATTAGCAAAGTATTCTCATTTTGGTGTTTAGTCACTTTTGGGTTCAATACATAATCATTTTTCTGATTTGGGTTGGACTGGGTGCAAATGTTCAAGTCCATGTCAAGGTACCTTCTCTGCCTCCTTGGTGTCGTCGAACAGCCTTCTCTGGCGGCGTGCAGGCGTGGCCCTGGCCGTCTCCCAGGCCTCCACCCACATGTTTCCTGGGATCTTCATCCTGGCGCTCAGCTCACCCCTCACCACCGTGTGGCCCTCATCGTCAACCACCTCCTCCTCCACATAGTCCCTGGGTGAGTACCAGCGCACAAAGTCCTCCAGAACACAGCCTGGATTCGCTGCCTATGGAGAGAGGAGGAAGCATATGTTAGCATTTCAATCTGGGCTTACAGCGATGAATTCACTTTACACTGATCTGAACCTGCAGACATCTCTTGGATACCGTGGGACCAAGGACATTTTCTGACTTCCATACAGAGACATGTTAAATTGTCTTAAATTGTCTGCTGAGTCGAATGCTAGTTGTTGAGCCCGAAATGGAGTGTAGGTGCTGGTCCCATAAGGGCTGAAACATACTACACTGAAAGCCCTATATTAGACTTTTATTGTTAGTCCACAAATCCTCATTAATCAACAAACTGATGGCATTAGTGGACAGCTAAAATTAAAATGAGTAGAGGTTCATAGTTGGCACTGGTATTGATTTTAAAACACTCAGCAGTATCCAAATGGCCTTCAGCAGGAGCTCCAGATGGACATCATATTCCTTGTTTCATTTCTGTGATGCCACTGGCGTTCTTGTGGAAGCGTGATTGCAGCAACTGCAGCAAGAATTACCACTGCAATTTAATGTAGTCCATTCACGTAGTCCACGTGAAGGAGTTGGAGTTCAATTGCATTGCCATCACCTTTGTGATTTAGGAACATTATCTTGACATAAGGTACATATTTAAGGGTTGTGATTAAGAGAACCCTAAAGTACAAAGAGTCCCATTAGACTTCAGGCCAAGGACAGCCAAAGCACTGAGAGGTGTTCCTCTCCAAAGTGGACACCAAAGGGCAAAGTCTTGCTTGGCCTGTATACTTGCTTGGTATGCATTCAGTCCCATAAAATCCTCCCAGCTCCCTTCGGCCGATAGGTGTTGCTTGTGTGCGTGAACTAAGCAGGATCGTGCTACCGTATGCTGTGCTGTGCTCTCTATTTCTTTCCATTCAGAAAATACAGTGGACTCAAAATGTGGCGAAGCAATAGCCACCACCCCCTACTGTGTGTATCAAAGTATTTTGGCTAGACCTCAGCACTGTGCAACATCTAACAGCAAACACTCATCAAAAAGCCAGTCTATCCACTCTTTGACAACTGAGTCAGTCTGTGGCTGAGGCATCACTGAACGGTCTCATTCTCAAACTACTGGCTCACAATCAGAGCCCGACTGGGGAAACGGCTCGGGCTGCCCGCCTCCTCTCTGGGAATGAGCCCACCTGACAAATCCATCCAGAGGAACTTTTGCTAGTGTTTGACCTTTACACACCGCATGATGTTCAGTGTGTGTGTTTTTCCTGGAACTTTCTGTGCTCCACTCACATGGGATAATTAATGAGAAGGATGGCTGGAGTAAAGCAGAGGAGGAGGTGATGGGAGGGATGGGGGGTGGGGGAGACAGTTGGCTGCTGGGAGGGATTGATGACAGGGTCTCACCCAGCATTGTGGAGACAGGAGGTTTCTCTGTAGCCCCAGGGGGAGCGAGCTGCTGCTGATGTCCCCTTCAGGAAAAGACGCTGCCTGTGTATGTGTGTGTGCGTATGTAGTCGTGGTATTAGGGGAGGCGAGGGGCTTGGTGGATCATCCAGGATGCTAAGGCTGTCATATTCCTAAGTCACACCATTCATCATAGCCATCCTGTGTCTGCTTTGCGCCCACAGGGAGCTAGTAATTAAAGCCAAAATGCCAGATTATGCTTGGCTAAGCACAATTACAGGCCCGTTCCCCGCTAAATTTAGAGGCCATTCTCCCAGCTTAGGGGGCCCATTTACTGCAGTACCTGAGTACACAGGATTCACACATTCCCATTTCAACCTCAGCTTTTGTTGAACTTAAAGCTTCATGAGTAGGATGTGCCAGAGAATACACTCAAAAGTAGAGCATTTAGTGGGGCACTTAAAAAAACAGGGCACCGCAATGTGACAAAAAAAAAAGTTGCGCCGGCTTTACGTGTTCAGGAGAATGCCATTTGTTACCGTTGGCCAGGGAAAACAGGGGCGGGGTTTGAATTCCCTCCAGAATAGCGCAGAAGCAGTGTCCTCAACTTAAAATCTCAGCAGGTAGAGTTGCACTCGCCAGAAAATCCAGAGTATCTGACCTCCTTAGAATCTAAGAGGATGCTTATGATAATCAATAGCTCTCTGTAGAAAGATCAATGTAGCTCTGGATGTTAACACTAAAGCTACGCTGTTTAAAAACACAGGGAGAGAAAAATGCCCATGGCACAAATCAATTGAATTGTTATGCTGATGCAAGATGTTTCTAACAAGACAGTTTTTTGGTAAACATACACCGTGGGGAGAGTATACATATCCCTTATTGTTAATCTGTGAAAAGGAAAACTTTGCAACAACGAATTCATACAATCCATACATAAGTAGAACTAGCGTAACAATATAATGACACCGTGAGGGCACCTGAAGCCTATCATATAACTTAATAACAGATGTTCCTTTGGGTAAAATTGCCAACATGGCCAAAAGCACCACATAGGGCTTCACTGATGAAATGAGTTCAGCGATGAATGTATTGCTATATAATTACCCATTGTGTCACGTTGAAGCAAAAATGTTCTCTTTGGTTGTGAGGTTGAAAAGGTGTCATTGTACTTTTAAATATTCAGCTTTTAAAGGTGAAATAAGTACAATTTGTACCGCCCCACAGCACAAAACGACCCTCATATATCTGCAGGGCTTTGAGATTTCTGACTTTCTGACAAAACTCACTTTGCGGCCCATACTCTCATTCAAGACACGCCCACTCCTTCTCAAGCCAACAATGCAAAAGACAAAGCAGTATTATTATTACAGGAAGTAATAATATTTGACCTCTTCACTAGTTCTGTCGGATGTCTGCTCTAATCGGCTCCCTTACTCCTCTCTATTGTGAAAATGTGACTTTATGGTTTAGGTCAATTATAGGTCATCATAGCTCAAGGGGATGGGAGGGGTTGTGTGGGGAGGAGATAAGTTAAATTGATTTCAATTGATTAGAAGATAAGAAGTCGATTAAGTTTATGGATTACTGCACCTTTAAGTACACCTTTAAGTACTACTTTGCAGCAGGTTGGTTTAAAAAAAAAAAAAACACTGACAAAAAGCCTACAACTTTCTAAGGCATCACTTGACGACCTTTTCCAGACTCGGCTCCAGTGCAGACGTCATACTTGATTCTAGCGAGCCGGCGGTCCATTGATAATGTAATTAGCGTGACTGCGCTCTGTGTCGGTGTGAGAGGAGGTGGACTGAATCTAATATAAGGCCCCCCAAGTCTGACACATTGACTGAGAGGCCCCACGACACTAATGGGCTCCTGTGCCAGTCACCAGCAGTCTGGGTCTATGCTGTGTGTGTGTGTGTGTGTGTGTGTGTGTGTGTGTGCCTGCCTGTTTGTGTCTGCTCCTGTCTGTCAATTACTGTAATGACGCATGTGTGTGTGCCTGCCTCAGTGCAAGTGTGTCTAACTTCTACCTTTCTAGCACTGGCCTCAGTGTCTGTATAGCTACCTGCTACCAAGAGTAGCAGTAGCCTAGTAGTATAGCAACAGTAATACTAATACAAGTAGTAGTAGGGGTAATACTAGAAGTGGTAATAGTAGTAGTAGTAATAGCAATAGTAGAGGTAGTACTAATAGTAGCAGCAGCTAATCGTAGTAGTAGTAGTAATAGCAGCAGTAATAGCAGCGGCAGTGGTAGCAGTAGTAGTAATAGTACTAATCAAAGTAGTAGTACTAGTAGCAGTAGTGTTGGCAGCAGTGACAGTAAAACGTGGGCTCAGACTAAGCTAAACCTGTCATGGTGAAGCATCACACCATATGTTTGTACACAGCAAAGTACTTGTGATTGCAGACATCAGGAAGGCAAAACTGTGAGGGTCACCATTTCTGACAGAATGCAGTACATGACCTGAGTATTTTTATGTAGTAGTGGTTTTAATAGCAGCAACACTAGCAGTAAATGAGTGGCTGCATGTGTCACTGCCTTATTGTATGTGGATCAGTCATGACTTGTATGTATGTGTATGTACCTTTGTGCATGTGTATGAGAAGCATGAGGACTACATTCCCGTGCATGAGTGTGTCTGTCTCTCACCTTGAACGACTCCATGTCTGACAGCAGACAGGCGCTCTGCATGCGGGCGCGGAGGTGGGCACCCTCGGCCGATGTTCCCAGCTTGGCTAGCACCTCCGACTGCTCCTCTAGGAGGTCCTCCGTCATTGGAGCAGGCTCCTGCAAGATCCGACACACACACACAGCGGTGCAGTCAGTATGGAAATGAGGTGCCATTTATTTACTTGCCTTCATAAGTTTCATTTTATTTCAATCCACTCGGTTCCCTTCACTTGCACTGGAGGATTTTTCGCTTGTTGTACCGGCACAACATGTACACATTGTCACACAAAATAAATAATGGCTGACATGTTTCTGAAGTATCTTCTTCCCCTGTTTGTGTTTACCGGCAAGTGGCTTCTGTAGTGTCAGCTAATGACAGTTATGGTATCACTGCCATCGCTGTGAGCTTGTCGACGTTGTTGGTGGTAACACTAGCAGTAGTAATGTAACGGTAGTACTTAGTGCAGCAATAGTATCTGTAAGTATTGAATGAGCACCCATCCGGCTCCTAGGTACTCTTACTTGGATTGGTAGTAGTCTCATTAGTAGTAGCAGGAGCAGTACTACTAGATGGAATATTAGTAGTAGAAGTAGCAATAATAGTAGCACTATCTGTAGCAGTAACAGCACTAGTCAAGTAATAATAGCAATTAGTAACAGTAGTTAATAGTAGTAGCCGTAGTAGTAGCAGCACTAGTAGTTGTAGCACTAGTATCAGTAGTAGTAGTAGTAGTAGTAGTAGTAGTAGTAGTAGTAGTAGTAGTAGTAGTAGTACTATGCTGGGCTGTTAAAAATAAATCCAATAACAAAGACCTATTATGATGACAAGAGAAGACAAGGGGAGCTGGGCTGAGGAGACCCAGACCCAGACCCAGACCCAGACCCAGACCCAGTCTCAGTGACCCTGTCAGTCACTTAGCACTGCACTGGCCAGGACCTGACAGGACTTCTATATCCTGACTGCACCGTGGATCCATGGGACCAGCTGCACACCAACCAAAACCAATCATTGCCTGCTAATCAGCTGTGAGCCGGTAAAGCAACAACCGTAACAACAGTGGTAACGGGCTTGAAACAACAATCCTTCAGTTCACAGGTAAAATGTTGTGTTGGGCTGCGTTTACACTGTGGCCTAACGGAATCAGCATCACGGGACTACAGGCGACGGAAACGGAAAAATTCCTTCTCATTGCCATGGTGAGTTGGATAAATAAGAGGTTCGACAACTGGATGGATACTGATACAATAAAAATGGAATATGTTAATTTTATTTGGATTAACTTTATTTCAAAATGTCTAATATGTTTTATTTTACAGAATGTATTAAATAAATGAATTGGATGCCAAAGCACAGAATTGTTAGAGCCGAGCCAACCAAAAAAGTCAGAATAAGACTGTTGTTCAATCACTACTTCATCTTCATTTGAAGAGGAGACAAGAGGAGCAGGCAGAGAAATGTATCTGTCTACATCTACTTTATTAGATTTACCAAAATCTGGTTTCCAACAACAGAAACTTTAACTTTTTTGTTGCGTCTGCAGCTGTTGGCAGATTTCACCATCATTCTCCTATTAAAAGAAATCAACAACCACAATATGGAGGCAACATTAGTCTAGTATTGAAATACATTTACACTGTAAGCTTGTTAGCTAGCACTCTTAGAGAGGGGCTTGCAATAACTGAGCAGGTAGCGGTTCAGTGTCTTGCTCAATGACACTTTGACAAGGCACATGGCCATTGACAGACACACACAATGGATGTTGGTGGGAGATCTAACCTGTGACCCTTCTGTTACAAGACCGTCTCTCCAACCGCTTGGCCATCCTGCTCCCCATATGTCTGACGAGAAGCCTCCTTTGCAACCCAACGACCTACAGACTGCTCTTAATTCCTTGGATAGAAATAAGGGCTTGAGCTCGGCTCATTCTTGGGCTTTTATATAAAAGTCGGCCTCCAAGAGCCACAAAAGATGTCAAAGTCACAGAAAAGCTCTCCTTTCTCTTCTGGCCTCAGCTCCACAATAGCTATGATTAGTGCCAACGTTATTACCTTCTATACATTTTCTAACCTGACTTAAATGCCTGTTCTGTCCTTTTGTACTGCAGCCATTAAAGCCCTGTTCCAGAAAATCGTGCTCTACTCAGACTAACAATGGTAATATGGTACCCTGTGACAGTCCACATGCAGATGACATTACCCAGGCAGAGTCTGAACCTGCTTTTGGAGCCAGTAATTCATACCTGCAAAGAGCACAATGCACTCAAAAAAATTGGACACTACGTGGGTGTGTGGGAATGTGCACATTGCTCCTTTAACGCACCTCGCCTTGACTAGTGTACAGGTGTGTTTTCACCCACCCCGCAAAAAAAGGTCCCGCACCTCAACACCTTCTGAGCAACTGCTGATGAAATAAAAAAGCATTACCTGAATCAGAGACACCATTAGACGGGCTCTAGAGAGAGTATAAATAGGACAGAGACACGTGGGCGAAACAACACTTTTATCCGCGCAGACTAATTAAACTTAGGGAAGGTGAAACCGCCGAGCGAGCCATACTCCTCATTACAAATGAAGTGCCATCGCCGTGAATCTGAAACACCGTTCTGTGTCTGCGGCTGCCAACCTCTCTCTACCCCCCCCACACCCCCTCGCCCAATTGCTGGATGCAGAATAGTAGAAAGAAGTGGAGTGAGAGAGAGGAGGAGGAGGAGGAGGAGCAGGAGATTGGAGAGAGACAGAATGAGAGGGTAGGATCGATGGAGACCACCTGAGACTTGTGTCATATATATATACACACTTGTGTCAATAAACGTTAGATACTTTCACCAAATGTGTTCTGCAAGCCGAAATGCCAGTTCAGCCTCCGGAGAGTGTAAATGTGCATACCGGAATAGACGAGGGATAGAAATAGACGGAGCTGCAGTCTGACTCTTCACACTGCAGCAGTCCGAGTCAGCTGGAAAAAAAAACATGGCGACGGGGTCTAACTGTCCACCACATCGTGAACCGGATCCCAGTCACGTAAACTGGTCAGCAAACTGGTGCCAGGAGCCAAAAAACGAACCATCAACCACCATCAAAACCCCTGTGCATGACTTGCTACTAAACTGTCCAGGTCATATTTGCACACAACTAACTTAAAGCATCTTTTTCCTTGTTTGGCGTATTGAACGTTTAGATATTAAAGTTGCGTTAAGTACGATTTTTACTGTCCCATAACGCAAAATGAATCTGCAGGGGGTTGAAAGGGTTGTTGGCGGCCACCGTAAGCTGTGCCAGAGAGGCGTCCGTGTTGTCGCAATCCCTCGGTTGCCAATAGAGGTCGATAAAAGTCGTAGATTACTCAATGCCCCCTTTTACTTTACTATTGCTATCAAAGTCAAACCTCTGTCTGTGTGAGTCTTGCCACAATACCAGAGTCACACAGGGGAACAGACACAAATAATGGATGGATGTAGGGACAGAAAGAGGAACAGACAGCGGCAGCATGTCAAGGAGAGAAGGACAGACGCCCAGATAGAGATAGAGAGATGAGAGAGGGCTAAAATTACATGGACGGCATTACAAGTGACGGGTTTTTGATGTGCGAGCGAGGAAGAACAGAAGAAAGACTTGTTTTGTTGAAGAACGGCAAACGGGAAATATAAAAGAGGTGCTCTCTCTCGTTCAGAAGCCAACCCTGCATGATATAGCCAAATAGTTAGAGGCTCTGAATGTGTGCATAAATGTGCCTGTGCGCATTTTTCTTTGTGTGTGTGTGTGTGTGTGTGTGTGTGTGTGTGTGTGTGTGTGTGTCTAGTTTGTGTGTATGGGTAGACACACACACACACACACACACACACACACAGAAGCAGCAGCAGCCAAAGCAGTCCCAGGAGAAGCCGTCTGGCCAGCAGCAGAAGTGCTGACGCTCATTTTCTTTTACACTCACACACTACATCTACCTCCCTCCCTCCCCTCCCTCCCCCCCTTCCCTCCCCGTCCACTGCCGCTCCGTTCTGCTCTCTTAACTCAGCGCTCCATACAAACCTCACCTAGATACGTCCACACATCGGCTGTGTGTGTGTGTGTGTGTGTGTGTGTGTGTGTGTGTGTGAGAGTCGTGGATAGCGATACGGTGTCTTGGTCTGCCAGGCTCTCTTCCTCCTCTCACCTCTCCCACTGTTAATTATTGAGCAGGGTCAGCCTTTTTGCATTCATTAGCCCCGACCATTCAGTCCTCTCTATAATTGATGAGGTGGAAGAGGAGCCACAAATCTCTCCAGGCTAGCTTCCAGCTAATTCAGCTAGCGTCTCGCGGCCCTAATCAGCGGAGGTGGTGGCGATGGTCACTTAGTAACGCTCTACTAAGACGGATGGGTAATTGCATGTGCTCGAGACAATGCCACTTTCATATATTCACCATTGTTAGGCTGATTTCTAGAGCGGTTGCCATTTTGTGGAGTAGCGTTATGGTAGTTATATGGCCAGGCTCACTCCCTCAAGCCAATTAGGGGAATTATGCTGCAGTGATTTATCCTTAGGTACAGAATGTAATAATGAATTGTGTGAATATGTTAAGGTGATGGGGGTCGGGTTATGACGTATAGGTTTGTCGCAATAATCAACTGAACTGTGTAGCTAACACTTTGTCCTAGCTCAAGGCTTTTTCTTTAACCGTGATATTGACCTGCGGTGATGAGCAGGACAGCATGTGTGGGAGGATGTACCACTCCAACCTCCACACGTGTAGCGAGCATGAGATTAGATGTAGTGTCGGGGTTGATTATCCCACGATGAAACTTTTCCCCCCTCCTCTCTCGATATCAGCGCGAGATGCAAATAGAAAGTGGTTGGAAGACTTTTTAGGCACATCCAAAATAATCTGTCACCATTTTTTTTTTTTAATACAACACATTTCGGAAGCAGTGAGAGCCTTTTCTTTACCAAGACACAAATAGCCTCTTCCTTGCTGATGTGTTTGAGAGGGAAGCGATGTGTCAGGGTGAGAGAGGAGACCGGGCTCAAGGAAGTTTCACTGCGTGTGTGTGTATAACTTAAAACTTAAAACAGTGTGTGTGTGTGTCTGTCTCAGGGATTGGTCATAAAAAAAATATCTAACTTTGTTTGCAGGGATCAACATCGACTTTTGCAATTTTGCCTTTCCATTTTTTTTATTTTTATTTTTTAAATACTGAGATACTTTTACCAGAGTGAAGAGAACCTCGACCCTCATTGACAACATGAAAAAACATCTGCTCTAGCCTTTGGAGATTTCAACTGTTCCCATCCCTTGTGTGTGTGTGTGTGTGTTTGGGACTCTGACCTGTGTGACGGGGATGTACAGGGGCTCTGTTGAGTTGAGCATGCTCATGTTGCCGTGGGTGTGGAGCCTGCCCTCTGGCTTGACCTTACTGGCGTCCTTAGCCCCGCCCTTTTCTCCTTCTGCGGGCGCGGCCTCTTTCATCTCCTCCTGGTCGCTCAGGCACTCGAAGAACTCGTCCTCGCTGTCGCTCCACGAATCCCACGATTTCCCCGGAGACACCTCTCTGGTCGAGTCGGACGCCGACGCCGCGCCCTCGGGCCCCAGGCGGCCGTTCGGGCAGCTGCCGGACACCTTGCGCTCCCTCTCCTTGCCTCCCTCGGTTGCCTTGCGAGCCTCGTCCCTCGCCCTCTTCCTCTCGATGCAGCAGTTGAGCATCTGGGCAGCGACAGAAACAGAGAGTGATGAGGGTAGGGATGCTGCAGGCCACCTTTTGGGGGGGGGGGTGAGGGAAAAGGGGGAGCGTGGGCAGGTGTGTGTGTGTGTGTGTGTGTGTGTGTGTGTGTGCCTGAGAACAAGGGACATTTTTTTTCCATTTAATGTGGTTCCCCTCTCTAACCATTCCTCATACTTACTGCAATACGTGTCCGCTCTAAAGACCTCCTCTCTTATTATACCGTGAACTTGGAGACATCCAGCCTGGCGCTTTATTACAGTGAATGAGACTCACTTTGCACCGCTAGACCGACGCGTGATAGGTGAATAGGGAGCAGGCAGAGGAGGAGGAGGAGGAGGAGGAGGAGGAGGAGGAGGAAAAAGAGAAAGACACAAGCGAAAGAGAAGCAGAGGGGGAGAAAAGCTAGAAAGCTACAGAGACGGAGAGGAAGCAAAATAGAGACAGAGGGAGATGAATAGCGAGAGAGATCGGGTCGTCTCTCGGCGCAACTCCGTCTGGGTGTCTTCTGTTGTTGAGGTGATTGCAGATAAAGAGTCTCTCTCGTTCCTCTTCCTCTCAACCCCTCCCACCTTTTCCACCATGATATTACCTTCTCCCTCCCTCTCTCCCTCCCTCCCTCTCTTCCTGGATGTCTTTATTAGCTGTATATGTGTTTCTCTCCCACAGTGGGTGGCTGAAAAACATCAGTATTTATGGGCCAGACACGGAGGTCTCCAAGCCAGACGCAGAGTCTGGCTCCTATACATCTTATCAACTACCGAATTGTTATTGATAATGTGCTCAGTGTAGCTCAGTATGTGAAGCTGCAGCCAATGAATAGCAACCTCTCACCCGAAGAGGCTCTAACACCTTATTCCAATGTAATAAGTACGATTTTTACTGTCCCATACCACAAAATGCGGCATCTATATTGAACTCACCTTAACATTTAGTGGGTGCTGAACTTAAGATTGTGTTGCTACGCCTTTATAAGTCTATCATGTATTAGAGAGCTTTTATATCAAGATTTCATAAAGTAATTAAGTATTAGACAGATTTTCATTAACAACATTTACAGTGTACCAAGTTTTTTCTACAGGCTAATAAACTGAAAGGCTAGTGTTAAGCAAAGTGCTCCCAAGTTCAGTCTATAAATGATTTAAGTACCAAGTAATTGTAAATGTTAGAGTGCACGTTGAGCTCCAGCCACTATTTTCGGACGACAATGTAATTGCACGTGGGAACTCATCGATCCGTCTCACCGCGGTATCCGTTATCTGATGCACACCGTTTGATGCTCTTCCCCTCTCAGCTCCTCATCAGCTCCAATTCAAATCGAACTGGTAGAGGACCGCGCGGGAACACGCAACTGCCACATCTTAATTCATCTTAAGTCATTCCTTCCTATAAACAATTCATTTGAGCAGACGAATTGGCTTTGGTGCAGGATTAAAGCTTTCATGTGGCTATTGTTACTTGTGAGGGCTTAGGCTGGTCTTTATCAAAGTCCTGGCACATGGCTTTGTTGTAGGCCCTTACAAAGACAGCAAAGGATGACAAAGCCTATTAGGATAGAAGTAAACAGCCATGTAATCATAGTTAGACTTGTGTGTGTGTGTGTGTGTGTGTACTAATGGTCACCTGGAGTTTCTGATGCAGAAGACAGCAGCGGAGGTCAGGAGGTCCACCAGCCAGTCTGGATTTGGAAGAAGATGGAGATGATCAGATGGAGTGAGTGAATGCATCTCTGTGCTGAACTCGTTTGCCGGTTCAACGAATCCTCCTCAATAACAAACGCTGCCGGGACTTTCGGCTGCAGCGGACCATATGATTGGCAAATTGGGCTTTATTTTTAAAACACTGTCTGACAGCCGCATTGCCAACAGGTGCAACTTTTAAAAAGAAATAGCAGAATATCTGAATTGTGTCTAAATCTGATTTAACTGGCTCACGTTTCCATCTGATATTAGAATGAATCACCAGTACACACATTAAAATCAGATTTCTCTTTCTATCGGCAAACACAGATGGCAGTGCACTGAAAACTGACAATAAAAACCTTGTCTTACTTGTTATTCCATCCAATTGCAATCCGATCACCCAGGATACATGTTAATACCAGGTGTAAAGGAGGTTTATAAAGAGCAAGAAGGGCCAAAAACAATGCAACACTGTGTTGAATTCAACTAAGACCAGAGCACAGCCGGTGTTACCCACCCGTAGACAAAGTAGTTGTTTTCCCAGCGGTAGCGCATCTCCAGGACAAACTCCTGCCAGAGGTGGGCGACTGCCCGCATCCCTCCGTGGTAGAAGTTGACCAGACACACACACAGGGCCAGCCGGTAGCTCAGACTGTCGCTGGGCGCCGACTTCAGCTGGTTGAACAGGTTCTGGACACGTAGGGAGAGACAGCAGGGAAAGGTAGAGGATATCCAATCACTCTCTCATTCTCTGAACAGAAATCATACACTGAAAGATACTCTGGGAAAGCTCATGGCTGCAAGGCTTCTTTGTATATGTTCTTCTTCTGACAAACAAAATCATACAGCTGGATGTTTTATTTGTGTTGAATTCGAAAAGGCACAAATGAGACAATTCTGCCTGAGTGAATAAACAATCCTGATTGGTTGGAGGGGGGTGTGTGTTTATCTTTGATAAAAGCTGTGAAGTGGTCCCAGTATTAAATGCCTAATTTGAAACAACAAGTGCTTCATCACTGCATGATTTCATCCCAGCCATGCATACACTCAAAACATTCCTCGCGGTAGATTCTGTCTTCAGACAAACCCGGTGTTTAGTGTAAGTGGGTACGTTAACAGGGCAGACGCACATAGTCAGAGTCTTTATCTTGCTCGCTCTTCCCGTTGGCGTTGGTCTGTGCAGTCTTGCCGTCACTATTCTCAGATGACTTCTCCACGGCGGCGTCTGGGAAGAGATACTAGAAGACACAGAAAAACACAGAGACAAATACTCAACATACATCTACGAACAAATATCTATCTTTATCCAAATATCCAATATCTCTTACCTGTAAGACACGCATTGCTCTAACCCAGGCACCCACCTTCATGCTAGGTTGATGAGTGAAACCCATCCTTCTTAGTGTAACCAGAAATGACACCAGCGGAACAAGCAGGCGTCTGGTGGAGCGGCAGCCCAAGTTAGTGAGTGAGATTTGAGCGGTGATGTTTTATTCACCACGCCACTCACCTATGAGCCTCTGGGGCTGATTAGAAGGCTAGTCAGTCCTCTGAGTGGCACCAGATGTAGCAGCGCTAAGGTGCACAGTCAGCTTCTCGGACGGCCACTGAGGCCGAGCTGCCACCTCTGCATGTCAGCGAGCCTTCAGGGGGAAGCTCTGGACATCACAGGCCAAACCTCACGGCCTGCTGCCCCAGCACAACTTACACACGGGCTTCAATGTGTGTGTGTGTGAGTGTGTGTGTGTGTGTGTGAGAGTGTAAGACACTACATCTTGGGTTCAACTGATATGGGTTTTTGAAGGCCGATACCAGTAGTTTCAGACTGCAGTTGCTGATAGCTGTTATAATTTGCCAATATTCAATAACTTTAATTTTTCCATTTTAGTGCCCAAAAATTAAGAGTATTCAGAGTTTCTCAAAGTTTAAATAACAGACTAATAATATTCTTTTAGGCTTAGCTGCTCTTGGGTGACAACATTACTAGCTATTTATATCAGTCCATAGTCCACACAATATGTGGATTTGTGCCTGAACTCTGAGTGAGCTTCTGCATCTGCTGTAAATGGGGCTGGGAATGGCTAGGATAAATAATCAAACTAAATAATAAAAAATTGAAAAACATGACAAAAAAACAAATCAAAGTCACAATATTGACTTAAATTTGCATGAAAAAGATTTTTATTGTCCCATAGCACAAAAAAAATATAATATAGCTGTAGGGTGTTGACAGGATTGCTCATCAATACCAATAACTTAACGATTACTTGGCACGGTGCTGAGATGTCTGGCTTCCAAAACTCACTCCCCATCCATCTCCACGTAGAGCAATTCATATCACAATAATTGGCGAAAACAAGCGGCATATAATTTTCCCATCAGCACTGTGCCGTCCTGCACATCGTCTCTAAACAGGAACCCAGACAGACAGCCTGAGCGGTCACTCACCAGAAGGATGGAGTTCAGCATATCGTTGCTGAGCGGCGACTCATCGATGCGTCGGTGGCGTCTGATGCGCTTGCGGGCGCTGTGCACCATGTTGGAGACGGACAGCTTGGGGATCGGCACGGCCGCCGGCTCCGTCAGCTTGGACAGAGCGGCGCTGATGTCACTGTTTTCTGGAGAAAAATAAACCAACAGCAACTTATTGGTTTTCACAATCAGATTCAAGTTACCTTCCTATATTGTCCTACTGTGTAAATGAACATGTATGTGCGTGTATGAAGTCCCTGAGGGAATACAACATACATTTGTGCACATATTAGACATTTACCAATATTATTACGTCAGATCCTATGTATTAATAAATGTCTAATAATATTGATTATCACATTACAGATTTCAAAGCCCGCCCCCGGCCCCTACCCGAGGGTTTACCTCCACAAACCTCGCTTATCGGCTAGATTACTTTTGCAATCTCCTTCAATCGGCACCCGCAGCCAGGAAATTGGGGTTGAAGCTGGGAAGAGCATATGCTGCTCTCACACGCATGGCTAAACAAACATGCTTATAGCTGCACGGAAACATACAGGAGAGCTTGTAGAGCTGCATCTGTGGTCTCTGCATCAGTCTGGTACTACGAGGCAACGTCACAGTCTACTTCATCTCAGTTCTATTCACTATATCCACTGTTTAACACATGTCTTCTTTATTTGCTTCGCTTACTTGTCTCATCGGTTTAAATAAAAAGAAGGTGGGTAACTTATTGCACTTTTACCTCAGCATTGGTTCTGCTCTTAGATGCTTGTTTAGGAAGGAAATGCACTTACTTATTTCTGGTGACTAGTAGTTCTCTTGCCTACCTATGTTGAATGCACTTATTGTAAGTCGCTTTGGACAAAAGTGTCTGCTAAATGTAATGTGATGTAATGTAATATCTGTGGCAGCCTGCTACTAACACTATCAAACAGGCCCGCAAGTTACAATAACATTAATGGAATACTGCCGTTGGGAAAATGGTGACAAACCACAGAACAAATTTGCAGTTTTCGATTCTCATAGGCAGAGATACAAATTCTTTGCCCCGAGGTTTCACGCACATCTCCTAGTGTTTACAATGGTCAACAATAAAGCCAGAAGCCTGACCTTTGCCCTCCTCTTCAGCCATTCCTCTCCCCAGTATCTCTTCCGTTGACTCCTTCCTGCAGCAAAGCTTAAAGAACTCAGTCAGGAAGTCGCCTGTATGGAAAAGAAGGAAGGGGTAAAATCCTCCTGACGCCATTCCACACTGACAATACTGCCATACAAAGCCAAAGAGCAGGAGCTGTTAGAGTAGCCGAACTGAGAAAAATGACATGAGAGTTTATCTCCTGACCCCAAAACGTATTGTTGATACAGAAATGTACATCATTTGATGTTTAAAACACACAAACGGTAGCTACTGCTGTTTGCCTTTGTAGGGCACTATACATCTCCTAAGATGAAAAAGGGATGAGAGGAAAAAACAGCACCAGGTTTCTCCTTGTTATGTTAGTTTGCCTGTGAAGGAATAAGATGCTTATTTATTGCCAATGATCATGGAAATTCTTATTGCAAAGACATTGGTTGTGATGTTTGGGTGATAAAGACATTCCCCTGAGTAGTATTAATAAAGTACTACTACACAACACAAACTAATAAATGCTATTCAATACATCAGACATATATACATGATGCACAGCAAAACCCTGGCACAGTGCATTCCACTTTCTCACAAATGCTATGCTCCCTTGTAGTATGAGCGGATATAAAAGGGTCTAGCCAATACAGCAGCTTTACTGAACAAGACACTTACATCATTCATTTCATCTGACTGGAAAAAAATTAGGTGTTAATCAATTTCTCTTCTGTGTGAAAAACAGGAGATTAAGTTCTTCTTTGATTTCTGACATTTCTGACACATTAGATTATTAGATTTGAATACTGGGTATATTCTCCAGTATTGATAGTCATTTTAGTCTAATATACAAGTATGAACACATCCTTGCTTAACATTGACGTAAGATGGATGATCTTACCCAATAAGCACTGAGGGTTTTCAGCTTTCCTGACTCGGACTGACCAATGAGGGGCTTGGAGAGGGTCCAGGTCACTGCCAGGTCACACAGAGAGCACATATGGTAAAATCACATGGGGGAGAGGTGGGCTACTTTGAACACAGCACCTCACCTATGCTCATTACTGTCAAGGTTAGGGCACACAAAGGCTAATTCGACTACAGATGTCTGTGTTGTTGGGTTTTTTTGTTTGTGTTTTACAGCAAGCCATGTGGGACATCACATCTCACTTTCCTATGAATCAGCTTGCTAACATCTTTCCAACCTGCAAATAAATAAATAAATAAATGCACTTTCAGGTGTTCACATAGCACCTGTAAAGAAATCAAACTGCTAAAGTGTTTGTTAAGCAAACCACTCCAGTATGTGTCCAACATTAGCTTAAGTAGTTTTAGCTTAAGTAGTGTTGTTGAAAAACCCCCTCTTGGCACAGCAGCGCCAATTCAATTATAACAAGCATTTTTAGTCTAAAAACATCTAGTTTTCATTTTCCCAGAAACACACATCAAAATATCTAAACAAATCACGAAGCGAGGTGGGCCCTCTTGTCATGCCGTTGTTTAATCTCTGTGATTAAATGCATGTCTCTTTTTCAGGTGCAGATTTGTACTTCAAAGGAGGCAGGGTTGCACTACATCAAGTACATGCAAATCTTTGGAGGGAAGGCGGGGCAGTGTTGTAGTGGGAGTGGGAGAGGAGGAACTTGAGGAAAACACAAACATTGTAAAATTATTTCAATGGCTCACTGAGCAGCGGTTCATTACCAAACGGAAAAGCAGAAAATCAAGCAGCATGAATCAATTCATGGCTTTAATGCAGTCGGAACAGCGGAGTTGAAGTACTTGTTGAAATCTCCTCCCCCTCCTCTTCCAACTCACCTCCTCTGCTCTCGCCCCCTCACACACCTACACTGTCTGGCACAGAGGAAATTAATATGGGTAACGACCTAGCTATCACACTGTTGCAGGGCCATGGAGAAATTGTTCTACCGTCAATAACACCTGGCTGGTATTTGTTCTCCGCCAACTCATGAGCCGGCTGTTAAAATTAAATGGAATTAAAACCTCTTTCAAATTGGATCCTAAATCCCAGCTTTTATTGTATTGTCTGTATCAAGAGCTGTCAGTAAGGGCATTTAAAAAAAAAAATCCCTGCTCATCAAATCCTGTTGTGTTTAATCAAGTATTTTCTTGATGTACAGTGGGGTCCAAAAGTCTGAGTCCACGACCAAGAACTCTTTTGTTTCATCATTTATCAAAAACTAGTAAAACATTTTTAAATCAAATGATATTTTTGCAAAATAACTGAATTCATAACTAAAAATATTTTTCAACAGAAATCTTTTTTTTTTTTTCATACTTAAAGCACTAGCAGTAGCAACAATAACACATAGAGGACCATGTTAATTTAGTCAATATGTGGCATTAGTTGTTAAAAGACCAAAACAATTCTGTGTATTAGGAGCCTGCATGTGTTGTGTATGATTTGAATCAGCTCTAAATAATGAATTCTTGAGTAAAACAGAGTAAAAAAAAAGATTAGATTTTGATAAATGATTAAACATTTGTCAGGCGAGGCTCTTCAAATGTAAGGTAGTGTGGTTCACACTCACGAGTAGACATCATTATCCACAACAATGCCTTCTGTCAGGTGTGGCCAAGTGGTGGCAAGGTGAAGCTCACTGCGGCGGCCATAAAAAGAAACAAGAGTTAATTCAATTTTGCACACAGTGATTGACTCACCTAACCATAACACTTCATTTGTTTTTTTCTAATTTGTGACAAAGATCTCACATCTAAAAGTAACAGACAAAACCTGCAAGAAGACATGAAGAACACAATTGGCTGATGATGAGATAAATTAGGACTGCATTGTCGTCATGGCTACAGTGCTTTCACCTGATTGGATCTTCGCAAGCTCCAAACGGAAGCTTCCCAAACTCCACCCCTCCCACCTCGCCTCCAAGGAGAGCGTCAAAGTCTGCCAGGAAAAAAATGTCTTTTTACGCACTTTCATTATCTTCATGTGGGCTCAGCTTAAAGTGATTTATGCCCAAAGGAAGGGTATAAAAGACAATAAATGAGCAACTTCTATTGTAGCATATTTCAGGCCTTCAAGGCAGGCAAACTCATCACATAAAATCAACAAGGGACAAAACTCTGACCCGCAATCTGTCCTTTTAAGCTAAACACTTCAAACTGACCTCTCCCCACCCACTACAATCCCTTCTCCATCTTATCCCAGAACGGTGGATCAGGTCTCCGCTGGTGAGCAGTTTAAAAAATAATAATAATAATAATAATTATTTGACCTCCTTGTATTTTCTGCTTTCTCCTGAACCACTTAGAAGCTCAAGGGTCTCTTTACTTTGCTAAATGCCACCCTGGAGAGCAACTCTTAGCTGTGGCAGGAACACACTGGTGAATTTGGGGCAGAGAGAGCAGAGCAAGTGGATTATATCAATATCCTAAAAAAAGGGAGCGATATGCACAGAGGGAAAGAAATGCCCCAGGTTTCAGTTCACAGAGCTAATATTATTTATATTATACACTTGATCCACTGTGTCTCTCACGGTACCTTCAGATCTACTTTTTGATTTTCCTCTAGACCTAAAATATTATTTCTGAGCATTTCCTTTCACCCCTGTGTATTCAATATTTACCTGGTTCAACTCAGTTCATGCTAATGCTTGTTTAGTGGATGCACTACAGGTGAAACTTGAGGTGAAACTCTATCAAACTCTACAAATGTTCTCGTTGGACTACTGTAATTTGATCAAAGGGCTTATTTACTAAAAAGTTGGTATATTCCTTTAAATTATTGCAAGGTATACACAGTCTCCTTTTTGCGCCTGTCCTACCTGGAGGCTGCTGTGGCCAAGAATACTGCTGCCAGTCCTGGAGAACATAAGTGAAGCGGATGGCAATGTTGATGGGGGGCAGAGGGGTCAAGGAACAGCCCTGGAAAAAAGACAAAAACAAAAGATGAACCTGAGACCTTGAAGGAGAAGAAAGAGGATTGGCTGAACAGAGTGGCAGACAAATAGGTCAGTGGTACCTAAAGGCAACTATAGCCTTGATATATCGATAACGTCTGAGGAAAAGATTATACAGCCTGATCAGAGACCGCTGTAGTCACAATAAAAATCGAAATGTGAGACATCATCTTCGTACAGCGAACTGAAAAGTGCAGAACCATGTCTGTTCATATGTGATGGTTGGAGCTGGAAGTACAGTGGCCTCTATAAAAGAAAAGGACTCGTTTTATGCTGGACAAAGAATTATGCTTCATCTTGCTCCGAAAAAATACTCACTATCTTAGACTTGAAGATGTCGAGCAGGCCAGACAGGTGGTTGTACTGGCTAGGCACCTTGCGGAGGTGGACCATCTCAAAGTCGGTGCGCACACCGGGGCCCTGGCACTCCCCGGCGTACATCCGCCTCCACTTCTGCTGGATCTGCACAAACATCGGCACCTGGCTGTGTGCACAGGAGCACCGGGGCAAAGAGGGGCATTAATAAGAAGTAATGTAAGCCTGTGTCAGGTTGTTCTGTTGGTTACCCGTTAGATACTGGGGCAGGCGATCTCGACATGCCTGCTCTACTAAAGCTACACAGCAGCACCAGGCGGAGAACAGAGGAACTGCAGGTGGAATCTGAGAGACATAAACCTTGTGGTGGACAATTATGGCCAATAGCAAATCATGAATCTCACCAACTTTGACACATACATATGTGGTTGTGTAATAATATATATCCAGTATAATATTTTTGCCAACACAAAAACAAATTATAGTTGCAATATTTATAAAAAACATTTTTGTAAAGTTTTTTTTTGTTTCCATAGCCAGTGTTGCCTCAGTCAGCAGTGTGATACCACATTGTGAACTACAGTACCCAGGAGCAGCAGGAAGGCCAAGTGACCTTGTTCTCTCCACAACTGATGATGCCGATGCTGCCCAGGGCCATGCTGCTGGCACTTCAGTTGCCATGGATACCAAATGACCTGATGCAATCCAATGCCACGGCAAATGTTCTTCCCGCCCACCATTTTTCTATTTTTAAAAAGGCAGCTTGTGTAAATAAGTGTAGGTCTCTAGGTCCAACTGCATTAGAACCAATTGCAGCCATCGTGGTTTACAAGATGACGATAAACCAAAAACATATTTTCATTGAGGTTGTATTCAAAGGGACAGGTTTCTGTCTGTTTCTGTAAACATCACCAATCGTCACCAACACTGAAAAATCCAGTTGCCTAGCAGTGGTAGGGTTACCATGGATACAATTGCCATCAACATGGTTACCTCACAGTGGGATTTCAGCGTGGTTACAGTTAGCTAAAGCAGGGTGTTACAATGAATACAGATACCAAACAGTGGAATGTTACCCTGAATATAGTTACCTAGCAGAGTGATGTTGCCATGGATACAGTCACTTAGCAGTGGGGAGTTGCAGTGGATACATTACCCTCAGAAGGACATTAACTTGGATACAACTAAGAGGCAATACAATGTTGCCATGGTGCCTTTTTATACTTCATTTAACTAGACAGGAAGATTAAACAGAGACCTGGCCAGAAAAGCAGCATCAGTGACAAACTAAGTAGCAGACAAACAACACATAACTACGTACATAAGCAAAAAAAAAAGCTTTCTCTGGATGGAGAACTCGCTCGCTGCTATTTAGGAGACACTTTTGGATTTCTCTCAAGTTTAGATTTGTCACTTCCTGTGTGGAGACGATTTCCCACAAGTGACCACACTATAATTTCACTTGGGCAATCTGAAAATGTGAAGAATCTACGGCATTTCAAACAGTGGAGAAGGGACGCTCTTCTCTACTGCAGCCCCACTTTATGATTTAGGCTGAGAAGACAGCTAGAAGACGGATTTTTACATAAAAAGCGTGCCTTGTGCAGCTTTAAATCCTCCACCCTGGGAGCCAAAGGTATGGCACTTGCCTAGGATCAAATAACACCAGAGCTTTCTCTCCTGGGTCTTCCCTTCTCTGTCTCCCTTTCAACTTTCCCCCTGTCTCATTAACAAAAGGTGAGCGCAAAAAGAAAATTCACCAAACAAGTGCTCAAAAGTCAGTAGTTCAATAACAGGCGGGGATCAGAGGCCAAGCCTAAAAAGATCTTGGCTCTACAAAGCATAGACAGCTCCTTATTGAGTGCGCCTCAAAATCCCTTGTAATAATTTTAAACTCACTAAGAGAGACCAGCTCCAAGGATAGGAAGCAAATTACATGAAAGCTAGGTTACTTATTTTAGTTCAGCCCAAGCATTTAAAAGGTGCAACGATAAGAGACAGCTTTAGAGTCAGTATTAAACCTCAATGTGCAACGATACAGTGTCTAAGGCATGAAGACATTGGAAGGAGGCATGTGAGTACAGAACATCACCATAATTACCATCATTATCTAGCAGTAGGGTGTTAATGTGGATACATTACTAGCAGCAGACTTCTGCCATGAAAACAATTAGAAAGTGAGGGCGCGCACACACACACACACACACGTTAGAATTACATTTATATTTTAGGCATTTACCTCTCATCAACTTACAATGCAACTTACAATGTGTGTGCAAGTAGGGGTTCAGGGTCTTGCCCAAGGACACATGATGGACACAAATTGGCCTGCGACCTTCTTCTTCTTTTTGTTAGGGGGAATCTCTGTAGCCAGTAGGCCAACATGCTACCCCAACTACTATCACATGTCAGAAATATACATCAAGCAGTCAATCTAACGTACAAGCCTGATGTGATTTTGAGTAAGCAACCTTCTGATCTGTCAGTTTTGTTATTAGCCATGCTAGTGCAGATCCTCATAGACATTACCACCAGGAGCTCAGTACAAGCAGACATTACGACAAATAATCTAGATTCAAAAACACAGAATCTAGTGTATGAAAGTCGTCTTGGCCTTGACGTTCAGCACTGATTTCAGCCATCTACTGTGGTGTGTGATGAAGGTGACTTACCAGCCGCTGTTGGCCAGAGAGATGGAGATGGAGCTGAGGAGGAGGTTGCATTTCGACTCACTGATGATGGCCTCACAGTTGGCTCCAGGGGAGATGACCAAAAACTCCCGCATGCCGTACCTGTCACCACAGACAGACTTATAGCAGTAGACGGACATCTGCCTCACACACCTATAGAGTTACCTCTGTGCAAGCGTCCAAAATTTACTTTGTGGCTCATCTGACAAGTGTTAAAACAAATAACCTGCCAAGAATACTTTTACTGGCCAAATATATATATGAATTCATATGACATTCATAGAACTATATAGCGTATATAGTGTGGGCTCCAGTGCACCACATTTGGGGTGGTCGCAAGCAATATCCAAACTAAGAATAAATAGATGTTAGTGGTTTTTATTAAGCTCACCACGGGGTGGACAGCTTCTATATGTTGGTTTGTCTGTAAAGAAGATATATTTGAGGGATTGACATCCATTCATTTTGAAGGCTCATTCACTTTCATATGGGTCAGTTACCTCTACTGGTCAGTAGATGGCGCTTGATGTTCTCAATGAGCTTTTCCAGTATAAAATGTATGTAAAATGTAACTATTACAAAACAATGATATGATTTCCATGATATTCTACACATGATGCATTACTAGATGATTTCCTAAGTCAACTAAAAATGTTACTGTCAATTTACAATTGATATACTTGGGTTTGATACTTTAAATTACTTTAAGTTGTTATATTGTCCAGCTTCACAGTGTATGCCCTGTAGACTCATGAAATAACTCAATATGGCTGATGTAGCCATGTTTATTTTTGGAACTACTCAGGTGGCCAACTACGTAGTCATCCACTGTGCAGTGATTTTTAGCTGTACAGAGTCTCCCATCACCCACCACCTTCACTGCCGATGGAAACAGGAAACAAGGAAAGTAGTCCCTGCTAGTTCCAAACAGTAGCAAAGTTATTTTTATATCATGTTTGTGTTTTACCAATATCCTACACAAAACTGTCAGATTAGGACACATATAATTTAAGATTTCTTACCATGCTTTAGAGCTGCTACAAGTTCTCATTTCCTCACTTTTGAGATAATGCTAGTGATCTACTATCTACTACTCAACATAGTGTATGCTCGAGTGTTAGTATGGCGCACTGGAGCCACCAATCTACCAGGGTCATAGTGATTTCAGTAGGTAGATTTTCACATCACTACGTTGACCAACAGCACAATCTACTAAAAATTCACTGTATTCCTTTAATATTTAACTGAGGCTGTGTCACACTGACTCAACTCACCATCTGACCAGGCAGTGGGCTCGAGGAGGGAAGTCATTGTTCATACACAGAAGGTCCTGCATAGCCAAGGGGAAGGCATCTGGACAAACAAATCAGAGCTGCAGCACACTTTCGAGGGATTGATGGATTAAGCTACTTTGGTACATTCTTTCATCCATTAACCCTTCTCTCCAATTTCTCCATTGTAAACTAAGGTATACCTTAAATATGTTCCAAGGGACTGGTGTTAAAATGCACTTCACCAAATGTATGCTCATCCACTCAAGAAACACTAATAACAGCAAGAGTTTAAAATGCACCAGCTACATAATTGCTATTACATCTGGCATATCATCTAGCCAGGAAACTATGGCAAATCAAAACATCACTGTACCTTCCTCGGGCTCCTCCTTCCCATCACCCTCATCAGACTCTTGCTTCAGGTAGTGGTGAGTTATGGAAAATTTAAAGTCTGCAAAGTTAATCTCCTGACACTTTTCCTCCCAGGTACCACTGGTGTATTCACCCTGTGTCAAAAGGAGAGCGGAAACATGCAAGAATTGTTGAGAATGGCCAGATGGTAGCATACTGATTGGAGTGAGGGGGTGTGAATAGGGTGAATGTGCAAGGTTAAATGATAGCAGCATACCTTCTCTGGGGGCAATTTTCCCGCAGAGCTCCCAATCAGCTTCCAGTCATTTAACACTTCCTCAACTCGGGACACAAACCTGCAAGGAGATTAAATGAGTTTCTCTGTCTAGCTGGACATGCTACATGCTATGACACACTATCTTATGGTACAACTGCCATATCTGCCTCACAGGGTTCCCACTCATTCCTCCCATGTTCCAAAGCTATATGCACGTGTTCCTTTTTCCGTGACTTTTCCAGGCCTGGAAAATATATGTTTTTGAATTCCATGCGTTTTCCAGGTTTTCCATGACCGTAGTAGGAACCCTGGCCTCAGACACAACAACTTTCAACAGACTCGACAGTATGAAAGCATATACACTTCAAACAACTGATGCGTACTTGGTACTGTTTTGTAGCCATTGGCAAAAGGTAGCATGCTTACGTGTCAAGATATAGCGTAACGGTAACCGGGGAAAGTTAGCCAAGACGGATTGCATTGATAAACATGAGCTAACGTTAGCTTAGTGACAGCTAACTACTTTATGATTCTTCGCACTTTTGACATTGCATATACAGCGGTGGAAATACATAATGTGGATAACCTCTTTAAATGCAATGATAATTATGATTTAGTGTGTAATATTAGCTAGAAAGTTTAGCCCACAAAGCTATGACGACAAAGCTAGTTAGCCTAACGTTACCTTTCCCACTCTGAGGCGGTGGTGAAGTCGGTGATCTCAAACACCTCTGACTCGGGCTGTAAGAGAAATAAATTGGCCTATTTAAACATGGGTTCAGTTGTAACAGATGTTATGACTTCTTACATATGTCTGCTTAGACACGTAAGTCGTTGACTGGCTGTAGAAATAGAGTTATTTAGCTGGAGTACTCACATCACTGTCGGCAGCCATCATTAATTCCTGTTTACGTTCTGTCTTCTTCGTCTTCTTCTTGGGTTTTAAAAGCAGCTGTCATCCACCTTTAGGGTGCATTGCTGCCACCTACTGTTCCGGAGTGTAGACAAGAGCACCTATAATCTCTTAATCCAATTTCTCTCAAATAATTAAAGAAAACTGAACGGAAAGCGCTATTCCACATGAATTAAAAATCTTAATTCCAGTTTCTTCTAGCTCAGCTCTCATTGCTTTCTGCTGTCTATCTCCTGTAGTCCATAGCAGCTGTTACTGACCGACTCCTCCTGACAATATTCACATAAACCTGTCAGATGTTTTCCAATTATCTGCAATTAGTAAACTCTGGCCCAACCTTAATAATGTAATGACGACTTCCTATTTTTGCCCATATATCTAATTGTATTGACCTTTTTTATGAATTTGGTGTAGATGTCTATTTTTTGTTCCTCCATCCCCAAAGTGGGTGATTCAAAGAATAAATGCAAGAAAGTGAATCTGGAGGTAAGGCATGACTGCTCTGAGTATGGACCGGTGTTAGGTGGTAGTTTGTGAGATAGTGACAGCATGGAATTTAGTAATCCTGCCTCGGTGTACCACAGAGCGACATCAGAGGTCCTCCTTGCCCTAATGTCTAAACCGTCCTCCACTATTTTACATGGAGTTTAGTCTTCGCACACTTTAGGACTTGCTGACGTTGCAGTGCTGTACAAAGTGAAAGTCTGCCTCTAGATGGCAGGCTCGTCTAAAGTAAAGCAGCCATTCCTTCTCTGAGCTCAAATCATAACAAGGCTACAACCTGCTTTCTGAACTGTATGTAGAAAGCTTATAGAAAATCTACTAATCTCAATTCATACTACATTCAGGTAACGTGTCTTGTATCTAGTATCTATGCTGCCATCTGAAATGTCCTCATCTGTCTGGTGCATTTCAGGAATTAAGCATAAAATAGTTCCACTTTCCAGCCAGCCAAAGGAGGAGTCATAGAACAGCTAGACAAAAACAACTTTTGTCACTTGTGGATCTGACTCAAGCGACGGCTTAACTTCTTTCTCTGGGTTTTTGATTTCATCTCAAGACAAGGATGACTTCAGAAACAGCTGGTATGTTTACTGATTTTAACTGTCGGTTGTAGGATATTGAACTATAGTGCTGTAAAGTGAAAGTCTGCCTCTAGATGGCAGGCTTGTCTAAAGTAAAGCAGCCATTCCTACTCTGAGGTCAAATCATAACAAGGCAGCTAAGACTACAACCTGCTTTCTGAACTGTGTAGAAAGCTTATAGAAAATCTACTAATCTCAATTCATACTACATTATGGTGACGTGTCTTGTATCTAGTATCTATGCAGCCTTCTAAAATGTCCTCATCTGTCTGGTGCATTTCAGGAATTAAGCATGAAATAGTTTCACTTTCCAGCCAGTCTAAGGGCGGGGTGGAGTCATAAAACAGCTAGATGAAAACAACTTTTGTCACTTGTGGATCTGACTCAAGCGACGGCTTAACTTCTTTCTCTGGGTTTTTGATTTCATCTCAAGACAAGGATGACTTCAGAAACAGCTGGTATGTTTACTGATTTTAACTGTCGGTTGTAGGCTATTGAACTGTAGTAAAACGTTGCATTAAATATTTGCAATTTCTGCAGCTGATATAAACTGAGTCATGTAATGTTTGCCACGTTTGCAGAGGGACTGAGCAGAAGTTGCAACAGTTTTGGGAATGGCTGCAAGGCAAATAAAACTCCCAGAAACTGTCAGTCACAACCTTTTCTGAAACCATATATGGGTTTACAAAAGGTAAAATACTGCATTCACAAATGTGCATCAATGGGATTACATGTATGTTGCCACAAAAACAATAAGTGATATTTTACTTTCAGAAATTGCAAACATATTTTGAAGAGTGACTATGTGTCTGTGTATTTGCTTTCTTGTGTAGTTCACTTTGCTGAAGGATCAACTCATGAAAAAAGTGTGTAAGATTTTGTTTCGTGCAACAAAGGTGAGAATTGAAGAACTGAACAGTTGCAACAACCTTTCATAACTTAACAAAAAGAGAATGTAGTCTATTTGTTGTCTTTTCTCTTGTCTTTCTGCATAGGATTCAAATCACACAGAGCCCAGTGATTTTTCCCTGGATGAGGCAAAACTGATCATCAGAGAACTTGCTGTTGAACTGGACAGGATAACACAGGTGGGTCTTCTCACACTGGAGAGGTGCATTTCATACACAGTCATTATACCTAATCAATTGTCTCTCGTCCTGTTCCACACAGACAAGAAAACCCTTACTGACCAAAATGAATGAAGATGGATCTTGTCTGGAGGAGCGACAGGAGTTCATACTACAGTGGGCTGACGACGTCATGCAGATAACACAAACCCAAGAGGTTAGAGAAATGAAAATCCTCCCAGAAATCAACTGACTAACTGAAATGACTGAACCGGTTAAACCAGTTAGCTATTTTCAAACTGTGAAACCAGGCTTGACAAGAAGCCTGCTTTGTTTACTTGAAACTTGTGCAGTGGGTGAAAGCGAAAGTAAAATAAAAATACACAAATGATTTGTTTAGCAGATGAGCACAGATCATGAGAGTAAAGAAGAAGTGAGAGAGTCTGTCCAGGCGAAACAGGATCAGGAACAGAGGCTGAAGGGAGCCAGAAAGGTCCTGTCTGATTGGGTCTGGTCACTGAAACAGACACCACAGGTATGGGGGCAGGGCTCTATGAGAGCAGCACTTCCATACTTGCAGAACAGTTTTGCACACTGGCTTTTACATTGCACATTCATATTGCTCATGTACACACTGACTTTCAAATAGTTTATTTTTTTATTGCTATATTGTTTATACTATTTATTTGAGATTTTTCTTTGTAGTATCTCCTACTTTAGTCCCCTTTTCCTTTCTACCTCTAGCACTGCATTTCTAAACCATTGAATCTTGTTGAATCACTCCAGTGGTGAAAATGCCCCTCAGTAATGAAGCTTAAAGACTAAGATGTTGTTATGGGTCTTGATATGTTGATTGTGTCTTCAGGCACAATGGGGATTGACAACAAAAGAATCATGAAAAAATTGTTGTTGGGTATATTGATATCAATCTGAGATAACATCAAGAAAAAAGTTGACTTCATGCTGTCTCTCTGCAGGACTCGGTACATCTTGGTGAAGGTGTGTGTGAGGTAGTGCAGGATCTGAAGAACCAGTGGAAGAGAGGGAAACTAGCCAACATGCTCCCAGTGATGGACTTCATGATCTGGAGTCTGCTTCAACCAGAGGCACAAGAGGTCCGCAAACACCGACATGTTCAAACTTCTTATTATTTTTCAGTTACACCAAGGTTTTAAATTGATTGTATTTCCTGTTCACAGGGCTCAATTGCTAAATACTGGAGCAGACGTAGAGGTGAGTCACCACGTGTTACCCTGTGGTTAACTGCTGTTTCTGCTTGTGATGTTGCTGCAACTTAAACCCTCAACTCACATATTTCCTGTTCCTGTTCTCTATTAGGAGCCCTAAGTCACATTCCTGAGTCTGGTATGTTGTATTTCAAGTTTCAAGTTTATTGTCTACTTGATAACAATGCAAACATCATTACCAGTAATGAAACTCTTAGTCTCAGAGCCTAAGAATATTTCCCTCTGCAGTCAACATTTACAGTGTTATTTGATATCTTTCTTCATAATCATGGTGTTTTTGTGTTTTTGTGGGGTTTTTTTACAGTTTGGGAATGGATTTCCAAAGCAACAAGTTAGTATCACTAAATACTATTGCATTACTTACATTTTAGGTAGTAGTTTGAAATCGCTCAGAGCTATTTGAATGCCTGTTTCCATAGCACTACCACTTCAGTTATCTTTAACTTCCTCACACCTCATTGTGTAATTGTCACCATGCAGCTGAGATCACACTGGATCCATCTACAGCGAACCCCAGCCTCAAGCTGTCCCAGGACAGGAAAGCAGTGAAAATGAACCAGATCATCGAGAGCGTCAACAACCCGTGGGATGGATACAGCATGAGTAAATCTAGATATGACGGCTGGTGGTGTGTCTTGGGTTCCAGGGGTTATGATTCAGGAAGGCACTACTGGGAGGTCGATGTCAGAGGGAAGAGAGAATGGAGGATCGGTGTCATCAGAGAGTCCGCAACCAGAAATGGTTTTGCAACTCTTGACTCGACAGCAGGTTACTGGACTCTGCGCCTGCAGCTCAGCCAGCTCCTGGCCATGACGACACCCGTCACCAAGCTGAACAGATCTGCACCCGGCAGACTGGGGGTGTTCCTAGACATGGAGGAAGGGCAGGTCTCCTTCTACGATGCAGGGCAAAGATGTCACATCTACACCTTTGATGTCGACTTTGATCGCGCTGAGAAGATTTATCCTCTGTTTGGTACAATTGAGACAGACAGAGAGCTGCGCATTTCAAATAACTAGATTCATTTCTTTCAGAAGGAGTAGAGCTACTTTCAGATTTAGACAGATGTGCTTTGTAACATGAGAACATAGGAGAGTAGAAAGATGAACACAAACACAATACACATTTAAAATGTAATAAATACACACATGTAAGAACAATACAATGAAATTACATTACAATAATAATAATTATAATAATAATAATACAATAACATCAACAAATAGACAATCCTACAATGTAGAATATTGAGTTTGTGTACATTTATGTTACAGGTCAAATTGACCCGTTTTAAAGTTTGAAGATCTAGGAAAAATAGTTACAAGTATTTTTTCAGTATGAAACTTTTTCTGCTTTTTCTACATGAAAATGGTTCATCTCACATATTTGCAACCACCCCCTGCATGTTTATATCACATAGATACTGTTCGGGTCAATTTGACCCAGCAGTCAAACTGGAGGTAAAAGGGTGTCAGAAATGTCAGACTATTTCTTTCTTTGCAACTGTGAGACATATTTCACCCCAATCTCTTTCACACACACACACACGTGCACACACGCACGCGCGCACGCACACGCACACACACACACACACACAAATTCTTACAACACCAAGCGAATGACTGTGCGCTGGCCATTGGTCATCTTTTATAACATGATCGATGTATCGGCCTACAATGCGTTTGTTATCTGGACTGAGATCTTTCCTGAGTGGAATGTGTCAAAGCTGTACAAGAGGCGCATCTTTCTCGAGGAGCTGGGGAAGGCGCTTGTGACACCACACATCCAACGGAGGCAGCACCTGCCAAGGACCCCAGCCGCTGCAGCCACAGTGAGGGAGATCCAGGAGAGGACTGCACCTAGTACACCAGTGCGTGAGGTAAGTAAGTGTGTGTGTGTGTGTGTGTGTGTGCGCGCGTGCGTGTGCGCATGTGTGTACGTGCGTGCATGTGTGCGTATAAGTGTATGAGAGCGCGATGTGTGTGTCTTGGGATCAGCAAAAAGACATCATAGTAAAGTAATCATGGTCCTCTTGTTTCTAGGTTGCTGCTGAGGGGAAGAGGAAGAGGTGCCAGGTCTGCAGACATCTGATGATGTCAAGACAAGCATGACCTGTGCGAAATGTGCAAAATTCATTTGCACAAAGCACAGTGTGATGACATGTCACTCGTGTGCTGTGTAGATGTACAGACAGACACACACATACACCTTGTTCATATTGCTATTGCTTGTTATTTTGTTCATTTCTGGTTCACAAACAGTGCATGTATGTAAAACAAAATTTAAATGTTATGTTTCAATGTTGTGTAAAACTATTGTGTTTTATATTTTGGTCTTTCAAAAGTAATAAAGTGGTGAAACAAGTTTGAACATGTATTTTTTTTATGAAAAACGAAAAACAAATGATCCTAATTGAACCATTACCTGTGAGAGGTAAGGAACACCATTGCACTAAATATTGATAGAATAGTTAGTAATGGAGTTAGTAATTAAATATTAACAATGCTTATTAGGATTTTTTTTGTTTCGGACATCTTTTGGATAATTAAACATGCACCGGGTCAAATTGACCCGGGAACATCATTGCTGTTCCTGACAAATGAACATAACAGGAGGGTTAACGTTGTCTTAATTCTTAAAATGATATTTTTGAACAATACATGTTCATTTTAACCCAGACTATTGGAACATTTTTAATACAAGTGTGTGTGTGTGTGTGTGTGTGTGTGTGTGTGTGTGTGTTTTCTGTATGACTATTTTAATCTCTTTGGTTTCATTTCAACCACAACAGCAATATAAGACAGTTCACAGGTATGTTATTTAAAACATTACACCAACACTAGAACCAGTGTTGATCTGCCAAAAGGAAAAGTCTATAACACACTTTATTTAATTGATCAATGATCATATTTTCTAATTGAAAATAACAAAAACAGTGTGTACTGCCAGAGACTAGCATGACACCAAATCACACGGTGGTGTGGTGTGGTGTCAACAGGAAATGTTCTCATATTCAGCACAGGCTGTTCTCAACGATCATATGATAACGAAACTTTACAAGTCAAGTGACATTTATGAAACGCGGTTATTGAAAATACCTTGCATTCACTGTTCCCTTACTCTCATGTTCACTGTTTTTACTGTCACATGTACAAAACTTACTCTCAACCCATGGACAGATGAGACAAAAGTGGAGCTTTTTGGACAACATGGGTCTCATGTCTGGTGAAAAGCAAATCCAGCATTCCACAGTATGAACCTCATACCAACAGTCAAACATGGTGGTGATAGTTTGATGGTTTGGGGATGCTGTGCTGCCTCAGGGCCTGGACGACTTGCCATCATTGAATGAAAACCCAACAGCAATTCAGCATGGAACGGAAGAGTGGACTAAAATTGTTCCACAGTGGTGTGAAAGACCGATCATGAACTACAGGAAGTGTTTGGGTGCAGTTAAAGGTGGCGCAACCAGTTATTGAGTGTAAGGGGGCAATTACTTTTTCACACAGGGGCAATGGATGTTGGAAAACTTCAATAAATGAAATAAATATTTTAAAAATTGTTTGTTGTTCACTCAGGTTCCTTTTATGTATTATTAGATTTTGATTGAATATCTGAAAACATTCAGTGTCAAAAATATGCAATAATAGAGGAAATCAAGAAGGGGATTAGTTGTGTGAGAATTTTGGTAAAAGCAGCAAATGTGTGATTTTTGCGTATGTAAGATGTAAAATTGTGTGTGAACAACATTCTAGTGGACGTGTGAGAAAACAACAGTGAATGTAACAACACTTCCTGTGAGAGAGGTAGAATTGAGAATGCAAGAGTGATTCTTTTGCAAAATAACATCAGTGAATGTGAGTGATTTCTGTATATGTGAGAGCAAAAACATTGAATGCAAAAGTGATTCTTGTGCTAGAAGTCTATTTTGAATATTGGCCTTTACAGCCACTCATACAATTTAGAGTCTCCAATCCACCTGAATGTGGGAGGAAACATTTTATCTGTTCATCCCATTTCACGTTAGTAACCCTGGAAAAGACGCTTTTATCCAAAGCAACTTACAAAGGTGATAGTTGACACTACGTGGGAATTGAATCCACGACCCTCAGACTGAGAGTCTCAAGCTCTACAGATTGAGTTGTCTGAATGTGACTAAGCAGGTCAGCGTCAAACAGGATTAAATTTGAAATTGTTTTAACTTTTAGTGCAGCAGAAAGGTGGAAAATCCGAGCAGTACCCCCAGGATAGCGTTGACGCTATGTTGGGATTCAACGCTCTCTTCCATAGAAAATAATGGCAATGCCAGCGCTGAGCTCTCATCGTGTTTTGACCACTTAAGTCTACATAGCCATTGTTATGTTGGTCATGACAGCCAGTGTCCAGAAAGAATACTGCCCTTTATTCTTATATATTCATGAACCTGTCTAGCTGCTATGTCACTTCATTTAAATTATATCATTTTGACTTAATGAGGTATGCACAGAACAACAATCTCAATTTGTTTATCGGTTGTCATGTAGTGCTTATGTAGGTGTTATGTATGCCTAATGTTTTGTTCTCTTTTCTTTGTATTTTAATCAGAATGAATCTGAAAACAGTGAGGAGGAAGAATCAGATGAACGTGATCCAGAATATGTTCCAGCCTCAGAAACTGATACAGAAGAATGAGGTTCTGAAAAAGGAAGTGGTTCACTTAAAGTAAAGCAAAGAAAATAACCTCAAGACTGTAAATGTACCACTTTAAAAAAAACTGAGACAATGCAGACAATCTGTGGGACTGTGAGCTTTACTGTGGTGTGTGCTGTTTTCTAAATGTGGCATTAGTGACCTGCAGATCTAATTAATGCTTTCACCTGAGAACCTATACCGCTCAAACACATGTTGGTCCAGGTCTGATCTGTCCCTGAAAGTTCTTTCTCTTTGGAAAGCCCTGCAGACAATCCCCCCCTCATCCACGACCACGACCTCATCTATGAATGGACAGGTCATGATGGACATAGGATGAGACATGGGTCAGCTTGTGCGCTGTCTCATCAGTGACGAAGGGGCGAATCCTCCTGATGTTGTAGAGGAGGAATCTGCAGGAGCGTGTCACTGATGCGATGTTTGCCGAGAACGACAGTTGGTCGTCCAGGGTCACACCCACATTCCTCGCAGTCTGAGTTGATGTCACCACAGCATTATCAATGGTGATGGCCAGGTCTCCGTGCGGACAGCCCTTCCCCGGGAAACACCAGCTCAGTCTTGTCTAGGTTGAGCTTCAGGTGGTGCAACGACATCCACTCAATGCGTGCCTCCACTTGTGTGTCAGAGGGGGGAAATGACAAGATCAGCTGGGTGTCATCTGCATAGCAGTGGTAGGAGTCATGGGAGTGGATAACAGAACCAAGAGATGTTGTGTAGGGTAAAAAGAAGAGGACCCAGAACGGATTTGATAGAATAGCCGACAATATATTTTGCAATTCTGCTGTTAAATATTAGATATACTATCTATCGCCATAACATATGTAGAAAAGGCTATACATAACATTTCCCAATATGTGGGGATCAAACTCACAACCCTTAGACTGAGAGGCTCATGCTCTACTGAGTGAGCTGTCCGGGTTGGACATTGTCACTATTTTGAAACTGGTTGTTTCCATCCTGGAAATAGATTGGCTGACAGCGTGTTCTACAGTGACTGTAAATCCCATATGTGGTGGGGAAGGCTCCCTTAGGCAAGTGAATACAGTGCCCTGGGTGGTGTGTGTGAACGCAGCCTCAAGCATGACTCCTCCCCCAACCAATTCCCTAATCCGGCCCACATTATATAATATATATATACAGTACCAGTCAAAAGTTTGGACACACTTACTCATAGAAAGGGTTTTTCTTTATTTTTACAATTTTCCACTATTTTAGAATAATAGTAAAGTAATGAAAACTGTGAAATAACACAAAAGGAATTATGCAGTGACCAAAAAAATGTAATAAAATAAAAACTATCTTATATTTTAGATTCTTCAAAGTAGAAACCCTTTGGCATTAACAAGCAAATAAATTCCACAAATGAACTTTTAAAGGCCACAATCACTATGTGAGTGTTTAAAATGATGATTTAATCATTGTGGTTCAACATTCTCCACCTCTAAAGTCTAAATGAAAACTACTTGTTGGAGGTGCATTTCAATTTAATTAAAATGTAAGTTTTGAAAATAAATTCATACACAGGCATCAACTTCTCTATTTGTCTAAGAAATTTTCAAGCATTTAAGCATCAAGCCTTTACATCAAAATGTCTTTAAGATCATGAGAAAGAAAAACAGGTGTGTCCAAACTTTTGACTGGTACTGTATATATATATATTGGTTTAGTCTTCTGGCTCTGGTTGTGGCTGGTGTCTGTGCTGAAGGTATGTGATGCCTTTGACACAGTATATTTAGATTGCCTTTCTGTCCTAGCTTTTACCTGATGCATTTACTGATCATTTTTAGTTGGAACCCCATTGTTGTCCTGCCCACCTCCCTGAGTGACCCCCAGTGTTATCCCATACCAGAGGTGGCGAGTAGGGTCACAAGTTATAGTTTTAGTGTGCAGTATGCAGGGGTGTATAAAGTACCCAGAAAATCTACTTATGTTAAAGTATGAGTACTGGTTAAAAATCTTACTCCATTACAAGTCAAAGTATCTAGCTAAAAATACACTTGAGTAAAAGTTTCTACTTTTAAATGTACTCTAGTAAAAAGTATATATATATATATATATATATATATTTATTATTGCAATGGGTAGACAATGCTAAAATAACAGAGGAGACTTTTTTGCAGTAAAATTACTTGAATGCACTTCATCGAATTTGATGGAAAATCATTGAAAAAACATGTCGAGATAAACTAACATGGACAGCATTCACATCACAGCGTCCAATTCTAAAGTTGGCCAACACCTAGGGAGAATTAAGTCATGGGAACACAGCACCTTTTATTTTGATGACATTCCTCAGTTGCTACCAGTCTAAATGCTCCAATCAAACACCTCCTTCAGTGTTGTCTGATTACGTCATATGTTATTTTTTGCTGATTTCTTTTTTCCGAGTTATCTGTTTTCCAAATCTGAGGCGTCTCTCAGCAGCCGTACAGTCTGAGCGATTACTGCAACGTCTGTTTTGACAAACATGATTTTTATCTGCATACTTTCTTTCTCCTCTCTGACTTACATGTTTCTGCAGCTCTTTCTATCACTCCCTCGGTTGTTTGCCAGAATCGGCCAAAACATGTTTGATCTCCTGCTTTCCCGGACATTTTCTGGTGATCTCATTGATTTAACTTTGGCTCATAGACAACACTTTCCCTCCGAGGCTGTTATCACTTTAGTTATGTGTTTTGCCTTTGGGTAGTTTGGCATTGCTCTTAGTCTTTGTTTTCCTTAATGCTGTGAGGATTGCTGTGTTGCACATGAGGTGATTAAGTGGTAGCACCCCTGGGCACTCAGTGTAGTCTGCCTCTCTAAAAGTGGCCTCAGCTCAGTTTTCCTTAGTTGTCCTTAGTTTATGTTGGACTGGTAGTTTTGGGGTATCTTAGGGTGTTCTTACAATTTTAGATTTTGTATTCAGGCCTGCTTTTAGTGACTGTAATAGTATTTTAACTGTTCCAGTCCTTTGCCCAGCATGTTTTGCTTTCAATAAAATACTTTGGTTTAATTTGGAAACACGTCTCTGTCTCATCAGTAACTAACCTGTGTGCCTTATTTACTCTTCAACCCAATATTCAAAGCTCATAAGTAGTATTTCCTGGGGTGAGTTTCCCCAGGTGGCGTTGTCGATCCTTCCTTATTTCCCCCTTCAATTGACCCAGCCACACATACAGTAACAGTGAATGTGTCTCCTAGCAACCGTGGGAACACTTTGACACATATTCCCAAGAAACTTTATTTCAATGAATTTGTTAAATAAAAATAATTTAGAAAATAAAATAATACTTGATGACACAAGTTGTAACCGTTTTCTAAAAGCAATACGGCACTTGTGTCATGACCCCAGCCCGGCCACTGGAGTTTCCTTGTGTTTTTACCTCCCCTGTCGGTCTCTATGTCTGTCTCTGTGTGGTTGTGTGTGTGTATGTCATGGGTGTGGCTTCCTCTCCCAACCCTACCTCTCCTCCACACCTGTCTCCTATCAACTCATCAGTCCTGCAGTATCTAAACCCCGGCTCTTCAACCACTCTTCGCCAGATTGTTCTTCAGCTACAGTGGTAGACACTTTCTCGGCCTCTCTTGATTGAAACTCTGAATAATATCTCGTGTATGCCTTCGGGTTTGTCTAACTGTTTTGTTCTTGTCTCCAGTGTTCCCCTGTGTGCCTCCTTCCTCTTGTCTCCTCACCTGCCTGCTCCAGCCCCAGTCTGCTTCCCCGGCTCCTCGTCCTCCCTCCGGTCTCCCCTGTCCCCGCCTCACCTGCCTGCTCCAGCCCCAGTCTGCTTCCTCCGCTCCGGTCTCGTCGGCTACCTCGGTTCCGTCCAGCCTAGCCACTACACCCCCCCACCTTCCCATCGCTTGCTTCCCTTTAATAAATCATCTTTTCATACTTCCTGTTGTGGTCTGCATTTGGGTCCAGATCAAACCTCATCCTGACAACTTGAGGTCTTGCTGGACACTTATGGTTAAATGGGGTTGCCTAACAACGCTCAGAACCGTGACTGTATCCCCGATACCGCCTACATCATTTTATATTAAAGGGTAATTCGGGGATTTTTCAACCTGGCCTCTATATCCACAAAATCGCTTATACCTTTTTAAATAGATCCCAAAAGTTTCAGAGTTGCTCTAGTAGATCAGCTCAGCCGGCAGTCGCGAATCGGCGGCTCAATGGCTGCAATCTAATCCAGCAGGCATGTCAATGCGGTCAAATACAATCAATTTATATAGATAGATACTTTATTGATCCCCAGGGGGAAATTCTGGGGTCGAAGCAGCATAACAGTGTCAACAAGAATATATAAAATACAAGGCAAGGTATGAAATACAAAAAATACAAAATAAGAAAGTGTTACACCACTCAGACAGGAGGACATTCGTGGTGTAGAAAAGTGTTCATTTTATTTACTTCACCAACAAGACTCAGCAAAACATGCAAGCTAAGCAGTACAGCAGCACCGGAAACTCCCTCCGCGCTCTTTTTTTCCCGACTATGAACTGAATTACTCTCATATACAGCCTGCAGTAATATACCACAAAACAGCTTACTCTGCCCCCTGCTGGCGAGTTTAGTATACTAAACTTAACTTTTTAACCAGAAATAAACAGGTGTTACAAAATGTTGTCTCCTTAGACAGTTTCGTAGCATCCGGACTCACACCACCAGATTCAAAGACAGTTTCTTCCCACAAGCCATCAGGCTCTTAAACAAGCCACCTTGGTGTGACTGAAAAAGAGAACAGGAACAGGAAATATGTGAGATGACAGATTAAGTTGCAACACCACCACAAGCAGAAATAGTAAGAATGTACATGTTAACCAAATGGTAACTCACCTCTACCTCTGAACCTTTGTTTATTTCTGCGCCACTGTTTTGCAATCGATCCCTGTGAACAAGAAATGAATCAATTTAAAACCTTGGTGTAACTGAAAAATAATAAGTTTGAACATGTCTGTGTTTGTGGACCTCTTGTGCCTCTGGTTGAAGCAGACTCCAGATCATGAAGTCCATCACTGGGAGCATGTTGGCTAGTTTCCCTCTCTTCCACTGGTTCTCCAGATCCTGCACTACCTCACACACACCTTCACCAAGACGTACTGAGTCCTGCAGAGAAACAGCATGAAGTCAACTTTTTTTTTTATGTTATCCTTTCTTTGATATCTTTATACCCAAGAATTATGCAATTATAAGTCAACCAATTTTTTCATTCTTTTTTCAATCCCCATCGTGCCTGAAGACACGCTGCTCCTGCCAGTTTTCCCCTTCCCCACCAGTCTGATACCGAGATCTGGGGTGCGTTCAGCCCCGACAAAACGTAGCAAAACGTTTAGCGGAAACGGTGATGCGTTGAACACCCTGTTGTGTTACGCAAGTGTTGCAACTATGGCAGCTGAGAAGGCCACTCTTTGCGTTCTTTCCGGAGCCTGATGAAGAGTTCAGGAGTATAGAGGATAGAATCGTCCATAATTAGAAATGAATAAATACATATATACATTCCAGCCAATCGTTGCCGCTAAGCAATCATCCACTTGGTTGATGAAGTTCAGCTGGAGTGGGTGTTCCACAAAGAGAGCTTACCACCTTAGCCAGGCTCATTTCTTTTAGTCTGGCTTATTTCAGATTTATTCAGTTCCATAAAGCAAACTCAGCATAGTTTAAGCTAAGTTGCTATGGCAACTTTGAAACTAGCCTGCCTCGGGGCAGGCTATATCAGGCTGAATCGGTACTCCCATAACACTGATCCAACTGAAACGCAATGATTTTCAAACAAGGTTCCGCCATCCTAATGTTCAACACTAGGAGACAAAATGTAATGTTAAAGGGTAATTCTGGGATTTTTCAACGTGGCCTCTATGTCCACAAAATCGCTTTTCATACCTTTAAGTAGATCCCAAAAGTTTCGGAGTTGCTCTGGTAGATCAGCTCAACCAGCAGTCGCATAACGGCAGCTCAAGGCTCCAATGTAATCCAGGGCATGTCTAGGCGGTCAAAGTACGTCCACTAAAAGTGCTTGATTTTGCCACTGACATGCTCAGATTGTTATTCGTGTGTCTGACAAGTGTCTGACAACATTACCGAAAGGATCGCTACAGAAATAGACCATTTTTAACCAGAACTCTGGTTAACCAACACTCGGACAAAAAATGTCCACATCTATTTTTCTTCCCTGAAGCAAAATAATGTACTATATAGTTTCAAATGATCATTTAAATAATCATTTTTTAAAAAGACAACACTTTTTGCAGCCAGAGGAGCTCCGCCTGCTTGCCACTAGGGGGTGCTGCAGCACCCTCAGCACCCCCCTTCCCGCGCCCATGGGCTGCACTGGGGAGCGTGTCTATGTTCCCTCAGCTCTATGTTCCCACAGATCAGTACCTTCGCCAATGAGGTAACGTTTTACCTCAATGTCCGTTTGATATCGGATATTGTTAGCGCGATATCTCAAAAAGTTACAGACAGATTTTAACATGGGCCAAAAAATCTTTTTAGGATTTGTCATTTGAAAGTTTGTTCTGAGGGAAGTTTAGTAGTTTGATGTAATGTGAATGATCATGTTATTCATAATAAAATTGCAATAAAGCCTCAGAAGTGGTTTGGATTTGACATCATACAGAGTTCAGTCATTTAGATTGGTATTCCTCAGTCAAACTAAATTGGGTGGATTGTTCAGCAATGTTCATGTGTTGCACACTGGGAGGCAGTTATGACGCCCTCTTGTGGCTGCAGTTGGAAGTGGTCTGCTCCAAAGGATTTTCAAAGAAATTAGTTAAGAAATAAATTTGCAGCTTTTATTCTATACAATATTTTTCTTTTTTGGTTATGTGACTATGCAGAGGACACTCTTATGATCTACTCCAGTGTGCAGTGTTATAATAATACAGCCAGAGGTCTAAAAGTGCTCTAAATGCAGAAAAGACAACAGATCTTTTTTGCCTTTTTTCATTTTCAAAATGTATTGAAACTCAAGTCACTCAGTTGATACATTTGTCCAGACTATGAATAGTTATTTTCTATGGAAATGCACTACCATTGTCCATGCCGCTACCAAAGTAAGGACACGGCAGGCAGGTTGGCCTAGCAGTTAGAGGGGCCGACCCATCACCGGTTGGTTCGATCCTCGGCACCACCAGGAGTGTGTATTCCAGCTGTGAGCTGGTGATTGATTGAAATGACTCGTGTCACAGCTACGGTGCCCACCAACACTGCCGAAACCCCAAACTGCTCCAGGCGTGCTGTTCAATGACTGTGCTCTGCCCCCTGACCTGAAAATGCATGTGCATGTGTGTGGGGTGATATGTTGTGTGTATCTAGTAAGGGGTGTACAGAAGACAAATTTCACTGCTTGTATTTTTCTCTCTCTTCAGTGAATTAAACTCCTCCTTTCTTGGCTTTCCTGCCAGAGCTACCGACTATCGTTACAATCATGTTTGCATGTTCTGACGAGACTGATGTGGTTTCACAGATCTTTTGATTCAATTCCAGGGTCAGTAACCCTGGAATTGAATCAAAAGATCTGTTAATAAATAATTTAGAAAATAAAATATTGTGCAATCAAATGATTACGGCAATACGGCACTTGAGGTCTCGCTGGACACTCATGCTTAAATGGGGTTGCCTAGCAACGCTCAGAACCTTGACTGTATCCCCAATACCGCCTTCATAATTTTATACTTTTTATTTTCTATTAACGTTAGATTTTATGTCTGATAGTGTAAGGTCTAGGGTAATAGTGTTGAACATTAGGATGGCGGAACCTTGTTTGAAAATCATTGCGGTCGGATCAGTGTTACGGGAATACCGATTAAGCTTCAACTGTGGTTTAGCCTGATATCTAGCCTGCTCCAAGGCAGGCTAGTTTCGAAGTAGAAGTTGCCATGGCAACTTAGCTTGAACTAGGCTGAGCTTGTTTTGTGGAACCGAACAAATCTTAAATGAGCCAGACTAAGTGAAATAAGCCTGGCTAAGGTGGTAAACTCGCTTTGTGGAACACCCCTCTGGAGTCATTTATCTCCCCATTTATTTACTGGTTCATGATCTGGCTGCATCGACCTGAATATTTATGACATGCATTTCCATAATCAACATGGGAAGAAACAAACATGTGATTTGGTTAGTAGGTCATTAATATGAGCTGGGGAGGAGTGAAAGAAGAACAGGCTATGTAGTAATAACTATACTGTATATTGTCAATGAGTTGTCATGATTCTGTCACAGCTTCTCATAATGTCTAAACCGTCCTCCACTGTCTTACATGGAGTTTAGTCTTCAGACCCTTTAGGACTTGCTGACATTGCGGTGCTGTACAGTGTAAAGTGAAAGTCTGCCTCTAGATGGCAGGCTTGTCTAAAGTAAAGCAGCCATTCCTGCTCTGAAGTCAAATCATAACAAGGCAGCTAAGACCATAATCTGCTTTCTGAACAACAACGAGGCCGAAAATAGAAGCCAGACTGCCAGACTTCATTACCACGTGTTACCCCACATGACCCCCCATGGCCCCCATGACCCCCCGTGGCCCCCCGTCATTTCATACTACATTCTGGTAATGTGTCTTGTATCTATCTATGCAGCCTTCTGAAATGTCCTTATCTGCATATGGGTGGAGTCATAAAATGTTAGACCAACTGAACTTTTGTCACTTGTGGATCTGACTCAAGCGATGGCTTAACTTCTTTCTCTGGGTTTTTGATTTCATCTCAAGACAAGGATGACTTCAGAAACAGCTGGTATGTTTACTGATTTTAACTGTCGGTTGTAGGCTATTGAACTGTAGTAAAACGTTGCACTACATAATTGCAATTTCTGCAGCTGATATAAACTGAGTCATGTAATGTTTGCCACGTTTGCAGAGGGACTGAGCAGCAGTTGCAACAGTTTTGGGAATGGCTGCAAGGCAAATAAAACTCCCAGAAACTGTCAGTCACAACCTTTTCTGAAACCATATATGGGTTTACAAAAGGTAAAATACTGCATTCACAAATGTGCATCACTGTATGTTGCCACAAACATAATAAGTGATATTCCACTTTCAGAAATTGCAAACATATTTTGAAGAGTGACTATGTGTCTGCGTATTTGCTTTCTTGTGTAGCTCACTTTGCTGAAGGATCAACTCATGAAAAAAGTGTGTAAGATTTTGTTTCGTGCAACAAAGGTGAGAATTGAAGAACTGAACAGTTGCAACAACCTTTCATAACTTAACAAAAAGAGAATGTAGTCTATTTGTTGTCTTTTCTCTTGTCTTTCTGCATAGGATTCAAATCACACAGAGCCCAGTGAGTTTTCCCTGAATGAGGCAAAACTGATCATCAGAGAACTTGCTGTTGAACTGGACAGGATAACACAGGTGGGTCTTCTCACACTGGAGAGGTGCATTTCATACACAGTCATTATACCTAATCAATTGTCTCTCGTCCTGTTCCACACAGACTAGAAAACCCTTACTGACCAAAGTGAATGAAGATGTATCTTGTCTGGAGGAGCGACAGGAGTTCATACTACAGTGGGCTGACGACGTCATGCAGATAACACAAACCCAAGAGGTTAGAGAAATGAAAATCCTCCCAGAAATCAACTGACTAACTGAAATGACTGAACCAGTTAAACCAGTTAGCTATTTTCAAACTGTCAAACACGATTTGGTTTGCAGATGACCACAAACCATGAGAGTAAAGAAGAAGAAAGAGAGTCTGTCCAACCGAAACAGGATAAGGAACAGAGACTGAAGGGAGCCAGAAAGGTCTTGTCTGATTGGGCCTGGTCACTGAAACAGACACCACAGGTATGGGGGCGGGGCTCTATGAGTGCAGCACTTCCATACTTGCACAACAGTTTTGCACACTGGCTTTTACATTGCACATTCATATTGCTCATGTACACACTGACTTTCAAATAGTTTATTTTTTATATTGTTTACACTATTATTATTATTTATTTTAGCTTTTTGTTTGTAGTATCTCCTACTAGTATCTGCCCAGGTGGGTTATCTCCTGGGCCTTTCTGTGTGGAGTTTGCATGTTCTCCACATGCTCACATGGGTCTCCTCCTATAGGAAGGTCGGCGGGGATGGGAAAAATGCAGGAATCATTCATTACGGACACCCTACCTGCATGTGTGTGTTGTGTTCAGCGGCCACTTCCCCTTGCATGTCCACATGTCGAAGTGTCCTTGGGCAAGTCACTGAACCCCAAATTGCTCCCGATGGTCAGGCCAGCACCTTGCTGCCTGCCTGTCTCCACATCCACGCCTGCACCAGTCTGTCTCCCCTGCTTGTTTGTTCGTACCTCACCAGTAAACCAGTTCACCTCAACCTTCGTCTCTGTGTCCGGGTTTCTGCATTTGGGTCCTGAACTTGATCGTAACCATAACATATACTATAAAGCAATTTGGATAAAAGCGCTATATAAATGCAGCCATTTACCATTTACTTGAATCACTTCAGTGGTGAAAATGAAATAAATGTCCCTCAGTAATGAAGCTTAAAGACTATGATGTTGTTATGGGTCTTGATTGATTGACAACAAAAGAATCATGAAAAAATTGTTGTTGGGTATATTGATATCAATCTGAGATAACATCAAGAAAAAAGTTGACTTCATGCTGTCTCTCTGCAGGACTCGGTACGTCTTGGTGAAGGTGTGTGTGAGGTAGTGCAGGATCTGAAGAACCAGTGGAAGAGAGGGAAACTAGCCAACATGCTCCCAGTGATGGACTTCATGATCTGGAGTCTGCTTCAACCAGAGGCACAAGAGGTCCGCAAACACCGACATGTTCAAACTTATTATTATTTTTCAGTTACACCAAAGTTTTAAATTGATTGTATTTCTTGTTCACAGGGCTCAATTGCAAAACAGTGGCGCAGAAATAAACAAAGGTTCAGAGGTAGAGGTGAGTTACCATTTGGTTAACATGTACATTCTTAATGTTTCTGCTTGTGGTGGTGTTGCAACTTAATCTGTCATCTCACATATTTCCTGTTCCTGTTCTCTATTAGGAGCCCTAAGTCACATTCCTGAGTCTGGTATGTTGTATTTCTACTACTTGATAACAAAACATCATTACCAGTAATGAAACTCTTAGTTTCAGAGCCTAAGAATATTTCACTCTGCAGTTAACATTTACAGTGCTATTTGATATCTTTCTTCATAATCATGGTGTTTTCGTGTTGGTTTTTTTTACAGTTTGGAAATGGATTTCCAAAGCAACAAGTTAGTATCACTAAATACTATTGCATTACTTACATTTTAGGTAGTAGTTTGAAATCGCTCAGAGCTGTTTGAATGCCTGTTTCCCTAGCGCTACCACTTCAGTTATCTTTAATTTCCTCACACCTCATTGTGTAATTGTCACCATGCAGCTGAGATCACACTGGATCCATCTACAGCGAACCCCAGCCTCAAGCTGTCCCAGGACAGGAAAGCAGTGAAAATGAACCAGATCATCGAGAGCGTCAACAACCCGTGGGATGGATACAGCATGAGTAAATCTAGATATGACGGCTGGTGGTGTGTCTTGGGTTCCAGGGGTTATGATTCAGGAAGGCACTACTGGGAGGTCGATGTCAGAGGGAAGAGAGAATGGAGGATCGGTGTCATCAGAGAGTTCGCAACCAGAAATGGTTTTACAACTCTTGACTCGACAGCAGGTTACTGGACTCTGCGCCTGCAGCTCTGCCAGCTCCTGGCCATGACGGCACCCGTCACCAAGCTGAACAGATCTGCACCCGGCAGACTGGGGGTGTTCCTAGACATGGAGGAAGGGCAGGTCTCCTTCTACGATGCAGGGCAAAGATGTCACATCTACACCTTTGATGTCGACTTTGATCGCGCTGAGAAGATTTATCCTCTGTTTGGCACAACTGAGACAGACAGAGAGCTGCGCATTTCAAATAACTAGATTCAGTAGAGCTAGCTAGTAGAGTAGAGCTACTTTCAGATTTAGTCCCTTAAATACACACGTATACAATGAATTACATTTCAATAAAGACTGTTCAACAAATATACAATCCTACAATGTAGAAGATTGAGTTGTGTCAATTTGAACTTGTAAATAAAAAATACTTGTGAATTAAGTTGTTTAATTTTGTATTAATTCTTAAAATGACATTTTAACCCAGACTATTGGAACATTTTTAATACAGGTGTGTGTGTGTGTGTTTTCTGTATGACTATTTTAATCTCTTGGTTTCATTTCAACCACAACTGCAATATAAGACAGTTCACAGGTATGTAATTTAAAACATTACACCAACACTAGAGCCAGTGCTGATCTGCCAAAAGGAATTGTCAATAAAACACTTATTTAATTGATCGTTGATCATATTTTCGAATTGAAAATAACAAAAACACTGTGTACTGCCAGAGACTAGCATGGAGCACAGTGTGGTGTGGTGTCGTGCTAGTGGTGTGGTGTGGTGTCAACATATTCAATACAGGCTGTTCTCAACGATCGATATGATAACAAAACTTTACAAGTCACATGACATTTATGAAACGCGGTTATTTAAAATTCCTTGCATTCACTGTTTTTACTGTCACATGTACAAAACTTACTCTCAACCCATGGACAGATGAGACAAGAGTGGAGCTTTTTGGACGACATGGGTCTCATTATGTCTGGTGAAAAGCAAATCCAGCATTCCACAGTATGAACCTCATACCAACAGTCAAACATGGTGGTGATAGTTTGATGGTTTGGGGATGCTGTGCTGGACGAGGGCCTGGACGACTTGCCATCATTGAAGGAACCATGAATTCTGCCAGTGTCAGAGAATTCTTAAGGAGAGTGTCAGGTCATCCGTCCTTCAGCTGAAGCTGAAGCACAGTTGGGTCATGCAGCAAGACAATGATCCAAAACACACAAGCAAGTCTACATCAGAATGGCTGAAAACAATTTAAGGTTTTGGAATGGCCTCGTCAAAGTCCAGACCTAAACCCAGTTGAGATGCAGTGTCAGGACCTGAAACGGGAAGTTCATGCTTGAAAACCCACAAATGTTGGTGAATTAAAGATGTGAAACCACATCAGCCTCGTCAAAACATGCAAACATGATTGTAACGATAGTCGGTAGCTCGGGCAGGAAAGCCAAGAAAGGAGGAGTTTAATTCACTGAAGAGAGAAATGTGTCTGCACACCCCTGATTAGATACACACATCATATCACCCCACATACATGCACATGCATTTTCAGGTCAGGGGGCAGAGTACAGCCATCGATTGGCGTGCCTGGAGTCGTTTGGGGTTAGGTGCCTTGCTCAAGGGCATTTCAACAGTGTTGGTGGGCACCGTAGCTGTGACACCAGTCATTTTTTTCAATCACCAGCTCACAGCTGGAATACACACTCCTGGTGGTGCCGAGGATCGAAGCAACCGTTGATGGGTCGGCCCCTCTAACCGCTAGGCCAACCTGCCTGCCGTGTCCTTACTTTGGTAGCTGCATAACTCCTTTCTTTGACCACTTCCAACTGCGGCCACAAGAGGCCGCCATAAATGTCCCCCAGTGTGCAACACATGAACATTGTTGTTTCTACAATGTGGATTGCTGAAGAAAAAAAAAAATCCACCCAATTTAGTTTGACTGAGGAATACCAATCTAAATGACTGAACTCTGTATGACGTCAAATCCAAACCACCATTGAGGCTTTATTGCAATTTTATTATGAATATCATGATCATTCACATTACATCAAACTCCTAAACTTCCCTCATAACAAACTTTCAAATATGACAAATCCTAAATTCTTAAATTCTTGCCTACAAACAAATCCTAGTGTTAAATTAAAACCCATATACTGCAGGAAGGGCAAAAACCAGCAAACAAACCATGTTCAACCCGTGACCTAACGAGTTTGAACCTCCTAGAAAGCTTAACAACTTCCTGTAGCAGAATTGGTGGATATTAGATTGTCAAAAGGCGAGTCAGAAATGTCTCAGCGGTCTTATCGACAACCACACTCATCCACCACCATATCCTGGTAGTGTCTGAGCACCACATTGTCATTGTTATCATAGTAGAGCATGGAGATGGGGGATAGCCGGATGGGCACGCAGCAGGGCTGAGGTGTGCCGTGCGGGTCCAGGGAATGCACCAGGGTCTGCAGGATGGCGTGGTTGGTGCCGTTCAGGCTCTCGCTGAGGGGGAACGGGCACTCGCCGTGGCAGTAGTTAGCCATGTAGCCCTGTGGCGCGATGATCCAGTCCTGCCACCCCACGTCCTTGAAGTCGATGTAGAGGCGTCGCGGCTTACACACATTGCTGGGCGTCACGGGGAGGTGGACGGCACTTCTCCTCCGCCTGGAGCGACACTGGTGGGGGTTGAGGGAGACGGCCACCAGCGAGGCCTGGATCTCCGGCAGGGTGAAGCTCGGTTCCAGCGGGTGGGAGTTTCCTGGGTGAAAAGGAAGAAACTCCCCCGGGTTCGTGCTGTGCGGCAGCAGCTCTAACACCAGACCGTAGTTGCGGCCTGGTTTGCGCCAGTTCTCCGCCAGGGATGTGAGGTCCAGCGTGAGGGAGGCGGGTTCAGGTTGGAGCTGCACAGATTGGGACAGCAAGAGTCTGCGGTTCGCCTCGTGATTGGCTCCCCTCAGCGTGGGTCTGACCACTTTATACAGAGACACACTGAGGGCCTGGGGGCCCAGCAGGAACTCTGCAGGTCTCAGCGCCTTCCACTGGAACTTGATTTCCAGCCGCGCCAGAGAGAGCTCCTCCACGGACTGCAGGACCGACATGTTGAAGAAAAGCTGTTTCTCCAGACAGCCCTGACAGCTGTTGCTCCAGCCAGACACCAGCCTACCTGCACAGCAAGAAGACAGTTCAGCATGGGGGCGTCTTCAACAAGGACAAAACTATTCTGTTACTCATAGGCATATGTGTGGGGAGGCAGGAGGACATGTCCCCCTCTGTTAGGAGGATGAATTGTCACCTCTATACTGTCGGCTTCCTTTCCTTTAGTTGTTTGAAACTCCTGATGCATGAATTTAAAAAGGCATTTTGACAGCATGTTAGACTGCCATGTTGCAACACAGATCTAGGCTTATTGATAAGGTGTGGTTGACTTCTAGGCTATTTAACCTGGAACTTCATACGTTGCCTCTCTGACACAAATGGCTGCAGTAGAAACAATTCACAAAAAAACAATGTTGTTTCATCTCATTGCCCTTGAAAATAATGGAGGACCAAAAAAATAATGGATGGTTTGGAGAGGTCTGTTACAAAATGCTATATATTTTTTGTTTATTTTATTTTTTTATTTTGGGAAGTTCATTATTCAGGATATCTAGTTTGTTAAAGCGTTAACGTATTGCCAGTTTAGGACTACTATTCTTCAAAAAAGGTACCATAATTTGCTTTGATTTTAATACTGTGATATTGTAAAGAGCCTTTTCTCTTGCCCCTCTCCACGGGGGGTCAGAGGTCAGCTACAGACCAGCAGCTGGAGCTTCAGCAGGGTGGATGCCTACTGACATGAGGGCTTGAACCCGAGACTCTCTAACCACTAGGCCTCCCTGCTTCTCCTATCAAACACGTAGTAACGGCAGAGTCCCCACTTCCCAGACAGCGGGTGTCTTATTATCCATGCCTACCTTGGTCTTGTACGTATCGGATGATGTTGCCGCGCACCCCGTACTCGGACACCGTGCAGGGGTCGCTGCCCGGGGGCTGGCCGTCCTCCGTCCTCCGGAACATTCTCCACAGCGCGGAGGGAACCCGGCGGCGGTGGTGGTGCTGGTTCCCCGCGGGCTTGGGCCGCCCGGAGAGCCCCAAGGAGGATAAAAACAAGCGCTCCTGGGTCTTCATCTCCTCCGCGTTTGAAAGAGCGCGTACGCTTAAAAATAAAACGTGCAGAAGCAGCAAAGGCTTCATTGTCTGGGCCTCCGGTTACCGACTGAGCTCTGCGGTCCTCGCTTCCTTTGTCCCTCACCCACGCGCCGGTGACTGATTAGTGGCGCTGATTGACTGATAGGGCGGTATCCGCGCGCCCCCCGGTGCGCCACTGCGTATGTCAATAGATAAGATAAAACAAGACACTGGACTGGCCTCTTGTCTGGTCTTCAGTCATTGATCAAACAAAATGCCCTTAAGAGAAAAACATCTAATCCTACATTCATCGTACAACAAGTGGTCAAGGAGTATTGTAGCGATACAACATGGGATAAGTCAACACAATATTAGGGCCACATTCAACAACCTTAACATCTCTCCTTCATCTCCAGCTCTCCTTCCTGACTGAAGTGGGTTTAATAGTGAAACCAGTAAGGACTCACAGTTTTCACCTGGTCAGTCAATATTATAGGGATACCATAGCAGATAAGAAATAACATAAGGTTACTATAAAGTCATTGAGGACCACCAGGGATGTAGTGGAAGGTAAACTCACCTAAACTCACTTTTTAATTGGCAGGAAAACAGTTTACCACATTGTTAGGCTGACATAAATCTGTATGAGGTAAACTCATAGCAGCCTATACATCATAGTATCAAACTGATGCTGTTAGGATAGAGCTGGTAGTGATACATCTGCCCACCTTTATATTTACCACTGTCTTACTGACTATCACAGGCATACATACATACAGTGTGCATGTCTGTCTTGATAGATAGATAGATAGATAGATAGATAGATAGATAGATAGATAGATAGATACTTTATTGATCACCGGGGGGAAATTATTGGCTTGCAGCAGCATAACAGTATCAAATAATGCAGAAAACACAAAGTTACAAAATACAAAAAACAAAAAACAAAGGCCTAAAAAACTAAATACTAAAAAATACCATACCATAAATATGCAATAATGTAAGTAAGTGAATGGATGGTACATGTATACAGAATATGGTACATGATACATGTATCTGGAATATTATAGTGATTTTTCATGAGGTGTCTTAAGTTGTCTATCTCGAGGCTGCTGATAAAACAACACTGGTCTCTCTCTCTTCCTGTTAAGCCGTCTGTGGTTTTATCTTTATCAAGACCTGGAGGACCTGGTGAATATGGATCAGCTTTATCAGCAAAGTCACACCTCTGGGTTTCAGGCATCTCTTCAGGAAGGATGTGTGTGTGTGTGTGTGTGTGCTGAGTGGGCGGGTGCATCTGTGTGCTTTTGTAGAAATGTGTGTGTGTGTTAATGTTTTGGTTGTGTGAATACTCTCACCAGGGACTCTTATCAGCATGAGCTGGCTCTCAGATATGCAGAGGCATTCTGGGATGGGGTTTTCGTATCCGTGGCGATGCGAGCCTGGTACAGCGACCACACCGTGACCCTGCAGAAACGCCCGTAACCATCCATCAGCCGGTCCCCTTCCAGTTACATGACATCTCTGCAGCCGTAATGAACACATATGGTCCAAGTTTAGGAGGGAGTGTTTGAAACTGTGAATGCAAAGTGTAAGATGAATGTATGCATGTGTGTGTGTGTGTGTGTGTGTGTGTGTGTGTGTGTGTGTGTGTGTGTGTGTGTGTGTGTGTGTGTGTGTGTGTGAGGAAGAGAGGGTATGATTGCGTAACACACCCTGTGTTTTGCTGGCAGCCCCCTCATTCCTTTAGCTGCCCGTGATATAAAAGCCAGGCAGGTCCAGACAGTCTGAAGCCGGAGCACGACTTCAACAAGGTCAACGTTGTTCTGCCGCGCTGCGTTGAGTCACCAACATCCAGTCTGAAGACTCTGAAGATCTGAAGATGATATGCCGGTGAGCATAGACGTGTTTGTGTGTGTAAGGGAGGGAAAGAGCAGAGAGAGCAAACTCAAGCAGAAGAAAGTGTTGCTGTAGTTGAAACAGGTTTTCTTGTGTCGCCAGGGGAGTTTCTCAATTTTCACCGCGAGCCTGGAGATTTATTCTCTCTGTGCATGGAGATAATTCCTTTCCCGTTTTGGGGACTAGAGTGATGATTGCTTCTGCTGCGATGCCCAATGCCCTTAAGGGAAACGTTCTCCCTCAGATACTCTAACAGTAGATACGGTCAGTTCTCGATGCTCAACGCATTCCAGTTATTTTGTTATTTTGAAGTTAACTTTCTTTTGGTGTACACGCTTTCCCTCAGCCTCTCTCATCTACGTCTAATCCAGTTAGTGGTTGCCTATTTTTCCCAGAATGCCGTTCAACAACCCCCAGAGACGGCGGTTCTCTGTGCTGTGTATACGTGTAGGTGGAGAGAGCAGCAGTGATGTGACAGCGTAGTCAGTTTGTCTAGTTGAGAGTGGAGAGAGAACAGTGCTGTGATGTGCTGTGCCTATGACTCAGCCAACAACACAATGGGCCCAGGAATGCAAGGTACATCACTGATCTCTGTTTTAACAGTGTTACGGTGTTTTACGGTGGATTTCCCCTTTAATTGTTCCCTTTGCAAAACAGAATCTGTACCACCTTCTTAAAATGGGAGTAACAATATCTATAAATAAATAATAAAATTCTGTTGCGAGTCCACCGCTACCTGGAGCTTTAGATTTGGGTAATTCACCTATTGCATCTTTTATTTTCTTGATTGCAATTAGATTCAAGTTTTGATATAAATATATAAAGTTTAACCAAATCAAAAGTATCAAATACATCACTACATGTACTTTGAGAAGTCAAGTTGTGTCAGTCCATGTTATCCCTTATCAGAGCATTTGGTGGTGATGTTTTTCTTGATCATTTTTGCCAAACGTTCACCACACTGATCCCGCCTTCCACTGATGACAGAGTGGATCTTCTGTAGCTTTTGACTAGCATGTTGTACTGATGCTTTAACCGGGCCATTCTTTGTTGTTCTTCATTGGTGGTGGTTAATCAGTTTTTAGATTCTAGTTGAGAAATGTCCCTTCCCTGTGCATTTGTTGCCTCCAAACCCCCTTTTCTTTTCTAACCTGTGAATCTTTCTATCGTCTCTCTTAAATATACACTTTTAAAGTCATCAGAAGAATTCCCATTAAGTCCAAAAAGGGATCTCCATTTGCACATCCATCTCTATGGTTACTTTGATTGGGGGATTTACTCTATTCGTCTCTCCCTACCCTTTGTTTCCAGTCGGTGGTTAGGTGTGTGGCGGTGCTGTAGTTGGGTCTGGGCGGTGTGCGTTATGTGGACAGCAGCAGCAGCAGCAGATGACCAGGTGCCTCTAACTCCTTTACTCCCTCCTGGTGACTGGCCGGACTCTAGCGTCAGCCAAGACAGCCCGCCCTCTCCGTCCCCGACACAACACAACGGGGTGGGAGTTGGAGCTGGCACACACGACACGTAAGTAGAGTTATTCGCCAACGGCAGTGGTTCTCAAACTGGTGGCTCGGGGGCCTAAAAGTGGGCCGCGTTATATAATCACTGCACTGCAATCAAAGCTGGCTGGATTGTGCGCTCGCAGAGTTAGTCGTGTTCATTTTCTGACTCGTCTGTCCTCAGGGTTAAGGAGACTGCTTCTGCACCTCGGACAGTCCAGGCAGCTACGGTACCTGCGTCGACAGCTGCAACCACAATCACAGTATCTGCAGCTCATGTTAATCCATCCTTCACCCCAACTGAAGAAGTGTTAAAGGCCCAAAGGACATCAGCAAGCAGCTCTCCTATGGCCTCCTCAACTCCAGTGGCAACACCAACACCGGCAGCTCCCACGCCAAGACCCTCCTCCACGGAGAAACCCATTCAACCTACATACACATCTCCAGCGGCTCCGCCACAGCAGCCTACTCTACTACCACCAAGCTATTCCCCTCGCGTGTTGGTGGACGTAACCGAAGCCGGAAAGGTGGAAGACGGAGTCAAAGCGGAAACGGAGCCTGAGAAAGAGTCTCCGTGCGACTTTGACACCTGCGTGCACCTGCAGCAGCCCTGCCCCGAGGTCAAGGAGGCCATGGGCTGGAGCTGCAGGTGTCCCGGGCTCACCGCCGACCCCTTCGCGACCCCGGCCCCGGTCACGGCCCTTCAGGTGACGAGGGCGTGGCCGAGGGCCGCCGGCGTGCAGTGGTGCGCCCCTTACTCGGCCCTCAGCGCATTTTTGGTTCGGCTGCTGCGGCAGGACGGCAGCACCGTCAGCAACGGGACCGTGAGCTCGTCGGCGAGGCGGACCACCGTCTTCGGCCTGGAGGCGGGACACGCGTACAGCGTGTGCGTGAGCGCGCTGAGCGTGAACGGCGCCAGAGCGTCGCACAAACGCTGCGTAGCCGTGGCGACCCCGCAGGACGCCGAGGCCATCGGGCTCTACGTCCTGACGGGCGGGTGCGCCGCCCTGCTGCTGACGGCCGCGGTGTTGAGCGCGTGTCTGTACAGGCAGTGCAGGAGGGGCCACGCGTCGGGAACGAACACACTCAACAACCCGACCGCGCAGACGCTCCACGACCCGCGTCTCACCAGTCTGGTGTCCATCTCCAACCCCGCGTACGCACACTCGGATGAGCAGACTTCAGCCGGAAACGCACACTACTCCTACAGAGCGCAGCCGAAAAAGTCCGCCAGCGCGAGCAAGAAGGGTTGATGCTCCGTTTTGGGGTTTTGTTCGGACGTGTTTCAACCAAAACCGGTCTTGGTCAGGTGGAGAACATTACTGAATAAACCACAGAATAAACCACAGAGGAAGCATCGACCCACCGTGTATTCGCCCTGTGATTTATATAAAGCATTCAGTGTGCCGACTTCCATGCTGTTCAATTTAACCACACACACTTAACTGAATGAGAGCACACACACACTATCTGCACAATTCACTGCCAAATGTTTTCCAGACATTTTTTTTTTTATCTGTCAAAGCCTGATAATAAAATAATCTTTTTAAATATTACTGATCTACTCTATGATCTCTTTGACCAATATGTACATGTACACAGTGATACTGCTAAAATACCACAATTCACCCCCAAGCGTTCCCTTCTATCTAAATCCAACTGATATCCCAACTTTTAGCAGAAGAGCATCACACTTTAAATGGGTGTCAGTGGTCTCCTAGCAACAGCAGCATCCATGACCAGCACGTCCCTCAAGCATTTGCATGTGCGCTGTGGATACAGGATCTAACAGATTTCAACAAACCATCAGCAGTGCTGGGCAAGGAAAGGTTCAATATTTTCAAGTAGGTCCGCACACAGAAATCTGATCCACTGACAGTTGATTGTCCAAACGTTTCACACTGGATTGGTCTTTGTCAGGTTTTGATCATTACCCATAATTCCATTTAACTAGTGTCCCAATACACCATTGTCACACTGAGATGGCGCCATCATCTGGATACAAATATGTTCAATTCATCAATCGGTTGTTTCTCGCTTCCTCCTTTGAACTTTTTTGGTTTGCGTAACGTGAAGGTAAAAACAGGGAGTCAGTTTTGTAGTAACTATGCAGCATTTAAAGTACGACAGGTTTCCTACAGTATGAAGTGTCTCATCAGCTAAAATGTAGATAGAAAACACCACCAGCAAGTCAGTTCCAATGAATTTTTAATATAGTTGGCAATCAAAGAAGATTTTGATTTAAATCACATTTATTTACAGAGCAGTATGTACAGTGGCCAGTATAATTTACAATGTGGGGGGAGGAAGGGGGGCAGAAGGAGGTCGAGGGATAATTAAAGGTGACATTCGTTCTTTCAAATGAATGAATGAATAAAACTTTATTCGTTCATTCAAGACTTATGGTATGTGTGCATAGCTTAGACACAGATTCAGTGACACACACACACACACACACCCACACACACCCCTCACACACACACAAAATAGATATACACACTGTATATGAACAAACGACAATAGATAGACATTGTCCACAGGCTTATCCTTATTCAAAGTCTCACCTTGTCAAATACACTCATATACACACACCCACACCCACACCCACACACAGTCAAAGTACAGTACTTCAGTAGTCGATCTAGGCGTACACACATCTAGGGCTTTGGTGTGTCTGAATGAACACAGTCGTTTTCAGGGGAGGCTGCGTCGCCATCAGCTCTGCACGGGCCGCAAGTGAGTGAACAGGGTTTGGCAAAGCATCATGGGACAGCCAAGAGTGTTATTCTGAGTTTCCACGGAGCAGGAGGGGCACCAATCAGACTGATCAGTCCATATATAGAACTATAGATCCATCAAATGAGCTATGTACAAAGTATGGCGAAGAGAACTGAGGAGGAAAATCTAGAGATCAACATTTATCAACAGGTTGTAGTTCATGACGTCTCCGGTGATGTGAAAGTTTCATGCTTAGGGAAAGGGGGGGCGGGGGGGGGTGGAGCCCATAATAGTCTAGGACCTAGTCACGTGGACCCAACCTGCACTGGAGCTCAAGCACAGCAGAGTCCATCCAGGGCCTGGGTTGATCCGTACAGGAGGGAGGTGGTGGTGGTGGTGGTAGTGGTGCCAGTAGATGGGGGTGGGCAGTCTGGCCACCAGGGTCACGTAGCGTTGACCTCCATGATGTGATCGTCGGTGGCGGGCAGCACCAGGACCTGCAGGGTGTGGCTGTGGTTGAAGACCTGCCCGGGGCTGAAGGGCTCCAGGCGCGGCATGGCCAGGCCCCTCTGCTGCTGCTCCCCGCTGCCCACCGAGTGAACGCTGCCCCGGCTACGGATGCTGGCCGTGTCCCCCTGGTCGTCCAGAGTCTTGTCTAGCAGGGAGAGGCTGTCGTTCTCCACGCAGCTGTCTGTTGATGGCAAGAGGAAGTTACCGTGCGTTTACACAGTGAGCAACGGCATCAACACGTCACCGGAAGCCCATTCATTTCCTATGGAGCTGAGTGAACAGTGACATACGGACAAAAACATTCCTGTTCTACAATTGAAAACATAGACTAACTGGCTGATGAACCAAAAAACTGAACACAGTCTAAATAATTGGGGCTGTTCTCATCATGCCCAATATACAGCCTGTCATATACAGCAGACAGATCAAAACTGTGCAACAGCAAATCATTGAATTGGTCCTGTTAAATAAATAACTACAAGAATCTGGAGTTGTGCACCCCCTCGATTCAAATTTACTCCAGTCTTGCTGTGTGTGTGTGTGTGTGTGTGTGTGTGGTCTTACCGGGGTCTGGCTGGATAGCCGGTGCTGCAGTGTGAGGCAGGTACTTCAGCACTTTGATCTTGGGGAAGGGCAGATGCCCTGCGAACAGCGGCATCACCTCAATCTGCACCCTGTGGGTGGCGTTGGCCGACATGGGCATGGATACCATCCCCGAGCTCTTCCCACACACCGCCCAGTTGCTGCTGCTGTCAGCCACTGTGGAGAGCACACACACACACACTAATGGTCACCATGCTCAGCTATACACTAAAAGCATCACAATGGTTTAGAAGTCACGGTCTAGAGCAGCTAGCTGTCATAGAACAACTGTAATACGCTATTGTAATTGTAAAAAGAACACCAAAACATTAAACCATGTTTCAACTTGTCCACCTTTTTCTCTCTCCTTCCTTGCATCCACTCACACACTAGTCTGACCTTCAGGAAGCAGTTGGCGTAGCATCAAGTTCTTTCACATTTACCTTCATACATGAGCTTGGTGATTTTGAGGCTGTCCGTCTCGGCCTTGCTCTCCTCTTGCTCTCCCTCCCCAGGCTCCGTCAGTCGTGTAATACACACCTCCAGCCCACAGAGGGCGCCGGAGCGACAGTACTGCTCGCCAGCAGCAGGCAGGATCTCAGCTCGCACGCTATACAGGGTCTGGTTAGATCAAACAGCGGAGTTTCTCACAGGTTTTTGGGCTATCTGTGGTGCTAGATGACTGGGGAGGACTCATCCAACATAAGAAGTAAGATTTCTACTGGCCCATAGCACATTATGACCATAATATGTCTGTGAGAGTTTGATAGGTTGGATGAGGCTCTTGATAAATGCCTCAATACCCACCCCACTCGTGATATGCATCATGATGTATTACCTCTTCAGACGTTTCTGTTGACATTCAACTCTTATTAGCTTAATAGCTAATTGTTGGGCCACCATAGCTCAAGGGGATGGGAGGGATGGGTGGTTAAGTTCTATCAATGTTGTTGCAATTCTTACTGGTTGCTGATAGAGGTCGATAGAAGCCATAGATTACTTATTGCTTTAATTGATTAATCAGTTTGGAGGAAAACAATCTAATTTTGGTCTGTTATTGTGGTCGACTGCCACCAATAAATCTAAGTAGTGGAAACACTTTATATATATTATTATTTTTACAAGGACAGATATAACATTGGTTGTATCAAACCATTTGAGCTAATGTTGGCCAATGCCTGTCCTCATAGCAGGTTGGTATACTGTACATGCCTAGATATCATTTAGTTGCATTTATGGGTTTAGTTTTTGTTGATATTACAGCTAAACCCTAGTCATGACCTTTGACCTTTAAAACACAGTGACTACTCTTTGCCTTTGGAGGGCAGAGTTGACTGAGTCAGTATCATATCACCTTCAGGCTACCACTGCCTGCTGTTCAAAGAGGGGGGAAAACATGGAAGTCCACTTACAGTGACTCTCTCCAGCTGGAACTGGTAGTGGAAGGGTTTGAAGGCCGTTACGTCTTGGTTGACCGGGGAGAAGTTGGCAGAGAATACACACTGAAGACAGGAGGGCAGGTCAGCCTTCCACCTCACCTCCCACAAGCAGAACACACTCTGCTTACTGCACACCAGCTACACACACACAAACACACACACACCAAGATGAATGAAAATAAATGGCTTTGATGTCCCTTTGATGTGCTGTAAGCAAGAACACCTGAGAATAGCACACTGACAGTAACTGCACAGCCACTAGACTCAGACTATTTTGAAAAAACAAAAAAACATTTTGAATCAAGTTTCAACTTTTTAAACCTTCAGAAAAACCTTCATGTCAATTTCATATTTTCATATATTTGAAAACTTAAGCTACTTAAAACAATGGGATGATGCGAATATTAAACTTTTTAAACTTAAATATTTGTATTCTTAAATAAATAAATAATAAAATCTCAATTCTTTAATCCATCTCCTTCAAGGTTTCTAGCGGCTTTTCCAGTCACCTGTTGTGTTTTAGTGTTGAGGGACTGCAGCTCCAGGGAGTCGAGCTGCTTCTCTGTCAGCTTCACATCTGCCAGCTGGAAGTTCACATCTGACACATTCTGCACACACACCTGGATGTACTTCCTGTGGGGTCAGGTCAAAAGGTCACAAGTCAGGTGGGATGTACGCAGAAAAGACAACTCAAATACTCTGTAAAAAGATAAGCAAGTAAACTCTGCAGGTTCCTGTGTATTTGAAGGGTTTCATTACAAAGATATACCTTTCCATTTTGGAAAAACAAATACGGATGATCTAAAATGGTACCCAAAGGTCTTGAGTTTTTCAAATGGTGATGTTTTGAGTTTTTCCAATGGTATAGTGGTAAGAGCACATCGTGATGTGGCCCCAGGCTCACCTGTTTCCAGCAGAGAGCAGCGAGTGTTTGGTCTTGAAGGGGATGTAGAAGGTGAGGGCTAGCAGGGTGGAGTAGATGGACCAGGGGCAGTCTATAGACATCTGTGGACAGACACCAGCATTAATCCAACTGCTCAAAGTACCATGGGAAAATGCAACAGCTAATGAGTTCAAGTCTAACCATGACGCCTGATGACTACATGTACAGATGACTGACTGGATATTTGGTTGATGGTTCCTTTTTTAGCCGTTATTATCGTTGAGACCAAAGTACCCAACTGCGACATCTGCTGACCAAAAGCGACATTGCAACCAGTGAGGAGCAGATTATTTTGGGAGCATCACATCATGTGAGTCAAGTTATTTTGTTAAAGTTTAACAAGTTTAACGTTAAAGCCATTATATCAGCATACCCTGTCTGATAGCAAGAAATACATCAGATTAGTTCCTCCATGCCACTTTAGGATAAAGAGGCTGTCAATGTGTCCTATGGGTTAAAGAGACATTCCTGTAATTAGGAGGTTCAAAAAATAAAAGAAAATATGGGATGTATGATCTTCTAGAAAAACAAAAACAATTAACACTTTAACATTTTCTGGTGTTGAAATTGTTGGCCCCTTATTTACTCTATTCTTATTATACAACACTTTGCTAGCTGTGTCCCATCCAATTTCCCCACAAGGATCCTTAAAGTTTCATGTCATCTTCTAAATGTCTGCTCGTCTTGCCGGCCTCACCCTCTGGTCGATGGCGGTCATGGGGGTGTCCGGGTGGCTGTAGCTGCGCGGCCGGTGGCGGACCTCCCCATTGGTCAGCCTCTCGTTGGCGGGCATCTCGGACCCGGACGGCATGATGCACAAGACCTCCAGCAGAAACTCTAGGGTGTGGTAGGGCGGGGTGGAGGGCAGGCTGATGCTGGTCACCTTCTCGGATGATTGGATGGACAGGGGGCTCTCCCCCACCACCTCTGAATATGGGGAAGAGGGGGAGGGGCTTCACGTCAGAACTTTACAAAAAAACATTTATTAAAAATATTTCATTATTCAACTGGCTTTCTTTAACTTAAAGCTATGAAGTTATACATATAGTATCTAGTCACCTGTGTACAGTGCCTATTTATCTGTATGTGTGTGTGTGTGTGTGTGTGTGTGTGTGTGTGTGTGTGTGTGTGTGTGTGTGTGTGTGTGTGTGTGTGTGTGTGTGTGTGTGTGCAGACCTGCAGCAGGGTTGCGGATGGAGGTGATACAGCTGGTGGAGGGCAGGATGGGCATGGTGTCGGTGTTGCTGAGCTGCAGGGCGTCTCCCTTCTTCACGGTGTAGTGGCCGGTCAACAGAGTGAACTTGACCCTCTGGGGCAGACCGGCCAGCAGCGGCTCTGAACACAAACCACCACAATGAGAACCGAACAACAGTAAAATGACATCTTCCCCTCGACAGCTAATTCTAAACGTACACCTCTTTAACAACAAATGCCCAAACATTTACGACAATCATATCATCATATACAACCTGCACCTTCACAACTTTTAAAGTGTGTTTTTGAGTCAGAACACAGTAGATCTATTAACAGTGACAGAGCAATAGACTGTCGCTTTATACCGTGATGACGCCACCTAGTGGTTTTGCTGCATTCACTGTCATTACAGTAGTAGATGTAGTAGTAAAATACATGATTGTATTGTGCAGTGATGACAAAAACCTCTGGAGGGCTGATTTCAACCAAACATTTCCTCAATTAGCATCACAACTTATCTACCCTGTAATATTGTTATCTACAGTCACTAAAAGTATCTTTGGATATGACCCAATGCCACCATTACGCTGACACAAAATGTGCAACATATTTAATGCCAGTGTTCCCGGCGTTCAGACCTGAGAGAGGCTCCACGGTGAGCTGGGGCTCCTGAGAATAGACTTCGTACTGGACCGAAGGGTAGAGGTGAGGCAGCACAAACTGCACCTGACCCACGTTGGCATATAGCTGACGCAATGTGTAGGTACCCGGATCTCCGCTCTACACAAAGAGGAAAAAGGAGGAGAACATCTTACAAGGGAAGAGGTAACAAACTGACAAAACAATCAACAGACACATCTTTCTTCTACGGTAAACAATCAATGAGCTGGCTTCATTTCAATGAACTGGGTCTTACTGGTGCTGTGAATACAATGCGGTTATTTCCGGGCTCCAGCGTTACATCCTGCACTTTCAGCATCTGTGCTCCGTCGTCCACGGCGACAGCGGGGGGGCTTACACAGTTGGGCGTGTCCGGCGACGAGTTGCTGTCATGACGACGCATGACCAGGTGTGTGTTTTTACACACCATGCCTGTGGAGTTGAGGGCGTTGTCCGACGGACTCCTGTCGTGAATCTCCTCCAGCTCTAAAGAAGGAACAGCAGCGGTGGACAGCAGGGGACCCGCCGACGAGTTCCCCTGGCTAAAGTCTATTGTGCCTGGGTTCGTTTGTCTCTGAGCTCCCTTAGACCTTCCATGGGCCCCTCCATGGTCCAGGCTAAAGTGAATGCTAGCGGCTAGCTGCTGCACGTGCACCGACACAGGCATCAGGCACCGCAGGCTTAGCTCCACCTGCAGGGCGGCGCCAGAGTGCACAGAGGCTGTTGCTGGACAGAACTGCAGCCGTGTGAGTTGGGCAAACGCACCCATGCTGAGTGTCACTTTCTGGGCTATGGAAGGAGAAAATACAATTCAGTGCTTATAAAGTACAGATTCTGCACAGTCCCAGTTTCTGAATGCAAGAAGAGGATTGCGGGAGTTCACAGCTAAGGTGTGAAGATTCAGCAAGTTTCACGTCTCACGTAAAATGCTGTAAGTAGTGATGAAGTTTGATAGTATAGAGGTGTAAAATTACTTCTTTAAAGGGGAAATCCAACTGAAAACACTAACACTGTTAAAAACCAACTACTGGAGATGTACCTTGCATTCCTGAGCCCATTTTGTTATTGTGGTGTATTTTTAACATACATACATAGACGACATGATATCACTTCGAGTTACTTCCAGTGCCACTACAATTAGGTAGCCTAAATAGGCCATAATGCAATGCAACCATGCAACATGTTGCATTGGGTAAAGGGTGCAGACACACTCAGACACACATTACTCAGAAGAAGAAACATTGCGTGCATCGCTCACTTGCATTACAGATGGATGCGTTTACATTCAGCAAGTATTTCCATTACTTTGATTTTGTCAAGAAGAAAGACAAAAAGATCATTGTCAATTGTAAACTACAAGCAGGTGCTATAAGCTATGAGTCACGGAGGCGTACAGGACAGAACATCACATATTGATATTTAACAGTGTTAGAGCATCTGAGGGTGGAGAGGTGTAATCCTGGTGATGAACATGATCTCTTACTCTTGTCTGCTGATTTGCTGGCAAAGGTCAGGATTTCCTGACAAAAGTGCTTCCTCTCCTCATTGGTCAGATTCACATCACCTGCCAACAAGGCACTGGTCTGCAGGTAGCTACGGTGGGTTGTAAAGGAAAACAAATGCCACACAGGATACCAGAGTGCACCTTCTACACACACATCATCAGGTAAGCAAACTTCTGTGATCTTCTTTTTCCAAACTTGTTGTTCCAAACCTCAAATTGCCACCAACATGGCACAAGATGGGGATGCTAGAATGGATGTGACTCACTGCTCACATTTTTCACAATTTCTTTCCTTACATAAGCAGAGTCTAAAATGTACTTTTTGTCTCAACTGCCAAGGGCTGGTAAACACACGGTAAAAGAGACTGTACGATGGCCAGCATGGACAAAGTGTGACCAAAGACAAAAGACTGCATAAAACCGAGGATTTCAAATCACTGTTTCACCAAGTTACTGGCTGGCGTGCTATGTGACCTCTAGTGATTTAGTCATCAAAGGCAATTTTTTTTACCAGCATTTGGTGCTTGGCAGGAGGTAACTCTTAGAAACGTGACACATTTGGCCCTAAAATAACGACACCAACACATCACTCTGAGGTCAGTGTCAGCACTGTGAAGGATACTCCTCGGTCCGCCCCAGCAGTTTCTGACACTCAGCAATCTGTTTCCTAGTGTGAGTGACAGGCAGGCTCCACCCCTCTGACACATACGACCTCAGAGCTTCCTGCAAGAAGGCCTCCGCCCGCTCAGGGTCCCCTTTCCTCCTGATACACACACAAACACACACAAACACATTACCCAAATTCATCACATCAAGTTTTCCAAGGACAAGATAAAGAATGTAACCTCCAGACAGACAACTCCAAAGGAAAGCAGTTAGAGTATTGACAGGGTATCTGCAGGTTTCAAATTTAAGACTTTTTTAATGCTATCTAACACCAATTTAAAGATCAAAATAAAGAAACAAAACCTGTGATGATGCCCAACTGTGTTTAGTAAAGCTGATATGATGCATATTGTAGTACTAAGCCTGTTAGGTATTAAAGGTGCATTTTTACTGTTCCACAGCACCAAATGACCATACAATATCTGGGGGGTTGACAGGGTTGCCGATCAATACCAAATTCTGGCTTTCAAAAGTTAAAGTCTCCCAGCCAATTGGAATTTCAAGTGCTACAAATGAGTGACCAGCATTGCAACGTATTTCTGCTACAACGTTCTCAAGCCAAAGAAGAAATGACAAAGCACTATTATTATTATTATTTTGCATCGTGGTATATTTCCTCTTCATTCCTCTACATTTCTGTTGGGTCTCTGCTCTTATCAGCTTGCTTATTCCACTCTATTGTGAAAATGACTATTTATGTCTAATACTTTAAGGCCTTAAATTTCAGATAATATATCTCACAATGTTTTCAGACTTTTTAAGGACCCGCGGATACCCAGACTGAGCTAGCAGCTTCTCTCTTCCTTACATGTAGAACTCCGCCAGGCTCTTTCCCACGAGTCTGGCCGACCTCAGCCTGCCGATGGCCTTGTACATCTCCATAGCAGCATGAGACAGCTCCTGTTGGATGGGAAGGGAAGGAAGGGACCAATAGAGGGGGTGGCGGGGGCAGTGGGTAAGGAGGGAGGGAAGGAAAGAGGAAGGACAGGAGTAAGGGGAATACGGAAAATGGTTTTCAGTAGTTCAGACAGATGAAAGTTTAATGATAACTGTGGGGACTTGGATAAGGATGTGTGGTAACTTCCTCAAACGGATTGGTATGTTAAAAAAATACCAAGCAGTTGGCAAGGAAATGACATTAGCACTTACAAGATAGTGCCTCTCAAAAGCCTCCACAGATGATAAGGCTTCTTTGAGCTTTTTGTAAGGGCTCTGCAAACTGTTGACTGTGGAAGAAGACAAACAAAGGAGAAACATAAAAAATAAAGCAAGCACAACGTTTTTATTGTCCTGTAGAGGAAATATCTCCTCATTGCAACTAAATCTAGCATGGCAAGCTTAACAAGCTCGCGCTGCTTTCCATTAAAGGCAAATTCCATCCGTCCTAGTTATCCTGTGATTTTCATTTGTAACCTCAAACGACTCGAGAGCTCGAAACAAGAGTGGAGCTTCTCTCACCGACGCTGGGACAGCTGCATCGAAACTTTAATGTTGAGTATCACACACACGATGATCCCCGTTCCTCAGCTGTCTTACCCGTCTCAGGCCTCTCGTCCCCCAGGCCAGCCAGCAGATCCACCGTCCTGTTCAGGTCCTCGGAGGTCGGGCCCTTCTCGGACACCAGGCCACACAGCTCCCCCAGGGACTTCAGCTGGGGAGGACAGACCGTTGAGGAGGGACAGACCGTTAATGGAGTTTCGACTGACATGGGGGTTGAGTAGAGAATGACTGAACGTTCATTTCGAATTACAAACCCGACCCAACACGGTACCAGTACCTACAGTTTGATCAGTAATAGACAAAAGTGAGTTCTACTTGGATCAGAGTAGGTGTGACATTGTTCATATGGTGAAAGAAACACGTTTACAAGTAACATATGGCCCACGGCAAAGATCCGACACAACGACAGTCAGTCAAGTGAGCAGAGCTAAAGACACCTGATCTAGGATCTTCTGTTACCTTGTCAGTAGCATAAGCCCACAGGCCAACAGTATGGGAGCAGTTGGCGGCCAGCTGGGCCTGGTCACAGCAGCCCTCGATCCTATGGAGAACCTCCAGGCAGCTGAGGAAAACCCAGCAGTCCAGCGCCCCCTCCAGGACCGACACCTGAACAACAACAACAACATATCAGGATAGATAAGACATCTACTTAGGGGGTGATCACGCCTACAGTTTGTTTTCTTTGGTCTGAACTATAACTTGTTGCATTTGGTTTGCGGTTCGGTTAAGTCCTCATGAATCGCACCGCAGTTCGCTTGGAAGAGGACCGAAACCGGCATTTTCAGAGTTCAAATGGCGTTGTTCTCTCCTGCCCAAACGAACTAAAAGGAGTAAACACTCCAGAGTTTGATTAAACCAGTCCAAACATGCTTGGTGTGAGCAAACCCTTAGAGGATCATGGGACAAGCAGAGGCGAGAAATAGGAAGTTAGACAGCTCACAAATGCTCTAAAGTCAAGTCAAGCATATTAGCTCCGTTAGGGAAAACTGGGAGACTGGAAGGCCCCAGCAGCAACCTTGCACCGACTTTCCCCTCTGAAATTTTCAAAAAGTACAGATGATCGCCATCTCAAATACTGGAAACAGCATGGCCAACACGGTATGACTTTTTCCTCATATGGAAATATGCGCTTACTCATGTTTAATCACCGTTTAATCATGGCCATGAATCATGAATCACTCACATCAAAACATACACACGTCTCAAACAAGCTCATTGATATTCCTCGCTTTCCTACATGCTCCGAGAAGAGAAGAGGAGGAGTGAAGGATGAACAGCCGTGAAAAACAATGACAATGAAAAATCAATGAACAGCATTAGCTCCGGCCTCCAGCCCCGAATCAATGGAGAGCAGAACAAGGGGAAACACGACTGCCAAATACATCTGGTTGAGCTTTTTGTTCTCCACAATTTCATTCAAGGACAGCATGAAAGGGCGACGAAACGGACTACTGAACTGAATTAAGTTGTAGTTTTGTTTGACTTGCAAGCAGCAGGGTGATGTCAAGGTGGTTGAGATTGAGACGGTGTGTGACCTTCCCCACTGTCCTAAATAAATTATACACCTGCGAACTAGAATGGGGTGACGTGATGTGGAAAAAAAGCTGTTGAAAAGACATCTGGAGACAGGCGGAGTAAGGCATTTCATATTAATAGACTAACAGGCAGTAGTGTTGTATTGACAATACTATGATACCACAGAAAACAAGTGTTGCCACATTGGCCTGGACAGCTTTGTAGCAGGTTTTGGGGTTTTGATGTCTGTTGGGTGTCTGTCTTTCAGCTCTCTAAGTGAAAAACTCCCACGTTTGGCTCCCGGCACCAGTTTTGCCAACCAGTTTAGGTGACTGGGATCCAATTCAAGACTCTGACTGCTGCAGTCCCAGAGCAAGACTGCAGCTCTGTCTACTCCAATCCCTCTTCTTCCTTAAACTATTCAAATCCACATGTATACGCCCTCTGGAGAACATTTAATGAAAATAGTATTGAAATTTCAGTTATCGTGACAACACTACGAGGTGGCTCATCCTATCAGGTGTAAAGCACCAAAGAGAGTCATTTCAATACTCAAAGCTCTCCTCCTGAAACTATGCCGTGCCTTTGCACCAGTTTGATTTGGGTTACCTCCAGCAGGCGTAGCTCCTGGACACAGTTGTGGAGCAATTCCAGGGCTCTCTGGGTGACCTCCCAGGGCCTCTGGAGGAAGATAAGCAAGGTACACTGGCGAGAGAACAGGTAGCTCCTCAGGTCCAGCAGGCTGGCTTCCCCGTGCTGGATCCCGTCCCTCTTCTCCATGTCGATGGGCCTCCGAAGCAGCAAGCCGCTCCAGTTGCGCACCGGGGCGCAGAATGAGCCCAGCCAATTGGCCCCGTCTACGGGAGAAGAGACAGACCGGTCAGTGATTTGACTTTTTATTCAATTTGGGAAATTGAAAAAAAAATACATGAGAACAAAAAAATTGACCCCAGAGGATAGCACAAGTGTTACTTAAAACAATGATTTCCATTGTGGTACATGAATTTCAGACCCTGCAAGAGCTTCTCAGTACCATGAGTGCATACATTTGTGTGGCCTTTGTGGGAATTTAACGTTTGCAGTGTTGGAACCAGCCTCTAACCAGAAGTCCAGTTATCATTTAGGGGGGATGGTTCCCTCTTTGACAGCAAACTATGTATTGCATCACTTGCACGTTTTTGCAATACAACAATTTGCCAATATGAATCGTGGAGTTGATAAAAATGTTTGTTATTTCAGCTGCACTATAATATCTAAGAAATTACTTTATATACATACATACATATGTTGAGACAGACAGTGAGACAGACAGTGCGGGTGTTACGTACCTCCAGCTCCGAAGTTGAGGACGTACTGTGTAAAGAGAGCATCCAGCTCATCATACTGGACCAGGGCATCCTCAAACTGCTGCAGCATCTCAAACACAAAGGCCAGCTCCTCCTGTACAGTCACACACACAGAGAAAGGTGAGACAGGAGAAATGTGACATGTAAGCATCTTCAATCGGCAGTCAGAGGACTACAGCATTCAGCAAACCCACCTACACCTCAGCCCCCATAGATCAGAGAGATGGATTTGATTTTGGTCCAAGAGCCCCATTGAGCATTCTGGTCTTTGTTTAACGGCTCTTGAATGATGGCAAAACAGCTTGGTGGATGGATACACAAACAGGCACACACACACTCTACACAATATGTACGTATGTGGGACGTAATCAGAGTGGCTATGCATTCACACAGAGATGCTTTTATACCAGTCCTGACACAACCTCTCCTCCTCTTTCTCCACACAGGACCCAATCAGAAAACAACCCCTGGTGTACCTGCACCATGAAGTATTCACAGAAGCTCCAGCCGGGCTGGGTGCGCTTCTCTCGGAGCGTACGCATGTCGTCTTCGAAGCGGCCCAGGTTCTTGGTGAAGGACATGAGGAGTAGGGTTCGCAGCTTGAGCAGGAACGAACTCCATGACTCCTGAGACCTGGACGTGTCCTTCAGAGGATCTGACAGCACCACACACCTGGACAGAGGGGCAATAACCTTTATTTACGCAGGGAGGGGTTGACCTTATTGACCGAGCTTATATTTAGCAACATCCCGGCTTCACACTCTCACCCCACGTTCACAAGACCCATCAACGTCAACTTGGTTGATGGGTCGCTCCATTCTGGTGCAAGAGGCTCCAATTGCACCCATGTAGTGGTCTCATGTACAGTCAAATATGTATGTTTCACTGCTTTGGTATTGCCTTTCGTAATATTACATTGTGGTTTTGATGAGTTAATAAAACTAGTTGGCAAGCGCTAATTAGGTAGCGTTAATCAAAAATAAACAAAGAAATCATAGAATGACTTCAGAGCTTCCCATCGACCCCAACAGTGGATGCAATCGATCTGCAAGCATCGTTTCTGAGATATTTATACCTGCAGTCTTTCAAATTAAAATTGCAGAAAACAAGGAAGCTTTCAGTGGCTGAAATCGACCTTTCATCTATTTTACACCTGCCAGGCTGAACTATTGCTCATAAAACAAAATTACATCAGTAGGGTAATAAAGGAGCGTGAAAACATTATTCGCTGTTGACCTTTTATGGCCGACGAGTTTGATGACCGTCCACACATCAGATGAGTTTCCCCGGTTGCTCAGCTCTAAAGGAAATGAATGCACTTCCGGCAACTTGTTGATCGTGTTGCTTACAGTACTCACATACTCCCATATCTGAGCTGCCCAGAACAATGTGTCTAACCCACCTCCAGGAGGAAGGACAGGAGGTGGGAGGAGAAGGAAACAGGAGCAGGATGGGTGGAATGTAAATATTATACATGCAAAAAAGTTGTGGACGTTTGTCCGTGTCACCGTGTCGCGCTGGATTAAAGATTAAAGTTTTCTGTTACAAAGAATATATATGTGAATGAGCGATTATGAAATAGCAAAAAAGTCAATATTGTGTTTTTAAATATTTTGATAATCCTAAAACTGGACAGGAATTGTTCATTTGTTAAATGTTTTATTTTACACTGTAAAGTAAAGGTAGTAGGACGTGTGTCTTCATTCAATATCCAGCATTGATTTCATTGTGTTGGAGTTCACTCGCCTTAACAGCCAAAATGACCAACTTTTACTAGAGAGGCTATTATTGGAGGTAGGCTTTCATTTCATGAGTAGATAACACTGAGATGGCAGCAGTGAAATTGGAGCACAACAGACATTTATGGTCTCTAACTGCATCTCCTGTTTCAACATAAAGACGTACAACACCAAGAGGTTACAGCCGCGATATCCAAGCTGTGCGATACATAGAACTATATTGTGTTTATTAGAGGCAGGCGTTTATTTGGTAAAATGTGTCTACCTCTGCAATCTGACCTGAGAACAGGCATTTGTAATGTTTTAATGAATCATACATTATTTATAAATATAGAACATTAAAGGGTCTGTAAGGATATAAATCCTCAAAAGGCATCAGGGGCTTTGTGATTACCAAGCTCATAAGTAAAGGAATAGGAGGAATTTTGTGTTTCACCGGGTGCTACTCAACCTTTCACTCCTCACCTGTCGTTCTGCTTGTTGCAGAAGTCGTTGCGGATCTTGTCCACGATGGAGGAGCGCGGCAGGATGTTGGTCTTGTTCTTCTTCTTGGCATCGTTGGTCTCCACAACGACAATGACCCAGTCTGCCGAGCCGTGGGCCCGCAGGCTGTTCTGCCAGCGCATCATGTCCTCCTTCACTGTGCTCTTGTACGCCTCTGTGTCCTATTAAACGGTGGAATAGATTCATGTTTCAGGGTTTTCATGCAGATCTGGAAACTATGGGAAGCAATTTGAACAATTTCCAGGTCTTATAGGAAAACACAAAATGACAAAAAGACTGTACTTGACTGAGTATCAGTAATATCATGAGTGTAAAATAATCATCTACAACTAGAATGGAATGTGTGTGTAAACCCTCATTTTAGGTCAGGCAGGCCCTGAACGCCTCTGTGTCCAACAGTGGTTCTCAACCCTGGTCCTCAGGTCCCGGAGGACCTGGTTTTCATTCCAGGCGGTGAATGCAATGAACTACCTGGTAGGATAGAGAACCGGCAGTACGCTGGACCCTGAGGATTTGACGTCAACTGTCGTACAACACGGTACATTTATTGAAGGTTCGGTAGCACTCTGTTATCACGCTTTCAAAGTAATAAGCCAGCCCTTATACACCTCTATGCCCTGGACTGTGGGAGTATAGGCTAGATAGGCCAATGTTGCAGCACCAACTAAAAGCTAAACTAATACTGACCTTGATATTCCTCTACAGTAGATTATAAGTGTTATAGATTAGATAGGAATACGTATATAGCACCTTCATACCAACAAGTCTCCTCCTACACCTCTCTAGCTTTGAGAAAGGGACATTATACATGCGTTGTAGACGTGTTATACATGAAAAACCTCGACTGAATGTATTAAAGTCACAACGAAATGAACATTTCTCTGCATCATAACAAACACCTATTTAACAATATGCACATATGTACAATTTAAGAAGTGATTGTCCAATTTAACCTCTATGTCAATGTAATGAGATGAGTCTATCATGTCAGGGGCTTGTATAGATACAGACACCAGCGAAACAACCCTCGTTTACAGGACCCGTCATATCACACCAGTGGTCCAGTTACTGCTCACACTCACAGCATCAAGTAACAGAAACTACTCCCACCAAATTCTAGACCAGAGCAAAGCATCGACAGCCAACAGTTGACATCCAATACGCACAGCTATTCATATTTCACATCTTGAATGACTCAGATTTAACTAACGGATGGCTGTTAGTCTTTCAATTAGTTTTGAGTAAAATATCCCCTTCAGGAGCTGTTAACTAGCACCCTCATGAACAACCAAACAACCAAACAACCAAACAACAACAAACAAACAAACAAACAAACAAACAAACAAACAGAAAAGCCTCCCATGGTTTGTAGCAAGCAAGCTTACTTCTCCCACACTCAGAAGAGCCGTGCCTGTTAGGAAATGTCATCCATGTGGGTCACGAGTTGGTGACAGCACTTCCTTAAACCAACTAGCTTCCCATGCCAATGGTACTCCATCAGCAGTTACAGTAGGTTCCTTCTCCCCTTCCTGTTCTACCCCCGCCTGTGTTTTCTTACTGGTCTATCAAAACAGAGGAGCTGGCTCAGTTCAGGCTGGTTACAGGAGCCTCTTAAAGGGGGATTTTTACTGCCCCATAGCACAAAATGATCATGATATATCTGCAGGGGGTTTATAGGGTTGTTGATCAATACCAATGACTCAACGATTACTTGGCCAGGTGCTGAAATGTCTGGCTATCAAACTCACTTTCCAGACCCTACTCTGCCTGGGAACAAAAACCTTAAATAAGTATCCCTACCCTCCAACTAGGTACATGTGCTCATATTCTGTATCATTTGTCAGAGGCAGTATGTTCTCTCTATGCATAGTAATATATCCTGCTAATAAACAATGAAATACAGTCTGAATAGTTCGAGTGACTGATTGACTGACTGGGGATGTTAGGCAAAGTGTGTGTGTGTGTGTGTGTGTGTGTGTGTGTGTGTGTGTGTGTTAGAGAGCTTTACAGCTACTCACACAGCAGTCGGTCCAGTAGATGTGGAGGAAGGGGAAGGTGAGCAGAGCTTTGTTGCCCTCTTTGGGGAGGAGCTCCTCTTTAAATTGGACAAAATTAGCCTCAAGGTGGATCATTTTTGGCGCACGGCCGTAAGTCCTGCGGATGAAAGAAAGTCGAGTCTTACACAAGCAAATACATAGCTACTCGCATTTTCAACTGCCCAACAATGGAGTACGGTGCTGTGAGCAAGTGAGTGCAACACATCTCAGCTACAAAGGCTGGGAAAGCCTTGTTCTCAAGCCAAAAATCAACTGACGAAGCGGTGTTATTATTACAGTATTTTATATTGTAACTTACTCACTAGACATTGATGCTCTAATTAGCAGGCTTATTCTGAATATGTTATTATTTATGTCAATTATAGGCCATCGTAAGCTGTGCCAGAGACCTGTCAATGTTATGGCAGATAGAGGATAAAAGTCATAGTTTACTTCATCCCAGAAATAAGAGAGTAAATACCAATACATTGTTAAAACACCATTAAAATACCAATGCCAACAGTGTCCATTAAGTCTGGACAAGCTACATCCCATCATTAAGCCTGGACAAGCTATATCCCATCATGCATTTAGCAGTACAGCACTCACCTCCTCCATTCCATTGGCTCCCGGGGAAGCTGTTGGGCCAGTGGGGTATACAGAGATGTGAACAAGACCTGGTCTCCAGCACCTGTTAGGAAAATGAGTGGATGAGTTCTGCTGATACTTAGATACTCCTACGCTGTTAGACATCACCGGTTTGTAATGTTCAATGCATTCCAGGAGATCTTTTATTGTTTACTTTTTTGGTGTGCCTGTTTTCCCTCAACCTGCCTCGTCAGGGAGCGATTTCCTGTGTTTCTCAGAAAGCCTTTCGACATACCGCACACAAGGGACATGAACTTGTTGCTTTCAATCAAGTGGGTGTATGGCAATGTAATTATAGTTAGCTAGCCAATGTTGGGACATGTCTATGATTGCGGCTGTGACCCTTTCTCAAAACACAACATGTCTTGTGGCTGCATTGCATTATGGCCTATTGAGGCTACAGTTGTTGGAAAAATTGGTATCTCTTACCAGGCCGGTAACTTTTTGAGACAATAACATTCGAATACCTTGTATACAATCTTCGTCTATTCTCATGTTTTGTCCCTGCTGTCCGCCGTACACTCTCCAAAATAACAGCTCTGTATCAAACATGCTCCTGACTGGCTGCATGTTACACAGAACACAAAATGGTAGCGTCTAAACGTCTGTTTCTCCACTGCCTGGATGGTTATCTAGCATAATGTTAGGTGAAACTGTAATGTGATTCTGATGTGGTGACACATAGCAGGTGTGAGGCTGCTGTTGAGGTTTTCGATAGCTAAAAATTCTTCTTTCTGCTATTAAACTCCATTGTAGCCGTACTGGAAATATCTCAACACAATGTCATGTCATCTATGTTTGTCCACCTACCCACCAATAGCTGCATTTTAACAGCGTTTCTCTTTAATAGTAGCTATATGACCACTGTACGACATGTCTACTTAAATGGCCTGCATCATTCTCACACAAACACACACACACACACACACACACACACACACACAGCGCACACACAGCGCACACACAGCGCACACACAGCGCACACACAGCGCACACACAGCGCACGAACATGAACTCCTCAGATTCAGATTCCACAGGCCTATATAACATTTTTCCTTTCACCAAGATTTTGACCTACATACAAATAGGACAACTGCATGTCCACTCTCCTGCAGTCTGTGTCACCGTAACCGTCCCTGAGTCACTGACAGATCTAGATGCCCTCACCTCAGCCTTCTTAGATTCCTGGTCAAGTCCAGTGCTATAAAAAGCAGAGGGGGTGATTATTCCCCGAAACCAAAGTCTCCCTGTGTGGTTTGCTGAAAGAATGAACACTGGGGGCTGGTAACGGCTGGCAACAGTTTCCCAGTGAAACTCTGTAGTTAGTAGATAAAGCCAGACAGGGAGCATGTTGTGTTGAAGCATAGCCATTTTAACAGCTTGTTCAAATGTGTAAGTAATGAATCCTTTTCAGACTAATAGCTCCCCTATTAGTTTCCCTGCTTGAGGCTAAGGCTGCTGTGTTGGGCGTTTGCTGCCTGTCACATGCTGCAAAGCTGTAAGGATGATTCTCTAAAGTAAATTTCACTCAACACACTATAAACCTACTAGTCACAACACAAACCTAAATGTCATTTAACTAAGACTTTGCCTGAATGAGACTCTACAACATATGGGTTTATTTTTGCTAGTGCACTGTTGCCTTGATGACTTGAGGGCGAATCCAGCAATAAAATATGTTGCAACTCTATGTGAGATGATTTTAGTAGTTAGTGTTGCTGTAGGTTAGGAGAGTGAAACCTCTAATCTCAAAACAGTCAACAATGTCCATTCTCTTATTCTGCTAACGCCTAGTGGAGTGCAATTGTGAAATTTCCCCACTACTCATTTTGCTGGGGACCCATTAAAAACCCCTTGAGGGACCATACTCTGATAACCACTGACTTAAATGACTATGGTGAATATAGCTATAAATTGCCTAAGATATATTATTATACCCAAGATTCCCGCTCATATTCTGACTTGCCAGAGCCTCTATCGATTCCTGTGCTATAATACCTCTTGACCGCTTGACCAATCCTAAAAATGGAGTTGCCTGCAGTGTGAAGTCGAAGTTGGCCCCCGCCGGTAGAGTCAATTCTTAAAATAACCCTTCTAAGCTTCCCTTAGATGCCAACAGGAGGTTTTAGAATGGTAGACCGATACCCACGCCCAAACATATTCGTTGGCGACCACTGTCTGGGCTCCTGACAGAGGAGAGCAAGGTGAATTCCTGCTTGGTGACAGCAGGTAGCCCAAACTGCAGCAACTAGCCGTGACGTAGTGGGGGCAGCAAGGCCTGTTAACCAATGTAGCTAGCTAGCTTACTGAGTTAAGATTCATTCAAACGTTAAGAATATGTATCGTTCCAGCATTGTCAAGATTACAGAGCAACCCGATGTTAACAAGCTGAAATGACGCATCTAATGCCCCGCTCAAGCGCAGTGTGTCAGAGCTCGCTAGAATCACCAGCTAGCTTAGCTAACCCGAGCTAGCTAACTTAGCTAGCTAGCTGTCAAGATTGGAAAAAAATAAGGACAGCAACGTCTCCCCGCGAAGAAACACTCACATGTCACAATCGGCTTGTTCTCCATGGTATAAATTATTGGCTTTTCTTCTTGAGGCTCCATATGTGTTAGCGGTAGCCCCCCATGAAAATGACATCCAAACTGAGCGTTGTTATTAGTAAGTGCTTATGTATGCAGTTGTGTTGAATCGATGGGGCCTGTGTCCCCCCTGCACTTCCTGGAACACCTTCAGACACAGCACGTAAACTGTGCGTCATTAAAGAGACAAGTACACCTGTTTTGCTGAACAGCCTGAATAACCATAGCAGTGGGTACAATCTGGGTTGAGTGAAAATTAGGGTTGAATATGAAGTAAAAATCAGCAGGTAGGATGAAAAAAGGCATGAAACTAACTTTTTCATCAACCAACCACAGTGCCTTATTGTTTAAGAATTTAACCAGGTAATATAATTTCTTGACAGATTATACAAACAAAAACACACTGATCAAACACAAGTGGAAGATTTTGGGGAATGCACTGATTAACCAGCCTGAGAGAAAGAAATTGGGTTATTGCTGCTAGTGTTAATCTCAAGGCGAGATGACATCAGTGGTTCCCAGTGTGGTGTCTGGGGATCACCAGGGGTTCTTCTAGGGAGTTCCAGATGGTCCCCAGCAAAATAAGGCATAGTTTCACTTTTATTTCACTCCTTATAAATAAATGCACAATGGTGACAATGTCATTACCTCCCCACCTGCAGTATAGACCGTTACTCTTTTCAATTCTGCATAGTCATATAGATATTAATTTACAGTATGTGATGAAATGTACTGTGTGAGAGCTAGATTATTATGCAACTGTGTAGTGCTTTGATGTGGTGTTTGCTACCATCTAGCGGTATAAAGTTGTAATGCTCAGTACATGATGGCTTATGAAAAGAGCAAAAACGAGTGTTATGGTTTCTGAAATTTAATAAAACATCTACAAATATCATTACATCTACAAATTCATGACACAAAGCTCTATTTCAGCTTAATTCAGTCTTCTTTGGCCTTTTCTATTTTCTCATCATGCTCTGATTCTTTTTCTCCAGTTCTCTCTTCCTTTTCACCTTCATTTTCAATCTCACCTCCATCCCCTTTACCAGGTCTGTTATCGCCTTTCTCTTGTTTTTTCTTTCCATCATCTCCTATTGTCTTTTCTCCTCCATCCGAATCCTCCACCCCACATCCATTTCCCTCTACCGTTCTTTCAATATCCTGACTTTTTTTCTCTGTCTCCTCCTTGGTACATTTAGTACTCTCTCCATCTCCCTCTTTGGTCACATTGCCATTATCCTCTCCCTGTCCTTTCACCTTTGCCTCACCAACCTGCTCCTCTCCCTCTGCCTCTTCTCGATCCCATTCAACCTCCCCTCCCACCCCTTTGCCTCTCTCCCCCTCTCCTTCTTCTCCACCTCTGTCTTCATGTCCTGGCTGTTGATTCTCCAACGCCCCCAACTCCATCTCCAGCAACTGCACCCTGGCCAGCATCTTGCCGTTGCTGGACTCTAGCTCCACCATAAGTCGGGCTAGTTTGGTTTGTAGGACATCCAAGTTGCTCTCCAGCCTGTGCAACTTGGTCTCCACTTTTTCTGCACTCACCACCTCCCCTTCCCCAGTCTTCTCCAGCATGCCCATCTTAGTGAGGATCTGGTGGCCTTTCTCTTCCAGGAGGCGTTTGGCAGCAGGGAACTCAGACAGCACATCCGTCAGGTCCTCCTTGGACAAGCTGAACAGGTCCGAGTGCCCGATGCTGCGGATGTTGGCAGTGCGACGATTGCCTGATTTGTTGCCTAAAAGGAGATCAAGTAATAATCTGACATTTTCATAAAATACATTTCCATTTTGCTGCTCTCTGTCATGAATTCATATAACACAATAGTGATTCAAAAAGCTTCTGGTGCACAGGAAGTGATGCATTTTACATTTTCAGTTTGTTTGGAATAAATAGAAGAACTGGGTAGTTAGCATGAGCAGTGATAGCCACCGTGGCTGAACAGACAAACAAGCAACTACAGCAACTCGCCACTTTAAGCTGTGTGCCTGTGTGTAGCTTAGCTTAGAGTACTGAATACTTTACTTACCTTTGATATTGAGGATGCTAATCTCCCCAAAGAAATTCCCCTCACCCAGCACAGCAAACTGCGTGACACCATCATCTGCTACAACTGCGAGCTTTCCCTCTTTGATGATGTACATTTCATGGCCCACATCTCCCTTCTTGCAGACGTACTCTCCTGGACTGTACACCTGCAAGACGAGAGGAATGGCAGACAAGCAGATCTTTGACTTAGTGAGCCAATAAGGTGAAGAAATATGTCTGAACTGTTTGGGAAAATGTCTGATGCAGGACGGCGTGTGATGGCTCACAAAATAACTACACGCATGTCAAAACAGAGCTCACCCTGAATGAAAACTGATCACACAGAAGAGAATGACACTGATAACAACTCGCAGATTGTTTCCATGACCTCAGGATAACCTCTTCGACCTTTTTAACAATCGTTTTCCAAAAGCATTTAACCCCGTGAGCCACCAGTGCCCCATGATGCTCCATCTTTTTGACCTCTGACCTGAGGTGTGAGTTTGAGCACCAGCTCCTCCAGCAGGCTGGTCTCACAGTTCTGGAAGATGGTGACCTTGGAGAGTATGGGAAGGTGAACGCTGACGGCGATCTCTGTCTGCAGCTGGACGGGCAGCTGCTGCAGGATTTCATTCTCTCGCGTGATCTTCCTGTTGATGTACAGGTGCTGGTACCAGCCGTTGACGCGCTTGCGAAGCTCCTTGCTAATGTGACGGTTACGCAGGTAGGCCTTCACCTGGAACAAGAAGAGAAAACATTCTTTTTAGAAATCAAATAAAATCCAGAGGACATGAAATTAGCAGGCTAAGGAGTGTAATAAACTAACATACAGCAGTGTCTCTTCGTCCTTGATAACAAATTCACCAACTCACCAGCTCATGGTTAGGGAAGAAGACATTATCACGGTCCCTCAGGCTAGTGATGACATTGCCAACATTGCCCACGATTGATGCAAACACCAGCACAGCAATGAGCAGGTCTGCGATCATGAACAGGTACTCTTCCTCCCTGTCTGGGAGGGGCGTGTCACCCACTGTAGTGAAGATCTGGGCAGAGAACCAGAAGCAGTAGAAGTACTGACGACGCATCGAGGCAAACACTGGGTTGGTGATGTTGGGGTAGACCCAGCGGTCGGCTCCGAAGCCGATGTAGTTGGACAGTGCAAAGTAGAGGCAGGCATTCCAGTGGATCAACACGAAGATGTAGAGCATAAGCTTGGAGATGCGGAAGGTGTTGGGGTAGGAGGTCCGCGTCTCCATGCGATCAAGGGCCTCGTTGAGTCGGGGCGTGCGCAGAAAGCGGTTGACCCTCACCAGAGGAGTGTGGACGCCGAGGGCGAAGTACAGGAGGTCAGTGGGCAGCAGGGCAGCCAGGTCCCATAAGAAACGAGAGGAGCTCAGGTAGTGCTTCTTCAGCTGGGCTCTATCCTTGATCAGGATGCCCTGCTCCAGGTAACCTGCAGAGGGCAGCACAGGATTATCAAAGCCCACGGTGCACTTGCACGCTGTAATGTCACAGTTTCCTAGTCAAAGCTTAGCTTGGCATGAGCCACTGGAGGAAACCAGTAACGGCCCTCACTTCATAAAGCATGATTCAGAATTATCTTAGCACAGAATATAAGTTTGGACAGGAAAGTCAATTATCATCATTTCATTCATTTTCTTTACACACTTTTTCCTTTTCAAGACCACAGGGGCTGGAGCCTATCCCAGCATGCATTGGGTGGAAGGCAGTGAGACACCCTGGAAAGCTCACCAGTCCATCACCCAACTGACTTGCACGTCTTTGGACTGTGGGAGGAAACCAGAGCCCCCAGAGGAAACCCACGAGAACATGCAAACTCCACTCAGGATGAAATTCTATTCTGTTCTATTCTATTCTATTGCAAAGACTGAATCAAAACATTTACCAGTGCGAACTCTGATGATCATGTCAGTCACATAAATGAGGTCAGAGAGATAGTCCAATGTAAGCCACACAGCTAGGTAGTTCTCCTCAATTGCATGGAAGCATGTCCTAGGGATACAGAGTCAACAAGGCTCAGTGTTTATTGATTATTATAAATACTAAGGGTTGCCAAAACAAATCACCATAATTGAATAGTTGTCAATAAAATCAATCCTACAGTATTAGACGTATTCATTATACTGAATGCATTTACCTGCAGATGATAATCACCCAGTTGTAGAAAATGGGAAAGATCATGACCTGTAGCCATATATAATAGAACTGTTCTGATGGATCGACCATCCATTCTTTCCAGCTGGCCGGGAAATGGTGATGGAGACAAGAGGGTGGAGAAGGAAAGAGAATTAGTGGCTAAGCCCGTGTGATTTGGTAACCTTATTTATAGCCCTTGAATATGTGAGAGCAATGCCAGAATTTCCAATTGAATTAAATCTTCCTATGAGTTAAGAATAATAAATCTTATTTTCTCATCCCTGCAAAAAAATGTCTAGCTCAATCAGTAATCACTCACTTCGCTTTGGGCTTCACCTCCTGAGGCTTGTTGTTATCTTTCCCCTCTGCCTTCTCGTCCTCTTCCGCCTTGTTAAATTTCTGCCACCTGAACAACCTCTGCCATCGGTTATTTTCAATGCTCACCTCACCTGTTTTATCCATCCTTCTAAGGTTAGTCTAGGGTTTAGACTAACACATTTTTTTCCTAGGTGAGGTTGGCCATTGTTCTTTATTAAGTGCTCCCTTGACTGCCTAGGAGTTGTACCTGCTTGGATATAGATGAGGGCAGCTGCCTACATAACCCTGTTGACTTGCATCTGCCAGCATTGCTTGGTTCACATAACAACAAACAAGGTCTGCCTGAGCATCGCCTGCTGATGCCGGTCTCCATGGAAGGCAACCACAACAGACGCCCTGCATCCTCTGGGGAAAACCCAGAGCTCTGACTCTGTGCCTGCCAGAGGTTTAAACAACAAACTGGCTTTATTGACTGGGCAATGTTTTGATGAATCTGGGTCCCAGCATAAGATCGATTTGTTATAATATAAAACTTTAGACTCTCATTCTGGGACCCAGATTCATTCAAATTGATTCAACGTGTTATCATATGGAGGACCCACTTGCATTGGCCAATTTAGAGTCCCCAAACTTAGAAGTCAGGATGAAAGCCATGGGATGACAGCTGGATACTGTTGGTTTTTATGGTCTGCTGCAAATTGCACTGGCCCGCAATACAGGATACTGACTCCCCTCCCATGCGCACACCTGGCCAGGTAAACAAGTGCACAGGTGGTACGGCAGTGTGCAGTGCTCCAGCAGCCTGGCAGCGCTGGGCAACAGCGGTTCAGCGGGCGTCATAGCGTCCCTTGCGTGTGGGTGTGTGTCAGTGGAATCCAAGTAAGATGGCTGCGGGAAAAGGGAGAGTGGTTGTGAAATCAGCAAACGGGATGTTTATCTGTAGCTAACAGGCTGCGTGGCAGACCGAATGAAGGAGTGGTTAATGTCTTCTTCTCTTCTCTGAATGCGTAGTTTCTAGGGAGCCAGTTGTCTCCGGGCAACTTGTGTGTTGATCATCCGACTGCTGTGCTGAAACTGTGGCATTAACTAGCAGCTAGCCGTTAGCTGCCTACTAGCAACAAGCTAGCAGGTAGCCGTGGAAATCAGCGCGTCGTAGCAACTGAGCCTGCCTGGGGGTCCTGCAGATATACAAGGTGGGTAAGTCGTGACAGAAACCCGAAAACGACTCCAGAGTGACTAAATATCAAAGCGCAAATAGCATTTTATTTAGGTCAGATATGTGTGCATAGTCCGCGGTTGATGGCTGTTAGCTAGTTGTCTTAGCAACACCAATAAGGTTGCTAAATCTGCGCGCCATTGAAATGCATGGATTGTTGTTTGCCTGAGTGTAAACAGCTACAGCTAGCAAGTGTGCGGTCTGATGCAGGATGATGACTTCAGCTTCAGGTCAAGAACATAATTGCCATCAAGCTAGCAAGCCAGCCATTTTGCAAGCAAGGTCATTGAAAGAACGATATTCAGTGTTGCACTCAGAAGCTAACGTTAGGTTAGCTAAACGGCTCCATGTACGTGTGGTAAATCCTGCCTCTTAAAGCTGGATGGGACACCTGACCCCCGAGCACTGCAGTGATTGATGACTTTGACTCTCGCACGACCCCAGCTGGGAACTTTGGTGTGCTGAATATAAATGATGGATACTGTTTTCCCCCAAATACACTGGATGTTGACTGTTTTAACAGGTTTATTTTACCTTGTTCGGTATGGTAGGCGGATGCACCAAACACCTCACCTCACATGGGAAGCATCCTGTTATAGAGTGTGTCGTACTCACACTGTCTTCGCGAGTACACCTCAATGAATTGCAAATGATCAATGCAATAATTCCCTTGATTAGGGAGGCCTGTATCACCAGCTTGAGGTGTAGGAATAGATTATTGGTTGTGCCACAAATAAAAACAATCAGTAATTGGATAGCTAGGTCGCTGAAGTGACATCCTCATCGAGTACCCATGTAGAGTACTTTTTTTTACACCTGATGTGGTCCAGACATGAACTCACTCAATACCCTTGCACAGACAGCCTTCTTTATGATGTAGCATTTTGCTCAGGGCAATCTACTCAGACCTTGAAAGAGTGTAATCAAGTCTATTCACTCTGCTTGTCCCTTATTCACTGGAGCGAATGGAGTCACTGATATCCAAAGAGCTGACAGACAGAGCCCAACCTAACTAGAGCATGACAGTGTTTTTGTCAAAACAGGTCCAATTATTGTGGATCATATACTGTAAACATGTTTCTCATATAGTGGCCTGACAGACCTTTTATAGGTTACATTAGGATTATGGGCTAGAATTTGTTTTCTGCTTAAGTTTTCTGCTGTTCACTTGCCAACCATTGATAACCCGTCTGTTTTTATTGGGGCTTCCTGCCTGCATTTGAATCTCTGCTGGACTTTGAACTCATACAGGCATTTTTATGGTACTTAAGCATGTGACCTGAAAATAAAAGGCCTTTTTGAATTTCCTTAGTTGATATGTGCAAACTCCAAACTACAACTTTGGGATTGAAGGTTTTGAAATGCTGAGGCTGCCTTCTGCCAAACTGTTCTCATAGTGAACCAGAAACACAAGTAGGTTGGATTTTTCAATGAGCTTAATTTCTGTGTGTAATTTGGCCTGTATTGGCCTTTGCCAATACAAATAATCATCAAATACTTAATTATGGGATCCAAGTAAGGATTGTAACTTGTTTCATACGTTATAATGGTGAGTTGCACAGAGGTTGTCGCTGTGACATTATTTTGTTGCAGTTGAATAAACGTCCATGTCTAACTGAGGATCCATTCTGTGACACAGTATCAAAATTCACTTTTTGGCTCATCTGCCAAGGCTCTGGAAATAACCTTTTCAGAAAAATATGTCACCCTACCTGTTTTAAATGCTGTTTCATGTGTAGAATCAGAGTGTATGCTGGTCAGCAGGGCAAAGTTTGAGAACAGGAAAAGACTAAACACTGTATATAACTACGGCATTCAAATGTTATTGTGTTAAAACGTTACTGGCCAGTTTCGTGGGTGACCCTTATTGATTTATCCATCGTAAATGCTAGGCTGCTGGTCATTTTGAATGCTCGGCAACAGTATATATTAGTCCAGTGATACAGCCTTGATAGAGCCTAGCCTAGGAAGCCCAGCGTCTACTTTGTGTTGTAAAATGGAGTGAGAAGAAAAGCTGTTTTTTCTGTCCTGAAGGTAGGCTAAACCTGAACCCTTTCATTTCAGAGTAGTTCAGGTGTCATTTCTTGGCTTAGTCTGTCATCAAGGCTGAAGCAGGTTTGCTCTCTGGTCTTCTGTTCACTGAAACCCAGGCAGGGCGACTCTGCCAGGTGTGTTGCTGCAACCTTCAATGTCCTTGCTGCCGTTGCATCAGTTGGAACATTTGCCACATCCTTACAAATGAGAAGAGGTCATGTGACTGTACACCTCAGAAGTCTCTCTGTCTTTGTCCTTGCTTCCGTAAAGCCTCGGGCAGACTACAGGACTGTTCAAATGTTGTCCAATGAGGGCTGTACAGACGAAACCATCGGTCTTGAGTACAAGCTTGCTTGGGAAGCTGTTCACACCGGCCAGTGGTGTGAGGATGAAGATGAGGGATCACACGCTGCCAGATTTTGCCATTCCGTTCATCCAGAACAGTTCTCTGTAAACACAATTACAGAATAAGTGTTGTATTGTTTCTTTCTTCAACGTACAGAAGCTACAGTCTACATGCAGATCACAAATGTATTTTGAAGTGATGTTATTACAAAGATAACATTGTTAACACATTTTCTATGAGACTTGGCACATTGAGATTTATTCCTCTAGATAAAGATGTATACTTTATTTTCCTTCATTGAGGGTTTAAGGGTGTCTTTGTATTTCCTCTTCCATTCATCTTGTTAACATGAGGGTGTGTGTGAAGCCCTTTGAGACAGTAACTGTGATGAAGAGCTTTACAGATAAACGTGACTTAAAACCATTTATCCAGAGTGGAGAGCAAGTGGAGTTGTGAATCTCTGCTGATAAAAACTGTGTGAGTGGGAGTTGTTAAGTAACTTCTCTTCTGATTCATTCTCTTATTTTTTTCCCCTTGAGCTGAACTCCCATTGGCTGTTGCCAGGATCACTCTCAGATTTAGCTCTTTGTGAGTCTTGGACGTTTCACACTACACAGGCTCGGCCAGACTGGACTGACCAAATGAAACATGTTGGAAAACAAATTGTGGCTGAAAATGTCGGGTGGCCAAATTCTCCAGTCTTGAGCTCGTTCACACTGCATGATAATCTGACAGCCCCCTCAGCCCTGATGCACCCTGACTATTGGGGTGGTCCAGTTTGGCTTTTCAATCAGCGTTAAAATCGTCTAGTGTGACCTTAGCCTTAAGGTGGTTGGAAAATCATGAATGAGGAGAGAAATGTGGCTTGGTTCTCATCTGAATAATCCTGGAACCATTGGTCCCATGCCATTAGCCCTGTAGTCTGTGGTTTTACACTGATCTCAGCACAAGGGCGGCTCTGTTCGACTCAGGCCTGCAGCCATTAAGGAGCAAGACCTCTTCGGTTTTATACAAATAATTATGTGAAGATAACATGGATTGTGTGTCTAAGCTTATGAGTAATGTGTTGTAGGGATGCACCAACACCACTTTTTCACTGCCAATGCTGGTTATAATTATTGCTGATATAACTTATTTTGTCCATTGGAGACACCCAGCACACTTGGATGTATAAGAAACTAGAGAAAGGCAGAAAATAGAGACTCTTTGCTTTCATTTCTTGTGATGTTACAAAAGGCTGCAAGAGGCTCTTGGCTCCGAATGTTGTCACAGCAAGTATACCGGCCGAGGTAACCAGAACCCGTAAAGCCACCACAGACTTTGAAGACTGCAAATGAAGCCAATCTGCAATAAAAAAAAGTGGAATGCAGATGTTCTCTGTATTTCTGAACGGATCTTCTCCCACTGCTGTTGCAATGACTCCCTTGTGCCGTGGCTGCTAGCCTCACCTTGGTAACCACAACCCAGCTCACCGCCCATATGACACAGCAAACGCTACACACCCCAAAATGTCATTGAAAAGACAATTTCAGCTGAAGAGGGAGATTTAGGCCTGTACATCGGGTCACACACAGGCACAGACTGATAATGCAATCTTTCTTGTTGCCCCCGCAGGTTGCACCGTTCTCAGGCTGAGCTGTTCCCTGCTGGCCTCTGGAACCGCTGGGGCTATGTGCCTGTGGACCAGAGCCAGCATGAAGGTTTAGCCTCAACACTACCCAGCCACACTTTTAAGGTAAGATGGGTTTATTTATAGAAGCTGCCTCTCTCTCTCTCTTGCTAACTCTCTCATTCTAGCCCAGTTGATAGAGACTGTTGCAAAATCAGCATGAATCTCCAGTCTGATATGAGGTGTGAGGATAACCTACTTTCGGGCCACGGATCTCCTCCCGAGCCAAGTATAGCGATGCTGCTGCTGCTGCTGCTGCGCTTTGCCCGTCAGAGTGATTGGATGGCTGGAAATGACGCACGGTTGCTGCGAATCTTGCACAGAGTGTGATGGATGCCGAAGCTGTACAATGAAAAGAACATTGTAAATCTGTGGTTCCTTGTGCCAATATCTAGATTTGGCACAGAGATTCATCCTGTCAACCTCAATGGGTACAGCATGGCACTAGAGGCCACAATATACTTGCTGTGGAAATTTAATTTAGGGAGGTTCATGTGGACAAACACATTTGTGGAGAAAAAGCATTTGGCTTCGGGCTCGCACTGTGAACAGGCTTGCTGGCCGTACTTGTCGGTGTGTCCCGTCTGCCCGTCTTTCCACTGCACTCATGTTAACTTTCTAAAACTGTGTTTCTACTGGTCTGTCTCATATAAGTGGATGAGGAAAAGGAGTGAACGCCGCTGAGATTAGACACAACGGAGAACATCACCTCTGAGGCGCAGCGTTAGAGATGATTTGGATCAATTTCTATACATTGACCAACTTTTTATTTCGTGGCGGCCGTGCTGATATTGTGGCGGTGCGCCATAGATGAGCCTGTGTGTGGGGAAACACTGACCTCACACGATTGATTGTGTTGCCTTGTGGGAAAAGTATCACTGACAGTTTGGAGGCTCGCCTTCCTGAAGTTGTTGGAGGATTTCACCTCAGCCGTTACTGTTGATATTGTTCTCTGAGTTCTTGCCACTTCTATTTACGTTTTCCCTCGCATACGGTTACCACTTTAATCTTTGTGTGCCCCCACTAGCATGGAGTGTAAATAAACAAACAATATGAAGCCACAGCGAGTATACACATTTGTATGCGCCAGAAGGTTTTACTGTGCTTCTATTTTGGGCAAGTTCGACTGTGTTGTTTGCATACCACCACCATAACACTGTCATGGTTATGGGTTCAGTTCGCACTGGGGTCCGCCACACTTAAATGTTTGCATGCGTGGTCCTGTCACGCATTGTTGGCATATGTTATCACATATTAGGTGGCAAGGCAGGATTTTTGTGTTGTTTTTGTTATTCATCCCTATTGTTCACTTTAGACTTCTGCTTTAGTTTGAAGCAGGAGTTTGAGTCACACAACCTGAAGTCTGCTTGGATGGATTCCAGCCTCCTTATCTGGGCTTTCAGCTCTGATGCCAGTCATGAGTGAAAGATCAACCAAGACGTGAACTCATGCATTCCGTTAATCCAGTCAATATTTTCCTCAAACAAAGTTTTCTTTCAGTTCCCGGTGCACTGAGGGAGCAGCATGGACTGTTAGCGAGGCCTGGCTGCTTAACCTCCGTGCTTCACAATAATCCTACTCCACGTCTGCCTCCAGCCATTTTGATGACTCACTGGCTCAGCTGTAGCGCCACAATGTGATATTTGGCTCGGTAAGTCTGGCTCGTTGCATAAGAGGATCCATAACTTAACTTCCTCCCACTGAAGTCGGTAGTTGTTGTGGTCAGCTAACCCTTGACCGACGTTGAGGTCAAGTGCAGCTGAGTGCGATGCTTCAGTCACAGTGTGTCACCCAACGGTCACTCTGGCTTTGAGGAAGGTAGTCCACTCTGTCGATATCTTGTTTCATGGGTGTGTGGCCGGGCTGGTTGAGATGTGTAGTTTGCTCAGACCTACGTTGTGGAAGGGCTGTTCCCCGGGGTCTTGGCTGTCTCAGACAAGTGGACTTTACTCGTTTGTGTAACAGTCTGGCTTTGAAGTGAGCGGAATTATGAGACGACGTCGTTATTGTTTTACAGAGTCCAACTGGAGTCTTTCTTCCTCAAACATGTCACAAGCTCATAAATTGGCGTTAACCTTGGGTCGGAGGTTGCGGCCGGTGTGGCCATAACTTGAAATGGTGTTGAAGGAAGGTACTGTCAACTATTAGAAATGATGTTATTTTGATGTTTTGAAAAACGTGTGCGTGTGTGTTGGCTTTTATGGATGTGTTGTAGCCATACCAACCGGAGATCGTTCAGTACCAACACCTCTGGGAGTTATTTACTGGTACTTTCCTCTGGCTGAGTAATCCTGCTTGTTGAAATCCCGTCCTGGTCTGACCAAGTGTGTTTTCTGTCCAGAGGAGATGGGCTGGTCGTCCGCTATAAATACATAGAAACTTACAGGACTGGGAGTGGAATTGGAACCAGCCTGCCTGACTGTGTCAACCAGTGAAGTGTGTGTTTGTGTGCTGCAATGATGACTCACCCCTCAGGCCTCCCCACACACACACATCCACACACACACTTCCACATACAGACACACAGAAGAGCCCTACCTAGCACAGAGCTTAACTGGACAGCAGACACCGAGGAAAGACTAACAGGACAGATTTTTCTTTTTGAGGTGAGGCTGAGGTCAGAGTTTTTTGGGTAGTTTAGTGTGTGTATATTTATTTATTTCTTCTCAGGCGACCCCGCCTAGTGACCAAAATGGTGTCACGGAGACCAATGTGAGGCTGCTTTCTGGAGAGGTCCAGCAACGGGACGTTCCAGGAAGTTTTGATTTGAAGGCGGGGTGGAGTAGAAAGGGATTCCAGTTTGTTTTGTCATCTTGGAATCTGCTGCCGTTGTCTAGCTATGGCTACTCAAAGCACTTACACAAGTCAGAAACATTCCTCGTGTCCCGCTAAGACAGAATCGTGATGTTAGACGGATGGACTGCAATCCGGAGCTAGAACTCTGCTGTGGGTTTGGTCTTTTGTTTTGGTTTTGAGAACGTGCATTATCTTTGGAGTTGAAAGCCTCAGGGTCGTCCTTGCTTCTTAGGGCACGTTCACACTGTTCCCCTTCATTCATATCGCCAGCACGATGTTTTACAAATGTGAATGGGGAGCAGCCACAAGGCAGACAGAAGGGGACTACCCTCTATAGACCTAAACCACAACAATTCACATTTGTTGGTTTTCCACTGTGGAAATCATGGTTCCTCATTCATGTCCATCAGACTGGCCGTCTTGCTACCAGCGTTATGGCCGGGTCTTGACCCAAGCAGAATGATGCAGCCAATTAGGGCGGCCTTGAGATATTTTTATGCTCCAAAATATGATTTTATTTGGTTATATCCCAAATGATGAATGGTCCAGCTTGTGCCCAGCAGAGCACAGAAGGCCTCAGTTTTTAATAGTGGAGATGAGTCATTAATGATTTCTTCAAGCCAGGAGACTCTGACTCGCCGTGCAATCACAAGGCCGACTGACAGAGGAAGTATCAACAAATTCACTTTCATAGCTTGAAGTGTTAATCAGCACTCTGACTGTGTGTGCGTGTCGTCTTTGTACCTCCAACCTGTCGTCTGTACTTGATCTTGTCTACCCAGTCACTTCTCGTTTAACTCTGAATTCCTCTATTTGTTAATCGTTGACGAAGGTGTCCTCTTTCAGAAATCCTAGGCAAATAATTGGCAAGTGGCTCAGTAGCTCAGATTCTTCTTAGGGTGGATGGGGAAAAAAACACCATGAACATGCATAACGGATATTGGATCACATTTTGAAAGAAGAGTAAATGTAGAGTTTATGTTATGTTTTCATGTTTGGGGGGGTTAACAAAAAACAGTTTGGTTGTCTATTGGTTTAATAGGTGGTGAAAACCCTTCTCTGTTAGACGCCGATGTGAATTTGTTTTTTTTTTCCTTTCCAGAGTGTCTGTCCTGGCCGGCTATGGAGTGGTGTTGGCTTCAGACTGGATGACAGGGTCTACAGGGAGAGCAGGGTCACACAGCTTCTGAAGCAGCAGTGGGCATTCACCAGACTGAGATTGACTGGCAGCGACAGCCCACTTGCTGCCCGGCCGACCTCCCCTTCCTCCTCCATTCCTCCTTCTATCTGCACTTTTTCTTGGTTCTCCACTCTTTGCCGCCTCCCCCCTCCCTCCCTCCCTCCCTCCTTCCCCTCCCCCCTTTCCTCCTCTCTCCCTTGTCTTCTTTCCTTTTCTCCCCTCTTTTCTCTCTCTCTCCCTCTGTTCCTCCTGCACTCCGACCTTCTCCTCCTCGCGCCGGAGCTCCTTCTCTCGTCTCTTGAGTTCCTGTGACCTTTGACCCGTCCCCCTGCTGAGACCAGTATGAGCTGGCTGAGCAGGTTGAACCCACGGGGTCCCGGGAGTCGGTCCGGTCGGGGTGCCGCCCCCTCCAGCCCCTGTACCGCCGACCCAGAGACCTGCCTCATGGTGTTTGAGAACCACTGGAGACAGGTGAGGAGGAAATAAGTCCTCTTGCGTCCTCATCTACCGGTGATATGATGATATGGGGTATTGAGTATAAGTCAACATCACTTTTGGAGGGCAACCATCCCACAACACAAAAGGTGCAATTGAATACATAAAAGGATGTTTGTTTAAAAGTCAGGTTTATTTGTCACATGTAGTAGATACGGCAGGTGTGTTCCATACAGTGAAATGCTTACAATACTTACAAGCCCTACCTACAGTGCAAAACGCTAATGGTCAAAGGGGCTGTACATAACAGTGGAGGAAGATTTATCCCCTGCACCAAAGTAGACAAACAACACAAATTGGTGCAGTTTGTGTTGTTTGTCTACTTTGTGAAAGGTGCATTTTCATATGCACAACAATGTTAGATATGTTTGTTTAACATCCCTCTATCATCCAGCTCCATCCTCCTTGCCAGCCATTGAAAAATCAATACTCCATGAGCTGATGGCTACACTCACTCTCTCTCCATGCAATGTGATATTATAGATTTTTTGAGAAGCACTTGAGAAGATGTGTAACGTTTTGTGTGTCAGCGTGTGCAAGTGCAAGCTGTGTGCATACATGCATTTGCTGTCGTTGCGCAGCATTCATTGAATGGCTTCCCACTGAGGACAGCAATGTTTTCCAGTGGGCTCTGGCTTACAGCCAGTACCATTTACCACACACTGCAAGCTGCTAGATTCTTACAAACAAGCAGATCTCTATCTCCACAAGCTGCCCACAGACAACTAAATTCATCATCGCTGTAGTCATGCTGGCTCACAGAGCTATCAGTAAACACTATGAAACACCCGCTATTGAATTACACAACAAACCCAGCTCAGTTTGCAGGAACATCATATTCTTTTCTGTTTCAGAACTGAATGAAAATTGAATTAAATGACTGTCGTCGTCGTTAAAGAATGTTCCTGACACTTCTTTCACCTCCTCACAGTAGGAGACACGTTGAATCATACATCTAAAATACACTTCTCTTTCTTCAGCTCTCCTGGGTGTTGGAGCAGCGCGAGCCTTCGTCCTCCAGTGACGACCTGACGGCGGTGAGGAACCACACCGATCAGATGCTGTGTCTTCTGGCGGAGGAGCGACCTAGCGAGGGCTCGGAGGGCAGCGGCAACATGCCACCGATCGGCCCCATCCTGGAGCTGGTGGTCACCGAGAACATTCTGGAGCGCCTGGTCCAGTGGCACCTTCACCGTGGCCTGGACCCCGACAGCCAAGGGGCACTGCTCAAGCTCTTTGAGATGCTGATTGGGCAGTCCCAGCAGCCTCTGCTGCAGCACACAGCCGTCCTCCAGCCCCTGCTGGGGCTGCTGGGAGCCTGCGCCGACCCACAGCTTGGCTGCCCCTCAGCCCTGGAGAACAGCCTGGTACTGCTGCTCAACCAGGTACTCCCTTACATAGTTACCTCCTGTCCTGTCTACACGGTTACCTGCAGTCTACATACTTGTTACATACGTACATACTTAGGTTCCATATACTTAGCTGCAGTCTACGTACTTGATTCATACATACATACTTTCCACATACTTAGCTGTAGTCCACATACTTACGTACTGTCAGCATTGTTGTCATCCACTGTCCACAGGTGCCCCCTGTCCACGTTTGCTTTTTCCACTGCACAAGTACTGTATAGGACCCATGCTGGGTCTGGGTATGGCTTGGCACAGTATGAGGGATTGGTACCCTTTGGTTTTCAATTGCAAATTTGAACAAATGGGACCCTGTCCAGAATGCACTTGTGTGACTATAGCAACACCTGAACCATAGCAACCAGTGTCAACATCAACAACGGACATGGCAGATACACTGGAGTCTTTTTAAAATAGTATTGCATCAAAACACACCAATCATACAAGCTGCAGCAGCAACAGTTAACACATGTAACATGGAAAGGTCTTTTCGGAGGAATTAAGATGTTTCTGCGCTCTTGTCAGCTCATAATGTCATCACTTTTTTTCACTCTTCATTGTTTGCCATTGTTTATGATTTGTGTTTTTCTCGACTTTCTCTAACTTTCCAACTTGGTTCCATTTGTTTACACCAGCTGGGTATTTAAAAATAGCGGCGTGACAACAATCCTGCCAGCACGCTTTGAAAGCAGGCTGCTATCAGATACATGGTGAGGCTGTATCAGCATGCACTGTAAACTAACCGTACTGAACCATGAACAAAATATAATGGATAAACATACTGTGCCATGACAGCGTAGGTACAGTACACACACTAGTGCAGTGGGAAAAGCCTAATAGTTGCCCACTGTCCATTGGGGGTGCAATGATGAGTTGATATAATCAACCAAATCAAACTTGCTAACATGGATTTTTATCAGTGACGTGTTGCATCACTTACACATTTTCCGAATGTGTGCATGAAAGAAATGATTTTCCTTTTAGTCATGACAAATAGAGCTGAGAAAATAATCGAGTACTTGATTACCAAAACAACCCTACTGTCCACAGTCTTGACCCACTGTCTACAGAGTCGCCCACGAGTTTTAAACTATAGTACTATACTAAATTGCTGTGTTTTTTTGGCTCTGTGTAAACTCCCACCAGGTGTGTGTGTCCATGGCCCGGCAGCCAGTGGTTCTGGAGATGCTCTTCCAGGCAGCACCGGCCCAGCAGGGCCCCACCAACCTGCTGATCTTCTCCCTCCTGGTGCCATTCATCCACCGGGACGGCGCCATCGGCCAGCAGGCCCGCGATGCCCTGCTGCTGGTCATGGCTGCCTCGGCCAGCCACGAAGACGTGGCGCGCTACATCACAGAGAACTCCTACTTTTGCCCGGTCAGTGGGTGGGGGCGCTGGTGTTTAAATAACACGTATGAAACAGTTTGATTGTAAAAAAAAAAAAAAAAGGAAAATGTGGCTAGTATTGGTTTTGGTTACATGTCCACACCTTTTTGTTTATTTAGGTTCTAGTGTAGGTTGTAGCTTGAAAACTGATCTATAAAAAGAGTAAATATTTGTGGTGAAAGGCTGCAGATCCTCTTGAATGATGAGTGGTGGTTGTGGTGAAATTACCACTAGCTCAGTGCTGGTAGTCTTTGGCTGTACAGTAGCTAGTAAGTTGGTCTACTCTCCCAGCCACTCGGGTCAGTATTTAGAGGTCCCATTCTGTTGGTGGGTTTAACAACGCAAGTGGGTTCCCACTATCTACCAGCCACTGTGGCCTATATACAAAATATCATGTTCTGGACTTGAGGTGAGGCTAATGGATGGTAGTGGTGATAATTGATGATAATTGATGATGATTAAGGGTTATAGTTTTAATACTAAATATACAATATGCAACCTTCCAGTGCATGGCAGGTGTATTGTTAGTCCTGCCCTCCTCCCACTCAGTTGATCAACACTTGTCATTCATCTTGATCAGCTGTCTACCTTGGTAATAATCAATTTATCAACTTTGATGCCTGGAAGACGACTTTGTTTTCAAACACACTGCCAGTATATTCACAGATGAGGGAGTGTACTGAGGGTGTTGGAAAATCCATGATACACTGCAACCATGTGATAATACCACACAGTTTGTAATCTGGCAATCTTAGCTTGCTTTCAACACTGCTCTTCAGAAAGTAAGAGCGCGCGTGTGTGTGTGTGTGTGTGTCTCTTGCTGATGTGGTGTGATGGTGTGTGATAATGGAGTAAAGGGGAAGGAGATGAGTATGCACTCTGACAGATAGGCAGGACATTCAGCCCTATCTACTTCCTGTCAGCGCTGTCTCGGCATGTAAGGCTTCCTATCAGCAACTTCTCTCTGAACTGTCTGATCTTAATGGCAGGATCTAAAATTACCTCCAGCCCAGCACTAAATGCCAGTAAAATTTGTCTTAAGTGGATATATCAGTGCGGGTCACGTGCCACATTAGATGATAACTTTTTTTTAGACAATACCATTTGAATGCCTTTTGGTCAGGATTGATCGGTATGATGGGAAAATGGGGTCCAAAGGTTAGAAATGGCCCAGGTTATGCTGTAGACCAGTATGGCCTAAGGAGTGAGTCATTTGACAGTATTGGATGGCTTGGTGCAGCATGGCTGTTAATATTTATGTGTGTTTGTGTACTGGTGATTAGTATTACGGTATGTGTGGTCGGTATTATGTTCCTCTCCCTGTACCCTCTATAGTGAGCGAGCCCTCCCCCCCCCCCCCCCTCCACCCAGCACACATTTATAACCTTCATTCTGACCTACTTACTGGGTAGAAGGACCAGCAGAGGTGGCATGAAGGACCAAATGCTGTCCCTCTCTCTCTTTGTATTTCCTCCTGTGTGTGTCCTGTCCTCACTCACATGGTAATCTATTGTGTTTGACGACATTTTCCGATTTGACGATGAATCTTTTGGTGACTGTAATGTTCCTTTTTGTGATGAGCACTGCTTGCCACGCACATTTTTTCTCGCATCCACAAATCACAGTATTTTCTGTGTCTGCCCTCACCTCCCCCGCATACCTACTCTCTCCATGGCCTTCCCTCTCTGCCATCGCTTTGATCTCATCTCACTTTACTGTGAACAATGAGACTCTCAGTTGCATGTTGCTATCAAAGCCCTAATAATGTTTTAGTCACTCAGGGGGGGAAAAAAAAGCATGCTCTTTATTTGTCTGGAAATATCTCTGGGGCGTGGTGGTATTTGGTACTTAGTTTGCTAAGCCTATATTGGATCAAATAAAATCCACTCTAAAACACTTTAACACCGTTTACCAGCTCATGGCAGAGTGCCTTGCATTTCTGGGTCCATTTTGTTGTTAGGTGGTGTATTTTTCTTATTCTCATGGATAAATAGCCAAACATGGATGACGTGGCTTCTGTCTAGACTCTCCATTTTGCACCAACATTCAACCGTCATATAGGGAGAGAAATCCACCATAAAAGAGAGAGAGAGAGAGAGATACACCCATTTCTCTACCAGCAGTAGCCTCAATAGACCATAATCCAATGCAACCACAAGACATGTACCATTTTGAGTAGCGTTCACATGGGGCATTTGGCATCTGTCACATTCATGGACCAGTATGCATTGAAACCATGTAAGCTACATTGTAATAACAAACTAGGGAGAACGAACCTACAAGGCCAGTTTGCAGCCACAAGACATGTAGCGTTTTGAGTAAGGGGCGTGGCCGCAATCATGGACACGCTCCAAACTAGTCGGCTAGCTCTATCTACTTAATAAAGCTAACTAGCCAACTAGTTATATTAACAAGCTATTTCTTTGCCTAAACACCCACCTTTGATTGAAACTCACAAGTTCACGCCCCTTCTGTGGAGGTTGTCGAAAGGCATTCTGGGAAACCTAGAAAATCACTGGCGAGGCAAAGTGAGTGAAAGTGGCGACACTAAAAAAGTAAATTGCAACACTTCATAACAAACTAACTCCTGTAATGGATTGAACATCACAAACTGATGATATCTAACGTTGTAGCCGAGGGGGAGTTTTCCGTTCCTCAGTGCTCACTATTAGAGTAAGGCACTGTTCAAAGCCAATGGTATCAATAGACAGACACTTGATCCACCAGCCTTCATCTGATGGAGAATTGCTCTGTGTGCTGTCTGTTTGTTTCACACTCGCTGGCCCAGCAACAACAAATCAATACTGCCTCAATGGGACACGTTTCCTCTCAGTCACTGACGTTGGAAGGCCTAGGCCCTTTTGCATGGCAAAGGCACGCATCCGTGTAATAGAGGTGAAATTGTTTGTTGATTATCCTGTGGGTGACATAACAGTTTATAGTGAAAAACAGTCATCAATAGGAATTACATTAGTGATCCATGTGTTCATTTTTATATCATGAAAATGTTTGTCACCAAGTTTGCATGTTATATATAATAACAAGTAAATCCATGTCATTGACCTGAGACAGTGGTGGCTTGGCCGGACCAGTGTTGGCATTTAGGACAACAGGGTACCACAATGGAAAGAAAGACTTGATTGGTGTTTTTGGAGGCGCCCGAACTTGAAGGCACATACCATAACCGAAACGTTTTGAAACAAAAACAGACGTGACTTTGTTATTGTTACTCTGCACGTGCATTTCTGACATTGCTGTCAGTTCATATTGTATTGAATACGGGTTGCATCCTAGACTGGATATGACCAGTCATCAGCTATGAGCAGCAATTTGGACTTATGCATGACTGCCTGCTGTGTGAATGTCTGAGATTTGGCCGTGTGGCTTGGCTTGCTGCTGGACTGTCCTCCCTCGGCCGTAATGGTGATGATGTGTCATTCTGCAGAGCAGGGCTGAGGACACAGGCTCTCTATATGTCACACTCTGGTGTTGGATGAGCTCACACACTGCCATCTAGCTGTATGTTTGTGTGTTCGGTAGAGAAACAGGGAGCTATTAGGACAGCAGTATGGAGCAGAGCAGTTTCCCGTCTGGGTGGCTATAATAATGTTGCCTGGCTGGAAGAAAACCAGGGATGATGGCACACTGTGTTGGTGTCTTTCCTCACACACAATGTCCAACAAAGGATTCTCCTCTGAATCTGTACAACAGTCAAAAGAATGATATAGTTCACTATGGCCACCTCAGGCACACGGTGAAAGCGTCTTCGTCTTTCTTCTGTCAGACTAATTCATTAAGCTAATCTCTCATTGAACTGCTTATTGCGTTAACATGCTGAATCAAATCTACTGTATCTACCCTTCCATTTATTATTTATTTGTTATTCATCTATTTTATTTTATTTACCCTGGGCAGGATGAGCCGATTTGCTTTGTCAACAACACACACACATTCATACCTGGGTGCTGCCCAGTACAACAACAGTCTCCTACTGCTTGCTACTGACCAGCTCCACTGGAGGTTTTGACAATCAGGACTCTTGACTGAAGCCTGTCTCTCTCCTCAGGTGTTGGCCACGGGCCTCAGTGCGCTCTACTCCTCCTTGCCCAGGAAGATCGAGGTTCGGGGTGACGACTGGCACGCCCTGCGGCGGGAGGACTGGATGGGCGTGTCATCTCTGGTGCTGTTCATGAACTCCCTGGAGTTCTGCAACGCCGTGGTGCAGGTTGCTCACCCCCTGGTCCGCTCCCAGCTTCTGGACTACCTCCACAATGGCTTCCTGGTGCCCGTCATGGGCCCCGCCCTGCACAAGGTAGGAAAGGGAGAGGATTGGTGAACTAGTGTGTCCATTACGTGACGTGCTCTGTCATCTGTTACATCCTGATAGACTTGGGTTGCCAGTTACCAGCCCTGCTCTGCCCAAAGTCCAGAAGAGACAGTAGAGGCTGACAGTGTCCATCAGTAGAATCTAGTGCCATCAATGATTTGTAGTAGAAGAGCCAAAGGGCTACACCCCCCTGAAATATATAAAGAAATACATGCAGCATCTCTCATTCATTTCTAGAGTGCAGCGTGATCACTTATTTATCCCATACTGGTTATCACGTTAGCCTAATGGCTACTGGCAGGAAAAACCTCTTGAACTGTTCTGAGAAACATCTGGGCGTTTCTGCTGCCACGGCCTCTAGGGACTCTCATGTGAGGCCAATAATGGAGCCTGCCTTCTTAGCCAGTTTGCTGATCCTGCTAAAATGGCCTGATAAATATACAGTATATGTATAAATAATTATATACATATAAAAAGTTTCCAGCTAACTTCAAATTACTTTGACAGCCACTAGATTTGCATTATTATATGTTGAGTCTGGCCACTAGTGCAACATTCCCCCACTCACTGAAATATTTTTTTTTACACCTGCCTGTCCCCTTCCTCATTTTAAAAATAATTTCTCCAGCACTGTATAAGCAACTTTTCTTATTCTTTTAATGAATTTCAGTAAATGTGTGGCCTTTAAATAACAGCATTTCTAGAGCTCTAAAAAAAAGTCACTTGGGAAATAACTTTTGTTTTTTTCAGTTTTCCCCACACAAAACACCCTCATTAGTGCCACACAATGCATCCTAGGTGCTGGCACCCACAAGTTTGAATGTGTCGTCTCCTCCTCCAGAGCCCCAGTCAAACAATGATTGAATGGCTGCATTTTGAACACCATTGAAATTCCATCAAAACGGATTTCACACACATAATTACACTTGCATTCAGAAATCACATTCAGAACATTGATTTGATTTGATTTGATACTGGAGCCTAAGGGGGAATATGGGGATGAAGAAATGCTGTCATTATTATTGCAATATAAGAAGGATAGGCTGTCTGACTTGCTTTCACATGAGACCTAAGACACGTTCTGGAGTAAACAGAGTAGATTTGCACCATGTCAAGCAAGACAAGCAAGCAAATTCATTATTGGCCATGCTAGTACGTCAAGAGCCAATGGTCTGATGAGGGTTCAAAATTGAAGCAGAAGATTATTTAGGATTTTGATTGGAGACTGAGCCAGCACCCTTGGCAGTGACGGCTCCAGTCCCTTGCAAAATGGCGAGACTATCTGACACACCTTCTGCACCTCTAATTTGAGGTGGTGAGACAGGAGACAGCATGGGATGCCGCTTTTTGGATTGAACAGACAGGCGACGTGCAACCCGGTAGACAGCCTTCACATAATATTCTGTCAGACAGCAGGTCGGACTCGTTACACAAAAACAAAATTTGGCAGTAGAGTTGACAGTTTAATTTGTCTGTGTGACTTGGACATGACACGCATCAGGCAGTGTACGGGTTTCTGGGTTTCTGGGCACGAAACATGAGATTTGTGTGCGTGGAAGCGCTGAAAGCATTCGTTGTGATAGTTTTTGCTATCTGGATGTGGACAACTTCCCGTCATTACAGCCAACTGCACTAGGAATAAGACAACTGATTTGTTTGCTGGATTTCCTCACACAAACCTCTGAAGCTGTGACACTTTTTGTACACTTTTTTTGGGGAATTTCCACTGTTGACAATACTTCTCTCTTTCCCTACTCTGTGTGTGTGTGTGTGTGTGTGTGTTGTCTAGTCGTCAGTGGATGAGATGATCGCCAGCACAGCCTACCTGGACCTGTTCATGCGCAGCGTGACGGAGACGGCCCTCCTCAAAACCTTCCTGCGCTTCATCCTGCTGCATCGCCACGACAACGACACCATCCTGGACACGCTGCTCACGCGCATCAGCAGCAATTCAAGGGTGGGTGTGTGTGTGTGTGTGTGTGTGTGTGTGTGTGTGTGTGTATGCCAAGACGCCACTAAAAATACAATTTTCCAGGAAGTAAAAAAACAAGAAAACAGAAATTGTGTCTATTTTCTGCGTGGCTTTGGTAACAGTTTTCTCACTTGTTTCCTCTTCCAGCTCTGCATGGTATCGTTGAGCCTCTTCAGGACTCTTCTCTCCCTAAACTGTGAAGACCTCATGCTGCAGCTTGTTCTCAGGTATGCCTGCATGTCACTGTAAGAAATGAACTTTTTTCAGAGGGCTCTTTTTACTCTTTTTATGGACATCTTGGTCCTTTTTTGGGTCAATTTGATTGAACTAAGAAATAATGCATTTGCACATCATACAAACAAACAAACACATTACTCTGATCAGAATAGGGATGGACATGAAAACAAAACCATCAATCCTGCAAAAAGACACTAAACTGGGTGTGTGTGTGTGTACTTTGCCCTCAGGTATCTGCTGCCCTGCACCCATGTCATGTTGAGTCAGCGCCGTGCCGTCAGGGAGACTGACATATATGGAAAGTCAGCAGACAGGTTCCTGTCTCTCATCCCAGAGTGCTGCCGCCTCAGCACAGCGCCCTCTGGTGACCGGGAAGATGACCCTGCGTTCTGGGGAAAAGGTTAGCTGTCATGGCCAAAGACATTTGCAGTTCTGCTTGTAAATATGAAATGCACAACTGTGCATGATAGATGAATAAATGTCCCCTTCTGCTTGATGGATATTCAATATCATGTGTGACTGACAAGCACAGGTCATGACCATACCAGTAGGAGCCAGGGGACTCGCTTAATCTTCCAAAGTGAAAGCTTACTTGGAGAGAGGCAAAATTGTTACACATGATAACTGTGATCAATGGAAAACAAAGAAATAAAGGGAAGCTTAGTTAAAGTGTATTATGGTCTTGTGTATGTTGTGTATGTATTTTTTGTAGCTTTTGCTGCTGACTGTGAGACGAATTGCTGTTTGGGAATAATAAAGATGTCAACTTATTAATGTGTTGAAAAGTCGGTGCCCCAAAAAGTCAAAGTCTCTGCCCCTGTCTTGTGTCTGCAGTGCTGAACAGTCCCAGCTCTGAGGGTCCTGCACAGCCCAGGCCCAGCACTCCGTCCCGCCTGGCCCTCTTCATCCGCCAGCAGAGCAGCGGAGGTGGATCGGGAGGGGGCGGTCCCTCTACCCCCGCCAGCACCGAGCCGGTACCCTCCTCGCCCCGTGTCACGGGACCCGCCGCCTCCCTCCCCCTGTCCCCCGACAGCCCCATGCACCAGCAGCAGGTCTCCACAGAGTGTCTGGACTGGGAGTCGGGGTACCTGGAGTACCTCCGGGACGCCCGGCGGGGCATTGAGCTCTGCTCGTGGGCCTGCCGAGACTGGTCAGCCCCCTACGACGGAGAGAACCCCTCTGCGATCCTGGCCCCTCCACCCCCTCCGCCGCCCACCTCCAACCCCTCCCTGGCCATGTTCCCCGAGCACTTCTCTTTCCAGCAGGGAGGAAGCAGTAATACCCCTCCAGGCCAGCAGAGGGCGGCCATCGTGGCGGCAGCGCGCTCTGAATGGAGCAGTTCAGAGCGGGACAGCGGAGAGTGGGACGTTACCATCGGTAAAAACAACTGCATCAGCCTCACGCCGCGCTCCAAGAAACGCAGCCTGCAGAGAGAGGAGCTCATACCCAAACCCGTACCACCCCTCCTCCCTCCCTCCTCTTCTTCACCTGCGCCTCTGTCCACCTCCCACCCACCCTCTTCCTCAGCCCCACATCTCTCCGCCTCCGCCATCACTATTACCCACCAGGCCATGTTCAACGGCACGACGGGGCAGGGGGACGGGTGCTTCGACAGTCACGATAGAGGGATGGAGGTAAAGAAAGTGAAGAGAGACTTGGGGGAGCGGCAACATTTGGATGAGAACTCAAATCAAAACGGCTCCCTTGTCACCTGCCCCTCTCAAACCCGCAGCGCTCCTCCACAGCCGATGCACAGCGAGGATAACGGCGACATCAGCGACGCGAAACCTCTTCGTCCGAAGCAGATCCCTTTCCAGAGCGCCCGCGCCCAGCCGCCGTCGGACACCAACCTGCAGACCAGCGACGGCTCGAATGCACGCGGCGCACCGCCGGGTCTTCCGGAGGCCGCCCTCAAAGACCAGGGGCCGCAGTCTGTGGAGAGCCTGATCGAGGAGCTCCTGGAGCAGGCGCCAGGGGGACCATCCGCTCCCGGGAGACTCCAACGGCCAGGGCATCAGCATCGAGGCCTTCACCCAGGAACTGAGGGAGCTGGAGGACCGGGTGAGGGAGCGGAGCAGAGCGGCTCGCCAGCAGGAGGAGACCGCCGCCAGAGACTCCCTGTCCGCCGTGAGGCAGCAGGAGGAGCCCCCGCCGTCCGGGCCTCCGGAGGCTCAGCTGACGGGCACGGGAGCCGGAGGTGAGGCCAAAGGAGAGAGCTCTGCGGTGGGGCTCTGTAGTCCCGCCAGACCCCTGGGTCAGCCCGCCTCCCAGCCTTACACAGGTGAGACTCGCACTGCTGTTAGTTGATGGTCTTCTGTTTAATAGCTGTGAAACTGTGAACTTTAAAGCATAACTATGTCCATTTTTGACCCGGAACCTATTTTCCACCCAAGCAAGCAAAGACGTAAGTAGATTTTGGTCTGAATCCATTCGTGTGATGAGGAAAAAGATTGGAAAATGGGATCCAGGTTGAGATAGCTGAGCTTATGCTTTATTTCCATGTAAATTTATCCTTTCCTTGTCAAATTACTGTCAACAAAGGAGACGGCAAGATCGTGTGAAGGTTTTCGAGTTTCTTCATGGCAACGAGAAATAGTCAAACCAGTCAAACCAGTGTGACATTCAACAATCATAATGAAAAGGGATCCCAGTCTTTGTATTGCAGTTGTTGCCAAGGTCGTTAATGTGTGGTTAAGGTTCTCCATTTTTTCCACTCTGTTGAATTGAGTGTCAAACTTTTTCTCCTGCTCCCTCACTTAACCATCCCCTTTTGTCCTCAGGTCCGTTCATGGTGGTTCTGTTCGCCAAACTGGAGAACATGCTCCAGAACTCGCTGTACGTCAATATCCTGCTGACGGGCATCGTGGCCCAGCTGGCCTGCTACCCTCAGCCCCTGCTGCGCTCCTTCCTGCTCAACACCAACATGGTCTTCCAGCCCAGTGTCAAGTCACTGATCCAGGTATACAGCAGCCCGGTGTGGGAAATAGTTTCTGTATTGGCACTTCAGATAATAATACCATTCCTGAGTGAAATCAATGCTTCCCAACAGGAGGCTGGCTCTTTAGTACATTTTGGTCTCAACACTTATATTGAAGATCCCTTTATAGAATCGCTGAAGGATATTTGTACAATTTTCTTTTCCCCACAGTGAGTTTCTGAAGAAAAGATTAAAGATTAAAATTCAACTTGCATGTACCCACGTTTTTTGTGCAAATTCTCATATCCAAAATGATGATCAAAAACCCCAAATACTGAATAATCTTCTGTTTTTAGGCATAGTTTCACATTCAAGTGAACTTCCAAGATTGTTTGGTGCCATTAGTTGTGGAACAAAACTATAATGATCAGTTTTTTGGCTGTATTCCTCTCCGCAGTGTCAGCTCACCCTCCCTGTAGGCCCACTTCCTCTGATCAAAAAGCATAGTAGTAGGCCTTCCCTCTGCTATACTGGGGGGGTTCATGTTATGTGTGAGGCTCTAACGCAAACATGCCCATTAGTCATGTGAAGCCAACATGTCTCTATACTTCTCTCCTCTCTCAACACCACTCTCTGCTGCCCTCTGCCTCACATGGCCAGTATAGGCTGCACACTCTCTAACATAATCTCTCCATCTCTCTATACTTTTACATTTTCTATTTTCTCTTTCAGTTTTATTTAGAAACTATCTGTGTTATAGAAAAGGTAGTCAGTGAAGTATATTGATGATTGCCAATCAAAACTAAATACTTTTTTTTACGTTTCCCCAACCCACCCAGGTCTTAGGTTCTGTTAAGAACCGTATCGAGGCGTTTGCAGCCTCCCATGAAGACTTCCCTGCCATGCTGAGGAAAGCCCAGCGGTACCTGGCAGCCCGGAGCAAAGTGGACTGGTCTGACTCGCCCATGGCAGTCCCTGCCTTGCGGCGCTCCGATTCGCTTGGTGAGTTTAGAAACAGGAGAACCAGCATTTAGACATGCATAGAAAGAGAAAACACAAACACGAACCCACACTGTCTTGGAGCCAGCTGAGAGTGCCTTGCCCATGAGAGAGTTGGGGAGAATGAATAATGCAGCCAGGACTCCATTTGAGTTGATTTGGGAGAATTGGGCCATCTGTGCCCACTGGGCTTGGTAATGAGTGGGTCTGGGCCCAGAGAGAAGATAACTGTCATATGCTGCTGATATCTGGTCATTAGATTCTGGCAGTCAGACCAGGACTGCTTACTGATCAGATCCTGACCGAGATTCAATCAGATCCCACACTGGGATTGAGTCAGATCTAGGCGTTAGAAGGAAGCCTCTTGGTGTGTCTGTCTGCTTCAGTGAATGATCAAGGACTAAGAAATGCAGATGAGTCGCTGTCTAAATTTTCGTTTTATTTCAGGGATTTCAGCTGCCACTCTACCTTTCAACCATGCCAAATGTCACATATCTTTGTCAGCATTCTGGTGACTCAGAAGTTCTTTGTGTTCTTCCTTGTTCCAGTGAAAAGTCGCAAGCCATCGCTGGGCGACCTGATCCTACGCCACACTAACAGCCCGACCCGGGCTCGCCACGCCGCTCAGCTGGCCCTGGCGCATGTGCGGGACGGCAGCCAGTCGCTGCACAGCGCTCTGTTCCGGGGCGGGGCCGGCGGCGGGGGAGGGGCTTCTGGGCTGGAGAAGCAGGCAGAGGCACTGCGGGTGAAGAATGCGGTCTACTGCGCTGTCATCTTCTGCGAGTTCCTCAAGGAGCTGGCCGCCCTGGCTCAAGAGCACGCCGTTGCTATGCCCTTCCCTCACAGCCAGGGGGCAGAGGAGTAGAGGGTATGAAGGCCCACATCTCACATTAGGTCTTAGCCTCCATTGCAGCCGCGGCCTGGAAAACCTGCACTGACATACTCCCACCACCCGAGGACAGACTGGAGCACTGAGACTGCTTGTTTTGCCATAAGATTGGAAAGGGTAGTGAGCAATGACTCAGACAGTAGGAAGATAAAACCAGTGGCATATTTCAGAATAAGTATATGAGACCTGTATGAGTGGAACTCAACTGTAAAATTCTATGATATTGTGCATATCGTGTAATATTTATGTATATATACTATACACAGAAAATCTCAGTAGATGCTCTAGATTCGGGAGCTTGTACATACACATGCCATGCCATGGTATAGTGTGGCAAAGTAAAGCCACAGATAAAAGAAGTAGGTGCACATACGTGGTGCTAGTCTGCACTCTTTATCTTTTTAAGTTAAAATGGAGTGCTTGCAGGCGGCACAGTGGAGAAGAGGGTTTTTCCCTTGACAAATTAAGACTAAGACCAAATATTGTTCTCTTGTTTGTCAGAAAAGAGCACCGGGAATATAGGCTATCCAATCAACTCTTCCTGAAAATAACCAATCAGCTTTGGCCATCTCTCTAGAACAAGCCCTTTTTTTAAATGGCATCACCTCAGCCATGGACAGAGCTTCTGGTCCTCCATCAAGGACTCCAGCCAGTGGAGAAACAGGAAGTACTGGGATTGACCAATGACCTTGGAACATCTCATGTGGTCTTTTTTTTTTTTCTTTTATTTGCAAAACGCATCACCTCATTGTTGGAGAGACTCGTCATCGGTGAACAGGGTGAGAACTGGAAACTAGAAAATGAGGGCGAAAGAAGGAGAAAAAGAGAGCTTTCACCCGTGACTCAGTACTATCACCACACTCTGTACTGGAAAAAAAACATTTTGAGTAATTTGTCTTTTGAATTTTATACCATCTCTTCATACTTTGATTTAAATGTGTGTTTCTTTTTTAAATGCACCATTTTCTAGACATATCAGCAACACGTGGGAGCAGGTGGTCCTCAGCTTGTCCGCAATTTTTCATTTTGGGTGTGTATGGATGAATTTCATTTTAAAGAACGACCTGGTGATGCCAACTCTTTAGTCCGTCATTAAGCCGTGCACCTGTTGCCATAATACGAGAGGCTGTGGGATTGAAACGGCACCGCTGCTCTCACGATCGTCTTCGACCGAAGTGGGAGTCTGAGGGCTAGAAGGGAAGGGAATCTTTCTAGGGAGCATTGGCGTTCAATATTTGCGTTATCTTTGAACTGACTGAGGAAACGTTTCTTCACAAGGTTTTTCTTGTGGATGTTTGTCTCTGAACAGTGAGATAGAAAGGAAGCTTTTAGGGATTGTTCACCATTCAATGAACCCACTTAACGTTTCACCCAACCGTTCATTTGGGAACTTAACATGCTGCTATTTTTTTTTAACACTAATAACCAACTTTACTTAGTATAACAGCCATTGGCCCCGTTATTTCTTTGTTAGGTACCAAGTACAGTCGTGTGTCTGAGGATGAACGGTCAGTTTGGCTCCTGACCACGCCAGTGTTGCGCTGGGCGGCTTATTTATTCTTTGTGTTCTGAAGTTGAGAGAAGTTGCAGCCACACAGTGTTTGAAGTTTTTGCCAAGTCACTTTAAGTTTTTTTTTTTTTTTAATCAAGCAACCATTTTAAGCTTTTGACTTGGTGTGTGTTGGTAGTTTAAGTGTTGTATGACTGCATTTATTGACCCAGCCTTTCTGAAATGAACTTTTGCACATACTCTCTCAACTTTTAGCATTGGAGCCACTGCCTGCCATACTACAAAATCTAATTTCTGGAAACTGAAATTGGATATGCCATCATATTTTTTGACAGATGTCATGCCTTGTCAACTTGTCCGAAAAGCCATAGCCATGGTCTTCTGCTCTGAAAGTATACTCATGTTGTTACTGCAGTAACTCATTTTTCTAAGAGTTCCCCAGACACGTGTGACAGAGCAATTTGCTTTTCAACATCTGGCCTTGTTTATCTTCACGGCAAAATAAAGGCTAATCAATTCCTAGAGAAATGAGAAAGTACTTCTAGAGCAAGTATTTTTTTAATTGTCTGAAAGCAGTTTCTCCTGCAGGGATCGTTTAACTGGTTAGTGAGTCATCCCAGTGCTGCCGTAGATCAGGCCCAGTGGCGCCGAGTGGCTCACATGGGTCTGAATCCTGACTAGGAGCTAATTAAAGTGGTGGAGGAGAGGAGAGGGAGGCACTGCTGTGTTTTTACCTAAGCCATCCGTCCATCCATCTGTCCATCCAGTCTGTCGTACATCTGTGTGTTTAGCAGAAGATTCACCTCTCTTGACTTGATTCCTTCTACAGAGGAGGTGAAGTCAGAAAGCCCTGCTACTTCCTGGGGTCCTCTTTCCTTTTGTGCTTGGGTTGTTTTCAACTGTACTGTTTTTATAAAACAGCTTTTTTGAAGCTCATTCATACTTTAGCAATCATTATACTGTATGATCAAGTTGATGAACTGTTATCTTGTCAATAATATGAGTTATCTGGCCAGACGTTAAACCTTATCAGTTACATATATCAGCCAACTGTTTTTCCATGACACACAGGCTGTGATGTATAGCCTGCTTGTTTCATGGACACCAAAGATAATTTCTCTGAACAAGAGATACAGACACGTGGCACTAACAGGTTTTTAATGTCCTTCTCATGGATAGTTGCTATGCTGTAGCAACAAGCGATGCAAATTCACAATAAGCAATCATAGACTGTATGAGCAGTATGCTTAACGGTGCACAATTTAAACGCTATAATAATAAACCTTATTCTTGGAGCACATTGGAAAACGGTGTTGCAAAGTGCTTTCAAACAATATACCAATAATTTGAAAAACCCATTAAGAAATAATACAAATGCCAGACATGAGTTAAATACAGAAGTTAAACAGGAAAATACAACAAGAATAAAATCTAATTATACAATCCCCTGTCTGTAAAACGCTCTAAAAGGGATTGAAGAGATTGCTTTGCCAGCCGAGGCTCCTCAGGCAGAGAAGATGTTTTTGGGGCTCAGACAGCAAATCCCCCATCTTTGGTTTTAACGTGGACTTTGGGCAGCCCTGAGGTTCTCCCTGCACAATCTGAGGCCATGCCACAGTATGATAACTGGGAGAGGACAGGGCGTTACAGATGATATACAAGTCTCACAGTTCTGCTAAAAGACAACGTCCCTACGTTTGTTTAAAAGCATGTTCAAGGTTTAAACATAAATCAAAAAAATTATTCTTGATTGCAGGTTTGTTGATTTGAGATTATTGATTTATAGAGTTAAAGAATCAATAGTCAGTGTAGTTAGATGTGTGCCGGGCCAACAACAAGGACCTCAGTTTTGTCCAAATGTAGTTGAAAGAAATTGTAGAACATCCAGTCCTTGATATCATGGAAACATGTCATGTTATAGCACCAACCGACTGGTTTCCTTTGGGTTTAACTGAGAAATATAACAGATTATCGTCGGCATAGCAGTGAAGAGGCGCTACAGCATGACGATGAAATATGGCCAAGAAAACTAGATCTGACTGAGAATTGAACCTTATATGACATGCCACATCAAACCAAACAATCACCAGAGAAGACTGAGAATTGTCAGGGACCTTCCATCTACCGACTTCAATACCACTATTGTCAGTAGTATTAAAGTGTTTGTATATGGGAGATTCTGCTGTTAACCTGTGATTATTGGAGACTATGTTGAAGGATGATCCAGCCATGTGGGGTGGTCCATTTTCCAGAGTTCCCTATCTCCCTTATGAAATTTGAAAAAATGAATTGAAAGTTTTGCCTACTTTCTTGTTCCCATGTTTACATTATAGACACTCCTACTCTCGTCCTGTTGGTCCAATGAGGTCTTCCTGAATGCACGCATTCATTCAAAAACATTCAACTATATCTCCATGGATTGCGTTACACTCAGTTTGCCATCTCAGAAGTTTGGTTTTGATATCATTTGGAGTTGAATGAAAATGAATGGCATGTAGATGTGAAGGGAAATAAATCGCATTATAACTGTTTCTCTGATAATTGCACTTAAAAATACACAGGCACACTGGAAAATGGGCTTAACATTCACTGTGGCTAGACTTGGATACATTGACTTGACTTGAATGATGATTTGCAAGAAAAAATGGAGAAGGATGTAATTCAGCAATTGCTTTCAACTGTGTTGATATTTGGGAGGTCCTGCTTGTCATCGGCTGTGTGCTGAGTGTTGGCTGGGACAAGCCTGGACCTCTCCTCATCTTAGAGCCAGGAAACCACTCCACGTAATGGTACTTGCCTTACACCGTCCACCCTCGCAGGAATTGGTTATTGTCCATTACTGTCTCCTTCCAATGTTAAATTTCTATTTGGGAAAGAGAAGAGATTTTCTTTTTTAGACACAACAACCCCTAATGGACTCGAAACCTTGACGGTGCTGAACACGATGTAAACACAACTGATCTGTCAAAAAGTTAACGATTGAGTCCGTCAGATGGAGTGTTTTCACAACCGATTCATCTTCAAGCCTTTAAGCTGGAGTGTTGTGTGTATTCATAGTTGGACCGTCGACCTTCAGCTGATGTATGACAGTCTTCATCATTTTCTACTGTTGTACAACTGAATTGTGTCTGTTTGCTTGGCTTGCTTAAAGGACTGAAACAGTTCTTCATCTGAAGGACTCAATTACCTGTTTAGAATTGGATCTAAAGTTGTTGTGATTTCCTTAGATTGTACACATTATGTACAGCATGTGCCATGTTGGATTTTGATTTTTTTTTTTTTGTTGATTTGCGATCCGTGTCACAGGATGTATGCCATCTTCTCTTCTCGCTTTCCTTTTGATTTGAAAAGCTTTTGACTTTTCCCCCAGAGATTTCTGCCCTGGAATCTATGCAAAACATGCTCTGGTATTCTGAAGCTGAAAGAGGAGACGGACTAATACATGTAAATAATGTATAAACCAATGGGTCAAAGAAAATGCAGGGGTGTATGAATTAACCAACAGGACTGAATGAAAATCGTGCAAAAATGATGATGAATGTTGTCAAAAATATTTTTCTATATTTTAAAATCATTTAAAAAAAAAAAAGACAAAAATACAATGTGGGGAAAAGCTGTAAGAAACACTAAAAAGGGAATGTTTTTTATTAATTTATAAATGTTTTACCTAGCAATACTGCTTTTGTCCTGGCCTCTTTATTGTCTAATTGTGGATTGAACCAAGGTCATCTCCTTGTTGCCGCCCTATCAACTACATCAGTGATGCTTAGTGTTTCGTGATCTCAAGGTGGTGGCTTCGTTTAGTTTCCCATCATCCATGGCTCTACAAATTATTACTAATAACATGTTGGATGTGGGTGTGCGTTACTTACAGTTCCATTATCTCAGAAGTTACACATTGATGTTTACTGTGAGCTTTGCATGCTTACTTTCTCTGGAAAGGTTCATTAGAAGGAAGCCTAGTGGTACTTAAACATACCCGTAGGCATTATCTGCTGTCAGAAAACTCACTTTGGCAAGCATATAGTGTCATCACCTCTGGACAATATCTTCAGTAGATGAGAAATCAACTTATTGGGTTAAATGGGCTAATTAGTATAGGGCAGTTTTGATGGGCTGGAAATAGAAACGGGGCCACCAAGTGTGGACGAGGTAAAGGAGGCCATAAAGACACTGAAGAACGGAAAGGCACCAGGAATAGATAGAGTTCACTCAGAAATGCTGAAAGCAGAGGAACACCTATCAGCAGCTGTCCTTACTGAAATACTTGGAGATATCTGGACATCAGAAGAAACACCACTTACCTGGAAAACGGGCCTCATCGTTAAAATACCGAAGAAAGGAGATCTGTCTAACTAACAACTGGAGGGGAATAATGTTGTTACCAGTCACCAGTAAAACTCTTAGTCGAATCATTCTAGGTAGACTAAGCGACGCAGTTGAGCCCCTTCTGCGAAATGAACAGGCAGGGTTTAGAAAGGGAAGATCCTGCGCGGACCATATTTTTACAGCTGCGACAGATTATGGAACAGAGCAATGAATGGAGTGCAACCATCTACACCAATTTCATTGATTTTGCCAAAGCATTCGACAGCATCAATCGAACAGTGCTGTGGAGAATTCTCAGCCATTATGGAATCCCCGATAAGATAATCTCCATAATTAAGATGCTATACAGAGACTTTAGTGCTAAGGTTATCTGTGGAACCAGCCTCACAGAGGAATTCATTATTAAAACAGGAGTGAAGCAAGGCTGCTTACTATCCCCACTACTTTCTCTCACTCTGCATAGACTGGCTCATGAAAGAAACAACTGGAAACAACAAAAGAGGTATATCATGGACACTCACAGGAACTCTTGAGGACATTGACTACGCAGACGACATTGCCTTGTTAGCTCATCGGCACCAGGACATACAAAGCAAAACAGAAGATTTAATAATTTATGGCAAACAGATTGGTCTCAACATCAACACAGGCAAGACAAAGCTGATGAAGCTAAACCCCAAATCCGCCCAACCCCTCATCATCAACAACAACAAGGTGGAGGAGGTCCAGGAATTCACTTATCTAGGCAGCAAGATAACCACAGATGGAGACTCAGGGGCAGATGTTCAGAGCAGGATCTCGAAGGCAAGGGGAGCTTTTGCCGTATTGAAGACCATATGGAGATCATCTAACATCAGTACAAAAACCAAGCTAAGGATTTTTAAGAGCAATGTCCTTGGGGTTCTCCTGTATGGGGCAGAGTCATGGAAAGTGACACAAGCCATCTGTCACAAACTGGACGTGTTTCAGGCAAGATGCCTTAGGCGAATACTGAGGATATTTTGGCCCATGACAGTTTCCAATGAAGATCTCTACAAGAGAACCGGCTTGACCCCACTGTCAAACGTGATCAAGTTCAAAAGGTGGATATGGATTGGACATGTGTGCAGAATGGACCCTAGCGCCATCCCAAGGGTAGCCATGAGATGGACGCCACCTGGGAAAAGAAAACGCGGCCGACCCAAAGAGACATGGAGAAGATCGGTGGAGAAGGAGATGAAAGATCTGGGATGGACCTGGGGCCAAGTGCAGCATTGGGCAGCAGACAGGCAGCATTGGCGTTCGTTGGTGAAGACCTTATGTGCTATCCAGCACGAAGAGGATTAAATAAAAATAAATAAATAAACTTTTGACAGACAGTGAAAGTTGAGAAAACCTTTATTTAGGTGATTCAATTAGACGGCTCTTTATTGTCCCCGAGGGGAAATTGCAGTTATGCAGCAGCGGATGTAAAAAGCACACAGCAATATACAAACTATAAAATACCAAGAATATGAAATACAGATTGACCAAATAATTCAAGCCATTTGTGTTTTCAAACAACTTTCTTCCTCCCTCTAGCCAGTAGTGAATTAAACATGGCTACTATTACAATATATTGTGATTTTTATCTGTTTAGTTTGTTTGTAACCACTCGATATCAGAGAAGCCACAAATCACCTTACAGATACAGAAACAGTCATTTCTACATGAAAAGATAGTGGAGATGGTTTAGACTACCAATGTTGACTGTTCAATTTTTTCATGATTCCCTAAAAGTGTATTATGAACCTTTTGAGGGATCTCGAACATTGCAGAGGAATCGTGTCTTCAAGACAGTGTGGTTGTGCTTTTACCTGAATAAATATTGCATGCAGCTCTAGTGAAGATGCTGTTTGCTGTCAGACGGAAACATAGCAAAACAACTTCAAATGCATAGTTCAGCAAGCTTTCCTAGAGCACTGACACAGTATAATATTTAATATTTAATATCACACTCAGTATTAATTATTTGAGGCAACAAGGCTACCAGGTCTCGTATATAGGACCTTGAATTGCCCACATTTTTAAAAGTCTCTGAAGAATCTGTGAAGGTTTACTACGTCCCTATGGCTTTGTAGTTTTTATTGTATGTGTAATAAACTAGGCAAGATTTTGACAGTGGAGGTTTTCCCTAAGGTTTCAGAACCATGCTACTAGTCAACAGCAGCACAGTTACATAGGACTCAGGACACAGGAGGAATAGTCGTCTCCATGGTTGAAGAATTGAAGTGAAGCCGAGTTCTGCTTCTCTGTGTGAGTCTCTTTCATTTATTCTGACCTGCACCGGACCTCAAAACACTCCCTTGTGCCTGCAGACCACTTTGCTAGGAGTACAGAATAACCCTGGCTACATCAGCTCTATTGATTTCATTTTGATATTTCATGAATATAGAGGTCATGTAACTGATGACTCCGGTGAAGTTTCTGAGATCGACCGAAGGAGAGAGTCAACCACTGTGTAGACTTCACATGTTGCCCAGAATGCATTGTGATCATTTGTCCTTAAATTAACCAACCTGGCAGAACAAGCGATGCTGTGTATAAGTGTAAGTAAGCAAAAAATATTCAGAGAATTGAAGCTCGTTTAAGCTCAGTAGGCCTAGATCACGTAACCATGACATCCTTTCGGCCTGGGACCTTCATCACATGCCACTCCCCCCCCCCCACCCCCCCCCCCCCCCCCCCCCCCCCCCGCTGTGAACCACCAAACAAATGCAATTTTTAAAATAAAATTAATTCTGGAATATTTTAGTACTCATTGCTCTGTGGAATTATTATTATTATTATTATTATTATTATTATTATTATAAATAATAGATATAAGGCCTGTTTAAGGGCAAGTATGTTGCATTTCAAGTGCTCTGCCCTACATATCACTTACCACCATAACATGATCAATTTAAGATGCAGTCACAAGGTCGTCGGTTGTTAAGTCATGAAATTGAAATTACCAAAAAGTACCAAGAAGTAAGGTTGCGGTTACGTAAAGTGTTCGCTGGGCAGGTGTTCTCTGATGCTCGTGGCGCTCATTAATCCACCCTCACACTCCTGGATGATTCAGGACTGGTGACGGACTACATCAAAGGACTGTGGTCTCTATCCAAGCTGAGTAAGCGCTCTGCGCTGCCGAGCCCGGAGGGGTGAAAGCTAGAATAAATCCACTTTGTCATCAAGGTCTGCTGAGGACAGCCACTAAAGGAAAAGTCCCCCCTCGGATACTCTAACACAGTTAGATATCACTTTGTGATGTTCAGTGCATCCCAGGATTTATTTTGTGATGAACTGTTTTGGTGTAGCCTCTTTCCCTCAACCTGCTTGTCTACTTCTACTACAGTTAGTGATTTCCTATGTTTCCCAGCATGCCTTTCGACAATCACCAGAGAAATTTCAGCAGATTTCAGCCTCTTGGGGGGTAAGAGCACAAATTGACCATTATTACTGATGGAGGGATGAGCGTCACTCATTCACTTCCCCCAGCCCCGTCACCCTGGATTGGTTAGTGAGTGAACCGTCCACCAGGCTGGCGTGGTCTAGGGAGCTGTAGCGCCCCCATCTGGCCCTGGGGTGGAAGTAGCTGCCCTCCCAAGCCTTCGCACACCTCCACCGGACCCCGAGGGAGACACAGCCAGGAGAAAGCCGGAGGGGTGTTTGGTTTCAGGCTCAGCTTCGCCCTGCTGTCCGTCCAGTAGAATGACATCACACTTAACAGCTGCAGCATAATTCCCTTCAAACTGTGAAGCAGATTTTAAAGGTGCAGTAAGTACGTTTTTATTGTCCCACAGCACAAAATGACCACAAAACATCTGCACGGTTGATACGGTTGTTGATCAGTACCAAGCTACCTGGCATTCCCTCAGTGAATCATTTTTACTAGGACTATGTTTAGTCTGAGTCCTACATTTGGCCTACATTGGCACACCTACAATATAAAGGATGCCGTTACACGTTACCCATAGATATGGATTATTCAAAAGTTAAAATTTTGCAGGTCTGCATATATGTGAGCAGTTCTCTCCCTCAGTGAAAGATATCCTCTCCATAAGACACAAATGTTCCCTACTAGCTTTATCTTATTTAATCTCTTTTTATTCAGGGGGTTGTTCTGCTGAGCGTGCATGCTCTTTTTCACCACCGCCCTACTTCACAGTCATGCAGTTAAACATATTCTCTCCTGGGAACTTCGGTACAACCAGGGGATCGTGTGCCTTTGCTCAAACGATTACTTTGTTTGCCATTTTGATTTCTACTTTGGGGATTTAAACCAGCAGCCTTCTGGTCATAAACCTCCTTCTCTAACCTTAGATACCTCAGATACAGGGGGGTACGGGGAAGGTTGCGCTTCAGTGCCAGCTGCCTATGTAGTCCCAGTGGGTACAGACTCATCTCCGTACAGTAAAGATGGAAGAAGATGAACCACTTTAGCTGTTAAACGCAACGATTTAACATTCTGCTGGCGTGTTTCCAAATCCAATTTGTTCCAGTATTCACACTAAAAGTTATTTGGCTACACATTTCACTGAACCTCACCTAAAACAACCAGTGATTAATAGTAGGAAAAATCAAAAAATGATATTTATGGGGAGCAGGAGTCAATAGTCTGCTCAGTACAAAAAAAAACACGTGGACACATGGCCGTCTTGGATTTCATCTTCAGTTAAAATTGAACTTTTCAGGGTAAGGAAAGGAAATGAAAATTCAGAGAGCGACACAAATTAGGCCCCACTTTTATACATGTGACATAAAAGGAAGTTATCAACTGTCTGACTGTCTGGATGTGTTAGTTGGCAGATGGTGTTTGGAGAAGACTCTGCATTTGGAAGTCATGATGTGCACATTTAATAAGCAAGAAATAAGAATTTGGTAACGTCAGGCCTGATTCAGATCCCAGTCTTACAAAAGTACAAAGACTAGAAAGTTGTATGTTCAGCGGTCAGGGGAAATAGATACAGGTCAGTATGTCACTTCCTGTTGTCCTTACATTCTTGGGTTACTGGTCGGCTGATGTCAGCAGATCAAATGACTTTTACTCCTCTTTTACTTCCCAATGAATGAATGAGTATTATTCATTTTTGTACTAGAAAGTTTCAGCTATTCATTCCAATTCCATTTATTTCTAATCTTACATTGTACTCAGATTGTACTCAGGGGGTCTCTCTCTCGCTCTCTCTCTCTCTCTCAGTACCTTTTATATGTTCTCCTCAGCTGTGGGCGGTCAGTGTTCACACAGTGAGTGTTAAGAAAATTAATACTATTTCCTCCTGCCTCGTGTCACCTTGTTCTTGATAAACTGCCAGAGGCCATCATCCACATCCATTTCAAAGGGTTGGGGGGGGGGGGGGGGAGCCTGGACTGAGCCTGGACAGAAGGGCCGGCTGGTGGAGCTGACGGAGCAGTGGAGCTGTCATATTGATGGCTTCATAGACGAGGCGCTTCAGGTGCTATTCCATGTTGTGTTCACATTGTACCTCTGCTACACAGGGTTCATTCATTTTCTTTACCCGCTTATTCCTTTTGAAGGTGGTGTGTGGGGGGGCTGGAACCTATCCCAGCATGCCATGGGGGGAAGGCAGGGCAACAGGTCCATCACAGGGCTAACACAAATACACAAATCCACCTGACTTGCATGTGTTTGGCCTGTGGGAGGAAACCCCAGGAGAGCATGCGAACTCCACACAGAAAGGACTGGGAATCGAACCTACAACCTTCTGTCTGTCTGTTAGCATCTTTTTGGTGCGCTGTAGCATCTCGGACACTGACAGCACGTCCACTCAACACAGCGTATTGCATGCAGGGGCCCTGAACTGTCAATGGCCCATTATCCTCCTCTGAGTGATGCTGGCGGCGGCCCGCGACTGGCGTGTTGTTCATGAATTCAGTCGTTTTCCCTTCAGTTTGTGCAAAGTTGAAAAGCCTGCATGGAAGGGAAAGGAAGAGCATGATTGACACTCTTTGACTCCCATTATTTGAAGTAGTCCTTTATGATGCTTATTGAGTGTATTGTAGACCGTCCCCATTATGCTCACAGGGAGCTAAGGAGACCAGGAAGAAAGTGTCACTGTAGATGCACCCTCCGAGTTTGCATACAGAGGAAACTGGAGTCGGCTTGACTGTCTCCTAGCAACAGACATCAAGTGAACAAAAAAAACAGCATGAACCACGCAGAGGGAGGTTGACGGTAAAAGTGAGGCAGTGGAGAGTTGCTGTAAAGGAGAGTGGAGCATGGGGTTGAGGCAAGCGCTGGCAACCTGACCGCAGGTAAGAGTCAGTTCTGTATCATTTCATAGTACGATGAAAATAACAATTATATTTCCACGGGTTGGTTGTAACATCCAATTGGAGTTAAGGAGTTTAATTTCTGTATTGCATTGAAATCTATACACCAGTGCAATTATTTAGCTCTATTTTAAGTGTGTTCATAGTTTAGTTGCCAACTTTTACCAACTTTTAAAGCTTCACCTTATTTCTTGATGCAGACAGACATATCAGATTGAGTCGTATTACTCTCTGACAATGTCTTCCTCACATGGCCTAGTTATCGCCGGGACTATCACTCACAAGATGAGCAATTGGACCCCCCTCATCTATAATGTAGCCTGGTAATGTGAGTGGAAACCTGGGTCTGTGACAGAAGAGATGGGACCGGCATAGTCCTGTCAGTTATCTCTCCGCCTCAAAAGAAACTTCCCCTCACTTGACTGGGCTCAGAAAGGAGGCGACTCGTTCATCATACCCAGTAGCGTATCAGTCAAAAAGTTCCCCCGGAGCCTGCGAGTCATTAACGTTTTAACGGCGATGATTTCTAGATGATTTATTTAGTCGTCGAGGTGGTCGTCGAGGTGTTATCTCCACCCTCACCGTGCCAGCTGCTCAACGGGCCCGTATTATGTTACAAGGATCAGGGATGTTGAACACGCACCGGGGCACCGCCTGGCCTGGAGGCAAAACATAGTCTTGGTCCATGAGTTGTTTATTCCTAGTAGGAATTCTGCTGTCTATTCATCAAACTGTGGTTCCCAGGGGCCCCATTATTGTCACAGACATCCCAACCATTGCGAGGACAGACATCTTTCACTGCTGTTTCTCTGGATCGCTTTGTTCTGCTTCATGAATAAAATATCAAAGCCTGCTCTGGATCATTTCTAGTGTCACATCACATTTTTTTTTCCCAGTGTGGAGGGAAGGAAGGAAGGGGAATCTGCCTGTAGAACCGGCGACTTGAGAAGTATTGTGCTGGTGACACTCGGGCCGGCTGTCTCCACCGCCCACTTTCTCCCTATCTGGAGCTTCTGGCTGTCTGCCGCCATTTGAAATGCTAATAGATTTCTCAATGCAAAATGCCGCCACTCTTTCCACCTCCTGTATGCTAGTCCTCTCTACCCCCACCCTTTTCTCTCTCGCTGGCTTAACAGCTGTATCACCTTTCCATAAGCAGTTCAGTTCTGTTCTTGGCAGCGTAGCAACAGGTCCCGCTGTGGTGCTGCAGCTTCCTGCTCTGCAGGTCTGGTTGAAGACGTGTCATTCGGTATGAGGATCGAATGCCATCAAAAGGCTCCTCAGGTGTCCGTAGTGGTTACTCGGTCACCTCCGCCAGCTTTACTCAGGTTGTTATGCCAGTTGAACTACATTCTCTGCTTCCCCTCTGTTCTTTTCCTAATTGTTTCAAGTTCAGGTTTCAAGTTTATTGTCATTTACTTGGTAACAATGCAAACATCATTACCACTAATGAAATTCTTCTTCAGAGCCAACTCAACTTTACATAGTACAAGTGGTTAAAGAAAAATAAAATAAGACAGTATTCAAATGGTAATAAGGTGTAAAGAAGCGATTTAGTATAAATAATATAAAAACAAAATAGGATAATAATAGAGATATTAACAAGACTAAACACCGCATTGAAATGATCACGTCTGATGAGAGGCTGTTGCATTGCAGATGATTAGCTCACATCCATAGAGGAGGGACATAATTCAGCTCATGATGAGCTGAATTATTGTCAAATTAAAGCTGCGCTAGGCAACTTCACACTTTGGTGGCTCCGAATGGCGCTGAGAGGTAATTGTTGGGAAATTGTGAAAACATGTAAGGTGACAGTCAGTAAACTGCTCATATAGGCTCATCGCAACCTGGCTGGGCTGTGATGCTTCATACCAAAGGGACGAGAGAGGCGAAACATCTAACGTTGGTGAGTCCAGCTTTCTCTGGACGGAGCACTCGCTGCTGTTCTGGAGACAGTTTGTATTTCGCCCTTAATTTGATTCATCATTTCCTGTGTGGTGAATATTTCCCAGCAGTGACCACACGCTGCACCAGAATTTAATTTGGGTAAATAGGGTGAATTGGGGTCTCAATTAGTGGGGATATGACACGGCTTTCTGTTGCAGCCCCACTTGTGGTTTATGATGATTAAAGAACTGAATTTATATATATAAATCTGGACTAGCGCTGCTTAAACAGTGGAATCACTCACAAACACACACACACACACACACACACACACACACACACTCATGCACCACACTTGAGGCGACATTTCACTTATTTCTTTTCATTTCATAGTTCATAGTGCTCTCATTGCTTCAACTTATGATCTACCAGCCTTTTGGTCCACGAGGAGAAGGTTGAATCCTCCAGCAGCACAGAAATGAAATACACTGGCGAGAGACAACACAAGTAATAAGATTAGAATCAAACAAACAGCAACAGAAAACTCATCATTGTGTGGGCAGCAGTGCAGAAATCAATGAAACCCTCTGGCCCCCTGCCCCACACACACACACACACACACACACACACACACACACACACACACACACATGCATATGCACACTTTCTTTCTCTATCACTCTTGTATGTATTTATATGCTGAACCCAGAGCTCACACTCATAAATAAGGTGCCAATTGGAAGGAAAATTGATTCTTCAGAATAATTTGATTGGGGAATATGTTTTATTTCTTCAAGAGACAGTTTAGGAAAAAAAAACCTGTATTTGTTCAGGCTCAATATAGAAACTAGATAGATTAGATTTGTCATGTGGAACCAACAGAAATGGTTATAGTTTGTTTCCTGATCGTAACTGGATTGGTCATTTGTTTGCTACAGATGAGCAACACAGGACGGCCCAGTTTGATCGTACGGTATTTCTACTAGGCTTGCTGTGTCACGTCTCTCTGTAAAGGTTATGAAACTGAATTAGATGAAATGAGCAGATCTTCATCTCTTGCTCGCTCGTCATCAAAGGTTCACAGTCTCACATGGCTCTGCCTGGAAAGACCTTTACACAGCGGAGTCAGACGAGCATACGATTTCACACACTTCATGTACAGATTCCAGGCAATGTAACTCGAACCTTTTTCAATTTCATGACGAGCCATAACATTTCATAAGGCTCCCATTATGTTCAAGATTTATGGTCTTAATTTGTGCATTTGTTATCTCTTTCCTCAGGAGCTCAAATTGAATTCCAGAAAAGAAGGAAAGCTTTTAGTGCAACTCTGACATTTACTCTCCATTGATCCATCCATCCATCCATCCATCCGTCTATCCATCCATCCATCCGTCCGTCCACTCATCCCTCTCTGATGATGTTTGTGGGATCTCCTCTGAGCAGCAACCCCACCTCCCCCATCCCAGCCCACAGCCCCAGTTCTGTGGGTCCGCCGGACGGCTCCGCCCCCTGCTCCCCTGCCCCCTGTCCCCACCGCCGTGCTGGGCCACCCAGGCGCTGTGCGACCTCGCCCGGGCAGAGACGGAGCTCCATTGCCTGCGAGAGCATCACGCGACCGAGACCCAGACCGTGAAGCGGGGCGTGGAGCGGGCCATCCTGGGGGCACGCAGGGAGGAGCGCCGCCTGCTGGAGAGGGTGGAGCAGGACCACAGGGACGCCCAGCAGCATCTGGAGCAGGTGCAGAGGGAGAACACGGCGGCGGCCCGGGTCAGCCAGTCCCTGCTGGACCAGAGGCTCCATAAGCTGGCCTACCTCCGGGAGCAGATCCAGAGGAGCGGCCAGCGCTCGCGTCTGGACCAAAGCGGGCCCGACCAGAACCTGCTGCTGAAGGGGGTGGCCGAGCTCCTCCAGCCCTGGGAGATTTCCCTTTCCCTGAAGAAGGTGAGCTTCAAGCCCAGCTCCCAGCCGAACATCATCCCCTTCGGAGATATCCGCGTGCAGGAACACAACCTGTGCCTGCCCGTCGGAGGCTGCGGGCCCCAGGGCCAGCTGTGCGCTCTCCATTCGGGCGAGATGCAGTGTGGCGACGCGAGCCGCGGAGGAGGTGCCGGGGAAGAGAGAAGCACCCCGGACGGTGCCGGGCCGGGACACGGGGCGACCTCGCCGGCGGGCAGGGTGGTCAGGAAGATCCGCCTCTCCGCTCGGAGCGACGCGGAGTCAGAGGAGGAACTGAAGCGCTCCTCGCCGAAGATGCGGCGCTGGCCTCCCAGGCGCGACCAGTCCGACCGGGAGTCGTCCCAGGATGACGAGATGGAGTCGCCCTCCTCCGAAGCACGAGGCGAGGACCTCTTCCTGGCCGTCCCCGCGGTGCTCAACAACTTGGATTCGGAGGGCGAGGAGCGAGGGTACGCGGTGAATAGCGACGGCAGACACCACTCCCCCAGGAACAAGAGAAAACCACATACTCTGGTCTCACCTGAACTGGGAAGACAGGAGCACGTCAAGCTGAGTCAGCGTCGGAGTTTAGACAGCCAGGATGGAGATAGGGGGCGAGCGAATCAGGGTTTGAACAGAGGAGTTTCCAGATACAGCCACGGTGCCCTAACGTCTCCCAGGTTGATTCCCAGAGAGCCTCTGGCCAGCCAAAGCTGTGTAGACCTGACCTCCAGGGGCCGACCTCAGTCTTACTTCAGTCAGACCTCTGATGACCACCCTCTGGGGACCCCCGGGGACTCCGGCCGAGCACCATCCCCCGCAGACAGCCTTGACTCCTGCTACACCTTCATCGTCAGCTCACCTCGTGACTACAACGCGAACAGAGGCTCTCTGAACCAAAACTCCCGCCTGTCCAAGTCTGCAGCAGACCTGACGCCCAAGACCCGCCCGCTAATCAGTGGCGGGAGGAATGAGCGCGCAGGTGTATGGAAGGTAAAGCGTAGCAGCCTCAACTCCACCTCCGGCACCACCTCCACTTCCCCGACTCTCAACAGGGGGCCGAGGGTTTCTGACACCGTGCAGACCTTGCCCTGCCCTGGGCGTAGAGGGCATCATCAGCCACAGAAAAGAACCACGGTGGGCAGCCCGGTCGGACCCCTGGGGGCGAGATCTCTCTCCATGTCCGTGATAGACAGCTCCCAGGAGCCAAACAGAGGGAGAGGAGAGAGAGGAGAGAGAGGAGAGCCAACCCTGGTGGAGATGGACGAGGAGAAGGACCTATCCTTCCCACTGCTCCACGCCGGAGGAAGCCTTCTCATGAGGCAGTTTGGGAAGCAGGGTTCAGGCCGTGCTGACCTCACCCTCCCCAGTGGCGTCCACGCCACGCCACAGGGCCAACTCTTCATAGTGGACTGCGGAAACGCACGTGTGCAGGTATGTTTGTGTATTTTAGTGTATGTTTCTATACGCTTTTCTATTGTCACAATGAAATGAACAATGTTAGCTAATTCTCCATACCATAATGCACCTATATACCATGCTAACAACACATGCCAGAACATTCAAAAATAAACCAACAAAATATATTGGATTTTTATATCAAAATCCCATTCATTTTATTTCCTGGACAATGTAAATTTAGTGGTTACTTCATGGCATACTAGTAGGTGTTCAGAAAAATCCCAACCAATAACACCATCACACCAACGCCAGCCCCGCCCCTCCAATCATAGAAATCCTGCAACTTCAAAACTTTAAAAATGACATGAGCAGCAACATGGTATGGTGGATTTTCAGATGGACCCCCGAAAACCCACTTCAATTTCTATGTTTGATCGGGTCCAACTGGTCCAGATTCATACAGAGTTCATTTTCATTTCATTTCATTTTCAACCTATTTTCCACCTTCAAATTCAATTTCATATGTATTTTTACACATACAACATATGTGTGATGTGCAGCAATTGAAGAATGCTACGATGTTAAAACAAATTTTGCACCTTACACCAGGTGACTGACCCTCGGGGCAACGTCCTGCAGCAGGTAACCTCCCCGACGTTTGACGGCTCTCCCAGACACTGCCGGAACTACTTTGACATTGCTGTCAACGCCAAGGGCCTGATCGCTCTGAGCTGTGCGGCGGAGCGCGCCGTGCTTGTGTTCAACCGCCATGGACGTCTGCTCCAGACATTTGGGGGGTCAGGGTTGAGCCCCACCAAAGATGAGTTGGAGGCTCCCAGGGGAGTGACGGTAACCAGGCTGGATGAGTTCTTGGTAGCTGATATCCGTAAAGGCACCCTTGTTGCCTTGAAGCTGGACCCCAAGACAGGCTCTCGCCTCGAGCGCACAGTAGTGACAGGATTCCACCGACCCTACTTGGTGACAGCTTGCCTGAGCTCGGGCATGGTGGCTGTGTCCGAGAGGGGCAGCGAGACTGGCCGCGAGCCCTGCGTCAAAGTCCTGGAGCCGGGCTGGAACACAGTGAGGGTCCTGGGGGTGTGCTCTGGCATGGGACCTGTCCTGGTGTGTCCCTGGGGCATCTGTATAGATAGAGATGGGAACGTGCTGGTGGCGGACTGGGGGGAACACCACAAGGTGGTGTTATACCCAGCACAGGGCGTGGGCTGGCCCATAATCACCCAGGGACTGAGCAGCCCGCGAGGCCTGGCCCTGCTGCCTGACGGCCATCTGGTTGTGTCTGACAGCATGCACCATTGCATCAAGATCTACCAGTACAAATGAAGCCAGGACTGGAAATGACTGACTAGTGAGTTGATGTGTACAGACACACATGGGGGCATGATGACTGTACAGTGTTGTTTTTGAGACTGCTAGCGTGAAAGAAGCAAACCTTCCCCTCTGTGCCGGCGCCATACCCTCATGTCTGAATCTCTCCTCTTCACTGACCCATTTCTACCAATATAAATGCAGGAGGAGAGAGAACAGGATGCTCTCGTACTACCAACATCACCACAGCAACATGAATACAGGGCTGTAAGATTTGTACAAAGTATAAAGGAGCAGATATTTTTTTCTGATGAAATACAATTGTTTCATGACTGTAGTTGTCTCATGAATTATTTTATTTTATTTTATTTTATTTTTAATTTAATTTAATTTAATTTAATTTAAGTTTAGTTTAGTTTAGTTTAGTTTAGTTTAGTTTATTGTAGTTCTTAACTGACCCCAAGGTCAAATAACATTGAGCTTCCTCTTTGCTAAATTTGCCCGTTATATGTGAGTTATACTAAAAACTGTATGTCTTTTATGTGAGTTAATGTCTATCTCTTATTAATAGGAACAATGTACAGTTCTGTGTGCTTCTGTTTTCTCCGGGATGTGCTGCTTGTTGTCATGGTTTTCACCTGGGGCTGGTGGCCTGCAGAGGTCAGCACTGAGAGACCCAACTCTTAACAATATGTTTTATTCAGTAAACACACATATGCATGCACACGCACACATGACGTGATATTGTTTATTACAGTGCAAAACAAGATGAATTTTCAAGTAGGCTGTCAAAGATCATCTTCTCGTCCAATATGACATTTTCAGTTTGCTAACTTGAATTTGGTCACTGTTGGCCGCAACAATTTCTGGAATATTAGAGACAATTTATCTAATTTTCCACACTGGCATTGATCTTTATTGACAATGAGAGGGGCACAGTGGCGTTCCCAGGCTTCCCACTCTGTGCTTTCAGCAGCAGCGCCTATCTGTCATGTACATCCTCCATTCAATGATAGATGGATTCTGTATATAACACCCGGATACACTGCTGCCAGGATGTACAGGATGAGCGAATCTTCAACAATGAAACCAGACTGCTGTCCAAATTCTCCTCCTGTCACTCTTTGGTGCAATGTGTCTGACGTCTGTTTATAGCAGATGTCTCATTCAGGAGGCTGGATGCCATTGCTTGTTTGGGATTACGTGCAAAATGTTCTCATGCTTATTAATTCATTGCCTAGAATAAACCGTGGTGCAGAGGTATGACACATCAAGGGGTAGATGCCGTTGTGCGTGGCTCTACATCCTTCGCTTTCATCCCAAGGAGGTTTTTGTGTATATTGTGTGTTCTTTTTTTTTCCTTGGGATGTTTGTTTTCTAGGTTAGAAGCCCCCAGGGTTTTGCAAAGGTGTCAGTTTCAGAAATTTAGAGATTTAAGGACAAATTAATCCAAAACAAATCCGCATTTTGCTCCATCGAGAAAAAAAGGAAAATCCCCCTTGTCTTATTTTTTTGTGAACTATTCCTTTAAGGAAACTCTATCCCTGCAGTCTGGCTTACAGGTATGACCTTTTCAGCAAACAATGGGACCCAGGCTGTCATGAGTCACCTTTCAATATCAACGATGCAGGTACATGTGGACCGTGGAGGCGGGGCTGTGAACGCATTAGAGAACTCTAATGTTTTAGACGGGTTGTTGCCTTGGGGGTTGGGAGCCGGAGGAGGAAAGACACGACTGGTTTTACCTGTTGCTGCTTTTGTTTTGACTGCACAATTACAAGAGAGATAACTGTTAAAGGCGTGTTCACTGCATGGGTTATCTGGGAAATCTGCTGTCATGATCACTTTCAAATTTACAGTAAATAAAAAGTGTGCTTGCTTATTGTGAATGTCCCTTATGAAAAAAATAACGATAGTAAATCCTGTAATAACACTACAAACTCACAATTTATTACCACAGACACACTTTACTCCCTATAGAAATATCCCAGGAATAGTGTAGTGATCTTGTGTTAGGAGTGGAAGAGTTGTTTAGAGTTTTCTTCATTTTGTATTTATTTACTTTATATTATATTACTTTATTTTATATATTGTGTGCATATGTGCATATATCACATATTATCAACGTCTTACAGGAACCTTCCATTGCCAACATTTGGCTGATCTTCCTATTGACAGTCAAGTATAGTTTTGACCCTTCACAATACATTACATTTACAATTATTTGACCTGGTCCAGGGTGAAACATTCTCTACATATGACACTACTATGTCAGCTGTCGCTTACAGTAATAATGGCAAAACAGAGAGCATACTGACCCCAGGGTGATTACAACTCATGGTGACTGTGAAGTGATCATTATTGTACGCTAAGAAAGAACTGAGGGAACATCTATCATGCACAACACCCACTTACTCACTATCTTATGAAGTATAACATAAAGACTTCAGTGCTGTGCGTCAGGTTCCTGCAGGTTCCTGCACCGAGAGATTCACATCACCCTTTCTACCCAGGCCAAGCAGCAAGCCACAGATCCTACCACTCAGAAATACCCTGCAATCAACCGTTCAGCACTCCCCTCTCAATTCTGACTTCATAGCTTTGAGTTGTGCTATGATTGCAGGCTTCATTGCAATCGGCAGGGAAGGTAGACGATGATTTTAACGTAAATCTACCAGAAGTGATGTGCCAATTAACCCAGCATGAAGCTGATAGAACTTGTGAGAGGACTGTAATAAGGTGAGGAGTCTCTTCAGACAGGTTCATCAGCTACACTGCTGCCTTTAGGTCCTGCGGGCTCACGTGATGGCACGCACTCAAATACTTACTGCAACACCTTGGGGGGTAAACGGTGTCATAATTTGAGGGAAAATAAATAAGCAGATAACACATATCAGCAAACAGGACTACAATTTGAAGGAAATGTCTGCAAAACAAACATCTACAGTGTTGAGAGGAGGGAAGATCCATAAACATCCCAGAGGGCTGCTGCCAGACTCTCCAGCTTGTGCTAATAAAAGACATGAACATAGAGAGCTGACTACAGGGCCAGGAATGGCTACACTTGTTCCCATGTATACAAACTGCACTGGGACGCTGTCTGCCACCTTGGCTGATTAAGGCACTGCAATACACTGCCACTAAATGAACTATTACAAAATTTAGAGAATATAAAATGTCTCAATACTCCAAGGGGCAGCCGATAAAGGAGACTGGTTAAAGGGAAAAGTGAAGTGCTCTCACCGTATTTAGCAATAGTAAATGGTCAATGATAGAGCAGGTGGGTACTTCATGTGGATAATTCATGAGGAAGTGAAAGGTGAATGTCATTTCTGTCATCAGAAATCTATATCTGTTTCATCTCTCTCTCACAGAGGACTGGATAAACCCCCTCGCCCTTGGCAGGAGTGTAAATGAAGCAACAAATAACCACAATTTCTAAATTCTCCTGGTACAAGTCTATTTTATGTTTTATACTCCCTCACTCTCTCTCACACCTGATCCCCTCTCTCCCTTGGCAGAGCTGCTGCATTAGTCAAACTATATATATACATACAGCATCAGGCACCAAGCAGCTTACCACACTCTCCATCTCTTCCTATATTAAGCTCCCATGTTTTCAGGTCAGGGGCGTGAAGCTTTCTCTCTCTGAACCAGAGGATGAATCTCACTAGAGTATTGTGGCAGTTTTTGGCATCAATACTGATTTTAAGGAATCAAATACTTCATGATGTCCGATTGTTTTGACTAGTTTATGGGTGCTGTTATTAAAGAAATCAGTTATGAATGGTTTGATTCTAACTGGAAAAGCACACAAATATTACAGAAATGTCTTTTGCATGATGAATTGTGCTTTACCCTCAAAGAAAATAATGGGATGGGGTATGGTTCTACTACTATTGCTAGTAGTATTCTAGTAGTATTGCAGTATTGCAGTGAAGAAATCCTCCAAAAGGTGCCTAGTCTTTATCCCAGGTGTCTGCCATCACTGAGCTGCTGGTATTTTATCTCTCTCTGCATGATGCAAACACAGCAGCAGCTATCGGTAACATCTACTTTTTCCACAGATGCGAGCAGCAGAAACCACACAAACTAGTACACACATACACACGCATGCACAAACACAAACACACACACACACACACACACACAAATGAGTAGACATGACACCTCTGAGTTAAACATTAATTATGGCACAACTTGCCATTTTAATTAAAGAATGTCATTAAATATTAAACAAATGAAAAATTATAACAAAACTCAAGGAAGTACTTAGGCCAGACATGAGTTTTGAATTAACAGGAGCACTCCCACATCCGTCTTCGGTATTTATGGTCCAATGGTGATTATCCTTCCTGTCCGGTACAGTCACACTGTGACTGAGCAGAGCTGGTGCATTAAGCTCGGCTGTCTTTTATAGTTTATGTCATAAACCCAACACTGAAAACATGGTGGCTGACTCTGGGTCAGGCTTTGGCAGGCTTGGTCTTGTGTAGACTGTTTTTGGTTGGCTAGCAGCCCCCATAGGTCCATGTTCACAGTCTCTTCACTGGTAGATATCAAAGTCCTGATGAGTAGGAAAGGTCAATAAAATAAAGCCCTCCAGCAAGGCTGCTTACTGCTTTCGAAAAGGAAAAAAATAGCAACTTCAAAAACAGCTTCACTGGTATAAAAACAATTTCAGGCATAACTCCGGCCATGTTCACTCTGGACCCTATTTTTCAAGCTTTTTCAGCTTTTTCATACTACTCAATTCTGACCACAATCTCATTAACTTCACTATGAAGCTACTTAGTCTTGCTTGGCAGGGTGTGTGACTCTCCAGTACAGTCCTATAGGGCCAATGGACTCTATCAACTCTAAAAGCACCCAAAGCTTGTCTTTTTCAATACATTGATTGCTCACTCTGTAATGAGGCGTTAGCACTCCCTTGTTTACTATTTGATGGCTACAGCTGCAGCTTCCTGTCTACATGTCCTGCTGTGTAAAGCAGCGCAAAATAAAAAGAGAAAGTTGTCAGGTCATGGATGAACTGAAAATGAAATATATACATATCTCATTAAAGGGTGAGCTACAATTTTTTGTTATTTTTCAGTATAATAGAAACTGATCTGAAAATAGGGTCGAGGTTAAACATGGACAGAGTTAAGCTTTTAAGTCTTGAGTAATGAATGAGCATGATTTTGTCTGCTTGTGAAAGCCCTTTGGGCAGACTCCTTTATGACATTCCATGACACGAAATGCTTGCAAAAGTTTTTCTATGCTTCTGAAGAAGTTAATGGATTACTGGTGCAGCACCAAACTCCTGCTGTGAGCTGTAGCCTTTTCCCAAAATGGAAAAACTACAACTAACACACAAAAAAACAGTTTTAACACAATAATGGCTCTCTGATGAGGAAAAACATATCCAGGCCAGCTATCACTTTGTCTGGCTGGCCACTGTTCTGAGAGTCCTTTACAACACATCTATGTGTCTACATTAAGGGGACACATTGTGTTCCTTTTCAGCATAGCATGGGCACAACATTTTGCATCAATATGTGTTGCTAATAACATGCTTTGGAATTGCTGAAACTGACATTTTTTAAGAATGTGATATTGTAGGTAATACATCTATTTTTTCTTGTGAGAGAGGAGAGTGAATGAGTGTCAGACACAGAGAAAGAGGTAGAGTGCACATGTTTCTGTGTGAGAAAATGGACAAGCAAGCATGTGTCCGAAAACAGCTGCCCCAACGCACAGGCAATGGAAAGGCTGGAATGTAAACAGCTTTGATGTCTTTCAGCTCCATCTTCCCTGGTCATCAGAAAGGGGAAAGGAAAGGGGTGGGGGCCTAGGGTGGAGAGCGACCCCTTCCTCTCTCATCTGACCCCAGAAAGACATTATCTACACTGTGAACCGCCCCTTGAACTACAAAAAAGTCCAACTCCAATTAAAACAAAGAATGCTGTTGTTAAAATTCCTCAAATTCCTCTAAATGTTCACCTCCAAAGACAATTGCTTGTTTATGGCTCATGACATGGAATAATTATGTTAATAATTATGTTCAAACACCAGTCAATTGTCTTTGAGCATATATTTTTTTTCTTTTTGAGGAGACAAATGATCTTTGAACATCTTTGAATACCCACATACTCTGACAAAGAAAAGAAAATCTCAAGTGAAAGAGGTACAGCAATAACTAACTTTAGTCTCTTACTTAAGCACCAGTCACAGGGGTGTCTCTCTCTTGTATAAGGCTGCACTGGTGGGACCCTCAAACTGCAGCTTGATAGCTTGTTTCATATTGAGCTGGGGGTCTGTGGTTGTCATAGCAATCATGGGATCCTCTGGCAAGGCACTAGAAGGTGAAACTGGGGTAAAACTGTAGCAGGAAGGTGACAGAATGTTCTTCTGGGGTGCAGAATCCCAAGCCTCCCCTTGAGATGGGCTTTGCAGCTGATAGGGGTAGCCTAGAGGTGGACTCTCCCTTTTTTTTGCAGCTCTCAAGGGGCAATCTTGCCCTGGCATTACCCCAAGGGAAGCCATGACCGAGTGCCATTTACCCCCTCCGTATTGAGCCCTGTCTGCATTGATAAGGTTTGAGTTTGGGGTCTTTATTTTGTTGGGATAGTCAAACCCAGAGGATAAGCCTTTCTGAGGCAATTCGCAGTTGTGCACCATGGCAGTGACTGTGCAAATGGTGGGGGGAGGGCTGCCCTTAGGATGCCTACGGCTGCTCCCATGGAGGCTGCCTGTGGCTGAGCTCCCTGGTGGGGGGAGGGTGGAGGGACGGCTACGACTGCGGGGCAGTGAATGCTGTTGGATCTGCTGGGTGAAGCTTAGGCTGTCGGCTGGCACTGTTTGCACAGTGGCCAAGGAGTGGCAGGTAGATGAGTTCTGGGAGCTCTGCATGGAGTGGAATCGCTCAGCAGTGGAGCCAGGGGACGATGCTGAAGATGTGGAGGTAGCAGCTGCTCCTCCAGATGGAGTTAGTGCTGTGGTGCCACCTTCACCTCCATTACTCCCCGAGCTGGCTGAGGAGGGGCTCTTCAAGTTGGTCCTTGCAGGTGAGAGAGGATTGGAGGGGGGCAACAGGCTTGGGTATGGCTTGGCGCCATAGCTCTCTAAGAGTCTAACAATGGTAAAGTGGCCACGTTTCCCAGCTACTTTCACTGGGCTACGACCATATTTGTCCATATGGTCAGGGTTTGCACCTCTCTCCAGAAGCATGGCAACAATGTTAGCATGTCCCTCCTGGGAAGCAATGCTCAGAGCTGTTGCCCCCTGTTGGCGGCAAGCTAGGTCTACATTGATACCCCTGACCTCTAGGAGAAGCCGCCCAATTTCAACATGTCCTCTCCATGCCACTGAATGCAATGGTGGCCTCCCTTCTGTATCCTGTGTATTGGGGTCAGCTCCATGCCTCAGAAGCAACCTCACCGCCTCAACATTTCCCTGCCAGGAGGCCACATGAAGTGCTGTACGCCCCTCAGAGTCCCGGGACTCCAGGGGCACTCCCCCTTTCTCCATAAGGAGAGCAGCCATTTCAAGGCGACCCTCTAGCACCAGAAGGTAGAGCAGAGGCCGTCCCTCTGCATCCCGGACATCGGTGTCTGTCCCTCGCCTCATAAGCAGCTCTGCCACCTCAGCATGGCCCTCCAGGAGGGCAGCACTTAGAGCGGAGTGTCCATCATAGGCCCTGTGGTCAATAGGAGAACGTCTTTCCAACAAGAGCCTTGCAGTGCTGCAGTGACCTTCCTGGGCAGCCAATATAAGGGGAGTGCGTCCTTCAATGTCCATCTCTCCCACACGTGCCATACTGCCCTGCTCCGTCAAAGCAGCACACACAGCCCGATGACCCTCACAGGCGGCAGCATGCAGTGGCGTCCAGCCCAGGTCGTCCTTGTGGTTCTCATCCAGACCTCGGTCCAGCAGGGAACGGACAACCTCCACACTGCCTCTTGCTGCAGCCAGACTGAGTGCTGTCCTCCCTTCGCCATCAATGCCATCCACAGCTGCTCCCCAAAAGAGCACACGACCAACTGTTCTGATGTGACCCATAGCTGCAGCGGCAAGCAGCGGAGTAACAGCAGCTGAAGTGGGTGCACTGGCATCAGGGCCAGCAGTCTCATCTACATCAGCACCAGCTTCTAACAGTAGCTCAACTATGTCCTCGTGACCCTCATAGGCTGCAAGAAGCAGTGGTGTCATCCCGTCACAATCCCGGTGTCCTGGATCTGCTCCGCGCTCCAGTAACAGACTGGCTACCTCCCCGTAACCTTTGACCCCTGCTGCTGTAGGGACACAGAGGGCAGCCACTGACAGAGCAGCGCGCCCATCTCCATCAGCTAAGTTAACATTTGCATTGTGGTCCAGCAAGATCTCCACAGCCTCACGATGTCCCATGTAGGCGGCAGCGATAAGGGCTGTGCGGCCCTCACGGTCGGCCTTGTCCACCTGTGCCCCATAGTCCAACAGGGTCTGGAGGATCTCCTCATGACCCCCCCAAGCTGCAGCCCTAAGAGCAGTCCGACCCTCACCATCACATCCATCCACATCTACCCCTGCATCCAGCAGAAGACGCACCACCTCGCTATGCCCTCCCCATGCTGCAGAGCGCAATGCAGTCCAGCCCTCACTGTCTGCGTGCTCCACCATCCTCAATGCCGTTTCTGGTTCCTGGCTCTTAGCCCAGTCCAGGAGCACTGACAGCACCTTGACATGACCCTGCCTGGCAGTCAAGGTCAGTGGTGTTTGACCCTGATGATCACTGATCAGTGGATCAGCTCCTCGGGTCAGGAGAAAGTTGGCTACATCTGCGGAGCCCACATGGGCTGCACTGGCTAGCAAGGTCCGTCCATCTATAGAATCAATTCGGTTTACAGAAACCCCACTGTTCAGCAGCATCTTTACAGACTCCTGCCTTTCTAATGCCTGTCGTACAATGGTCCCCCCTTTGCCTATACAATGCACTCCCACACTCGTGCCTCCATCTGGGGAGCAGGATGGAGGAAAGAGCCCACTTCTCATTAAGAGCTGAAGGACTTCCTGACTGACTAGAACAGGGGACTGAGTTATAAAGGAGGTGTGAACACTAGGAGCAAGACTGGGCACCCTGTGGCTAAAGCTAGGAGTGAGAGTGGGCACGCCTGCCCAGAGCATCCACAATGCCAATAACGAAGGGTTGTCCTTGTGCAGACCAGAGCAGACCAGATGGGTGCCTAACTGGCAGGTTTCCTCTGTGTTCAAAAGGGGGCCCTGCAGTGTCAGAGCCATGGCGAGCATGCTGTGACCCTCTGCTATGCTACACAGGTACTTCTGCGTGCAGTACTTGACGTCCATCAGCCACTCAGCAAAGCTGGCATGAAAAAGTAGCTTGCTGCCCCCAGGGCCATCAATAAGAAGAGGGGAGAGGGTCTGGAGCTTGCTCTGGAAGTCATGCAGGCTGAGGGAGGTGTCCTGGGTCCAGGTTGCTGTGAACAGTTGCTGGGGTGTGAGGGGCCTTGGAGCAGCCAAGAGGGCATTGAGGAGAGGCCTGACGTGGAAGAAGAGCCCCCGGGGGAAGAGTCTCTGGCACAACCATAGATAGAGGCCATTAAGAGTTCCAGGAATATCCCGGATCTCCCGCAGGCCAACCAGGGCAGCTGCCACGCCATCCAGCACACGCTCAAGGAAAAGAAAGCAACCACCGCTCTTGATATGCAGTAGGTTAAGCATGTCAGCCGTTTCCGGAGTCAACTGACGCCGAAGTGGCCCTTCCTGGTCCAGCCGGCGGAGTATGTACTGCTGCACATCACGGACCGGCGGGGGCTTCCGCAAGTCATCCAGACACAGCTTGCGAAAACCTACAACAGAGAAAGAGAGGGGGATAGAGGTACCACAGAGGAAATTGTGAGAATGCATAGTTTATTGAACACCTACATAGTAAATCATGTTTGCATGGTTTAGACCCTATATGATAGCTTTTGTATTCAGTGCAGAATCATGCTGGCATACAATTCACATTTCCATCTGACTCACTTTAAGAAAGAAATTTTACTGACACAGTATCAGGAGAAATGGGTTGTGTGGTGGAACTTGCAAACACAATTCTCTGCACAATGGAATTTTTCAGATGCCACCCACATTGTGATAATGAGAATGTGGGATCTTTTTGAAGCTAATTTAGTCTCATGTGGGCAGTGATAAACAAGAGGAATGCATTTGAGTTATCTCATAGACATATAAAATTGAATCTTATAATTATTTGTGACATTATTTGTTATACAGAGTACTTAAACCTGGAGTTTTTTGTACACCGTTTTATAAGAATACTACATGTGCATAATGTTCTGACTATATTAATTAGAAATCATTATAATGCTCTACTTCTCCTTATTAGCAGAAGTGTTCCTCTCAATCACTGTCAGACTACAGGAAATAATGCTCCCCATATGCCATTAGTGTGCTTACAGTCTGCTGAGCATCACATCAAGCTAAGTCAAAAAAGGAAATACACTACCATACACTAAAAAGAATAGCATGTATCCATATAGCCACACATAAAAGTTCTAGTCACTGGCAATATTTTCACCATGACTGTTGACACCATTATTGTACTAATGAAGCTTTGTAGTAGGATTGCATTCATTCATATACACTGTACACACGGGGCACCTTAAAAGTGAAGCTAACCTATAAATGATGGTGACAACTTTAAGGACAGTAAGGAATAGATAAAGGAATAGATACAGATAAATGTGTATAGAACATTCTGTGGAGAATATTCTGGAACCCAGATGTAACGTTATCTCAGTGGACCACACCGCATGCAGGTTTTCACATTTTGTATATCTTAGGCTAATTGCAGAGCATGGCACTAGCCTCAGGGTTAGAAAACTGGTCTTGTGATCTGAATTTTAATTTTTTTTTTTATTTAAAATTTCTGATTTTAATTCTGGACTGGAGAGGAAAAACTGGGAGGGGAAAGTAAATAAGACATTTAGGTTTTCCCTTCCATTAGCAACCACCGTTAACATGCTCGTACCCCTCACTGCTCCATTGGATCAGCTGAGGGCTGTGGTTACGTCGGTTGTGAGGGCTACGTCGCTAGCTAGGTGTGACTGTAATTGTATGAATGTGAAGCAGGGCGTTGCTGAAAAAGAGCCTACATGCTCAGTCAGGTTTCTCTGGGTTAACAGCATGTTTAAAAAAAACATGCCTTGATATTATATTTTCATAAGGGTTCCACCATGTCCTACTGTATACATAGTGTTTTTATATTTTACAACAATGTGGTTATACATATATTTATGCACATACACACACACAGCAAATATTTATTTAAATACCTATACTAATATACTTATGTATCTATGACCTATTTCCTCATATATACACTGCACAAACGTTGCATCTATTTGCTGTACTGTTTCTCCTCTGGACATATTTCTCTACATTCTCTCTCTACCTAATTGTTGTAACTGATGACAGCATACGTTTACATAACCCCACAATTGTTCATATTATATTTTATTGCTTTTATTGTTTTCAATTTTATCATTTTATTATTTATTATTGTTTCTAATATACCCTGCTGAATCCTATTACTTTTTCTGCTGCAAATACCCATTTTCCCCACAGGGATCAGTAGTTTCATCTAATCTTGTCTTGCTGAGTAACCTGGATGCCTAAACTGGTATCCAAGGTGGATACACCATGACGCTCTTATCAGCTGATATTTTCCTAAATCTAAAGAGTCAAACATGGACTGTGACTCCACAGGTATTGCCGTTGCTTCAAAAACTTTGATGAAAAAATGTATTGTGATGTTAACTGACAGAAATAAATTTGTTGTTTAGCATAAAGAAGTCTATCATGTCGAGTTTCATGTCGTCAGTGTTTTTTTAAGTAAATTTGATAAGTGATTTGAGGAAATGACATACTATCACACAATACTGATAGTCTCTTTTAGAAAAGTACGACACACATCATCCTGAGGTATTTTTCTCCGTACCTGAGAACATCTTGCAGACAGCTTTGTTGTGGCGGCGGATGGAGCAGACCAGCAGCAGCCAGCTGGGCAGCAGGTGTTGATGGTTTGCCAAGAGCTCTGCGATGGAGCTGCTCCTCCCTGGAGCTCCAACAGCCCTGGCACCTCCATCCCCTGCCCCGTAGTCTGAGTCCAGAGAGTCCACCACCACCATCAGAGTTTGGACTGGAGGAGGAAGGTCCAACAGGGGATCCAACACCGCCCTGGGAATGAGAGAGCGAGATAAGTGTAAAATGGGTGGGTTGGGGGGGGTAATTGTAGAGGGATACACAGAGGGAAGATACAAGGAAATAAAATGAGAGGAGCTGGAGCCAGTTTTTGATGTTGACTAAAATGCTGCCGTTATTGCATCACTTCTGAGAAACACAGCAGATCAAAATCTCTGCATGGAAAGTCAGTGGGACTAAATGAAACCGTTTAATCACTGTCTGGATGGGTTTTTACCACGACTGGTGAACTGACAGACACTTAAGTGGAAAGGTTTGTACTTTAAAGAGCACGCTTTATTCAGTCCCGCCCCCCACCCCCTCTTCATCTCATCCATTCTCAACCCCTGCAGGAGCTGGACGCTGTAATCTGCTGATGACTCAGGTTGATGGAACCTTTGGGATTTCCTGCTCCACCCTGGGCACACACACACACACACACACACACACGGGTGGATGCTTGTACACCCACCCACACATGCATTCTTACAGTAAGTATCCTTGAGGAATTTTCATTGACTACATTAATTCCCTAACAGCTAAGCCTCATCCTAACCCTCCCTCCTCACCACTACATGCCTTAACGTTAACCCTTAACCATAAACCAATTTCTAATTCTAGTCTTAACCCAAACCCAAATCCTAAATAATATTAACCTTAACCTTTATCCTAATCTAAACCTAATTTTAATCCTAATCTGGTCAGAAAATACAATGATTGGATGGAAATACAAGAATGAACATGCACACACAACCCTCTCTCTCACGTGACCCTGTGTTCTCTGGTCTAGCCACTCTGGCCATGTGAAGGCTCCTGCTCTGTTCATGGGACTCAATCTTCTCTAGCAGTAGGGGAGATTCGCTCAGCTTCTCACAAAGCCTAAGTGCTCCAAAAATGGGTCTTATACTGGCAGTTGTATACTGGCAAGCTTCACCTTAGCCTCTAAGGTTAAAAGGGGACCGATGGCTTATTCATGCTTTTATGTTTTTTCATAAATTCTGTTTTTTTACTTTCTGTTTTTTCATTTTTTTCATGTATTTATCTGTGCTTCAATGTATTTCTGGGCAGGCTAGACTACAACAAACATGGAAAGTGACTCTTTCCATCTCTTTCCGCCTCCTCCAACAACGCTACTGGAGCAGCAGTGGACCAAACCCTCAGAGTGCAGGAAGCCGAGGAGGAAGATTTCGTCCCCAGTGTGAGGCCCAAAAGAAAGAGTGCCATGTTGCCACTTTTAAAGTTGTGAAGTTGCAGGCTTTATATAATGGAAGGGGCAGAAGGGGAGTTGTTCAAAATTCTGTGATTTATTTTTTTAATATACATCTACTGGTACACCATGTAGTAACTAAAATAAACTAAAAATATGTAGAGTAAAAGTAAGTAATGGGACTTTGATATAAAAATCTGAGAACATTTTTAAAAATTATTTTTATTATTTTTATTATGTTTGGGGGCATTTATTGTATATATGGAGAACTGGCTAACAAGGTGAACATGTAACTTTGTAATGCAACTTTAATGACACTGTTCTTCTCAACTCGACCATTTTGTTCTCTGCTGCACATTGTCAAATACTAGGATATTTAATCATTCATGTGTTATATATATTTATGATTTAGGAAAATCCAGTCAGTATTTCAACATGACAATAAGCAACTTCCTCCCAAAACTAGAAACCAAGATAAAGTCTGGCTGCTCCACAGAGAATACAGTGAGAAGATGGTACAGATGACTGACAGCATTCAGGGGGATTTTCTGGGGACGAGGATACATTCTCTCTTTCACAACTGATAATGTCAATACAGAATAAGGCTCAGCTGGGTATAAAAACTCAAATGTTGTGTGGGCCCAAAAATGAGTCCATTCATTCTCTACTGAGCAGCTCCAGACAACTCCTGCTTTGGGAGTGTTTTTAATATAAAAAAATATTGGTAGGACTGTCCTAGATCATCCAACGATAACACATGAATTCTCCACCCAACCACCCAAAGAACAACATTCCCTTCATAACTTAGTAGTTGAGGAATGTATAATTTTTGGGAACCTTTTCACTTGAAATTGAGAGAGCGGTTGAAGATGCTACTGGGGGGGGTTTCTCACCATTCAGTCTTTAGACCCACTGCCAGGTATGGTATTGTAACTCTCCAGAGAAGACTTTTAACATTTTCTCCTCAAAAAGAAGAACATGAAGGTCTCAGATCATTCCCCCTGATCACACCTCGTTAGTTTACTTCCTGCTGAATTTAGACATTTTGAACTCATTTCTGTCTCAGCTCTGATTGATACTGTATCTCCCATGAAGTCCACCATGTACCCCTTCAATGTTACACCCACTAAATATCTGAATGCAATTTGACAGTTTTTCCTAGTTTGTCTCTATAACAATTCCCTAGTCTTTTTCCTTCCAGTTTCAAATGTGTAATGGTCCAGCCATTCCTTAAAGACCTCGTCCCTGAACTCCCAGCAGCCTTTCTTCAAACTCTTCTTAAAAATTCTTAAAGAAAGTTGTCTCCACACACCGTATAACTTTCATAAACCGAAATCGCATCTTAGACAAATGTCGTTCTGGTTTTAGAACGAGGCACTGCGGACATTAAGGTAGAAAATGACCTCACCTTTGATGTTCAGGTGAAGAGAGTTGTGCCAAGGACCATCTCTATAATAAAGCCGTTTTAAATCATTCAATCTAGAGAAAACCATTCACATTTTTATTTCCTCTTGCCTAGACAACTGCAGCTCTCTTTAATCCTGACTACATCAAAGTCTCTCCGACGCCTCCAGCTTGTACAGAACGTAGCAGCTAGGATTTTAACTGGTGCTAAAGGTAGAATCAGACAATTCTGCCGTTACTTCACTGATTACCTGTTAGTCTCCGAATTGACATCAAGCTTTTGCTGGTCACTGATAGGTTTGGGCCCCAGCTGTATCTCTGAGTTTCAGGTCATCCCTACATCTAGGCCAAAGGAGGCCAGGTCTTTGCCATCAGAGCACCAACTCTGTGGAAATCCCTCCCCGAGGAGATCAGGCCGGCAGAGTTTCTTCCTACAGACGTACTTTTATGTAATTATGTTTCTCGGTCCACTATTGTTTCTTTGTTTTGGCCTCTATTGTGTCTTGTGTTGTGTAACCATGTTTCTGTGTCTTTTGCTTGTCTTGATTATGAAGCACTTGTCAGTCACACACTAATGTAAAGAATTTAACATAGTTTTTACAACAGCGGTGCAAAATATTCGTGGAATCAACAAGGTTGACTTTATGGGGGTGGGGGTGTGTGGGTGTGTGTGACTGGTGGCTAATGGTGAGAGCAATGCTTCCAACCTCATGAAAGCAGATCACGCTGCTACCTCTAGAAACAGCTCCGGAGATATTTATAAAGACTGGGAGGAGGTCGCCTGACCTGAAAACACACCAGAGCTGTTATCATGCTAGACACAAAAACTCTGTTTATATCGGTTAATGTGGATTCTAGGCACATGGCCCAGACAGTTAACTGAAGCTGAAAGTTAACTGAATGCAGGATGGTGAGTTTTGGGGGAATTTCAGTATCACAGTTTTGTGTCTAGCAAGTGTCCCACCTTGTTTGAGCTACCACAATGACATTTTGTACATTACTACATGCAATTCATCAAGAAACACAAATACCTATTGGCTCCATAAAGTTATACATTTGTACCTAACATAGTATGATGGGGTGCTGCATCAGTCGTGGGGGGCAACATGTTACTGTAAGTTACTTCTCTGTCTCCATGATACAAAACACTGGAGAAAAGATGAACAATGAACATACCGAGGCATTCGGTCAGTCACTGCATTTCACATCGAGATATTTTCTTCACAGAAATTAAATTAACAGTTTGCGTCAATTTGAGGTGAAAAGATTTATTGAACAAGTGTGAAACGGCTGTGCACCATCTCATTACTCAGGCTGAAAAATACAGTTGCCATGGCTTTTATGATAAAGCACTTAGTGCACTTTTAAGAGCAGATTTAAAGTTAGCCCCGGGCAGTGGGCCAAACACATCTAGGTTACAGGCTTATCACACTTCGGTGCGCCTTAGTCATTTGATAAAGGCGACACACCCTTCCTGGACACGCGCTCAGCGTTGCGGGGGAGGGAGGCAGGTTAATGCACCTTTAATTGCTGTGTAGGGTTTTCTGCTCCATCCAGTCTTTGCGGTCCTGGCCATGGGACTGTGGCTGACCTTTGACCCTTGACTGTAATTGGACACAGTGTGGCGAGGCGCATGTCACGACCGATCCTCCAACAATCATAATTGGTCACGAGCACAAAGACCTGAAACAACTGACCCTTTAAGGAGGACCAGGTGGACGACGACTGAGAAGTGGCCTTGTACAATCCGTACAATCACGGACAACCCAAATGGCTGTACAACAGGGAGCGGAGAAAGCTTGTAAAATGGCTTTCATGAGAGCACACTACTGGTCCATTGATGCCTTTCTCCGTTACTGTGTTAAGTAGCATTGATGACTTGCCGACTACAGCGAGCCACCAGCGGTTTCAAGGCAAAAGATCCCATGTATGTGTCTTCGCCGACCAATTCAAGCTCTTGTTTTCTCTGTTTGTCAACGGCTGTTCACATGGCGGTGCTTTGCCTGCAGCCGCTTTTTCTCACCCAGCTCAAAACACACACAGCTCCTGGCTATGGGCCAGTCAGAGGGGAATGTGGAATCTAGCTCTGTACTTCACACCGGAGAATAGCAAACAGAGGAGGAGAGTGCCAGGGGCTGAGACTCATTGCAGTGTAAACACACCACAAGAGAGTGAAAGGCTCTCGGTGAGGAGGGCGACCTCGCTGAGCGGCACTGAGATGGTCACTGGGGCGCTGGAAGCATTTTTAACCTCTTTGTTCTTTTTTCTCTCTCTGAAAGGACGTTGTGTCGTAAATAGCATTGTAGCATTCATTCACACTGGAGGCCCATTGTAAGCCCAATGAATGGCCCGCATTATGAGCGGAGAAATAAATAAATATATAAGCCAAGGAAACGGGACAATCGCTTTCTTCTTCCTGTGACTGTCTTGGGCCGCTCTTTGTCTGAATGATGGCCACATGGCTTAAAAAAAGGTGACAGGCTTGGAGAATAGAGCGAATGTGAAAACATTAAGTCAATTGAGACTCCACACATCTGCAGACAGTCACACCTAGTTTGAAAAGGTACATACTCAGCCTTGGTGCCAGCTTATAGCTTACACAGCTGTTTTTTTTTTTAACCTTCTGGCAACTTTGGATCGTTTCCCTCTCAATTTGACAACCTTGAAATTTCCTTTACAGCAATTCTAAAATCTGCTTCAATCCAGAGTTGCCCTTTGCAGACGAACCTCGTTCCAGGCACATCAAAGCCTTGAGGCTGACAAGGGGTAACGAAATCTTAGATGGAGAATTTTTAAAAAGTAGAGAGTAGAAAATGTAATGCAAACCTTTTGAACGTGTCATCGGGGTCCTTTTGGCAGTGCAGAGGTTCCAGAGCGGAGGACACTAAGGGGGTGTCCAGGATCTCCTTGTACCCAGGAGAGAGGAGAGGCGAGGTCCTCAGCTGCTCCACGAGGCCCAGGATAAACCTCCACAGGACCGTGCTTCTCTGGTCCTCCCGCTGGCAGTAGTGGGAGGCCAGGCAGCGCGGCGCCAGCCCGACCGCCAGCCCTGCCTCCGAGGTGGGGCACACTACCTCGGTGCACAGGGCCGTCTTCCCCGCGCCGGGCCCCCCCATCACCAGCAGCCCCGGAGGTCGGCCGGGCGCCGAGCGGGCGTCCAGGCAGCGCCGCAGCTTGTCCAGGGCCCATTCCCGACAGTAGAAGCGCCGGCCCTGGAGCAGGCTGGAGCTGCTACCGAATCCACCGCTACTCATTGGGCCCCGGGGATGTGAAATCCAGGGAACAACACGGCCGCTCGGAGCTCCACGTCCCATGCTCTACTTCCCCCCCCCCCCCGCAACTTTACGCTGACTTTCGGTTTGCGCTGCAGTTAATTGACAGCTCTGGGCAGTTGCCTGTGTGTTTCCTCGTACTGTCAGCTGAAAATGTTGCGTCAGGCGTTTGATTATTATCAGCAGCAGTTCTTCCCCTGAGGTCCCGCGGCGAGGTGAAAGGTTGACGAGAGCAGGGGGGTCAGAGAAAGGTTAAGTCCAACCAGAAGTTCATGCGTAGGGGAAACAAATATTTCAGCTCTTCATTTCCCCCCCACAGGTGCCTCCAACCAATCAGGGGTTTCTCTACAATCTTGATTTTGTCCTTGGGAAACGAAGAGGAGGATCCATGGTTAGCGTGCCGCTCTTCATGCCTCTACTGAGCTCCTGGCAGTTTTCTGTCAGAAATCAGAAAGACAGAGAGGGGAGAAGGAATGACTCACAGTCAGAGAGAAACTGACAACATTTTTTCTCACAGATATAATAATCACCTTGTATCTCTCCCCTCCCCTCCCTCTGGGCTCGCTAGGTCTTCCAATTACCGCTGCTGTCTGGCTCCCCCTCACCGTCTCTGTCCCATTTCTCTCAAAAGTTTCTTGCCTCGATTGGAGCTGCTTCGTTCTGTACAGCTTTGGATGGAATTCCCTCCTTTTTCACACGCCCTCTCTCTCTCCCATTCCTCCCTCCCTCCCTCTCTCTCTCTCTCTCTCTCTCTCTGCTGCTCTCCGGTTTTTCTTGTCTTTTTTTTTTTTTTCCTCCTCCCCTAGTGTTTCTCGGCATGTCAGGACATGCACTGAAGAGCAGAGCGGCATTTAAACACACAGAGAGAGAGAGAGAGAGAGAGAGAGAGAGAGAGAGAGAGAGAGAGGGACAGAGGGAGAACTCATGAGGACGTGAGCGATTCCAAAAGAGAGGTGGGGCAAGGTTGTTTGGGGTCAAAGTTCAATCACAGGGCCATGCTATAGCTCAAGCCTCAGAAATGTTAAAGGTAGGTGTGCCAAGTCGGGTAGCACCAATGCTGATATCAGGTGTCGAGAAAATACCGAGTGATTGGGGTATCGGTATCCGAGAGCTTCCCAGGACTTTAAACCCAATACCCAGAGCCACGTGTCAAGGCGGCCTTAAAACTATTATTTTTATGGGTGCTTTTCACGCCGAGCATGTTTAGAGCTGAACTCTTATTTGAACTTTTACTCTTTTACTATGGTTTGTTTAGCCAGGGGAGAAAAAAAATGCCATTCAAACTGCAGTGGCACCAAATAACTGCACTGAGGGGCCTGTAAATGTGGGTCCTCGGACTTCTTCCAACCGTGGTGCGGTTCATTAGGAGGGAGAACAGACCCACCACAGGAAACAACCCCAAAGCACAAGGTCTTGTGGGTATAAGAGACAGATGTTGACATCTGATAGCCAGCAGAGCTTGGAAAGCCTGGCATAGCAAAATGAACCAAGGGCAACTCACAATCTGACGCTCATATTCAGCTATGAGTTCTTAACTGGTACGAACACCAGAGAAGGTAACAGCAAAGGTGCTAAAACTCTTGTCTTAATTGAAAACACTGCAAGACGATAACCATAATCTTGCTCCGGTACAAACAGCTTTATTATTTTATTACTGGAAGTGGATGTTTTATGGTCATTGACCGGAGGTGGGAAGATCTTTGAGTCATGAATCAGAGTCAATGAAATGGCATCTGTGCATCGGGTTAAAATAAAATAAAAAACACGGTCATATTACACAATAAAATCCTCACTGCCTATCCGATATCTCAAAAGTCAGAGAGAGGAAAAATGAAGATAGTTTAGATTGTACGCCAATAGGGCGGGTTGGAATTGAACATAGTATTTTCTAATGATAGCTGGCTGGTGGCCAGACGGGACGGCTCCCTGGGTGTCCTGACGTTTATCTGGTGCCTTCAGGAAGTAACACGTTTCTTTAACATCCAGATAAGATGGAAAGTGAATCCAAACTCTGCATTTAGGTACAGGCCTTCTGTAAATGGCAAATAATCCTAATCGGTATTCTTAAATGAGAAAAGATTTAACAGTAAGGAGTTTTTTTTTTTTTTAAATGTGGCCTTTATTATGTCCCATATCACACCGCTGCCTCAAACTGTGGACCGCTGCCAACAACCGTGACAGAACCGAGAGACGGGGTGATTTTACCGTCGAGGGCGAACGCCAGTCAAGAAAGCCAGAACTGCCGCTAAATTACAATCTCATGCTGCTCGCTCATAAACATCAACACACACTCCCGACAGGCGCTGCCTCTGCACATTTCTGAACATTAGTCAGGCGTTGTTAACTGGGACAACTCGGCTCTGAAATCACAGTGGCTGCTATGGACAGCAAACCTGTGACCTTCCAGGTGTGACACGATGTCTGTAACCACTAAGCCTCGAACGTTATCGCTGTGTCACCATCAGATCCCCACATCACGTCCTTCAGAGTGTGTAAAAGGATGACAATCAAGTCGCCATGTTTAGCTGAACTACCTGCTTCAGCGGTGCGGATCTCTTGTGTCTCAAAGGGGTCTGTAAAGAACCAAATACCACACTACACCCTGTGTAATATGGTGATTTAAGTTCTCTTAACTTAACTTAAAGGAAAAATATCTCAGTCATTTTTGTCATGGCCTAAAGTCTATATATATTGCTAAGTAAAAGCAATGGCTTGGATCAGCGTGATATTGGTTGATACAAAATCATCGACTGTTAAGAGAAAAAAAGTCCCTGGTTAAATGGTTTAGCACTTCCAGAGCTCCGGTTCAAATACGCATCACATGGTTATTATTAAGCCGATGTGATAAAACAAACCCTGCTGCTCCTGCAGGATGGAACACAGCAGAACCCACGCCTCCCAGCTCACTTAAAATCGCTGACAAAAGCACTTTATAGGTTCGTTTAATGGCAAAAAGAAAAGCTGACGGTGCATGGAAAAGTGTATAAAAGCACGTCTCCAAAAGGGCAAGCCACCCAACATGCTTTGGACCTCATAAGGAGTTTTTGTGTAGCAGGCATGCAGTCATGGCACTGTGCCGTCGCTTCTGATACGGGAGAGAAACTTCAAAGACCACTGTAAAAATTTGAAGGAGGAATCCAGACAAGGAATTTCAGTGGCTTCTGTGACAAAGTCAGCACGGTGATGAGAGAATGCTCATTGCTCCATATATCAAGTAGTCGATCAATAATCAAACATCGGTTAAATGCAGCTAAATGAACTGGTTGAACCTATCAGCTCGCGGCCATGTCTTTCATCCTTGAGGGAATTAAACGGAGAGGAGCTTTGCTGCTGTGTCACGATGCATGTTGCTCTACATCAGGAGTACCGTGCATGGTGAACTAGTGAAGTGAGAAATAACAGGAACTGAGAACAAGCGGTCGATTTTCTCATTGACGCCCATGCATTTTTAACATTCACTGCATAGCCTTGGTTTGACTTGCTCCCAGTCCGGGACATGGCCCCATTAGACAGAGGCAAACCGCATTAAAACTTGCTTATCGTGCAGCTGAGGGTGTGAATTTACAATTAAATTACAAATTCATCTCCACGTGAACCTGGAGATTTTGGGGCCCTTGGTGGTCCAGGTTCCTGGGGGCTACTGGGTGCCCCGTTGGTAACCCAGGTACGCTCCCAGAGTGGATGAAGTGTGTCCTACAGTTAGGGGACACTTGTTAAAATGAACGGGAAAATTTGGAGACACATTGCTGGACAATGATGACGGCGCTGTGGAGAACTGGCACCACTCAGTAAGGCTGCCTGCATTCTTGTCATTACTCTTGGTCTTTACACGACCCCTCTAAACCTGGCGTGTCAACCATACACCCTTCCTGTTCGAATGAGGGAACTGATGCAGCAAATAGTTTCTGGTAGCCAAACGCCAACTGATGTTCTAATTGGTTTAACTGAGCTAAATTCAGTGATCTAAACTCAGTTAAACCACCGTTTTAAACTGATGTCAAATGAGGACAGTCTTTTAAGGAAAAAAAAACAAACACTTTTCTGAAAATATAACAGATCGTTGTTTGTATTGGTGGTTGTTATTGCCTTGTTATGATGATCACTCCCTGGAGGTCCGTTTATATCACTTTTTTATTGCCATTACGTCATTGCATACAAGGGTGTAGGTTTCATTTCAACTGTTGGGGTGGGGGTGGGGGACACACTCGAACCCTGGGCAGCAAATCACACTGACATGCTTCTGTATGGACACAGTAGGAGCCTAAATACTCTGCTCATCAGCAAGACTGAAACAAAAGACACTCATTTACATCAGAAAAGTCCACAGGAATGAGAGCGAGGGAGGATTACTATTGGTCACGGGTGACAAACAGTAAAACACTGCTAAACTCCCTCATCTGAAGGACAAACATTGTGAAGCATGACAGTATAATTTGCTGTAGAAATGCCTTTAAATTAAAAGGAGTTTCAAACAAGTCGAGGAAGGGCTCCATTGTTAAAAAGAGGAAAAGGGGTGTTTGTCCAAAAAAATGTGCTTTGGTAAACCTCAGCTGTGCCTCTAAAAACGCAGAGCGAGTAAACCTACAGTAAAGGCTTGAGGCAGCAATAACTGGGTGGGTGACAATTCATCCTTCTCCTACTATTGTCTCCTAATACTGTCTCCCCCGAAATCTACACCTAAACCTGCATCATTCTCAAGGTGATACCTGAATCACTACACAGCAGCCAATTGCCTTCTATAAAACAGGTTATTTCAGGCTGAAAATGCAGCATTTACCTAAACATTAAAGGCAACCCAACTTGGCTTCAGTAGTCTCATCGCCCGTCGGTGCTACAGGTGCTCCGGTGCATGTCGTCCGTGTTACCGCTGGCCAGATGTTACGCTGTGCTTCAGCTTTCTGTGACTGTCTCGAGACAAGCGGGGCTGACGCGCCAATTCCGTGCCAATATCCCCGCGGGCGCAATGTAAAGATTACGTGCGTTTTTAATTGACTGACCTCAATAAAGCATTCGGAGTCGACGCGCCACGCAAAACAACAACAATGAACCGAGCGCTCCCCCGACGCTTCCGCCGCTGGTCCGCGACAGAAAGAAGCTCCCGCGGGATGAAATCAGGTTGATTTCCGACCGAAATAATGTGGTTGAGATGAAGCCGGCTGACGTGTTGTCTTACCTCAGAGGTGCGCTCCATCTCCCTCGCGGTGTCTCCCTGCCGTCCGTCTGAATCAACAGCAGTTCACCGGATTCTGTCACGTGCTGTAACGTAGCTTCTCCCACAATCCGCCATACTGATAGATAAGTTTCTACTGTAACAGGAAAAAGGGAATGTGATACAATTCAATTTTTTTTCGGGCAAAAGTATACATATATTCCTAAAGGTCTCTCTCTCTCTCTCTCTCTCTCTCTCTCTCTCTCTCTCTCTCTCTCTCTCTCTCTCTCTCTCTCTCTCTCTCTCTCTCTCTCTCTCTCTCTCTCCCTCTCTCTTTCTCTCTGTCTCTCTGTGCATACATGGCTTTACAGATAAAGAGGCTGATTGCTTTCAGGGGGTCTGCTCTTTCCTGTCCCTAGCCCACTGCCAAAAAGGATGTTGAGGGAAAAACCAGCAGGATTGTGTCTTACAAGGAAATCCTCCCATGGCCCCGCCGCCACTGCTGTCTGTTGGGCAAAGTGGGACAGGAACTCAGCCAAGAATAGAGGGAAGGGAATAATGGAAAGAGATCTCCTCAACACCTGCAGGGACGTTTCTGAAACGGCTGTGGCAGAGCAGTTATGGCTGAACTGGGACAGACCTGATGTGTTGGATCCACGCCCGCTTTAACCTTACTTCCCCTTACGGCCCCGCACTCACCATTAAAGTCACAATGAAATGGAAAAAATGACCATTGCACCTTGTTGGCCAATTCTTCATATTGAAATCTACACTTAGTTGACAATAAAAGCCAGACATTTACAACAAAGCAAGAATTTGCAACAGCTCAAGATTAAGAGTAAAGCATTTCAGGGTGGATTGCTTTACCAACTACACTGAGTATACAATGTGATTCACATGTTTGTTCTGATCCACCCCGCCCACTTTTGAACAGTCCCGCCCTTGCGTTACGATCCCGCCCCAACATCCTGTTTATCCCGGAAATACATTGAGTTACAGGAGCAAGACACCACTAAAATGCTGTTTCCTTTGTGCATCGTGCATGTGATCTGTCATACAGCCACCCAGTCACATATCCACCTCATCAGATAGGTTAGGCAAATCAAACTAAGAACAACTAGTAAACATAGCCATGGTAGGTAGCAGATTGGAGTTTTAGTTCTATAAACATTTCTCGGAGGCGGAGCTACTGTGGAGGGAGAAATAATCCCATTGGTGGGAGTTAAACGACAATGGGCGGAGCCAAATAACCACAGTTCTTAGCAGCGCAAGTTAGCTAACTGGCAAACTTGATTGGTAAAGAAGGAACTGTGGTCCCTATATAGTTCTGGGTTTTTGTATGAATTGCGTACACTTATTTTGGGGAGTGTGTTCCTTCTCTGGTACCAGGTTCCACTGGGAATAATGCAATACAGTGGGATCTGATGTAAATTTGTGCAACTAGGGCGAAGGTCTACATGGAAACCTTGCTAGGATGGTCCCCTATTATTACGTTTTCATGAGGTTTTGATGTTTTGCAAATAAAAGAAGTTTGGTTAGAAGGGTGCATGCTGGATTAATTTGAAGACTCCTCACAGGCAGAACAGTCACAATGCTTCACCCACCAGCTCCTCTAATTAAAGAGAGTGGAGGCTTCCCAGTGGGTGCATCAGACCTGATTGGAAGGATTTTACCAATAGTGACAAGAGCCGATTGAGACCAAGTCCAGTTGTGATGGAGTTTACTGGAGTCAGTCTTTAGGTTGGATTTTTGAAAATTCAATAACCACAGAAACAAAATAAATCAAATTTTAACAATGTCTACATTAAACATCTTTATCACATATGTATATAAATAGAGGATAATTTGGTCCCTTTAAAGGAAAGGGGGAAGGTGAAAGCCTCATACAATGACATCTCCAACATGAAACATCTCCACAAGGCTCAACGGTCCCATGTGACCTACAGTACACTTACTCTGCACACACATATATATATATATATAGAACATATATATAGTTATGTGCAGCTAACATATCTATAAATGTTAGCTTTTTAATCTTTAGCCCAGTGTATTCTGGGGTTTTATGGGTCAGGCCACAGTCCTGCTCCCCTTTCCACCCACTGTTGTTTAAGGCAAGTTAAGTGCTGATCTCACATAGACAGGAAGTAATACAGTGTCAGCCAGAGTGAGAAGTGAAAGCAGGTCACATCATGTCTGTTCTTATTTGCATTACCTCTTGCTACCTCAGCTCTATGTTTCCTTCTCATCCGCTCCATCTGCCCAAGGGCTGTATGCATCACCTCTGCATCTGCAGCTGAATAACACATTGACTCTTGCTGGCAGTCTTTTAGAAATTCTTGTAATTCAAGTAGTCTGTTCAGCAGCTCAAGAACACTCACTTGACCTCTCATGTTGCTATTAAACTGAAAGCTCCTTTCATTTTTTTTTTGTTTCACAGTTGCAAAAGTCCCTATTGCTCACCGCACTTCCTTCCTTATTCTTTATTTGCGTACAGTCCTCATCCTCACGCTGCCAGCGAGAGCTCGTATCTACGGTTTAAAATATCAAGCAAGCTTAAATTCTCTCAGCATCAAAATTCAACGGCAGCTCCCTCCCACGCACTCTCTCACCATGTCTCCTCATCCTCGTACTCTGCTTCTGTTTCATCTCTACAAGATGAATATGAAAAGACAACTGTAACAGGGATTTCACATAATGCGACCCGCAGGGATGTCAACGTACGGCCCTGCAGGGTTCAACCTGCGCTCTAGGTCATGCAAACAGCAGGGAGATAGGGTCGTGTTTTTCACCGCGTGTCAGTTATGAATGGGTTTTGTGTGTTACGAAAGTTCAGACCGAAGATGAAACATTTATGTGGAATGTTTCGGTTTATTGTTTTATTTGTTCACTTTGTGTAATAAGGTTTATGAACAAAACAAAACTACCATGTGCTGCTATGTTGAGTAAATAGTCCAAAACAACGATTCAATATTTAGTGATTCCATTTACTTTGTTATTTGCACCCTTCATCATTTCCCATTCCACCTGCAAAGAATTATACTCAAATCATTTTTATCATCATGTTTAATTTAAAAAACCCTCCCAGTCCACATTCATTCTCAGAGAAGAGGATCCTGGTCTGTTCCCCAGTAAATGACCTGTGCTGTCTCATTGTTTTGTATCAGCAGCTCTTCCAAAGGGAGTGTCAAATCTGGGAGATCTGGTTCTTTCATAACCAAGTCAATTTCATAACCAAGTCAATGGCTCTTAATGGCCTGGCTTAAAACACACCTTTTTACGTCTGTATATATACTAAGTCAAGTGACAAAACCTTTATTTATAGAGCTCCTTTAACATTTTGAAAGTTACAAAGTGCTTAAGTGAAAAGATGGAGAAAAGAACAAAGAGAAAAGACAAAACATAAAACATAGAAATATAGAAATGTATAAAACATGAGATTAAGAAAAGGCCAGAGAAAATATATCAGGTTTAAGATGTTTATTTTAAGTTTAGATTGATTCAAACGTTTCAAAGTTTAGGGGCTAAGACAGCGAAGGCACGATCACTTTTGTTTCTTAGCCTCCACCTCGACAGTTAAGAGTCCCTGTTCTGAGGACCCAAGGGTGCTAATATTGATGTAGGGGCACAGGGGACGATGATTTTAAAATCAATTATATTATTTAACAGGGAGCCGATGAAGGGATATGGGACCTGCGTCTGGCCCTGCTGAAAAGCCTTACAGCAGCTCTCTCGTGCAGATTGGCTGGGGCAGGTGAACAAGGCATTGCGGTAATCCAGGCGGGATGTTATAAAAGCATGAATAGGATTCTTCAAACCTCTTGAGCATAGAAAAGGTCTAATCCTGGCAATGTTTCTGGACTGAGCCAGAAATGACACTGAGGCTTGTAGAGGTGGACTTGATATTAGATACCAGCAGACCAGTACACTGCTGAAGACTGCTGGCTGTGTTGCCTGGACCAATGAGAAGAAATATGCATGTAGTAAAATATGTTGTTTACTTTTTTTTTGCACTTTTAAAATGTTACTTCCCTTTATGATGGTGGTTATTTTGTTTCTGCTATTGGCTTTCTTTTTCACAACCCTGAATGGTTTTCAATCATGTTTGTGAATCTCTTTGGGTTCAACTGCTGTATGACATGAGTTACATGAATAAAAACTAGATTTGAATTTACAGTGTATATTCAGAAACAATGTCAGTTGAAACTGTATATAGCATACGGGAGGCAGTCATGCTTAGTTCACATCAAGTTAAAAATACAACCCCTGTTAAATGGTTGACAAAGCCAGCAGGTAGCCCCGCCCCCCCCCTTTCCCCTTTTAAGTTCTGTTGTAATAACCACCGTCTGCCCCTGACCCCTGACCCTGTGTCTGTCATCCCAAGCTCCGCCCATTTCCTATTTACCCCCCTATAGCGCTCTCACACTAAAGACACAATCCACAATCCAAATTTTAGCAAAAGCATAACCCCACCACCAAAAACCATGAAACACAGGATTGAAACCTTTCGTCACTATAAAATTGATTAAAATAGTTTGTAGGGCCAAAAAAACATGTTACTTTTTAACTATTCTGCTGCTTTGAAAAAACATTTTATTATGTTTATCAATTTTAAATTAGAAAAGATTCATATTTTTAGATACAGGCTAGTAAAGTTTCAAAACGTTTATTTTACAAACATATTATTCCACAAGTTCAAGATACAAGATACATTTATGGTGAAAAACACCCAAACAGCTATAACAATAAATCAGCAGGGCGTCTGTGTCTCAGTGTTTCGCACTGGGGTGTCACGTCAGAAAGATCCTGGTCCTCTCTGTGTAGTGTTTGTATTTTCTCCACATTTTCTCCTGCACTTCCTCCTGCAAATCAAGTGGCTTGGAGACTCAAAATTGCCCATCGGTATGAATATGAGTGTCTGTCTGTATTAGCCTTGTGATGGACTGGAGACCAAAAAATCCCAGATTGGGGCTTTACCACACCATGCGTGGTCCCTTGGGTATAAAGGCCCAGTAGCCAGCTTACTGGTCTCTCTCCTGGACCAGACTGCCCACCATGAAGCTGCTCTGCCAGACTCTGTATCTGGCCCTGGCTCTGGCCCTTAGCCTTGCCGCCCCATCGTAAGTGAGCCTCTCTGGACCCATTCGTTGCAACCTGCTGTTAGTCTGGTGCTTCATGTGGCCGTATACACATGGAGCTGCCTGTTCTCTGCTTGCCTCTCCTCTTCGCTGTAGGCTACGTACCTGGTCATGGTTATATCATTTGTAAGGACCTTTGAATCAATGGCACTTGAACTCTCAGGAGTGTTACTCCCAGTGGGGTCTTTTGTTTCATCATTTATCAAAAACTAACACAAATCTTTAGTCAAATTATATTTATCAATCAAGATTACATAATAAAAAAAAAAATGTAATTAATAATTGAAAATATTTACAGCACTAGCAGTAGTGACAATAAGGACCATATTGATTTAGTCAATATCTGGTATTAGGTATTACCAAGAAAACCTTTCCAAATGGTGTGAGAAGATATTCAGTTGTATTTTAATTTCATGATCTGGATTTGTATCAGTTGTAAATAATGCATTCTTCAATAAGAAGTATCAACTGAGTAAAACAAATGGTATTAGGTTTTGATAAATGATGATGGACTTTTGGAGCCCACTGTAGATTCGGTCATGTTTCTATATTATGAATAACACAACAGGTGATTGGTTTCTGATTTAAGGAATATTCTGTCATTTATCAGGAACCTGGAGGCCATGATGACAGGTAAAGTGTTTTACTCAATACTACACACAAAACACCACAAGAAGAGATTCTGTTACGATGGCAGAACCTTTCACTGATACACACTAATATTATGATCTTAACTGGACGAGTATTATTCTGATCAGAACATGATGACACGCGTAAACCAGCTACTGGGATTAGAATAATCTGATTTTGCAAGGATTACAAGGTTTGTGTTTCATAATCTCCTACAAATGTGCTACCTAATGTGTTACCAATGTGTTCCTAAAGACAAATTAAACTATCTTGACAATTTAAAATAGCCTGCGTGAAATAGGCTTGGACCTGACCACCTTCAATCTGCAGTTTATAGTTTGTATGGTGTATTAGCCAACGGTCACTAGCTGTAAGAGGCTTATACTGAACAACATATATACAGGGATGTTCATAATCTGGTTACCAAAGACACATGTATACACCATAATCTGATTAAGACGTTATACAGTTTATGGGACATAATTGATGTAAACAGGAATTTACTATTTCAGCAAGACAGAAATCCACTCCCCTCCCCAACCCCAAGAGGGTGACATAGCCATGCATACTGTAAAGGTTACCAACAGCAGCGCAGACTACCGGGAGGGAAATTAAGGGATTATCTGAAGGCCCTTTCATACAGACACACTATAGACAAGCAGCCTCCTTCCATTATTTTAGTCTCTATTATCAGATGAGAAGACAGTTAAGGGCCCTTTTTGTTGACAGCAATGACAATTTATTTTCAGCATTTTTATTCTGTAAATAGAATATCAAATAAATATGGGTGGAAAGGTATAATTCATCTTTTGGTTTATTTTATACTAACGCATTACTATCGCACATTTCTAAGACACTGACCGCTGTGAGGGCGTTGAGTTTGATGCTATCGCCCCAGACGCCCAAGGAATCACTTACTTCTTCAAGGGTAAATAAAACTCTCTCTCTCTCTCTCTCTCTCTCTCTCTCTCTCTCTCTCTCTCTCTCTCTCTCTCTCTCTCTCCCCTGTTCCTTTAATCTATCAAGCCTGCAGTTAATCAATTCAACTTTAAGGGGACGTTAAATAATCTATGACTTTTATTGACCTCGATCAACAGAAACGTCTAGCGAAGAGGCAATAACCACCATGCTAAATACTGTAATAATATTGCTTTTTCAGCTTTCATAGTTGAAACGTGTTGCAATTGGTTTTGCTCGTAGCTCCGTCTTTCATCGTCTTTCATGTATTCTTAAGGTGACCACATGTGGAGGGGCTTCCATGATCCTTCTGAGCTGGTCAACGGCTCATACAAGGAGCTGGGTCACATCGATGCCGCCCTCTCTCTGCTCCCCGCTGACAACGTAGACGACCACAAACATGTCTTCTTCTTCCTGGTGCGGCCTTCACCCAGCTCACCCACTGTTATTTATTTAATCATTTATTTACCCGGGGAACCACAGACTTCTCCAGCAACACCTTGCTTCACATTCAGTCCTTGCCCAGAGTTCAGTTCTCATCACAATCTCCCATCTTTGGTGATCTAGGATGACAAGGTGTTCAGCTACCATGACCACACACTGGAGGAAGGGTTCCCAAAGAACATCTCGGAGGTCTTCCCTGGGATCCCCAGCCACATAGATGCTGCTGTGGAGTGTCCCACGGGAGAATGTGTCCGCGACTCTGTCATCTTCTTCAAAGGTAATCGCACAGATCCATGTTAATTGGAAACTGTAAAGCCTGCTGCACAATTTGTATTGCAGCAGATGGAAAGTGCAGTTTAGTCTTTGAAGCCGGACGTGTTCTACCTTGACAATGACACCGACGGTAATATGCTATTTGGTTTACTAGCTAATGCTTTGGGTGTTTTCGTTAAATTTGGAGTGATAAATGTGTCAGCTCTCAAACTTGTTTTTGAGATGTGACTGAAATGGACCAGACACTGTCTTTGACCACTGCTGTGAAGGTAAGTAAACAACCTTAACTTCACTGGAGCCTAATCTGTGTTGAAAACAGCATCTGTTGCTAAGGTAGAACGCCTTTGAAACTCAGACTCCAAAAAACGAAGGTATGGACTTCCTATCTGTTGCTATATAAATTGTCCTGCAGGCTTTATAATTTGTCTTCAATAAACACTCATGTGCAAAGCTCTGAAACCGCTGACTTTTCCTTCTTTAAATCATCTTCCACTAACATAATCCAGTAATACTGTTGTACCTCCTCTAGGTTGTGAGGTTTTTCACTATGACACCTACACAAAGGAGGTGAAGAGCAGCTACTGGACCCACCTGCCCAACTGCACCTCAGCCATGCGCTGGCTCAACCAGTACTACTGCTTCCATGGACACCAGTTCACCAAGTTCCACCCGGTCACAGGCGCTGTGAGCGGCACCTATCCCAAAGATGCACGGGACTATTTCATGAAGTGCCCCAACTTTGGTGAGTGGGGGAGAAATAATGAACTGGTGAAATGACTTCAAATGACTTCGACCTACAATGAGTGCAACAGTAGAATAAACGTCATTTTATATATCTCTAAAATCTCTATTCCTGCAATCATGTCAGAGTGCTAGGAAAAGAAATAGAGTAAGAGCTAAGCAGCAAGGTCTGGTTTGTGGCTTCTTCTTTTTCATGTTTTTTAATACAACTTTGAATGACAGTTTTTTGGCCTTTGAACAGCAACAGTACCTCAAGCTGATGTGCTGCTGTTGTTAACTTCACAAAGGAAACGACGATAAATGGCATTTATTCTTAAATAGGCGTACGTTATGGTATGACAAATGAGATAACATGGTGAAGTCACTTTTTATTTCATTGTGACTTTATGTATGTACTGTATGTTTGTGTTCCCCTACCATCAAATAGTCACCGCCCCACCTAAAACTACTTTAGCTCCAATACAGTTTAATATCACATGGTCTAAACACCGTTGCACCAAGAAGAATATCTGGTCGAAACATCAGCTGTGTATCTTTGTTTTCTCCAGTTATTAATTTGTTCCAGTTTTTGCTGCGCAGGGCATCTGAGCAACCACACCGAGAAGGAGCGCTGCAGTCACCTTCCACTGGACGCCGTTGCCTCAGATGGCCTGGAGAGAGCTGTTGCTTTCAGAGGTGAGTCACTGAGTGCTGTAAAATAGCTAGTAATGTGCACATATATAAATCTAATCTAATCTAATTTGCTTCCTAAATTGCTAAATTGCTTCATACAGACTGAATTTCCTGAAAGATCTTTTCTTTCATGAATAGATAGTACTGTATGTGTGGACTCACAAACTAACCTCCCCCTTCTCTCTCTCTCTGACAGGTGACTACTTCCTGCGTGAGGATGAAAGGAACAGAGATGGCTGGCGTGCCATCCCCATCGCAGAGGCCTTCAAAGAGGTGAAGAGTGACGTGGATGCTGTTTTCTCTCACGCCGGCCTGCTCTACATCATCAAGGTGAGATCACTGCGGAGTGGAAATGAGCTCCAATGCTTCAACGATGAGCACACTACATGCTCGCAGAGTAAACTAGTACTTATTTAGGTCAAACCCGATAATAATGTTGTCTTCTCTGATCTCTCGTCTATTTGGCAGGGGGACCAAGTGTTTGTCTATAAGTCTGGTGAGCGGTATGAGCTTGTCGACGGCTACCCTAAACCCCTGAAGGAGGAGCTGGGCATCGAGGGACCGCTGGATGCTGCCTTTGTCTGTGGAGAATACCCCATCCTGCATGTCACGAAAGGTTTGGTACCAGCCTTCACGGATGTAATACTAGGAAATGTTTTGTTGGTGCCCTTCAAAAAGAGGTGGTGATTAAAGAGATTTATGCATTTTTTTTCTTTCATTTTTCTTTTAGAAAATCTGTTTTTCTGTAAAATTCCAGCTTTCTTTCAGCTTAAACCACAAAGCTGTTCTGCTTTCCCACAGGCAAGCAGATGTTTGACATTGAGCTGAGCACCACCCAGAGGTCAGTGGTCAGTGAGGCCAGGCTGCCATTCGGTAAGCTTGACGCCGCCGTGTGTGACCCCAACGGCATCAAGGTCTTCGTAGGAACCGAGTACTTTCAGTATAAGACACCGAGGCTGCTGGCCTTCAGCAGAATCCGACCACAGCCGCACAAGACGGCGCTGGAGATGTTTGGCTGTGACCACTAGGCGGCAGCATCTTCACAGCAGGGACTATCAACCAAGTTTAGCCAAATGACAGCAGGGAGGGCATCCATGGCTGTGACTGGCAGCAGAACTGTGTTACTGGTGTTACTGAACGGTGCTACTGGTGTCACTGACTAATGCTGAGTTTCAAGGCTTGATAGTACCTTGAACTCAAATGGTCCACTCATCAAACTGGCGATGTCAATGTAATGACTTCCCATTAATGTAATAAATTATTATCGTAATAACAATTTGCAGTTAATAGTATAAAAATCCTGTTAACATAATAAATAAATGGGTAATATATTACATTGTAATATAATATATTACAGTTGGAACCAACATCTTTCTTTCTCTTTGAAATCCATCATATACTTTAGTTTGTAGGTGAACTTGTGGGAAAGGGGAGGTGAACCAGGTGAACCAGGATTGAGTCACTCTGTGGAATGTCCTTTTTTTATGGATGAAACCACAACAACTAATCCTACCTCAAATCATACATAATAACTTGGTGTTTCAGACCCATATTTTCCTCTTCTTAGGGAACATTTTAGGGTCTAATAAATAGCAAACATGCTTTCTTTGCATTCTGTTTTCCCAATAAGAAACAATAATTATACATGGAGCTACAAGTTCATGCCCCTTCTCTGAGCGTTGTCAAAAGGCATTCTGGGAAATGTAGGAAATCACTAACTGAAGTAGTAGTAGACGAGGCAGGTTGAGGCAAAGTAAAAGCGAAATTACACAACTTAAAAAAAACAAAACATATTTGGCCACGGTGTCACTAACAGTTCTATGGAGCCTGCTCCCTCAAAGTCATATGAGTGTAGTAGTCACTCCTTTCTGTGGACCCCTAGCATGATGGTCCTGGGTACAACTGTTAGCCTTTGACTAACCTTGGAGGTTGAGGGGAGAAGCCATTCGGTCAGTGACTGAGAAGTGCACGTATACATGCTATACTTGAAATTTACGCAGATCATGTTTGCGTAAATTTCAAGTATAGCATGTATACGTGCACTTCTCAGTCACTGACCGAACTTTGAAAACATCCTTTCAAAGTGCGGCACAAAGCTGATATGCATTTGAAAATATCCACTATAAGAAAAGCTATTGCTATACTACTATAATACTCCTAATCTACAACCTTACAAAAGAGTATGAACTATGACTCAACAAGATACCTTGCATCAGCAGTTTTTTGTTGACTCAGTAGTGGTGACCTTGTCACTCTGCTGGCTTCAGTGTCAAAGCACTCTTCTTTCAAGGACTGCTCTACCAATATCGTTCTGTAACCAACTATAATATAATTTCAATCATATCCATATTAATGTATAAATCATACCGTAAGAGATGCATTTAGTGGATACTTTCATCCAAGTTCCTCACACCACAAGTGCATTATTTCTTTGTATTTGTGGCCCCAGTGGGCATTGTTGACAATTTTACTACCATGTTCTATCAATCAAATGTGTTAGTTTAAAATATGTTTAAAAACCTAATCCTGTTGACGTGCTTGCACCACAACAGCTAAAAATTCAAATATCATTATTATAATGATTATTTTTAAATATTTCAGTCATTTGTGATTAATTGTTAAAAAAAACAAACAATAACTTGAGCAAAGTTCAAAGATCAGATTCATACAACAAAACACAACAAATCAAATTTAACAGCATCCTATTGCCCTTCTGTACGGAAGCTTTGCCCCTTAACTTTAAATCAGGGTTGGTCAATGTGAGTCGGAAGTTTTTGTTTGTCCTGTAGAGCTAGGTATCAAAACACTGAAACACATTAATATTGCCAAGTACCAAAAAAAGTTGACATTCAGCATCAACTTCCAATTCTTTAATTCTAATAAAAAACAATACATCATTGGAGAAATGCCCTTTTGCCAGGCTTCTCAAAGCTACCAGTTTCAGCTTTTCTTGTGATTTGCAAAGCAACACAGGGTACTTATTTTATGAGCAAGACTACTGGTGTACTTCCATACATAACCCAGCTTGACAAAGCATTCCCTCAGTGCACATTTCAATTAACTCAGAATGCATTTCCCACTGCCTATTTTCCCACTGCCACTGCCTGTCTATTTTTCCAAACTATTTGGCAAATACAAACAAACCTGCAGGACACGCCAAATGGAACATGTTCAATAATAACAGAATTAGTTACAAACAAGCAAACACTGTTCTCTGTTAATGTTTACTGTACAAATGTTACAACATTGATGTAAAGGGTTGTCAAGTACAATGGTCAGCAGTTTTTATTTATTTTGTTGGTTCACTGGGTTAGTTACCTTTACGAGGGGGACGAGGTCCCTGGTGCCCTTTTGGAATCTTCTCTTGTCCTTGTAGAATCTTTCTCTCATCATTCTAGAATCTTTCTCTTGTCCTCGTAGAATCTTTCTCTCATCATTCTAGAATCTTTCTCTTGTCCTTCTAGAATCTTTCTCTCGTCATTCTAGAATCTTTCTCTTGTTCTTCTGGAATCTTTCTTTTGTCCTACCTGAATCTTGTCTTGTCAAGAAGCATATCTGTTGTAAATATTATTATTATATTATTTATTAATATATTGTATATTGTAAACCAAAACAAACAAAAAAAATCTGCTGAATTATCGAAAATGCTACTTATTTTCATGCATGGTTTCATACTATAGCAAACATTAGATTATGTTTAAATCTAAAGATTTCTTAACAAATCACCTCAGATAAAACCATCATTCACACTTTGTTATAGCAAATAAGTTCATAGGGACTAAAACATTTAGCATTAGCTGATGTTTATATGGCTATTACTAGAGAACCAAACCATCACTTTGGTTTTAGACTACTCCCATAACCCTCTAAATATTACACAGTAAATGTGAATTTTCTCCTGACAACAGCAGGCAAATATTACAGAGGGTCTGAGAACAGACAAATCATCCTAATGCCATCCATGCAGAGTTATCCATGCATTAACATCACAATGTTTTCATAGTGTTATGTGGGACATTACAAAGTGTGACTACAGTTTTCACTATGGACATCAATATATTGTTGCATGTATAGCTGTATAGATTGTTTTAGTTTGAATGTGATACATATATGATAAAGGATATATAAGTAAACATGTATTTTACAGTAGGACATACTATCATCTGAGTGAACTAGGGTACTATTGATTAGGTTTTCATGGAGAAGAGGGAGACCAATTCTGTGAAACATTGCTGCCCCATGATTCACCTTGAAACTAGCTGGTCTAAGCAATCTGGCTGTCTTTCTGAACACCATGGGCTTTGTCTTTGAGGGACACTCCTCCTCGCCCGATGACAAACAGGGTATAAATGGGTGCTGCAGCAGTAGCCAGGGTGCCTTTCGCCCACCTCTGCGCTTTCCACACCTCTCCTGCTCACCATGAAGCTGCTCTCCCAGACTCTGTGTCTGTGCCTGGGCCTGGCCCTCAGCCTTGCCGCCCCGTAAGTAGGCTTGCAGTTTTTTTTTTTTTAGTCAATGTGTTTTTATTGAACTTTTCAGACAGTACAGTACTGCAGTTTTAACCTAGCCTTGAGCCTCTTGAAGGCTAGGTCCTCCTGAGGTGCATATAGAGTGGAGTCTTTTTCTATGAAAATGTAAATGCTCTGATCATTTTGGATACCCATGAAGTCGTAATTCCACTCTCTAACAATGGATGAAAATGTCTTACAAAACTTAAATCTTTAATCTAAAAATGTAAATGTCAAGAAGCTTATGTCTTCTGCCATGTAATAAGAAGATGCAACATTTTCTTTTTCTCTCTACTCATCCAGGCATCCACACCACGAAGCAACAGGTGAGTTATGAAAAATAATCACTATTATAGAACTTTCTAGTGGCTAGAGCAACATCATGGCCACTAGAAAGCCATACAGTTTAAGTTTAGTTTTTCTGCACTTAAGTCACATGGGCATTCATTTTGAAGCCCTGTGCTGCAATTTTAAGGAAGAGTATCAACTTTAACGTGTAGCTTTGTGCCCACCGTTTTACACCAGATGACCATCATCATCCTCACGATCATGCTAACCATACTGAAGCTGTCATCGACCGTTGTGAAGGGATTGAGATGGATGCTGTGTCTGTGGACGAGGACGGAATCCCATACTTCTTCAAGGGTGAGTCCCAACACAATGAAGAATCATACCGGTTGAGGAAATGAGATCGTCTAGTGTTTAGTATTCTATCTTAAGTTTATGTATTTCCTGTCAGGTGACCACATATTCAAAGGCTTCCATGGCAAAGCTGAGCTGGCCAATGAGTCCTTCGCTGAGGTGGATGAATCTCACCATGTGGACCACGTAGATGCTGCTTTCCGCATGTGCAATCATAGCAGCCCCGACCACGGCCACATGTTCTTGTTCCTGGTACAGTCCATTCTTTAATTCCTGCTCAATAATGAACCCTTCTTGGTCAAGCCCTGTTAATGAAGTTAAGGAAAGCAAAGACTGAGTCTCTCTTGAGTCTCAACATTCTTCTTCAACCGTCTCCTTCATCCATTGCAGTCTATTGCTAGTCTGTTCTCTGTTTATGTTTAGCCACCTCATTGCAAAGAAAATCTTGTAATCTCTATTATTATCTCACGCAAAACAAAACGTACTCATGTCTCAGCCTATATATAAGACTTCCCCTTGCAACCATCACTTTCAATCAATCAAAACACTTCTGCACTACCTCTTCTGCTCCTTTCTCCCGCTCTCATTTCTGCACTGTAGTATAAATTCAGTATAAAACTTTCAGTATAAATTCAAGCTGTGTAGGGTGCAACCATGTAGCTTGTGCATATTGCATAGAGCACAAAATCTGTTTAAAAAAATTCTTAGTACATATAACTGATACCGATTCTGCTTCTTTGATGTAGGACCACAAGGTGTTTAGCTACGACCACCACAAGCTGGAGGCGGGCTACCCCAAGGAGATCTCGGAGGTCTTCCCTGGAATCCCCGACCATCTGGACGCTGCTGTGGAGTGTCCCAAGCCAGAGTGTGAAGAAGACTCTGTCCTCTTCTTCAAGGGTTGGTGCACATCTTTCAGTTATCTAACTAATTGGCGAAAAAAAACTGTTTTCACATTTTACAATTGCAAGACTTTGATCATACAGAGAAGGTTGCTGAGGTATAATAGGGTTTTTACAGATGTAATATGTAGCCCTGATGGTGTAATTTATTTGTGTAGTACTTTGTGTCTGTATAGGTCAGCAGCAACACATCAAGGCTAATTCTTGATCTCCAAATCTGCCTGAAGAATAAATTCCAAATCTACAACATCATCTGTGATTTTCTTTACAGGTGATCACATCTACCAGTTCAATGTCGAGTCAAAGGCAGTGGATATGAAGGAGTTCAAAGCCATGCCAAACTGCACCTCTGCTTTCCACTTCATGGAACACCATTACTGCTTCCACGGACAGCAGTTCACCAAGTTCGACCCCAAGACCGGTGAGGTGCCTAGCGGGTACCCCAAGGAGACCCACGACTACTTCATGAGGTGCTCCAAGTTTGGTGAGTGACGAGAGGACGATTGTGACATTGTTTATAGGTGTGAACCAATTTTAATCAATATATCAATGTCAAATGAATTGAGATAGCGTGGTGTAATTACCGTAAACAACTGAGACCATGGCCGAGACGATTGGTGGCCAGTGGTATTGTTAGTGCAAGTGGTTCCTGCCCTGGTGTGTTTGGCTCTTTTTGGACTCCATGCTGAATGCAGACACATCTGTTCTTGGTGTATATGTGAGAAACATCAGCCTCATGCACTGGCTTGTTTGCTCTCAAGGCAATGACAGCAACCACGTGGAGAGAGAGACCTGCAGCCATGTCCACCTGGATGCCATCACATCTGACAACACTGGGGACCAGTATGCCTTCAGAGGTGAGATCTGACAGGAGACCACAACTTCCAAACAGTGGTTCTCCATTGCTTTTGCAGTGGAATCAGTGTTTTACTTTGGCACCACAGTAGATAACCCAGATCTCTGTAACCCTGTCAGAATGTATCACATGTGTGCCGTGTTGGTTTATGTACTGTGTACACTGCAATATCAAACATCAAGCACATTTTCTGCTTAAGCACAGCGGCTGGTGGTTTCCCAGAATTTATTTGACACTTTCACATTTTCACCAGTAGAATAGATAAAATTGTTGCGAATCTGATTGGTGGATAGTGTTGATATTGCAACCTGGCTACAGTTTTGCACTTTGGCACCTCTCTAATTGATTGTTCTGTCTCTCAGGCCACTATTACCTCCACAAAGACAATAACACACAAAAGGCCGACACCATCGACAGTGACTTCAAGGACCTGCACAGCGAAGTGGACGCTGTCTTCTTCTATGAGGATCACTTTTACATGATCAAGGTAAGCTGCAGAAGCATACGTATACACACACACACACACACACACACACACACACACACACACACACACACACACACACACACACACACACACACACACACACAGATCATCTCAGGACCAATTTCTCAGGACTGAAACTTTCCTTTTTCCCTCAGGATGATCAGCTATTTGTTTACCCAGTTGCTGAGCCCAGGACCCTCCTGGAGGGATTCCCCAAGCCTGTGAAGGAGGAGCTGGGCATTGAGGGTCATATTGATGCTGCATTCACATGCGATGATCACATCATTCACATCGTCAAAGGTAAATAGTGGAACCTGGTTAATCACAGCCGTACAAAGATAGACGATAGACTAATGACTATATTCAATGAATTGTAGGGTTTCCTTTTTGGTAGACAGTAGCCTATACAATTAAAGACATTCAAGCAGCAAATACCATCCAGAGCTTTTTTCAGAATATGTATGAATGCATGTTTCCAAATCTTCCAGCATTTCCAAACATTTCAGTTTTGAACATTACCTTTTCCCAGGAATTCCCATGAGCTTCAAGGTTCCAGTACACAGCAATACCTTAACATTTTGAAATGAATTACATTTAATTACATGCTTTTGCATGAAATCATTTCACGCTCCCATAGTTGTTAAATAAGAAACAACATCAAATCCCACCTTTTTCCTGTTATCCTTCAGGTGAGCATGTGTATGACGTGGACATGAAGGCCAGCCCCCGCGTTGCAGGCAATGATCGGCCAATCGCTCTCTTCAAGAAGATGGATGCTGCCATGTGTGGTCCTGAGGGTGTTATAGTGGTTGTGGGAAACTACTTCTACAAATTTGCGAGCACCATGTTGATGATTGCAGGCAAGGCCATGCCCCGGCCACACAGCGTGTCCATGGAGATGTTTGGCTGTGACCACTAGAGGTGAAGAATGCCACATACAACACGATGAAACGTAGTAAGAACAACAGCACCAACAACGTCCAGCGTAACATCACCAAGCCCTTGACTACATGCGCTCACAGAGCATATTGTTGTTGTAGTAGTTGTTGTTTTTCCTTCTGTCTCCTACCTCTGATTTGTTCATTTCTGAAAGTGCTTCAGCTCTGTGGCCCTCTACCTTAAGGGCATTTCACATTTCCTCTGTGATTCATTTTGTACAGTTGTTGTGAATAAAGAATACGGCAACACACAACACAGGCTGCCTTTTAATGCATCTTTTTCAATTATTCGAAAAAATATAGTCTGTGTTTAGGGCTATATCTAGAGTGTACTATACAGCTGTCATTGTGCTGTCAGTCTGCAGCGCTGCTAACACTTCCTACACAGTGCAGTTTTTTTGTGACTGTATAATCGTCCAAGCTGAAGTTCAACCTCTTTTCTATCTCTCATTTTGAAGGAGCTTTTTAGACAAAGGCAGCTTTCTGCAGAGACCAAAACATGCATAACTTCACAACTGCAGAATAATCATCATAACTGCAGTTCTAACTTTTCACCAGTAGAGGACACACAAGTTCTACTTCAGGAACTAGCTGGACTGTTCTGAGTCTCTCTCTCTCTCTCTCTCTCTCTGTCTCTCTCTCTCTCTCTGTCTTCCCCCCCTCTCTCTCTTCCCAGTGGATTCTCTAAACTGAGTAGGAGAGATAAATTAGTAAGGTGAGCTAACAAGTCAAATTTATCTATATAGCCCTTTATCACAAAAAAGCCTAACTACAACAATCAGATTTATGACAATTAGTTATTATTTATCAGTTATCAATTATAAATCAAATTATTGCAATTGTGGTAATTACAGAATATGACCAGTACTAAAGCAGATCACCCTTATTCCTCTGAGACAGACACTGTTAAGATTTGATCCACACAGGAACCTTTAATGAAAGATAATGAAATGTTGGAGATGACTGGTCTAGTTTGAATGAAGACCCACAGACCCACAGCAGTGGGCAGCAATAGAACACTTGATGGCTGAAATAAACAAGACATTATCTGTATTTGTCTGTTGAACTGAACCTAAGCCACCTCTCATCTATAACATCCAACACATTTCTCTCCAAATGATGAGAAAAACAACAGCGAAGGCCCCTTTACAACTAGCACTATAACTAAAAGACACAATTTGACACATTTCTGCTGGGACATGCGACAAAGGCCATGAGCCAGAATTGAACCAGTGTCAATATTACTGTACACACTGTGCTTCTTACACAGCTACTTACCAAAGGCATTAATCACTTGACATGAAATATTGATCTAGAATTATTTTAATACAAGCTAAAGTAATTTCCATGCTTCCGCCAAACCAACCAACGAGTAACTGCTTGTAGTAACCCAGGAGCAAAATATTTTTGCCACAAGGTGTCGCCAGTTAATTTGATGAGAACTCAATCGACCGGACCTCTTGAACTGCAGAGTGCTAAGATTAGATGTGAGACAGTAATTCAATTCTGTAATTCAGAAATAACAGACCTCAGAATGCGTTTGTAGCCAATCAGAATTCAGTTTTCAACAAAGCTGTCTAAGTAAGTTGATCATTATCACAAAATAAGCCTGGACATAATGAATCAAGACCCTGATCCAAAGCGGATGCTCGCTGTACATTATCCCATTTATTACACGGCTACTTACAGTCTTTAATCATTTGATACAAAATTCTGATTTACAAGGATTTTATTACAAGATAAAGTAATTTACAAGTTTCTGCCAAATAAAATAAAATAAAAATAACTGTAGAAATGCTGTAGCTAGTATCCATGGCTACAATTCAGCAGAACTGTAACCATGGAAACACCTGTAGCTAGCATCTATGGCAGAACTGCAATCATAAAAACATCTATAGCTAGCATCCATGGCAAAACTGTAACCATAGAAACGTCTGTAGCTAGCATTCATGGCAAAGCTATAACCATAGAAGTGTCTGTAGCTAGCATCCATGGCAAAATTGTAACCATAGAAATGTCTGTGGCTAGCATCCGTGGCAAAACTGTAACCATAGAAACATCTGTAGCTAGCATCCATGGCAAAACTGTAACCATACAAACGTCTGTACCTAGCATCCATGGCAAAACTGTAACCATAGAAACGTCTGTGGCTAGCATCCATGGCAAAGTTGTAACCATAGAAACATCTGTAGCTAGCATCCATGGCAAAGTTGTAACCATAGAAACATCTGTAGCTAGCATCCATGGCAAAACTGTAGCATAGGTAGCAAAATAAAAACAAATCGAGTAAGATTGCCGTTCAGCTATATGTTCAGCTATAACCAGCAAGCAAAGGTTTTGTCATCTATGAATAAAACAAAAACAAATGTTTAATGATTAATATCACTAAATTTAATGATTTAATAAAAAGTTTCATGCTCTCCAAATAAATTAAAAGATGGAAAAATATTCCATGTTTCTCAATTAGCTAAGTGTTTGTCTGCAGTAATGAGGGATTAATGTCTTTTTGACATGAGGTGTCGCCAGTTAATTTGATTAGAAATCAACAATATGGACTGGATGTCTTGACTGGAGTGATGAGGTTAGATGTGAAACAGCAGTGTGTTGATCAGAAATAACAGACTTCAGAATGTCTTCATTGGCCAATCAAAGTTGAGTATTCAACATGTGTAATAGTTAAAACATAACACATTGAAGACTTAAAACATAAACAAAGATAAAGACTCTTTGGTGAACCTTGGGGTTCTCCCTGGTCCCTGGTGACCCAGTGTGCATCATGCAGCTCTCTGAGGCAATGGGCTGACGTCAGCTTCATCATCAGGGTGCTGTCTCTCTGATGACAGCATGCTTCATTGGATCACACAATCCCTCACTTCACCCACGGTCTGCTGGAAAGACAAAGGAGGGAGAACAACTGAGGCCCTTCACCAGCCCTGACATGATGCCACAATCAGCCACAGAGCCTGTTACCTCGACCACCCCCACCACACACACACACACACACACACACACACACACACACACACACACACACACACACACACACACACACACACACACACACACACACACACACTCACACTCTTTTGGTCTTGCACTCTTTTCCTAATGTGGTTCATGCCTGTAATGAGAGTTAAATGTTATGAGAGCCAACTGTTTTTTTAGATCTTTTTTTTGTAGATCCTCTTTCTACTTGCCTGCAAATGCACCTGACTCATGCACTACTACACTACTGAATTAGCTGCTAATTGCACTGAAATGCATGTAAGTATATCTATGTATATCTATATCTATATATATGACAGAACAACGTCTATTCCACTGGAGACCAACATATCTCATCGGTGGCTCTGTAGGATGATTCTGGTGTTTTTTATTCTTGTTGGGGGACTTAAACGGTTGAATTTCCTCCTGAAGTGTTCAGGTGTGTGGTCATCATGAGAAGCGTGAATGTCAAGGTACGCTGACAGCAACAACACCTTCTGCTTTCATACAGCGCTCCTGTGCAGAAAGCCTGAACCAAGCCTTAGCAGCGCTGCAGACTGATCCTTTGCCATTGTAAATTAACCCTCTCAGTGCCCCCCAGCCAGCCCCCTGCTGTAGAGGCCAACTCTCCGGCAGTGGTGGCCTCTTGTCCTCCCAGTGCAGTGTTAACTAGATAATGAGAGACAGACCCCACGACTGCTGGATGGAGAATAGGGGCCTCCAGTGTTGCTTTCAAGGCCCTCTGGTTCCCAAAAAGACTGTCTCCCTTTCTCTCTCTCTCTCTCTCTCTCTCTCTCTCTCTCACACTCACTCCGTTTCTATCTGTCAATGTGTATTAATGTATCATTGTCAAATTCATTGTGATAACTTGGTATCAAATGAGACCATGGTTGAGACGATTGGTAGCCTCTATCTCACACCAGTGGTACTGTTCGTGCTAGTGTTTCTCTAAACTGAGACTACATTTCCCATAAAACCCTGTTGCTTCCTGTCCCCCCTCCCTGGCTTTACTGGAGAGGATAAACATGTTGAAAGTGATTTTTCCGTCGGGCCTCTCACTCCTTCCACCATCCGCTGTTGCCAGAAACTCTGAAAGCTTCATCTCCGTTTGTGCTGGAAGAACAGCGCCCTCTTCCTGTTCTGTGTTGTAAAGCAGTCCAGCAGATTTCCCGCCAAACCGACCCAGTGGCGCGCGATGTAAAATGCAGTGTCGAGGCTGGTAGATGCTGCCAGTGATCGCAGAGATGGTCTCAATTGTTTATGGTAATTTCCCTAATGTCTCAGTATTAATGAATGAATGAATGAATGAACCTTTAAGTTCAGACACAATAACATGGATGGCCAGCTCAAGATAAATGTCAATGTCAATGTCACACACACACACACACACACTTACACACACACACACTTACACACACACACACTGGCACACATTCACATACGTCCACCAACTTCCCATTGCCATTGCTTTCTTTCTCTTGCTGTTCAGTCAGGACAAATAGTCGTTGAATTGTGCGGCGGTGGTTATGTACAGTATGTGCATGGTTGCATGTGTGCATATGTGTGTCGTTTTGTGTGTGTCCACGTGTGTGTGTATGTGTGTGTGTGTGTGTGTGTGTGTAGAGTTGTCTCCTTTCTGTTTGTGATGCTGTTTAATTAACTGGACTGGGAGGTTTGAGGGACATCTGCTCTCAGCCTGTCGCTCAGGGTAGCTTGACCCCCAGGAAGTGTGTGTGTGTGTGTGTGTGTGTGTGTGTGGAACAGGGGGGTATGGACAGTGGCCAAGACTGTGCCAGATAAACGGTGGATCTCCAGGCCAGATGGTGCCAGCTAGCGTCCCCTCTGTAGGCTTGTGACCGCTAAAAATATACCCCTCGGATGTAACCCCTGTGCCCTGTATCAAACTGTCAGAGAGAGCAGCCAACCAGTCTGGTTAACACACACAAACAGGGGCAAACACACATGCTTGCACACACACACACACACACACACACACACACACACACACACACACATAACCAGGAAAATGATATGATACACAAAAAGCTCAGGAGCTGATAAAGTTATGGGTGTTCTTGAAATATTGAAATGCACATATACTATATAAATAAGGTCAGGAAGGTCTATATGCATTTACTGTGGACAGGAAATTGCTTGTCAAAGACTCAAATCAAAAGACCAAGGGCCTTCATTTCATGCACGTGCACAGAGATCTCTCCAAAATGACATTTTATGTATGTTTGTCTATTTTAACTAAGATTAAAAACATATTAAACGTGTTGTCACAGGCCAGCCAGATGGTTTTAGCACCACAGTGTCAGGCGAGTTGAGAGAAATGCCCTTTCTAGTTCATTTGTGAAAGGGAAAACAATTGTGTTGTTTCATTTTAATGATTGTTTTGAGCCAGGTGACAAAAACTGGACTTTTCAGTAAAAACAGCTCGATAACTGCAGGATATGGGACAGATGGTTTCAGCAGCATATTTTGTCTCATGCCAATTGGGAGGTATTGGACATAGTAGTATATAGTCCAGTAGGATAGTACATAAGAAATAACTGTAAAGATTATAGTAACACACACATAGGTGGTTTCTAGTCTGTTCACTGAATACAAGGACTTCTTTCTTTCTAGATGTGTTGCTACAGCTACATTGTAAAATTCTCTTTATTTTCATATTGCTGTACCTTCGACTGGCGTGAGATAATAAAAAAACTCTTATTAAAACTCTTATTATTACTATACACCTTATTGATTCATCTAATTAAACCATTATTAAATTCACCTATTAAAGAGGGTTTTTACGTCTCTTGGCATCATGGACATGATTATAGTAGACGCCTGACTGAAAAAGTTTGAAAACCCCTGATTTAGGAAACACTACCACCTTCTCTCTCTCCCCCCCTCCCTCCCTCTCCCTACCTCTACCTTCCTTCCTTCATTCTCTACCTCCCTGGTTCTCTCCCTACCTGCCTCCCTCCTCCTCAGCCTCCCCCTCTCCCCACCCTACCTCCCTCTGCACTGGAGAGTTGGCAGTGTGCCTGAACCTCTTGCTCCACTGCTGCTGTTTTTGCTGCCTTGCTGTCATCCCCCCCCCCCCCCACACACACACACAGAAGTTACCACTTCCACATCCCCTCCTCTAACCTCCATCCCTCCCCTTCTCCCTCCTCAACTCTCTTCTCTCTCTCTCCTTTCTCCACCCCCCCCACCCTCCCCTCCCCTCACCGATGTGTGGGGCTGGGTTTGCGCGGACCTGTCAGTCCCTGGCGGTGGGCCTGCCAAGCGGCGCGTCCTGGCCGGAGGGGCGGCGGGGGCAAATGGTCGGGGGCGTCGTTGTCGGGGGCCGGTGCCGGCGCCGGGCCTCCCACCACTGAGCGGCAGAGACCCCCACGACAGATTGAGCCTCCAGCTGGCCGGCACGGGGGCCCCGCTACGGCCCCATGCTGAGGGCACACATGCCGCAGAACACACATTCACACATGCACAACAAACACGCACGCATGTACGGAGAGACACATGCTCGCCTGCACACATACATAAACATGCATGCAGACAGACACATACACCGATCCTATACTGTGTACGCATTCACTCACTAACACATTCCAATCACCATGGCAACACCATTAGACCTTATATATGGTATATTTTGTATATACCACATATGTATAGTTTGCACTTCAATTCAACTACAATTGAAATTACCATCCAGGTAACACAGTACAGATGTAGCATGTTTCCATCCATAACAGTTGCATCGTTACCTGCCTGGATGTTTCTCAGCTCGACCTTGTTAGCCTCCCAAAACTGTTGGCTTATCATATGTGTTGCTAAAAACACAGCCTGGCCTCGTTAGGCAGCCACTCTACCTGCCTGTCCCTTCCTCTTGTTTAGAGTCAAATCCCAGTCCGCCCTTGTTGACTACACTGTCTCTCTCTCTCTCTCTCTCTCTCTCTTTCTCTCATTCTCTCATCCTCCTCCCACCAGGTGAAATCCCCAGTCTGTCTTCGTTAGTTACACTAGCAGAGGGCTGTTTCTTCCCTGCTGAGGTCCCCGGGGCCCCAAGGAAACGGTGCAGAGGCCTCCGGGGGCCAGAGGAGCCAGGCTGCACACTGTCGGTCTGCAGTCTGTTCTCCAGTTGTGACAAGGAACGCAGCCTTATGATGACAATTAGAGGCTGTTAGAGAGCACAGACGAGTGTGGTGAATGGGGGGAGGAGAGAGAGAGAGAGAGAGAGAGAGAGAGAGAGAGGAGGAGGAGTAAAAGAGAGGGGGAGGGAGGGAGGAGAGGGAGGAGAGGGGCAGGTGGTGAGAAAAGCAGGACACAATTAACAAACATGGAGAAAATACCCGCTAATGAGGACGGGCAAAGCTCAAGGGGCCCCGGCAGGAGGGAGGGGGCGAGCGAGGGGGAGGAGGGGTTACGACTTTAACTCTGTAACTCAGGAGGGAGGAGGGGGGAGGGAGCATGAGTCACTTTGTGGCAACAGCAAAGGTGTGGGGTTGAAAGGACGAGAGAGGACAGGTGCTGGAAGTCAGGGACCACATCTCAGTCGATCAAATGTTACAGTCCTTCATGTTTACTTTCCAGTTTTGTTGGCAAACGTCCAGCTGCACCATTAAGGTAAAACTATACAGATGTGGCCATAACATAACTTAAGATGAAACTTTTATTATGATTGTGATGAAATTGGGTTGCGCATCTGCATGGGAGAACGTCCACGGTGCTGAACACGGTCATCTCAAAATAACTCCTGAACAGAACTCAGAGGAAAGTGGTTTTTTGACCCCGAATCAGCCCAAAATAATGGTATATTTCTATATTGTTCAAATAAAGTAATGAATTGGACTGGCAACCTTAAAGTTGGGTCCTTAAAGTTCAATACTTGGAATTGATATGAGCAATGGAAAAGGAGGTATTGGTGCATCTATACTCTATACTATACTCTATACTATACTCCAAACAGCAGTGCACAGCAGGGTGCTGGCAATTTCTTCATACCCTGTAAAAGTATCACCAAAACCTTCCATAATGTATTTCTAGCAACACGAGTTCTGATACTGGCACAGGTTGAGTGTGCGACTGTCAACATTTATCATGGGTACCCAGAGGTAAGTGGGCCTCAGCTCTAACTCCCCAGCAGTAACCCACTGTGTCTTACCCCACTGACCTGGTTTGGCATCTCTTTTGGCAACTAAAGTCTCGCTGCAGAACCGACCAACATCCCTACCCCCGTCCTCTTCCCACGACCTACTTCCTGTCTGTGTTTTATTGTTGCACGGTCATGAACGGTGCATCATAACGCATAGCATCTTTTGTTTCCCGTCCGACAAGGCGAGGGGTTAATACCCGGCTAACCCAGAGAGGCTGCCAGCTAAACAACAACAATAACAACAACAACAATAACTCCCACAGACACAGACACCCAGAGAAAAAACACACACACAAATGCTGTGACAATGATGGCATCCAGCAAGCACAAGTCCTCCATTGTGGCTGGGCTGACATGCCGTATTGTGCCTTGCGGACAGCATTGCCTCATAGCAGCTGGGAGCTGCTGGCGGGGGAAACAGGCCTGACTCACATCTGCTGGGGGAGCTGCAGCGTGATGCAAGCAGCATTACATCACATATGATCCCATAGGCTCTCACGTCCCGATCTCAGCGGGGTGTCGTGACCTTTGACATCACTGCGTAACGGATTCTATGGGCCCTTCTGAGGGTTTTAAAATAGAATTGACTTAAAATGATGTTTTTTCTCGACTCAAAGCATATTTCTTTCTCACAGTGGCTCATATTTGGTATCTAATGTCTTCAATGGTCTAAATGCATCTTTATATCCCGATCACGCTTATTCCTGTGTACATGAAAGAACACAGACAGACCTTAAAATACCCAATACTTTATCAGAATCGCAGCATCCTTACTCAGTGTTTTCAAATGGCGACACACTCATAACATTTTGTGAAACGTAGAAACGTAGAGTATATGTTCTGGACACTGATGATGTTTTGCCACAAATTGGAGTTTATTGCGTGAAAAGGTTCAGGCTAGGGCAACTTAACTCACTCACAGAGTTAAGTTGGGGAATTTAACCTGTGTTGTGGGAGTTGAACGTGAGTGTTCAGGCTCACCCACCACCTCAAACTACATGCCCTTAGTATTTTCCACGCTGCGTCAATGCCTCTTTCTGTTCATGTCACATCATTTGTGAATGAATTTCTCTCACTTTTCCTGCGCGTACTTGCATTTTGAAGACATCATGCTCATTTCACGAAATTTCAGGAGACCAAGCTGCAAATGGGATAAACAAGGAAATATATTTACTCGTGCCAACTCAAAAAACGGGAAATGTCAAGCATCTCAAATAATAGGGACGTTAGTGTGAGTTTAAATGGACCGGACCATGTAAACATATAGTATTGCTGAATGCCTGCAGGTCTGTGTATACAGTTAGAATAATGTCTTTCCATTATCTCTATTAGCTACAGGGCTGTTATATCAGTGTTGAACTGACATGAATGTTGACTTAACCTTCTCTGCTATCACACACACACACACACACACACACAACACACTTTTCTCAGCCCGATCCTAATTATATAAATGTCAGTGTGAGTCAGTGTGTGATTGTCTTCTGGTAAATTAACTCTTGGTGGGACTGCCGCTTCCTCATTAAACAAGGTAACAGAGACATTAGACAGTAAGAACACAACACACTAGTCTGCATTTAGTGTGCAGCCGCTGGCTACATCCCTCAGCTCCCATGGGGTTCTATGGGAGAGGGAAGGAGGTGTGTGTGTGTGTGTGTGTGTGTGTGTGTGTGTGAACCTGGTTTCATATATGAATGTGTGTGCATGTGCAATTGGCTTCATGTGTTTGTATGTTTGTGTGTGTGTGTCTGAATGCACAAGTTTGTAGGTAAGTAGATGCATTTACATTTGTATTCTTGTGGTTGTGCTTGCGTGTGTGTGTGTGTGTGTGTGTGTGTGTGTGTGTGTGTGTCTGGCTCCTCCTGAGGGAAATTAGCCATCTCTACTCTGCCCTGTCTCCAGGTCCATCCCTGATGTTTTCTCCTCCTGCCCGGCCACTCCCATTCCCATCGGGCCACACTGCAGCTAATTGCTAAATACAGTGGCTGTTGTTTCAGATACTGGCAACAATCTCTGTAGAAATGACTGGCGTTCTGCTTAATTGGGAAACAATATCCAGACACGGGCCAGTATAGTGGTGTCTGTCAGACTGGGAGTGCTGGTCTAGGGTCAGTGATTAGGTGAGATGATCAGCAAAAAGCAGCATGGAGTCACATTTCTTCACATCTGATCCACATCGATATGTGGTGCTAAATCTGATTCTCAGGCATGCGACTTGTATTTGAACGTTCAAATCTGATTTATTTAGCGTTGCCATGAACTTGAGATGGTTGTCATTATTATTTTGCACCGACAGTAGAACTTCACGTGGGCGAGACACAACAGTTCTTTCTTGCCTGGATCATTTACATCTCATACAACTTTACATCTCAATCCGATAAATAAAGAATCGTCTTTGACCTTCCATGTTAGCTAGCTTGACCAAAGTAGCGCGGGCAAAATGACAGATGTGACTGTGATTGTTATTGTAAATCTGTGCATGTGTCTTTTTGAAATGTCTTACAGTTCACACTGGTATCGGGTATCGGTTCCATCTTAAACTAGACATGAACGGTCATCAAAAAACAATGGGACACGAGCCACAGTTTGCAACTGCCTGAAGTATGAACGCAGCCTGTGCAAGCAAATTGCCCCTTCACCAATTACAAGTACAAAGTGCTTGAGCTGAAAGATTAAGCCTTAAAGACTGGCACCCTTGCACCCTAAAGCCCCTTTAGAATTGGAGCTCTGATCTTTTTGATCAAGGATATTTATTTGTAAAAAAAAAAAGAGGAAACAGTATGAAATAAAAATGAAAGAATTGGGTGCAGCGTTGAGTTGCATGGCCTCGCCTACAAATAAATATTATGTGGGCAAAATAAAGAGATTTCCATGACCATGACAGGTGCGAAGAAGCTTCATTTTGTGACCAGCGCTATTAGGCAGCTTTCCACTCATTGTGCATGTTCAGTGAATAGCATGGCTTCCTGGTTTGGTCATTTTCTCATTTCTTCTTCCCTGCACAAAAAAACCTCGAGTGAATCTGGGCCTGACTGAATGAATCGGTGGCCTTTCCCCTTGACCAACAACACTTTATGAGCGCTCGAGAAGCACAGTGCGACGCGCCACTGTTGTTACCACTCCATGGGCCTTTTGTCTGGCGAACGTCTAGAAGGAGTGCTATTGGGAGTAACTAGTCAATCTCAGCAGTGGTAAGCACAGAGTGGCTCCAGTTTTCAGCACCCTGGAGAGAGAAAGACAGCAGGCTGAGAGCAATGAGAGGAGAGAGTGCTGGGGGAAGTGATGCAAGACAGAGAGACAAAGCGACACGAGAAAACAAAGTTAAACAATGACAGAGAAAGTAAAGTAAAACAGTAAAAGAGGAGGGAGAGGAAGGCAAAAGCAACGTTTAGAAAAGAGAAGATAAGCGCGGGTGTGAGCAGGTACATGCTGTTTTACACAGGGTCAGAAATGGACCACGTTCTCCACGCTCACAAGCTGCCCTCCTATATCTTCACTCAACTAAGATGCATTCAAGGAGTTATTTTGTGATGAAGTGTTGTAATTTACTTTATTGGTGTACCCACTTTCCCTGAACCTGTCTCGTCTGCTTCTACTTCAGTTAGGGATTTCCTACCTCCCAGAATGCAACATCTATTGTCACTGCACTGCATGAAAAACTTCAAACTCCACTGTAGCTGCACTGGAAATATCTTGATGTTCTGTGGGAATCAGAAAAATACAGCACAAAACAACAAAATGGGCCCAGAAATACAAGACAGGTCGCCAATAGTTGTTTTTTTAAAAGTGTTAAATTGTTTTATGGTGAATTTTCCCTTTAAGAGTGAAATACAAACTCACTCGCCTTTAATAGCCTTTGGTATAAAACGTCACCTTACAGGATTTCAGCTTCCTCTCACTGCCATTGGAGCCACCACCGTGTGAGGTTACCTAGTGCAGCTTCAGTGTATTTTCCCATATTAAATTGTGTTTCCTGCATTCTTGGTGTAAAACAGGGCAGCATATTCATGAACAAACTGCACAACGGTTGTCGCCCCTCAACACGTCTGAGTGTAAGAATAGAAAGTTTTCAGCCTCAACAGCATGCATGAGCCATCTGCTTCTCGGTGAATGTGGCTCTGCTTCCCTCATTGTGCCAATACTCACTGTCAACGGCACCGCTACCAACAACTGTCTCTCATACTGACAACAGGGACGCCTCTGTATACAGTATGCTGACAGTACGCAGATTATAGTGCTTACCCTGCAGCGCACGCTCTAAGGAAGCAGGCAAGACAGAGAGCAAGAAAGTAAGAAAGAAAGAAAGAAAGAAAGAAAGAAAGAAGTGACACCATTCAGATGGTGCCATAAAAGCCTCTTCTGTGTGACCACATGCAGGTGTGTGTTTGGTATCCCAGGCAGTGTTGTCTTTGTCTCTGCATGTCAGCCCGTTGATCTGAATGAGGACAACACACACACACATGCACGCACACACATATATATCCTACTCAAGTAGCAGTTTAACGCTTCAGACACAGAAAACCCTCATGTACCGAACCCTTAAACCAATTATGTGAAAATACAAGAACATTTTCTGGTTTTCTGTCAGACTGCAATTCTAAATCATATTTAATTTGCCAAAAAAATGAACACAAGTCTGCACATTTGGCGCACTCTTCATAACGAAAATCTCTTGTGTTCACATGGAAATCACTGCTTTTAAAAATACTACACCGAAATGACCAATTGGCCACATCAATGAGTCACAGGTATAAAAACGAGTTGCTAAGCTGTTAAATAACATGGAGGAGGAGGAGGAAGAGCATCCATGGATCCATCCAGGTCTGGATCCATCGTGCCAATCGATACTTCCCCCGCTGCTTAGCCATCGAGAACATTGGATGAAAACTGTTTTTTTTTTTTACAGTAGACAGTAGTTCTATTTTCTCTATTTCCTTCCATTGTGTGTCAACATTTTATACACCCAAATGCTGAAACATATTTCAGTATTTTGCTATTGTACTTGTGTGTTTGCAGTTTTCTACTAATGCTGATGCAATTTATTTATGGAGGGCAGGGCATTTATTTTTTATGGAGGGCAGACAAAATCAAAACACAATACTTCAGTCAAAATACTCAAAAAAGTGCAAGTACACATGAATGCTACTCAATAACAGTAATGAGAGTAAATGTAATTAATTTCTTCCACCCTTGGTAACGACATACAAACAGTCAATCATATACAGACACAGAAAGAAGCAGACACACACACACACACACACACACACACACACACACACACACAGCCTCAGACAGGAGGATGTGTCTGAAAGCTGAAGACCTTCTTTCTTCTATCACTCCAAGTCTGTTCTCCACACACAGAGGCGTCTCTCTTCTCCTTCCTGCTGCAGCAGCGCTTCAATAGTCGACTGTCAGCAAGACTGTATGGTGACCAGATCTTATTGTCCTTGCACACACACGCGTGCACATACACCATCACACACACATCATTTGTCTCCACGGCTTACACAGTCTCTAAAGATGTAAAGCTGCGTGTGTGTGTGTGTGTGTGTGTGTGTGTGTGTGTGTGTGTGTGTGTGTGAGAGTCAGTAGGAGCTTTTAGGTGTTCATCATGCCCAGAGAGGAGTTGCATCTTCTTGTTACTGGATGTTACAATGCTGACCACTGGGGTTCACTGTATCATGAGGGTCTCACTGAGAATGAGGACGACACCGCAAAAAAATGTCCCTCAAGTCATTTAGTCTAGTATTGATTCCTTAACAAGAAGTGAAAAAATCTGCCAACGCTGTTGCAAAAACAGGAGACAAATATTTTTAAATAAGTTGAACCATTCTTAGATATTTTGTTGTTTGTTTGTTAATTTTGATAATTTTGATAATTTTGGTAATTTTGATCATTTTGTCATTTGATCATTTCAAGGAAATCTTGAAAGTTGATTTGAATTGGAAATTATTATTTACTAGCTTTAAGAAAAATACGATTTTAAGATCCAAAACTATAGATTAAATGACTTGCAGTGTATTGGGGTTGTGTGAGAGTGTGTGTGGGTTTGGGGTGGGAGTCAGGTCGAATGGGTGGCAACAGTGTGTGTGTGTGACAATGTTTTTACTGTGGGGGCGTGCAGACAGATGGCTTGGACACTTGTACGTCCGTGGTTGAACAGTACCTCCATTGTCTGGGCCGTAGAGAGAGCGGTTTGTTGTGGCGGCCCATTACACTGTAGTATCTATAAATCTGTCACTCTCACATGTCCTGCAGACCAAACTCACTCTGGCTCTCACACTGACTCTTAGTTCACCCTGGTCTGCCTCCTGCACGCTGACGTCACCCCGTGGTAGGGTGTGTGTGTGTGTGTGTGTGTGTGTGTGTGTGTGTGTGTGTGTATGGGATGAAAAGAAAGCCCAGGATGGGACAGGGCTGCAGACACACTGCCACACTGTTTAACAGATACCTTTGTCTTCCAGGCTCAATGAGAGCCTGTATGGGCTGGACACGCTGGGTGTATGGGGCCAGACCCTGCAGGAATACCTCTGCAGAGGGCGTCTCCAGGGCCAGTGACTTGAGGCTCCCGCAGAATTAAACCTACAGGAGGAACATCCATTTTCAAATATCTGCACACTTGAAATGTCATACAATTCAGCTTCCATGTAGCAGTTTTACATGCATTTGTATTGCTCGGCATCTATTGCACACCCGACCGTCCTGGTAGGGGGATCCCTCTCTGAGTAGCCCCTCCCATTTTTTCCTAAAAGGTTTTGTGGGAGTCCAAGGCTGGCGGATGCCGTGTACTAACCACTTAGAGACTGTAACGGTGATTAAGGGCTACACCAATAAAATGTGATTTGATTTGATTTGATTTGTTTTGTAGCACAGGCTAAGGCAAACAACATGTAGTCACCACTTTGTGGCTTAAAGTATGATAAGATGAACTAAGATGAGATGAGATGAGATGAAATGAAATAATAAAAATGTTGACCCCTGTGGAGAAATTGGGGTTGTTGCAGAAGTAAGCAGTATTGGGTTTACATAAACATATGCAATGTGAATGTATGTACGTGTTATGAACGAAAAGTATGAAAAGTTATAGATCACAGCATTAGTAGGGTGTGCAAAACAACAGCAGTAGAACTTACTGGGACCAAGAAATCACAAATGAAAAAATGTCAGTATGAAAATTTATGAAATGAGTGTCAAAATATAAAAGTCAATATATGACAAATGAGAAGAATGAGAGAAAACAATCTGTGAAATCTCAGCATACATATGGATGTGCAAACACATCCATATGCTCAGTTACAACCCAGCTCATGACCTTTATCACATTTCATCCTCTTCACTTTGATAACATTAAGTTAAAAGTCAGAGAAAGTTCGTCAGTGTACGTCAGTCCAGGAAGTCTGAGAAAAACTGACGGCCGGAACAATTCCATCCAATACTCGTATGTTTGTTTGCATTGAAAAGAAACAGACGTGCTGAAAGTGACACCTTGGGTTTGAAAGTGTACAGATGGGATCGAACACAAAAGAACTTTGAAGCAATTATCATATTCTCTCTGTCTCTCTCTCTCTCTCTCCCTCTCTCTCTCTCCCTCTCTCATGATTAAACATGGGCGAGTTAAATCAGACGATTAGCATGCTGTCAGGGAGAAGTCTAACTGCTGTTGTGTTTCACAGTGTGAGAGACAAAGCGCTGGCCTGCACACCGACAAGCCTCCCTGGCCAGCTACAGTAAACCGGTAAACACGCTGTCTGTTTGGCTCAGCGGGGGACGACAAACACCCACGGAGAAGGGGAGGGATGAGAGGGAGGGAGGAACCGGTAGAGAGAGGGTCGGCTTTGACTTCTAGGCTTCGGGGTTGTCTCTTGACGCCTCGTGTCCAGAAATCTGAGGGCGAACAAGTTGCTCTGAAAGGTCCCGGCACAACTGCCACGGACGGCGTGGATGTGGACAGGAGGAAGAGGGAGGGGGGATAAACAGCTATAGGGGCTCTTTTTTTTTTTTTAGAGAGGGATTGTGGGCAGTCCACTCACCTTCAGGGTTTGTTTTTAACTTAGTTGGAGAACAGAGAGCAAGACCAGAAGCATCACGGCCTTCAACAAACCTCAGTAACATCTTGCACTACCTTTGTTAGAATCGTTGTGTGCATCGGTACGTCTGTGAACTGTCGTCGTCTCGTCTTCTTCGGTTGTTGAATCAATAAATCTATCTATCCGCACTTGGAGGTGATGCCCGTTCCCGCTGAAAGACATCCTCTCATCCTCTCGTGCTGCGGCGTGCCCGGCGTAACCATGCCGACGGGAGTGGGCCGGGGTCCAGGAAGGCGGCGGGCTCTGGAAAAGCTGTCAGCAGCAGGTCCTGCCTGACAGAATGCAAATGTATGCAAACGAAGAGGTCCAGCCACGGTGCACCTGCACACCGGAGGACTGGACCGTGCCCTTCGCAGCAGAGGACTCGCTGTGCTGCACCCCTCTGGGTCCACAGCCCAACACACACACACACACACACACACACACACACACACACACACACACACACACACACACACACACCACAGCTCCCAGTGCCGATACCCATGTGATCCTTCATTACTCGTCCTCCTGCTTGCCTCACCCGTTCTCTTCCACCGTTCAGATCATCACACAGTTCAGACGCTGTGTCTTTACATTACATTACATTAAAGTCATTTAGCAGACGCTTTTATCCAAAGCGACTTACAATAAGTGCATTCAACATAGATAGGCAAGAGAACTACTGGTCACTAGAAATCATAAGTGCATTTCCTTCCTAAACAAGCAACTAAGAGCATAACTAGTGTTAATGTAAGAGTGCAATAAGTTAGCAACCTACTTATCTTAACAAATGAGACAAATAGAGAATCGAATAAAACAAGAGCTAAGACAAATAAGTGAACCCAATAAACAAGAGCTAAGACAAATTAGTGTATCCAAGAGCCAGTAAACAAGAGCTAAGACAAATAAGTGTATTCAAGTGTCTCCAAGAGCCAGTAAACAAGAGCTCAGGCACATAAGTGACGACAAGTAGTCATGGCTAGGAGGAAGGGTCAGGGTAGTGTCTCCTGACAACATGTACTCTGTGATAAAACAGTTAAATGAAGAGTAAAACCTGCAGACAGTCACAGGCTACCGACAACAGATCTGCAAGGACGCAAGCTATATGGCTGCATTGCATTCTGGTCTATTGAGACTACTGTTGGTGGAGACATGAATACCTCTGCCTCTTCTACGATAGGTTTCTCCCTTTATGATTGTTGGAGATCGGTGAAAAACGATGAGTCTTGAAAGAAGCCCCTTGCTCTTTGATTCTGAGGGACCAAAACCTGATGTTTACCGTTGATGTTTTAGATGGCTGAAAAATGTTCTCCTATCAAACTCAAATTGTAGCTGCGCTGGAAATATTTCAACATGACAGAGAAATACACCACCAAACAACAAAACGGCCCCGTAAATTCAGCGTACATCACCAATATCTGTTTTAACAGTATTTTAAGGTTTAGTATTCATCACTCCACATCCCTCATCACTCTGACTTTGAACTAGTCAACACAACCAACGCACGCTCTCCACCTTTTAACCTACGATAGATCCCCTTCCTTGACTTCACAGTAAAAGGCATTTAGATTTATAGTTCAACGTTACAGTCGTGTAGCCGTGTGATAAAAATGCAAGGCGCTACTTGGCCTCTCCTCGTTTCTCTGAAGTGTTTTGACTCCTGCTTTGACCCCGCCGGCTGGTTTTGGCATTCCAGCAGGCTGGAGGAGAGGAGGACTGAGCCGTGGCCCCTGCACTCCTGCTTTTCACCCTCACGCATACACACACACACACACACACACACACACACACACCGTCCTTGGGCTGAGGTGTCCAGGGTTTGTGCTGGTCAGCAGAACGGCTGTGTGACGGCTGGGGGGGCGGCTGTCAGACCGGCCCTCTAGAGGGTGTGTGTGTATGTGTGTGTGTGTGTGTGGGCACGCATGAGTATGTGTGTGTGTGTGTGTGTGTGTGTACTTTAAAAGTAGAAAAGGTGGGGCGGGTTGAGGGAGTGAGGGAGGGGAGCTGAAGTCTGGTGGCTCTGGTCCAGACCTTGTAAACTGACTACACACCCACCCCTTCAGAAACCTCATATTGGTAATTTATCGCACACACACACACACACACACACACACACAGACACACACACACACACACACACACACACACACACACACACACACACACACACACACAGCCTCTCACTCCCTTTGCCCTTGGCTGTCTGTGTTAGTGTGCATGCTAGCAGATGGACAGGTTCATGAAGAGTGTGTCACTCATATATACAAGTCAAACAGTAGAAACAACAATAATTAAAACGTATCACTGGATAGTATCACTGGATAGTATCACTGGATAGTATCACTGGATAGTATCACTGGATAATATCACTGGATAGTATCACTGGATAATATCACTGGATAATATCACTGGATAGTATCACTGGATAGTATCACTGGATAGTATCACTGGATAGTATCACTGGATAATATCACTGGATAGTATCACTGGATAATATCACTGGATAATATCGCTGGATAGTATCACTGGATAGTATCACTGGATAGTATCGCTGGATAATATTGCTGGATAGTATCACTGGATAATATCACTGGATAGTATCACTGGATAGTATCACTGGATAGTATCACTGGATAGTATCACTGGATAATATCGCTGGATAGTATCACTGGATAATATCACTGGATAGTATCACTGGATAATATTGCTGGATAGTATCACTGGATAATATCACTGGATAGTATCACTGGATAATATTGCTGGATAGTATCACTGGATAATATCACTGGATAGTATCACTGGATAATATTGCTGGATAGTATCACTGGATAATATCACTGTAGTGGAAATTTACATTTATGGTTGTTATCTCATATGCTGCTATATCATGTAACCTTGTTATCTCATATGCTGCTATATTATGTAACCTCTTAACCTATGCTGTTGTAGTATGCTGTTGTAGTCACCCGTTAAAAGATGCAAAGATGTTGTGCTGTGCAGGTTTGCTGTGCTTGCAGCAGATGCTGCTTTGTGCAAGTTTCCTGTGGTTGTTAGACCTTCTCCTCTGTGGTTGTTTAACCTTCTCTTACCCTAACAGAAGCCTAACTGAAGCGAGACAGCCTTGGCCCCCCTTTGAGGGGGGTGCGAGACTCGCTTAGGGTCTTCTAAGAAAGCAGGAAGATCTATCCATTCCATCACGTCATTGCTGAGTACAGAGAAACTGAACACAGAGGAGGCCTGAAATAACATAGCCCCCCTTTTCCTTGTTACTCCCTCACCTAGATAAGGTATAAAAGCTTCATGTTAAGAGTGGGCTTCATCTGCACTTTGGTGAAACCCACTGACTGTGTAGATCATTTTGTTGAAGCTTCAATAAAATACCACAAAGACAGCCTTGGTCTGGTCTCTCCTTGATTCTTCCACGACAATCACTGGATAGTATCACTGGATAGTATCACTGGATAGTATCACTGGATAATATTGCTGGATAGTATCACTGGATAATATTGCTGGATAGTATCACTGGATAGTATCACTGGATAGTATCACTGGATAGTATCACTGGATAATATCATTGGATAGTATCACTGGATAGTATCACTGGATAGTATCACTGGCAATGGCATTCATATCAAGTCAACAAAAATAATCACTTAATCACAAACATTTAGCCTATTGGTTAGTTTCAAACATTTACTGAACTCCACCATTGATGTGGAACGTCTGTTTTTTTGGAGTGAAGGCCTTCATCTCAATACGCTGAGTGGGAGAGACCAGACCAGGCTTGTCTCCATATACAGGCTGAGAGGGAATGAAGCTGTATGAACATGCAACATAATGCATTTACATTACACTCTTAGTTTAACAAATACTATTAATATGTGCAGTCGTGGAAATAAATTCTTAAATCGCCACACTAGCATCTTATTTCTTAGAAATAGCAGGCCACCCAAATGTTTTCTCCACTAAGTATATTAGGAGTACTACTCATTATGTTTCAGAATCAGTTTCAAAATATGACACCACATTCTCATTATTTTTGCAGTCCAGATTCTATGTCATTGAAAGAACAGGTTGTCATAATTGTTATACTCTAGGTAGATTAAGTGAGTTTGGTTCAATATTTGATGTTCATGAGTCCAATAGCACGCAGGCCATGCTCTCTCTACTATAACAGCTTTAAAGAGGTAATTCACAAGGTCTTGTTTTTTTCCGATTTTGTCTTGCTCATTGCTGAAGTGTTTCTGAACTGCATTTCCCAGAGATCACTTGTCAATAAAACAGTGCGGCCAGTGTGGCATTTTTCCTGGGATTTTCTGTTGACAAAGTTTCTGTAGATAACACTTTCTAAGTCTGTTCAGCCATGGTGGCTATCGTTGCTCATGCTAACCACCCAGTTCTTCTTCTATTTATTCCAAACAAAACAGAAAAGTAAAACGCATCACTTCTTGTGCCCCAGAGGATTTGTCTCCGGACAGACCAACGTAACACCGGGTGTTTAGAACAGCAAATGTAAAAGCTTTCATGAGCTGGTAGGCTGAACCACAGATGTGTTATATTAGTCAGCGGCAGCGACAGCGGCAAGCATAACAGACATTCATTTATATGAAAATGTCAAGGATTATTGATTTAACATCAAAATGAAATGAGACTCGTCCTCTCTCTCTTTTTCACTCTTCTCTGTTGATTGATGGCTCCACACACAGGCAGTGTTTGCCTGCTTCTTGAGAGGACCCTCCACTGCCGTATGGAAGAGATATTTATGGGATTTGCTGAGCACTTGGAGCTGAGGGCCCTCGCCTCTCTTAACTCAACACTGGTCCAAACCTCAGTGCAAAGTAAAGGGCACAACTATTTCAAATATCTCCTTACAGGGATTTTACAGCATAGTCACCACGACACAGTAAAATGTGCAATGTATTTCTATATATATATTATATACACTTTCACATGTAATTTGGAAATTATGATTACAAATTGCATTCATGTTATATATTTTATCAGGGACCAAAAGGTAACTTAGATTTGCAGAGGAAAATAGGTTTATGTGCTATTACAAAATTTGTAACAACACTAATTTTATGTAATGTTTGTAAGGTTTTCCTGAACATTTGATATTTTTGAGTCAAATAACTTCCGAACTGAAAAACAGAAGTAGAGATTATTTTTTTTTTTTACATTTTATATATTAGACTAACAACCAAAGACCTTCCTTTACTGCGTCACCTGAGGTTTACTGGTTCATGTAGGTTTTTTATTTTTTTATTTAATTCCAACTCGCTAGCCCCTCCTCCGGGCCGTGTGCACTCATGCGGCACAAACGGTGAAAAACTAACCCGTCTAAGGGAGCACAATGCCGGGCGCCCCCCCGCCCCGCGGACTCCCCACGTAGACGCCGCTGTCTGACAAGCCCGCCTGCCAAACAACTCAATTAAGCAAAAAAGGTGGGAAGAAAGAGGAGCCCAAACAGAGGACAGAGAGAAAGGAAGGGAAGAAAGAAGACAGGGAAACAGAGGAGGGAAAGGGCTGGTGGCTGTCAGGCCCTGTCGACACCCGGCCGGCATTTGGTTGGGGGGCGAGGAACGCCCGAGGGCCGACAGAAAGACACAAATAAGAAGAAGAAGAAGAAGAAAAAAAAACGTATCTGTGATGTGTTAACTGGAATTCCTGGCTCCAGGGCCACCGAGGGTTCAGAGGGCAAACTGAGGGCCAGGGGTTCATTACCACTGTGACACACACACACACACTCACACACACACACACACACACACTGGCGGACCCAGGACTGTGTGCTTGTTTGATTTCCTCTTCAAACATGACACATATCTGCAGAGTAGAGAGGACTGGCGAACACACTTGGCACCCGGGGCCTGTTGTCAGTCTGTATCGCACTATAAAGAGCATGAGCGGGTAAATGTGTTATGTTGGTGGTGACTTAGAACTGCAGTGTGATGACAGCTATCAACACATTCACACCATCTACGATCATGGGGGGCAGATTTGGGGGGGGGGACAGGAAGACATATCCCCTCAATATTAGTAGATGGAATCGTCACCTCTAAATACATTTTATTCATTCAGGCATTTTTTTTTTTTATATAAAAGCACATTTTCCTAATGTGTCTATAAAGAAACATGTCAATGTGATTTGCTGCTCAGGGTTTGGTCCATATTGCCTCCCTCATCGTCTGCACCCTTGTCCATGGTAGAGTTAAAGTTAAAGGCTTCATACTGTTTTAAAGCCCATCATGCAATTACATACATGTTGAAGCAGTGTTTATTATTTCACTGTGTCTAGTCTACAATCTGCAATATCACTGCAGTAAAATCAAACGCTTAAACTGCCAAACACCCCTGACCTTAAACCCTAAATCACCCCGAGCCCATTCCTCCGCAGAGCTTTAAAGAGATTTTCACACCGATAACCCTGTTTCCATATGTGTGAAGTCTCCTGTGACCACGTCCCGTCTCGGCCCCGCTCTTGTAGGGCTGGCCGATCGGGTTAATGAGGAGGCGGTCGACGGCGGCCTGTAAAGTTGTAACGAAGACCCCGGCGTTGAATGGGTGGGAGAGAACACGATGCTTAATGAGCGGGCCGCCGGGATCAGCGGTAACACTGTTGTATCGGCTCAGACTCGGAAAGAATGGGGGGGACAGAGGGGGTCGGGAATTTCAGGGTGGGATAGTACAGGAGGGCCTAATGTTATTTAGGGGAGGAGGGGGATGAATAAAAGCGGGGTTAGAAAGTAAATGGGGGTCCTGACCAGCCCCTCTGCTCTGCTCATTGAGGAGATGAAATTTATGGCTCAGGACTTCCTAAGCCCGAGGACTCCCCACGTTGACTGGTTAAGTGCTGGGGAGCATTATGGCAAAAGGCTGGAGACAAACAAGACCCTCTGAGATGAGTGGCTGGACAAGAGGGGACAGTGGAAGACAATGTGTGGGATAAGAGGGCTTCGTGCCGGAGAGTGAAGTGACAGTGTGGGTACACTATGGGGACAGGCTGTTAGGGGACAGTGGAAGGATGATGGGACATTTTGGTGGCACACAACCTCCCACTGAAATCCAGATGGAGACATGAAAATATATCAATCAAATAAACAGACTGTAGGCCAGCGGTCAACTGTGTACCGACTGTAGCGACGAGTGAAAAGTACTGTCAACTGTGAGCTCTGAAAAGCCAATGTGACTTCCTGTGTTGAAACACTGTTGCACCAGCAGCGGCTCTGAGTGATTTATTGGATTAAAGGCATTTTTTCACTCTGACATCAGTTGTATGAACTTATTTTGCAAGGACTCTGACAGCTACAGACTAGTTTTACTTGTAAATCATTTTCTTACATTTGCAATCTTTGTAAACACCAGGGTACAATGTGTTTTGAGTTGTGGTGGGTTATGAAATGGGTGGTTGCTAAGGACACTGGGCACCTAAATATGATTTATGTGGCAAGACCAAAGCCTCATGAACTTGTTACTACACTACTACTACTACTACTACTACACTCTGTAGATGATCTGCGTTCAGTGCCTGTGTGTGTTTGTGACGTTAAATCCATCTCACGCTACGCTTTGCTAGCTCGACCGCCACATTCTGTTTCCCATATTAGCTCAGAGTGTGATATATCGCACAGGCTCACGCACCCTTAATAACTCACTGGGAGGATGCTGCAGCCCTCGGCGGCAACAGACAAATCCAAAGAGGGAGAAGATAAATCTGAGAGTCGTATGTGTGTGGAGCTGAAAGGATAAAGCAGAGCTCTCACATTCCTCCATTCACAGCAGAGGAAGGATAGATGGCCCTCGATCAGTCTTTAACAGACTGGGTAATTTAACTTCCTGCCTGGCATTTACACATGGGAACAAGACGGACAGAGAGGCGAAGGAAGAGAGGATGAAGCTAGGAGTGGCGGGAGAAATAGGGAGAGATAAATAATATCTATATTTGTATTACACTTAATACTTAGTAACAAAGTTCTGTAAAATAAAATGAACAAAATAAACATTGCAATAAAACATGAATTATAGTAAAGGGAAGGCTTGGACTGTTTTTCCCATTAAAGCATCACTCAGGCCATTTTCAACCTTGAACCGAGTGTCCAGTCATTTTCTATTATACAGATCTACTCTGATCAAAATCTATTGTGCTACTACCACAGCTCTCCAGTCCTAGAGGGCCAAAGGACACTGCAGCCTGTCTTTTTCCAAGACAGGCTGCAACAACCATGTTTTCTCATTTACATCTTTTTACAGAGTGAGCATATGTTAAAGAAGTACTTTTGGGATTGATTTTTGGAGTGTCCTTTGGACCTGTAGGACTATATTGTAGAGCTGCACACCCTGGCAAGCAAGATGTAAGCTCCATGGTGAAGCAACTGATGAGATTTTGGTCAGAATCGATGAGAATGATGGAAAATGATGGGAAAATAGGGAAAATAGGGCATTATGCTTTAAGGCAATACACGAGGCAATAAGGCCATAAAAACACTATTGGTCTGAAAGTCCACTTAATACCTGAGTGACTACTAAGTTCATCATATTGAAACCAAAAAGCTGATGCTGCTCATTAAGCCAAAGTTGCGTTTTTTTAGAGACATTTTAGAGATATTTCTGAACAAGACATAACATATTGAATTGAATTATGAAACTATGAACTATGAATAAAAAACAATTCCTGGTATCTCTAGGATAATAGTTGCTGGGTTGCAAAAATATCATCATCAGAATCAGAATCAGAATCAGAATCAAATTTATTGGCCAAGTACATTCACAAGTACACACATACAAGGAGTTTGACGTTGGTGCATTAAAAAACAGACAGGCACAGCAATCAAATAAAGAAACTCAAACAATGAAACAATATATACATAACTACAATGAAATAAATAAATAATTAAGTGTGTGTGTGTGTGTGCCGGGGGAGGGGGGGGTTGTGCTATGAAGAAACCCAATTTAATTTAAGAACATCAAGGGATCACTGGATTGTATAATAGTGTATCCTTAACAGAGCAATTAAAATAAATGTATCTATGAATTTTATGACTAATTGGGAGCTTAAAGATCCAAAACAAAAGAGGACCCAGTCTGGAGCCTTGAGGTATCCCACAGCAAAACTGTGTCATGGAAAATATAAGACTACCCAAGGCAACAGAGAACTGACTATAGATACGATACGAGAGCAGTCGCTGTGATTCACACTAAATCTATGTAATGCAAAGAGAAAGAGAGAAAAGGAGGAAGAAAAGGTGAAAGGTTGGGAGTAAGACTGACTGAGAAAAGGAGATTTAGAAAGACTGAGTAAGAGAAAAAGAGAGAGAGATTGTAGATTGAATGATAAAGGAGGGAATTAAGGAGTAAGAAGAGTAAGACAACTGGCAAAACTTCCCCAGCCAGTCCAGGGATTTGAACCTGCAACCTTCCAGCCACAAGTCTGCTTCTCCAACCTTTAAACTACAAATTTTCCCCGTCTTGGTTGTTGTGTACAGTGAATGTGTGTGTGTGTGTGTGTGTGTGTGTGTGTGTGTTTCTGTGTGGGTCTGCGTGTGTGTGTGTGTGTATTGTCTATGAGCTCCTCTGGCCCCATTGAACAACGGGGGATGAAAGGGAGATGAGTTAAAGTGCGAACACAAAGACTGACCAGACCCCTGCATCGCTCCAACAATGCCACCACCAAACACAAGAAAGTGAGAGCCTCTTAGAGAAAGAGAGAGACCAGAGAATGAGAGGGGGGAGAAATTAAGGAGGTGGAGTAAAAGGGAGAAGGGCCAAACCGTCCTAAGGGCAGGAGGAAAATGGACGGCGGGTATAGGTAGCAGAATGGAGAGCGACCGAAAGAAAATAGCAAGGTAACTAATCCCTCAGAGACGGACGGACATAAAGCAGCTATATGTAAATGAAAGCCATGAAGTTTGGCCATCTTACTTTGATCTGTGAATCGAGCTCTCCCTCCCTCCTCCCCTCCATACTTCTCCTTCACTCTCTCCCCCCTCCTCTCCCTCCTCCTTTTTCCTTGTAAGAAAATCAAGCCTTATTAGGCTTAATCTCACTTAATGGCAGCTAGCTCTCCCTTTGTCCTCCCCGATGGCTAACAGATTCCCTCCTTTTCAGCCACCGCCATTCACACATCTACCCTGCGTAAGCCTCTTATTCCGGGGTGGCAATTATTTTGAGTATTTTATCAGCATTATGATTATGATTATTTTCATTATTATTATTCATGCAGGATTTGCTAAGGGCCAGGTTGTCAGCAGAGCCTGCGTTGTGGTTGAGGATGCCCCCCCCCCCCCGCCCTACCGAAACCTCTTATTCTCACTCAAATGAAGCTGCCTGCTTTCTTCCAGAGGGGTGGCGAATTTGGCGGAGTGAAAACTATTCAGGGAGACACATTTTCTGGGCGTTTGAACGTATTGTGAAGTGAGTGTAATGAGTAGCACCGAACCACCCGTCCCAGCCCTTTAACACAGAGAAACATCAAGAATTTGATTAAAGACGGAGAAGGAGAGAGAGACGGGGGGGTGGGGGGTGTAATCAAAAGGCCTCCTTTATGCAGAGCAGTAATTACACGGGTGGGTTTTGATCTTTTGCTTGTTGGAGTGATGAATAGGGGATGAGATGAGGCCGAAGCTCGTCGACAGAATAGGACTGTTTCACTATTTGGGAGGGTGTAAGAAGCTTCTCAACGTGGCCCTCCTCAGCTTCTGAAGTATATCAGCAATTATTATAATCTCTAATGAGAGAGGACAGCACAAAGCCAAGGCGTGGGGAGAGAGGAGGGAACACACATGGGAGCATCTCACACACATGTTGCACACACACACATGCATGCACAAGAATGCACACAGACATGTTCCGCACACATGCATGCACACGCACACACACATGCACACACAGTTTATCTCTTTTTCACACACATAATTTCCCTCTCTCAAACACACTCACATATTGTTTCTCTCGCTCTGTCTCTCTACATCCCTCTCTCTCTCTCTCTCTCTCACACCCATACATAAATACAAACATGCACTTAATCCTGCACACTCATTTGAACTTAAATGCACCACACACATATATTAACTTACAAAAAATGTGCAAAGTTCCAGATGTAGATCAAAGAATTTTCAAGGTAGTTAACTGTTTCTCAGCTCATGACATGGGAGGGAAGGAAGTGATAAAATACAATTTATTTCTGAAACAAATAGAGAATAAGTAGATTTACTTGTGTGTTGTTACACCAAACAGAGAGCAGATCCATAGTGTTTAACAAGATCAAACAAATAATAATTGTGAGTGATTACAGTAAATTACGATAAACAAGTTAAAAATGTTAGAAAAATAACAATTCATACAAAAGTGTTGCATACATGCAGCTGTCATCAAGTCCTTTCCTGCAGCAGTCCACTTTGTCCAGAACCAGCTCAGTGTTCAAGCTGTCACTTGGGGAACCTGGGAGCTGGACTCGAATGGCTAAACCTGGGTAGTCTGCACACTCCACAGGGGCAGAGAGGCCCTCCGGAGGCTGCCGCAGAGCTCCATTGCACCGGGGCCAACGGGGCCTCCATGGGGCCGGGTGACAGCAGGGGACATTTAGCGGTAGAAGGCGAGGCGGAGGAAGAGGAGGAGGCTGCCGAGGCGAGGAGGGACTCTGGGGAGAGGAGTAACTGACCCGGGCCGGAGATGAGGGGCCACCCTCCTGCCAGTAACAGCCTGGGAACTGGCCCCGTGTTCACCCCCACCCCGACACTCACCTCCCCGAGCAGCCGCCGCATCTCCTGCAGAGAGGAGCCCAGGAGGAGGATGTAGTTCCTGGCCAGGACCAGGGTGGAGATCTTAGAGAGTCTGCGACCCGGAGGAGCCCCGGGCTGGTGGGAGTGAGAGGAGGACGCAGAAGAAGGCGAGGAGGCGTAAGGCACCATGACCTCCCTCAGGGCGTCCATCGCTACGTTCAGGTCCTGCATCCTCCTCCTCTCCCGGCTGTTGATCTTCCTCCTTAGCTCCTGCTGCTCCTCGGGGCTCAACTCCCTCTGAGGCTTGGTTGATCTTTGGGTGCCCTGGAGGCCCAGCATGGAGCCAGGGTTGAGGCGGGGGCCAGGATTGAACCCTGGTGGACAGCGGGGTAAGTCCTGGATAGATCCAGGGCCACAGAGCGGTAGAGACTGCTCCTGGGCCCTGACCATGGGGTTGGACAGAACGTTCATAGTCTCGTCAGGGGTCTGGTCTTCAGGGTGGAGGTGCAGGTCACCAAGGTCTTACCAAACGTCTTCAGCACAAGGTAAGTTGAACTAGAAAAGACAAACTCTTCCGTATAAACCAAACAAATAGGAGACTCATTTGAAAAAAAAGAAGAAGAATCAAATCTTCATTTCCTCATGCCGTCCTGTTACCACAACAGGTGTTGCAGTCACTCTTCACCTCTCCTGCTTGCTTGTAGAAGATCGCTGCCATCCAACACAATGACCAGTCACCAAAGGTTTTCAATATTGGTTTCAGAGGTCTTCTTTTGGTGGCTGGCTGCAAAGTGTGTGTGCTTCCTGAAGTGCCAGCTCAGTTTTATCTCATTTCCACAGCTCCGTCTGGTAAGAATGACAGCTCACACAGAGGAAAAGTGAGCTAAATGCCCCCTTCAGATACCCCCACCTCAGCTTAACTCCTCCCTAAGAGACACTACGCTCTCTACAATCACACTTTTGAGGATGCCTTCACATGATTCAACCTGCAGAGATGAATTGTTCTTATCCTCAACCAAATGATTTGCAAATATCTGATAAAACCAACAGAATACAATTTGAATCTTGTGATGCATTCGGCTTTTTCTGCACCAGAGTGTATTGGGCTTATGATAAATGAGGTAAACTCAAATCAGGGTGGGCTATTACATAACAGGCAATGCCACGGGATAGCTGTGAGTCACTCTGACTACAATAAGGGTATACAAGCACATTGTCTGTGGCTGGCATGACAAGATGACAGACCTTTACAGTGTCCTCCCCTTGTACAAGCTGACTTTTTAGAACTTGATAGCATTTGAGCATTTCTTTATAATGTGTGCTTGTGTACAGTAAATTAAATTTAAATGAAAAAGGAAACACATATAAAACAATACACACTATTCTAGCGAGGTTAGAGGAATGTGCCACTACAGTCATTTGACAACTTGGAAGCCATCACTAACCATTCAGCAAAACTAAGTCATTCATGATGCATTGGCAGTATTAGCGTGGGTATTAATGCAGTGTCATTGAAGAAATCTAGCTGGCTGCCAATGAATGGATACACGACTGTGTATGGGCAGTTAATTGGTTTTATTGGGGTGGAGGTTATTGTTGCTCAATTCTGAGTGGCTACGCTAACCAAACTGGCCCCCGGAGAGCTGGGCACCGCTCCAGGCTGGCAGACAACAGGCCAATTGACTCCTACCACAGGTGAAGCTGGCGTGCAGCGCCGAGTAAGGCTGGAAACCTCAAATGTGCCATTCATGAAGCACAAAAAGGCCTGCGCCATCACACCAACACACAAGTGAGCCTCACCATCCCCTTTTTTTTTTTTTGCTCTCACTCGTACCCCCGCTCCCCTCCCCCTCCTCATAACCCCCATCTGACTGGGAGAAAAGGAAGGCAGGGGGAAGAGGGGAAGGACAGCACCGACACAAACAGAAAGCAAGTTGTTTATGATGAAAGCAGACGGAGATGCAGAGGAGGAAGACCCTTTCTTTTCTCCCAACCCCTTTTCTCTTGTCTTTCGTCGGGTGAAAGATGTGTGTGGACGCGCTTCCCTTCCCTGCCAGTGGGCCGGTGGCGTCCGGCTGGTGCTGTGATTGAAGCTGAATGGACGGCTGCAGACGGACAGGAAAAGGGGGGGCGCCATGAAAAGGGCCAGGCGGATGGCCCTAGCACCTGCAGGAGAACAGAGTGCAGGCAGCCAGGATGAATGTGTGCATATGTGCGTGTTGTGTGTGTGTGTGTGTTTGTGATTGCCTGCGTGCGTGTAATTCATTTTGATTTCTAGCCTCTGTCTCACAATGAGAGACATAATAAACAGTAATGAGCCATGATGTTTTTGGAGACTGTATTTCAGGATCCAGTTTGTGTGTCAAGAGAAAGAGACCAGGGTGTAAAGAAGGGACACCTGCAAGGAGCCACACATACAGAAGACAGAAAAGGGGAGAAAGAAAGAAGCTGGTGTCCACCAGAAAAATACACCTCCCCCTCTTTTCTCCCCTCCACCTCTTACAAGGGAAGAAAAGTGAGCTTGATTTGGAGCTAAAGGCCAGCACATCCGCCTCCCAGCTTCCAGGGTCCTTTTGATGAGGCTGGACCAGGGCAGGAGCACCGGTGGCTCCAGGCTAGGGGGAAGACTAGTTTCTTTATGGGGGGTGGAGTGCTATCCATCTGGGCAAAGCCGTCCTATGGTGGGCCTGCACCTGGGAGCTAAATGCCTCGGTCTGTGTAGAGCCATTTCCTGGGGGTGATAGACAGGAAGACGCCTCAGCCAAATGGTCCTGGGTCAAGCCACCCGTACAGGATGAAAAATACACCCAAACTGATAACGCAACTTGATATGCTATTGGAAAAAATGGTTGTGATTTTTTTCTGCCTCTTTTTGGAAGTGCTTACAGCTTGTGAAATCCACATATAACAAGAATTCAACAAGAACTTGCAAGCTGATAAAAAAAAGGAAGAAAAGATGCCAACTGACACATAACCCACTTTTTTAGATTCTGCATCAGTTGGCCTCTTTTGGGTTTTTCTTCCTTTTTTTCAATTCACTTTTTTTATTGTCTATAATTATTGAAACCACACACCTGAAACAAACCTCCTAAATCACAGGACGTTTCCTTGGAGCGCCCCAGAAGAAATACCTTTTGCTCAGAGTAGTCTTTTCTTCATCTCTTAAGAAACAGGCACAGCCTCAATTTTGTATCATTTTGTGATCACTTACATCTGAAATGTTTCTCCTAAAAAACCCCTAGAGCAAAGAGGAGACAACAGAGGGGATAAAATAAATAAAATAGTGTCATGGTCTCATGCACGGAGACAGAGTTAAATGACACATATTAAGGATAATTTGGAGATCTCTTGTTTTGATCAGTGAGATCAACATGAGCTTATATGTCGTTGTTTCTCTTGAGTTGAATTTGAGAAACAGGGGAATATGCCTTTAATCTCATTTTAGTGTTAAAAAGAGATAATTTATATCTAGGAGAAATAAAAAGTATACATATGAGATCTCTTCTTGGATTTTGCTCTCCTGTGGGTGCAGACATCTCTCCGTTGTTCCACAAATCCACACTTTCTTTCTCCCACCCTGCCTTTGGACACACACACTCTATTGGGTCATTAATTGAACACAAATTGGCGTAATTGTACACGCACCCCGCAGATTATCCCCAATACAAGGAGAGACTTTCACAGCAACAGATTAACTCTAGCCATGGCTGGCTGGTGGTGCGGACACAGTATTGACTTAATGGAGTCAATTAAAAGTAATCAGGTGTCTGATTGAGCTCTTTTCTGCCTCACTTGATGGTGTGTGAGTGTGTTTGTTGCCTCGGCGTGAGGACTCGCCACACTGCTAGCTTTTGAAGGAGTCATTCCAAATTGACGTAATTAAATTCTCGTTTTCTGCGTCCTCATCTGTTGGTCCTCAACAGATTTGTAGATCAAATTGCCCTGAATAGAACAATGCTATAAAAACATTCTGGCTGCTTCCTACCTTGATGCTAGACAGACTTGTCCATCTGTTTTAACACGGAGGGTCAGACCCATCATCCTAACTGCATGTGTCCTGCTTGCCGTATCATCAGAGACAATAGTCCTTAAACAAATACCTCGCGGCAATGCAGCCCCACACAAAACAACACATCCTAAACTGTCGTCTCTTTACAATGTGCAAAGAAAATCTAATGAGAAATTAACAGATGCCAATGACTGAATTTCTCCATGTGTCCCCGTGGGCAAACAGGTGCAGCAGCAACAATGGAAACACAACAAGCCGGGCCTTTTCAGAGGAAAATGGCTGGACTGCATCAAAGCTGGGCCAGAGGACACACTTGTCTGTTCCCCTGACTCCTGGTCTATGGGGCCTAGCCAAGGATATGAGAAGATTACAAGCTGTTAATAAGGTGGAACCAATCGGCTGAAGGCCTGCTTTTGTCCCTCCCAGCATGCTTTGTGAGAGTTCGCCTGGGATAGTGGGCATTTGGTGCTGATCACAGGGTGGTAGGGGTGATAAAGGTGGGAGGTAGACAAGGGTTACCCCGGGGTCCATTGTGAAAGAGACCCAAGATGCTTTACTCTCAATAGCTGCACACGCTCAGCTTGTCACGGCTGTTTAAATACAGATGGGCTTTTGCCACATTCATATTTTCTTTTGCTAAGTGCTCCACTGACATGGCTGTCATTTTGATTTTCTTTTTCTTTTTTCTGAATGTGACAAAGTCATATTGCTGTATATAGGACCTGATTGTGTTGTGTTGTCTCTTTCAATTGTAATTGTATAGTAATATGACATTTGTAAATACTGTTGAGATTTCTCTAAAGGTTTACATTGACCTGTTTGTTTGCCATGCTAAAGCTTTCTAATCCAAACTCAAATGTAACTTGGTGATGCTCTATTGTTATAGCAGATGTTCCTCTCTGAAACAACACCGGCAGGGTTGTGCGGGGCGGCTGCTGATGGGAGTGTATTAGTTAAAGCATGGATAGGCTCTCCTATCCCTCCTATCACTCCTAGTCCCAATCCTATTTAACCGTGACAATGATGGATTCACAGGCACTAAACATCCAGAGGAATCCTTGTCCAAAGTCAAACACAGTGCTTCTTCTCACCGAGCAAACCAAGGGCCAGGGTCAGCCCAATTAAAGTCTATTGGGCAAATGTTGTGGGGGTGGGCTGTGATGTTCCTTTTGGCTCACATTCACAGCACAAGGCCAAGGGTGGGTTTTCAGAGGCTCCCCCTGTCTGTATAGAGGAGGGCGGTGCGGTGAGACGTAAGTCACTGTTGAAGTGAAGGCCGATAGCGCTAAGATGGATGAGGATACACACCCCAGATATTTGACTTCTGAAAATGGAGCTGGATGGGAAGGAAAAGGGGATGGACCTGGAATGTCGCTCCACCAAAAGAGATCGGAAATGCACGTCGCCCACCAGTTGACTGTGGGCGCCGTGCATTAGCCTTCAACTGTTTGACTCAACTTATGTCATCAGAAATGAATGGGTTGAAAGGGTTTCACGTGTTTACGGCGCTATGTGTGACATTTTTTAAACCTGGCCTTCATATAATTACTTTAAACTAATGACACCATGGTAAAGCCGGTTGGTAGCCTCTATCTCACGCCAGTGGTATTGTTAGTGCTAGTGTTTCTCAAAACAGTTGCTTCCTGTCTCCCCTCCCCCTCCCCATCTTTGGCTTTACTGAAGATGGTAAACATGTTTAAGATGATTTTTCCATCGGCCTTTCACTCCTTTCACTCATCTGCCATTGCCAGAAACTCTAAAAGCTTTAGCTCCATTTGCGCTGGAAGAACAGTGTCCTCTTTCTGTTTTGTGCTGTAAAGCAGTCCAGCAGATTTCCCACCAAATTGGACTAGATGGCACACAATGTAAAGTGCAGTGAGTCTGGTAAAAGCTGGTAGAGGCTTGTAGAGGCTAGTAGAGGCTGGTAGAGACTAGTAGAGGCTGTTAGAGGCTTATAGAGGCTAGTAGAGGCTGGTAGAGGCTGGTAGAGGCTGGTACAGGCTAGTAGAAGCTGGTAGAGGCTGGTACAGGCTGATAGAGGCTAGTAGAGGCTGATAGAGGTTGGTAGAGGCTGATAGAGGCTGGTAGAGGCTAGTAGAGGCTGATAGAGGCTGGTACAGGCTGGTACAGGCTAGTAGAAGCTGGTATAGGCTAGTAGAGGCTGGTAGAGGCTGGTACAGGCTAGTAGAAGCTGGTAGAGGCTGGTACAGACTAGTAGAGGCTGGTGGAGGCTGCCAGTACTTCTCAGCGACGGTCTTGTTTGTTTACAGTAAATACACTAATGTCTCAATATTAGTAATGTAGTAATGATTTATTGATTTTAAAGTGATTGACGTATAGTACCTACTATAACTGGTCCTCAGGAGGAGACATGCCTTGAACCTGACTGTTGTCGAGGCAGTTGTCTGGATGTCTCCAACAAGTGAAGATAAATGACAAAACGAGGGCGAGCAAAGCGCCAACAGCATGGCCGCTAGAATGGAAGAGGAGACACATCATCACCCTCACATTCATCTTCTGTCAGCAGAAGCACTCTGTCTCCCTGTCACCCAGTCTGTGTGTGTGTGTGTGTGTGTGTGTGTGTGTGTGCATGTGTGTGTGTGTGAGTAAATGTTTCATTGCATGACATTTTGTGCATTAGTATATTTATTCCAAGTTGTATGTTTGTTTATAGAAACTTTATTGATCCCCACGAGGAAATTAGGCTAGGTTACAGTAGCACAAAAAATCAGATTCAGAAGCGAAAAGAATAAATAGAAAGATATTGGTAGCACACATAAGCACACAACTAGAATATGAAATAAATAATAAATATGGTCAAAAATAACAATGGATTATGTGACAATGAGACAAATTGTACGGTTTTCACATGTTCATCAAGTAAAAAGGTTAGCTAATGGTTCAGTTTAGGCAAGAAAAAAGGATGGTTAACAACTATAACAACTAAAACATTTTTTTCGTTATGGTTAATTAAGAAAAACTACCCGTGTCAGACTTGACCTCCAAACACTTACTTTCCACCACGCTATTTCAACCTCAATGTGTTTCTAGTCGTGTCTCCTCCATGTAATCCTTTTGTGGCGGGGAAACATTTTCTCACTTTTCCTGCATGGAGCACCTATTTGCATTTTAAGACATCATGCTCATTTCACGAAAATTTGGTGCGACCGGGCTGGCACATCTGTCAGCCACCCCCCCAACCCCCTTGAGAGATGGCCCGGGCTATCTCTCTCCTCTTGCGACTCCCTCCCTCCCTCCCTCCATCCTCCTCCACAGCTCATTGACCTCCCACTGTGTGCTACTCCTCACAGGCTCTCTCCACACATAATCCCCACTAAGACCTGAGAGAACAGGCTGCAGGCTGCAATAGCCACCACTCTCCCTTTCTATTCTCCCTCTCACTCCTATCAACCTGCAGCAGGTTTCTCACAGATGCTTTGTCCAAACTCCTGACCGGCCCCCCACAGAGGACTGTTAGAAGCCATTACAGCCCTAACCCACATCACTGTCCTCTGTGTAATAGAGTGTGACAGTGGGTTGTAATTGACACATTATTTTTTTGGGGGTATAAATGTTTTGGCCGGCTATAAAAAATGGAAATGGTTGTGAATGAGCAGCAACATTTGTCCTCAGTATTCATTTGGTGTTTCTGTCCAGCCGTAGTTAGGAATCTGACAACAGCCAGTTTGAGTCTGATGCTAATTTGATTTATGAATTAAGAGACCTAGGGCAAGCAATCCAGACACCAGACATATGCTGCAAGGCAACATGATAGCAGTTGTTGCTAACTGTTTTCTATGGCTCATAAAGAAAGGTTTTCAGAAATAAACCCAATTGCAGTTTTAGCTCTACAGTCATTTCTCTGAGGCAGAGCTGCTCTGGGGGCAGAAATTATCCTGTTGAGTTAAACCTCAGTTTGTCTGGCTAAGTAACATTAGTGAAAAAGCCAGGGAGTAAGAAAAGAGCTAGCTTATATTATGAGGATTAGCACGTTTGCTAACTGAAAAAATAGCTGACTTTCCAAGTTCAAACTAGCCACACTAGCCCATAGCTATCGAGGTAAGCTAGTTAGCTAGCTGCTGACCTTCCAAGATAATGAATGCCACGGTCATGACTGAATAGGGAAAGAAAGTCATTGCCATTTATATATATATTTTTTTTGGACCAGAGTTCCTTCATTGCCAATCAAAGTTAGCTAACTGTGGTTCGTTGGCTCTGCAAGGTTTAAATCCAAAAATTTCTTTCTGCCTCCAAGAAATGTTCTCCTTTGTCCAGACATTGCCCTGATGAGAACAGCAGGATTTAATATTTCAGTAAATGTCAATGTCATTCGATGTGTGTTTTTCTTTGGCTTGCCTGCATCCTGTCATGTTGTGTCTCTTTGTCCAACAGTCGCAGCTGCCACCAGCAGTCAGAGCTGGCAGGGCCACAGTGAGGTGTCATACGTGAGCATGACACAGTCAACAAACCATATGGGACGGCATCCACATGGTATCTGATAGTCACATAACACACACACACACACACACACACACACACACACACACTCTCTCTCTTTCTCTCTCTCGCACACACTCTCTCTCACACACACACATTCACACTAATGCAGAGGGGCTTAGAACGTGAAGTGACCACAACCAAAATTACATTTTGTGGCTGAATTGAAACATGAGATTTGTGTGTGTGTGTGTGTGTGTGTGTGTGTGTGAGAGAGAGAGAGAGAGAGAGAGAGAGAGAGAGAGAGAGAGAGAGAGAGAGAGAGAGAGAGAGAGAGAGAGAGAGAGAGAAAGTGGCCCCTTGGTGTCTGGGACTGCATCTGGTACTGTCTGATATTGTAGATTTTTATCCTTACTGTTTTTCTTTAATGCATTTATGCCCTTGCATTCTGAAATAGCACAACATGTGACTTCATCAACACAGCCAATGCTGTCATACTCTATCGCCGCCATTGCTGTTTATGATCCCCTCCTCTTAGATCAGCTTCCGAAACCGTGATTTGAACACCCACTTTGTGCCCGGCACGCGTTTTTCCTAGCCCCCAATCAGGGAGGGACGCCAAATTCAACAACAACAACAACGACAATAACAATGGCTGCAGTGAAAGAGCAACAAAGGCGGCTGAAGAATCTGGGGATTTAGAAGCTGTTTGGATCGGTCATAACGGTGCAGAAATCCTCTAACAAGCTCAACAAGCCGAGCCTCCAAATGATTGATCAAGTTGATCATGAGATGTTGCATGGAGATGGACGCAAATTTAATGAACCAGAAAAGAAAATGGAGACACTTCTCCACAAGGCAACACAACCAATCATGTGATGTTTTAGACCAATTGCAATTGACGATCATGAAGTGTGGGCTGGGGTGTGAAGAATTTGGCTAGTTCGAGTCTGAAGCCCGAAGCCCATGCAGTACTTGGTCTGTCCACAAACGTCTCCTTTTGTCCGCACAAACCTGGTGGCATTTTTGTCTGCAGCAAGTATATCATGGCCTTAATAATGCCAGCATGTCTGTGAATGAGAGATCATGTGAGAGAGTGAGAGAGTGGACCACAAATTACATCTTGGTCACCAGAACCTTCCTCCTCAACATCTCAGTGGACTGAGGGATGATGTTGAGGACTCATCTCACTGGCTTGGTGTGCATGAATGCATGCTTATGTATGGATGTATATGTGTCTAAGATGGGGGCAGGGGGGGAGGCGCCCCATGTCTCTCCCCTGAAAGGCATTTAGGAGGCCTTCAGTCCTGAATTCACTGTCCACCTAGCAGCCGACTAGCCCCCACTGGCCCCAGCTGGCCCCCACTGGCCCCCAGCACACCCCTCTGAGACCTCTATGTCTCTGCATTGGTTGATTCATGTCCCGGCCCTGTGCTCCTTGGATTCACTTTGATGTTTAATCCCATCCTGGCTGTGTCCTCTTTCATTACGCAGAGCCGCTCGGCCAGTCATGAATATCCAAAGGTCCGCTTACTTGACAGGATTATCCCTCTTTTCAAAGCCATTGGGGACGATTCTTCAGCCACAAAAACACACTCAGTGGATCCTCTGCACTCTCGCTTTCTTTCTCTCAATCTTCTTTACTCTCTCCCTTCTGTCTTTGTCCCTCTGGGCTTTTCCTAAACACATTGATCCACCCTATCTAGGAGTTCATCTGCTCCTCTTCATAGACTTCTGGACACACACACACACACACACACACACACACACACACACACACACACACACACACACACACACACACACACACACACACACACACACACACACACACACACTGTTACAGCTCATAGGTTTGTCACAGCTCTTCAATCATTAAATAACAATCACACAATGGTGCTTTAAATATTTCCCTTTGGTTGTAGGGATATGTCCTTATGAATTCATGAAGAATCAACTACTGATCCTGACAGACCCTTGGTAGTCATAGTCACCACTCCTGGCTAGCTTTCATTTGGGAAGCCTACACAACTAAATTGTCAGTGTTAATTTAACTCAGAGTGTAAAAAAAACATCAACTGTGCACCATTTAACACTTTAGGTTTTAAACAGCGGCTGCAGAGCCATATCAGCACTACGAGTGGACAAACAATCAACACTTCAATCCATTCCAATCGACTCCAAATAAATAAACTCAATTGGAAAATTTGCTGTGTCGTCTAAAAGTCATACATGAAGCTCATTACAAACTATGTGGACCCTTATAATAATATGTGTTCCTATGACCTACAGGATGCTGGTCACTGCAGATCTGTAGAGAAGCTAATGAGTGGCTGCTAAAGACAATGAACTATGAAATAACACTTAAAGTCCAATTTATCATGCTGGAGCACCAATGTCACGCCTGATGACACTTAACCACCGGTGCACAGCTATCCGTGACTGAGTAACACTCTTGGCCTCTTTTGTCTTGGACCCATATAGTCAGTGTGTGTTGAAGTCCAGCGCTGTGTGGTGGTGTTGGTTAAGGGTGAGCAGATGACGCTGCGTTGGAATAAACATTAGTCCCATGGGAAGGAGGGGTCTCTGAGTCTTCCCCTAACGACCTCCTAGCCTCATATTCATTGGCCAATCCCCCCGTACTTATTCTCTTATAAGAGTTAAGACCTACAGCTTATTGTCTGCGGCTGCTACTGATGCAGCTCCTCTATTTGCTTGTTCTCTCCCTTCCTATTCTTGCTCTGCTCCATCCCTCTGTCTCTGCTTCTGTTTCTCTTTCTGCTGCTCCGCCACCTTTGATGCATCCCACCAACCCTTTAAAGCATAATCCTTTCAGCTAACAAAACATGATGCACGGGGCTGAAAGGGCGTACATCTGTGCAGTGTTTTGGGAAGGTTTAAGTCCAGTGTAAGTTGGTGTAAGACCGATGCGCCCCCCCTTCACATCTTATGTTATGAATATTCAAACTGTCTCAATCTGGGAGTTTAGGATCAATGGATCAGTCGCCGTGGCACCAGCAGCGGATTAGGAGCCATTCAATCAAATCCAGTCACAAGGATGCTAAGGGCAGCTCCTATTGGCCGTGGCATTCTGGTGAGGCTAGGAAAGATGCCACTCAATCAGGTTCTCTTTCACGCTTTGCATTATGTTTGTCTGTGTGCATATTACAGAAACCCTAAATCACTAAATCATTAGTGTCAGATATGGCATAAAATGATCAGATGTCACAAGCCTTTAATTGCTGTTTACTTCCAGAGATAATCCTCTGTTCATAATACATGTAGGTGTTGAAATAAAGTGGGTATATTGTGTAATCATGACTGCCTTGACTGACTTGTAATTGGATGTTCCTATATGGATGTCTGAGGTGTAATTAAGAGAGAAAGCCTGCTTGGTGCTGTGTGGACCAATGACATGGAATTATGGGGAGAGGGGGTCTAATTATTTTTGAAATGTGATACCTCGTAATCCCCATTAACTGTTGCGGTAATTGCATTTTGTAAGGAGCAAATGGTGCTCGGATGGGCTGGGTGCTGAGATGACTGGGGTGAAGCAGATGTTGTAAAAGGAGACAAGAGATCTTACAGCTTCTGTCTTTGTTTTTTGCCAGCAAAATGTTTGGTTAATTTTCAGAACGAGAAACAGTTGTACACCAAAATGAGAAGGGAAGGGACGGCAGGTTGCAGACATCAAACCGCCAGACTTTTACATGATTCAGATTGGTGGACTTCACTCAATACTTGTGTCCTAGCTAAAGTATTGATGATATAGAAGTAGATTCATTGATATATATTTTGCTGATATTAAATCTAAACCCTACTCGTTACCTTTGAACTTGAAAACACACACATAGTTACTGCTGTTCATCTTTGTATGGCAGAATTATACTAAGTCAAACACTTGGTCTATAAATAAAATGAATCTTTGTCCTTGGACTGTTCTCACACACCCAGATCAATGCTGATCTAGTTGATCTAGCTGATCAAGTACCGTGAACAGCTGTCATCATTATGACCTGATAATCTACACAGACACCAGATCAGTGTTTCTTACACTCTGGGTTTGAGGCTCCGAATCACTCACTGTCAGTTCTCCATTAGATATAGAGGATCCAGACTCTCCCCTCCACTGACCTCACAGGCAATATGAACATTTTCAAAGGTTTACAAAGCAAAGTAGGCATGACAGCTGATTTCTACCAATCAGAAAAAAGACCCAGCTCATTGGCTCCACCCTGGCACACCTGAGCCTTGACTGGGGCTGTGATTGGTGGAAATAATCAGACATCACTTTTTGAAATACTTTCCTAAAGGTTTAGAAATCTGTCTTGTTTTTTTAAAATTAATTAATTAATTAATTTTTTTAACTCAGACCACTAACTAACGCTTTGATTTGTGGGTAATTTCTTACCCACAAATTCAAACTGACGAACATTCTGAGTCGTCTTCTTCTACAGTTGCTAAACGTAGATGGGAGTAACGTTCCGTTGGCTCCATTGGTTCCATTACACTATGGAATACCTTAGTAGAACATCATATGGTACTGACATTATGGAGGCTCTCCACCATCATTGAATACCACACCATCTCCAACCTCTGTGGGATAGGGATTTCTACTGCCTGTACAATAACCAGAAATGTAGTTCGAGCCATTTGCCGAGTCCTAAAGTCAAAATTCATGAAAGTCCCAAGAGGAAATGATTTGAGAGATGTGGTGAATGGTTTCAGAGATCTTTGGGGGTTCCCCAAAACACCCTAAAGCAAAAAAGGGGCCAAAATGCTAGAAAATAGCCTACAGCTGTAAACTGTAAACACGTTAATTGTAAATGTTCAAATACTTTAAATGTTTTTAAAAAATCCAAATCTAAATCAAAACCATTCCAATTGCTGCATGTACATCCCGCTATTTCCTCGTGTTCAGTTCTTAAGTTACATGGGTTCGCATTTGACTCTTCATCTCCCTCCCGGCATTCCTGCTGTGCATAACCGCTGTGGTGATAAGCAGTGTGCAGTGAGTCAAAGTGGTAAAAAGCGGATTAGCTAGCTAAAAGTACAGTGGTGAAGGTAATTTTCACCTATCCTATCTAGCCATCAAGAGAGGTCGAGTAGCTAGCTAAACCCCTATACAGCAGTATAGCTAAATAACGTTAGCAGCCATATCCTTCCCGTCACGAAAATGTCATGACTTAACTAGCTAGCTAGCAAAATAGAAATGACTTTTAAGCACTTAAGTAATGTAAGCACTTCAACGAGAAATGACATCACAACAAATAACGTTACTGAAGCATTGCTCAGCAGCAAAGCCAGTGACTAGGCTACATGGAACCTAATTTACTCAAATATGTTCTAGCTAACATTAGTGACATTAGCGTTGAATAACTAGCTAACATTAACGTTATAAAATGTCTGTTGGTCTCATTTATGGTACATTGTCCAGGTAGAAATAGAATAGGTTTATTTACCTTAGTCAACCAGCTATTTGCGAGAGATGTGCCGTGGCCTGCCAGCTTGCCTGCAAATGTCTTGCTTGGCCAGACTTGTGTGCTCCATCCAAAAACTGAGCTTAGACAGGAAATGCTTTTCAATTAAAAACTTATTTACATTAAAATAGATTCACTCAATATTCTCTCTATTTGGAATTACAGAAATGAATGCTTATGTTTTAAACAACTAAAAGGATTTTTAGATGTTATTAACACAAATAATTGCCACAAATTCAAGGACACAATTCTGTTGAATATATTTTAATACATTTTTGTAAAATCTACAGGATACATTATTAGATCCCCTGTAAACTTTTGCCTCCACATTTCATGTTAGGCTACTCAGACCTCCTATTTATGTCAATGTAGTTAGGAGTTACGAACAAAATTGGATGACTTATGAGTGTATATGCTGTGGTGTATATAGAAATGCTCAATTTATAACTTGTTGGTGGAAAAAAAAACAGACTTGTGCAACTTATTCTTTCATCTGTCAACTAACATCTGAGGGTAATGTGTGTGTGTGTGTGTGTGTGTGTGTGTGTGTGTGTGTGTGTGTGTGTGTGTGTGTGTGTGTGTGAGTCAGTGAGTGAGAGAGTCAGAGAGATAGATAACAGGCTTTCTAATAATTAATTAACGTTAAATCCATTACAGTACAACAGTAACAATCAGGGAAATACAAATTAAACAAAATAAAAATATTAAGTACATACAAACTATATCAATTTGAAAAGCCTATAAGTAATAATTTGAGGGGTTTTATCTGCTTTTTAAACCATTTCATATTGATAATCTAATATTTAGAAACGATCAGATCGATATTTGTCAATGATGGTAGAATAGGGACTACTCTGGATTCTGTTTTGGAATTGCATTGTGAAGTTTTCCTCCCCTTCCTCTCGCTCCCGGCTCTAAAACGTCCTACAAACATTGAAGGACTTTTTCATCTTCTTATTCAAATCATTTGAATAATTCAATTGTAATAAAGAGACGAATAAACAAATGCGTGCATGAATATTCAGAAGTCAGTTTAGTCCATATCGTTCCAGCTTCAAAAGCCTTTCGAAAACATTGCAACAGCATGCACAATCTGCTATGCAGCTGCTACCTTTTCATAATGTATACCGGGCTATATTCATTTATTCTTGCTTACTTCTCCAAACAGAGCTTATTCGCATGTCTTAGGGATTGTTTATACGCATATTTTGCAAAGCTGAAGAATCCAAATACATTTTCCATCGCGTTAGTAAGTGCACTTCTGTCATGCAGGCTAGGAAAAATAAATAAATACCCAAAGGTCTGCGTTGTACCAGAATTTCAGCTCATCAAAGTGGAAAAACCCTGTAGGACGGAGGTCCGATTGGACCGGTGCCTAAAAATAATTCAAACAAGCCTCATGGTGACAGCAAAGGGGTTTGTGTGTGATGCAAACCCACAGCTCGCTGCCAAACAGCTAAAGTCACCTTAATGCGCAACTCTGAAGGACAATCAAAGTTACAAACAGATCTTGTTGTGATCTGAACATCACGATGCAGCGCAGGCGAGCTCTGAAGCAATGTCGTTTCACGTGGGCACAAACAGAATAGTTTATCTATTTTACTGACAAGACTAGGCGATGCTTTCTGACTGGAATTCAGATTGATCATTAGATCAAGGGGGTTACGTGGTAATTTGGTAAATGTGTTTATCTGAGATGATATATAAATTGTATATAAATTATTCTCTAAAGCAGGAAAACACCCTGGATATTCCGGGCTGGATTAGCAGAATCTGCATTTTGCTCAATTCATTTGCTACTTTTTTTTTAACAGAGGAAAAACATCCTAGTTATTGTTCAGTTATATTTCCAGTGAATGAATGGCGTATTTAAACCACGCTTTATGAAGGCCGCTATTGACTGTATGTATGTTTACTTTCAGGGAAAAATAATGGGGCTTATATCCATCCATAGGCCCACCCATGTTCAGGATTTAGTCCACTGAGAGCTTTTCACGCCATGTTTAAAATATGTGTTTCAAAATTATGTAGCTCAAATTAAAAAATAAAATAAAATAAAATATTTAGGTGAAATATAATTTCCCTGGTGTAGATTCGTTTTTGGATAATGTTCTTTTTTCTTTCTCAAAACCAACACTCATATTAGAAGTGTTTTTATTTCTCACTGAAAAAGTAAAAACTTTTTTTTTAACTTTTTCAAACTGTATCATAAAATAATATATTTGTACTGACCAGGAAACCTTATTTGTTCTCTAGTCTACAGTGATTATTTGATCTAGTGTTGGAGTGGATCAGTGTTTGTCAGTGTTTGTTCAACATGGAAATGCTCAAATCCAAGTCCTTTTATTTTGTAGGCTGCACAAAGATTTTAAGCCTGGCATACAAAAAACACCAAAACAGAACAATTTCAATTAGACATTTTTTATTTTACATTTAAAATCCCAACATAATCACAGATTCATCTGAAATCCCCGTTGAAAATAAGTAAATAAATATCATTTAGCACTTTTTTTATATAAAAAATAAAGAAGTGGTCATTCTTTGCGTCGGGCAGTGAGTGGCATGCTTGGCGCAAAAAAAAGTGGAAAAGAGAAATATGCACAAGTAAACAGCTTGTGGGTTTGGCAGTGACAAATCAGGAAAGTAACACTGAATAAGACTTGATAGACTGACAGAAGAAAGCAGGTGCAACATGGTACCAGTTGGGAGAGGGGGGGGGGGGGGCGCATCCCAAACATTAACAAGACTCTAATATAAAATATCTCGTACTATAAACAGAATAATCAATCTACATATTTACACTCTACATTTGTGGTTTGATTCAAGTTGGGATGGAAATGTATGAGAGTTTTTTCCCATCAGGCTCAGAGAATGAAAAGGTAACTAATCACCAGCTGCAGCGATTAAATAGATCTTTAAACAACTCTAAATACAAAGCAGGGGCCGCCAAATATTTTCATTAACAAGCTGAAGTTTCGTTGTGCTTTTGGAGCTCTGTAAAGAAACACCTGTTACCTGTGAGGCTAGCCATAAAACACTTAAGTTAGTGGCGGTTCCCCAGATTCCCAGTGAAAATCAATGCATTTAGCCTAGTTTGGCTCCGTCGACGCAACGGACTCAGCAACACAGATAAATAAAAACCATGATGGTGTGGGTAGAGATACAGCGTCTGTAACAAGCCCACAGCAGACAAACAAAGTTCATTTCCTTTTTCTTTCGAGTCATTTGGAGTCGCTGGCCAGCCTCGGCATGCTGATGGTGCTCATGCTGGACACATGTGGAGGCGGGACTTGGCACATGCTGCAGGGACAGGGCATCCCGGTGCCAACGCCCCAGTGCTGGAAGCTGCTGCCCAGGGGCCCCGCACCGGCACCGGGCGCTTTGAGGAGTCCGTGGTGGGGTCTGACCGAAGTCACAGCGGAGATACCAGGCGCGGAGAGGGAGGCGGTGGAGACGGCCGCCGGCGGGAGGAGCGGGTGGTGAACCGCCGGGTGTGCGGCGTGAGAAGCCGCCGGGTGGCCGGGCAGGGGCCCTGCGTGCGCCATGGTCCCGCAGGCGGACGGGTGGAAGCCGCCGTGGTGTCCGCCGCTGCCGTAGATCTCGCTCACCAGCCGCTTCATCTCCTCCAGGGAGTTGCTCAGCATCAGGATGTAGTTTCTAGCCAGCAGGAGGGTTGCGATTTTGGAGAGTTTACGCACCGACGGTCCGTGGGCGTAGGGCATGACCTCCCGGAGCCCGTCCATCGCCACGTTGAGGTCGTGCATCCTTTTCCTCTCACGGCTGTTGATCTTCAGGCGGATGGACTGCAGCTCATTCTCCGACAGGAGTTTACGGTCTTTCTTGGACAGCATCTTCAGGGCGAGGGTCTCGTCGTCGCTGCCGGAGAGGCCGCGCAGTTCCTCGGGGATGTCCGGTGGAGAGTCGCTCTGTGTGGAGGACACGGCACCGGAGAAGCCGTGCACTGTCTTCTTCATGGCCGCTATGAAAATATCGTCCACCTCGGGAGACGACGGTCTGCTCGACACACGGCTGGTATCGGAGTCCATGGTCCTCATTCAACACGATTCTCTGAAGAGAGAGCAGCAGACAAAACTTCACGTCAGTTCACCGAACACTCAAAGTCCCTGCAGCTAACGTAGGCCTGATCACTGGAGTCAAGTGGAGCAATGACTTACAATCGATATCAGTTGGTCAATATGATCAATTATTAGATGTAGGTCACCAACTAAAAGCTTAGAGGGAACATTGGTCCTGAATGCTCCTCAGTGATTTTTTAAATGATTATTTAATTATTCCTTCCAAATACATTTCTGGCTTTTTTTTGTTTGTTAAAATGATAAAAACCACAAGATCAGATCTGGACTCACCTGGGCTAAGATATAAGATACCTATGCCATGCCATAGATCAACTTACTCTATTAACTAACGAAACAAATGGACTGAATGAAACTAAACTACCAGTCAGGATGTCTTAAAAAAACACAAAACGAAACCAAATCGAAACCTACCGAGAATATTTCCGAGCCCGATGGAGAGAAAACGTAAAACGTCGGATCCACTTGTTACTCCAAACCGCATCTGACAGCCCATTTGGCACGCCTGGGTACGACCGCAGGTTTTTATAGTGGGCTAAACCATCCAGGGGCCAGGTCACCAGGACAATGCTGTTTCTATCCCTGCCGCCTCTCTGCGACCAATAGGCTTCATGCGGGTTGGTGGGGGGCGTGTGTGTGTGTGTGTGTATCAGGGGTGTGTGTGTGGGGGGAGGTGGGTTTCTCAAGTCTGATGTAATTACAAAGAAACAGCATCTCTATTAAATGAAATCAGACACACTCCCTCCCGCATATGGCCTCTTCTTGAGAAAATGTTGGCCCGGGTGTCGATGGATTTTTTTTTTTTTTAACGACACGAATAAATACGCTTTTATATAATATTAATTAGGCTATATTATTACTCAGTCAGAAATCAGGAAGGCTTTCTTTGAATTATTATTTTAAACTGAGATTGAAAATATTGAAAACCAATTGAAAATATTGGTTTATTCGTTTTTCAACACCAAGCTACTAATAAATAATTTTCGTGATTTAAAAATGAAACTTCAGTCGACTAATTTCTAATTACTTCTATTAACCTTATTATTATCATCATTATTATTATTGTCATTATTAATATTATTATTATTGTTGTTGTTGGTCTTGTTGTATTCTAAAAAACTGTTTATACTATTTTTTTTAAACAGGTGGTGTAATTATTAAACATGTGTCCCTCTATTTTAGATCGAAAAATCGTTTCTCACATCTCACTTTTCATTTTATTTTTATTTGTGACCCATATAATCACGTCGCCCCTTACAACGAACGGTAATACCATGCTGAAGCTTAAGCAGGGCAATATGCTGTGTGCTTGCAGTTGGAGTTAATGTGGTGCTTATTGTTTTAACCCGGTCGCCCAGCAGCTGACGGGCCGTTAAAGTGCGTCTTTAACGTTAATAAATGAAGCGTGCAAAATTGTTTTTAACGGTTATGATCTGTAACATTTCAATTAGTCCAATATGGACTGATAGTAGTGTGGCCCTCTGTTGGCGGGCAGACAGTCTCTGACATACGGGCCCAGACCAGTGATTTGCTTTCTGAGGTAAATGAAGCTGACAGCATCATTGTCCAGAAATATAACAAGTTGGATCGTGCAGTAAGAAACATTAGTCTCTAATTGCCTCTGCTGAGCTCTTTTCATATGGTGTAATCACCTAATGGTATATCCATCAGTTATTGATAATAAAATATAGACGTATGTTTATATAAGGAGAATATCAGGCTTAATGCTAAAATAATATCTATCCTTTCTTAAACTACACATACTCTTTTCTGGGAACTTAACTGGAATATGGGGTTAATTTATCCATCCACTTGCAGAATAAATCAATAAAGAGAGGCGCGAATTTCGTTTAAAATATTATAGTAATGATTCCCAAATTATTCCCAGGTGACCATTAACATTAACATGTTTTATTTTAAGTGGTTAATTTGTTTTTTCCAATTTGATTTTTTGTTAGTATCCAAGAAAGAAAGACAAGAAAAGAAAATTTAAGTGTCTTAAATTGACACTTGTCTGCTCTTCCTGTTGCCACGCAGAGTCCAGGATGGGTTTGCCACACTTAAACAGACCAATAAAAAACTAAATGAAGCAATAAACCACTCCAAGTAATCCTTTACAGTGATTTTAGAACAGCTAAGAGGCAAATGTCCACAACACCCCGTTGTATTGAGAAGAAAGTGCAGATAATGTTCAATAAATCTGTTACTTTTACTAAGAAATCCTATTCTTCTGATAAGAAATACAGGATAGTTCTTGAACAGTACCTAAACAAAGTGGTTGCTAGGCAACACATAAGTAGGCTACCACTCCGAGTGGCGATTTGTTGGCG